>OY968839.1:0-1200000 GCA_963695495.1 Hololepta plana | reverse complement strand
CAGGTATTAATTCTAATTAAAATTATAAAAGGGCGCATTCAAAATTCAAATTGACTTATTGAATTGTGTATTAGCGAAGAACGTGGAAAAGTGATGGGGCGGCGACGGCGGCGGCGAACGTTGTTTGTTTGTTTATTACGCGGGCGTACGTTGCAAATTTTGTTTTCTAATTAACGATGCAAATTGAAAGGGGCGACCCTGCGCGACATCCCAACCTCCACCTCCTCCGTCGTCCTTCTATTATTTTAATCATTTCCCATCGTCGCGCGGAAAAACAAACGCTAGCGAAACCGTGAGCGAAGGGGTTGCGAAATGCGAGAGGGATGTTCGGCGATGTAGTGGTAATAATGGCGAAATAGTCTCGTCAATTATTTACTAATTAATTACGATTAATTACGAGGGAGTTGCGATTAGATCGTGGCGAGAGAGTTATAAATATCGTTAGGCGAAGGGTCCTTTAGGTGAAATACGATATTTTTCGTTTTCGGAAAGAGGTGAAACAATATGACGACGAAAGGTAAAAATGCGAGATAAAAAGTAGAATCGAAATCGACGGGTTAGTTGGAAATTAATTTAGGATCTGTCTGCACGCCGATAAGGATCGCACTGTATCTCCGTTATTTTTAACCATTTTATTATGTTGGCCTCACTGTAAATCACTGGAACATTTTGCTTTCGTAGATTGAGCACCTGCCTCGTTTTTTCCCCCTTTTCTCTTTCCGGTTCTTCTTCAGCCAGTCCGATTTTATTGGTGAGGAATCTAAAAGAAACATAAACTCGAGGATTTCGGAATTAATCCCCCCTCGGAAAAACAAATAAATAAACGTTCCGTTGACGGGGGATAAATTATAAATGCGACGTACGTCGAGGATTGATCTGTTTATTTAATAGATCCACTTTGCGCGACTTCTTTTAGTTTTAAACACAAAATTCGAATTTAATCGTTAACGAATCGTTGCGAAAGTTGCGCTTATTAGTTAAAAATAAATCGAGAGAGTCGCACGACTGTCAAAATATTGTCTTGTATCCTCTACGGTGAGCGTGTACACGTGTTAGATATTGAATTACGTGACGGCGAGAAGACGAAAAATGAAGGAGAGAATCTGCAAGGCAAAATGTGCCAACTTCCGGCACTCAAATTTTCGTTTTTATTTACCCAAAGGAATACGTAGATCTTCGAATGTTGAAGAGGATAATTTGCTGTTTTGTTATTGTTGTTGTTTGGTTTGAAGAGCGATTTTAAAATAACGTATGTGTCGGTATGTTTCTTGCGACGTGTAATAATAAATTAACATTAATTTGTATCGCATAAGGATTGGACGTAGTTCAAATAGAAATAAATTTTCGTCGGTTGGTTATTTATGGAGTTGAAAGACCGAAAAGTTAAATAAAGAATTAAGTGAATTTTTGGGCTGTTTCTTCGTTCTTTTTGGACGGAGAAAAGGTTGAAAAAGTAAAAGCTTTCGAAACGAAATTAATTGGTAATAGTTCTCAATCTCGTTTTATTTTTAATTTATTTTTACATATTATCATCGTTTTATTACATTTTGGACCTACACGAAAGAATTTCTTACAGAAGAGGAACAACAAGCAACGAGAAGATTTATAATTTAAGAATCGAAGTTTCTTCATAAATAACTCAAAAAAAAAGACGTAAAAAATAAATTCGGTTCCGTTATTATTGCAAATATATGGCCAGAGATCGATTGCACGAGAGCAAAATACGAGAAATTTTAAATTAAAGCGCTCGGTTTTTTTGTGCGCGCAAAAATTCCGCAGTTAAGGAGTTCGCAACGGAACGTTTCAATTCATTATTTGCCCGACCACTTGTTGTCTTCGCTCATTCGCACCTCTATTAACACTTTATTTAACCAGAAATCCTTCACTTGGAAGACTTTTATTTGATCAGGATTCTAACAAAGAATTTATTTCTCAAGAAAAAAAAACTTATATATTCAGAAAAAACTCATTTCTCCAGAGAAAAAGAAAGGAACTCAATCAAGTTTCTTTGTAAATTATTGCAAATAAACTGGGTCTTCTTCCATCTGTTTTTGTTTTGCCAGTACGGAATGAAATTGGCTGGCGAAGATGTGGCTCATAATTTTTTGTTTCTTGGTTTTGCATTATGTGTTTCAATATGCAGTAAAACGTCGATGCGAATTGGCGCAATTCGAAGATTATTAACCGGGATTGGCAATGATAGAATTAAATTAAAGTAAGAGATGAAGAAGAAATTGCGAAAGTGGACGTCAAAGCAATATTTACGAAAAATGGAAATGGAAAAAGGAATAGAAACTTCGTTATTATTGAAAAGTGTGCAACCGACAAAATTCGATGCCAATACCAAGCGTTTTTGTTTTTAAACGACGAACAACTATCATTTAAACAAACGCAAATTCGCAAATCAACAAATAAAGTTTGCCCCATTTATTGCTGAATAATAATTGCTTCGATCAGCGTTTGTTGTTGCGATACCAACTGAACAACACCAATCGATATTGTTTATAACTATCGCAGCAAAAATCGCCCGGTATAAGACCGTTAAAACTTTCGAGGATTTTTTCCTTTCACATCAGCGTAAAACATATACGGATAAATTATTTTCGTTTGGTAACGTTTATAGTGACATTAATTTACGATCGTCCGTTAATTCTTTGTCACCAAAACACACACACACGCACGCGTTTACCTTTTAATAAACCAGAACATTTAAAATAGTAATAATAATTCGACGCTCCTGTATGTTCTCTCTCTCTCTGTGTGTGTGGTAGCCAAAAAAAGAAGGACGATTATTTTTTATTTAGCATTCGCAAAGGAGCAGAAGCCTATAATAAATGTCCACCTCGAGGTAAAACGTTTTTATTGGACCACGTTCTTCTGCGAATTGTCCGCTTCTTCTCGAAGGACGTGTCCTACGAATATTATTGCAAAATTAATACTTATTAGAATGAAAACTTCGCGTCGAGTAGCAAAAGGAGTTTCTGTCTTGTTTTTTTTTCGCTGTACGAAAGGATGACGATCGGTTGACATCAAGATGAATTATGCTCGATTCCTGGGTACGTTTCTGCACGTTGAACGACTCATTTTTCGAAATTATGATTATTGCAGCAGCATTTTGCATACTCGCGTTAATTTAATGGGCCTCGTTTTATTGCAACGTTTCGGGTTTTTCTTTTGGGGCACGACTTCCATCTTCGGCTAGCTTTTAATAATAACGGCGATAATAAAAAGGATCGAGTCCAACTTGTTGGCTCGGTCCAGGCGAGCGAGTAAATTGAAATTAGCATTTTCGGAAACGCATTAAATTTGATGGGAGCTTTTTTGTCGTTGCTGCAATTCGGTTTGTGCCGAATTTTTATCGAGAACTTTGTTATAAACTTTGTCGTGAATGAATCGTTAAAAAAATATAATTTCGGTCCAAACAAACGATGTCGTTCCGTTATTATTATCATTGTGGGCTTTCTGCCGGGCAAAACGAAATTAACAATGAAAGGAATAATTTGGTCGGTTGGAAAAACTCGCGATGCTGCAGGGGCAAAAATCTCTTTATTTATAATCCGCCGTTCTTTTTTTCGTGCGAGTCTCCCGTTGTTCCTCGTACATGGAAATTGTTCGTTTGCGTACACTCTTTTAATAATATAATAGAGTCGCCCATTATACAATATTATAATATCCACTGCATATATGTAGTTAACTGCACACAGGAACAATAGAGAGAAGGGAAAAGAATGGAAGAGGCGCTGATGGCGATGGCGATGACGATGACCACGGCGACGTGGCCGCATGCTTCGTGGCGGTGGGAGAGGCCATTTAAAAATGATAGAATATTTAATTTTTATGCGTTACTTTTTATTCGTTTTCCGCCCGTCTTTTCGCTCGTTTCTCTTTTTGCCAACTTTTACTGTTATGTCTTTCGCAACAAAAAAACAAATAAACGAAACTGCGTCCACGACAGCGACAATAATCATCCCTCTCCAGAAGGGACCGCAGAACAAAAAAAATCGTCAACAACGAGGAGCGAATTCCTGTAATTCCCGTCCTTCCATTATTCATTAACATTTGTTCGCCGGTAACCGCCGACGCCGCTCTTGTCGCCGCCGCCATCAAATAATCATAAAATACAAGAGGAGGCGGTCACGTACCACTTTTGTATGCCTCCGGTGGCGTTTTGTTTCACGTGCCCCGGCCGTCGACACAAATCTCTCTCACGCCACTTTACTTCCGTCCACGCCGAATCATAAACGTGGACGCGGCAGAAAATCTCTGGCAAATCCGTCCTTTGATCGAAAAGTTTGTAAATTCGCGAATTCGTCAAGAATCAGCAAAACATTTTCGCTTTGAAACGCGCAGAAATGCAATTGCGTACGCGGAAAAGTACAATTCATGGCGATTTTACGAAGTCGTCGATTTCAATAATTAAAATTGCGAATTCGATATCAATCGCGTTGCGTTTGTAACGGTAATAATAATGATGAGAATAAAGGTAAATTCGCGTGATACAGTGTTCAAGAAAAGTTGCACAAACTTTAAGAAATGATAGTTTGGCCCAATAAGCAGAAAAGTCTTGATGAACATGGATCAGCAAATGGAGAAATGGAGACCCGGAGGATTCTTCCTTTTGCTATAATATCTCCGTTTTTCACATCATGCATTTTATCTATGGTCATGCTAATGGGAAATTCCATAGAAGAGCTACGATTTTATATTGAAGCTTTTTCCAGTCCGCAGATTCCTTCAGTTCTACTTTTTAGAGAACATTTGCAAATTATTCTAAAGGCATAATTTGCAATTTCGCCAGATTCAAACCCTCTATATTTCATTTGTTTGGGGATATTTGCAATGCTTAGTTGATGCAAATGAGTTTGAGGCACTTTAACGACGAACATAAGATGCCACCGAATTCAAGCCAATGATTATCGAAAGGGTTCGAAGGACCTTGCGGCAAATACACGCCGTGAAATGGAAGGATTGTCTTTGAACATCTCATTAAAATTATTTTTCCTTTTTTTTTCGTTCGTAATTTGCATTTTTTTGTGCGTAATTTTGAATAATACAAAAGTTGCAAAATGTTTCGTATTTCCGAAACCGTCCATTTGCGGACTCATGTTAATTGACAGTTTTTTGCTTATGTTCTGCCGTTGTATCATCTCTTAAAGTTGGTGACACACCCTGTATATGCACGTATAATAATGAGCCACAATTTCAACATATATTATGGTGGAGGAGCGTCAATTTGCGTTTGTGTGCCCGTGTTCGTAATGAATGTTATTTACCATTAAACGCAACACAATTTCAGTTTCAGTATGTTATTGCATAGATATTACACAGAGACGTACGTTTTGTGCATGTGGCTGATGATGATTTTTTTGTGCACGATTTGCACTACATTTCTTTATTGTTGTTGTTGTTGTTGCATCTACGTGCATTTGTTTCGTTTCGCACACATTATTACGTATTATAATATAACAAATATTTCAACGTGTTAATATCATTATCATCGTTACATTGAAAATCGCATGGAAAATGTTTAATTTCGCATTAAATTAAACAAACGCACGTCTATTCCGAAACACAATAAACGTATACGGGGTGCTTTCGTAATTCGACGAACAAACATGTCATACTTAGTATCGAATCGAAAAAGGCCGGGTAAATTGAATTTTTTTGCGAGTAAAACAGTTGAAAGCAGCAGAAAATTACGTAATTATGGCAGAGAAAATCGTTTAGGGCGGTTCATATTGCAAATTGTAACACGCGTAAAACAATGGCAGGTGACATAAATCGGCGGGTTAATAATTAACGGCGAATAATAAATTTGCATAGCATTTGTTACAACACAACCAATTTTTGTTAAAGTGCGATGTGCATTTATTTCAATTAAATTACGCCACGGCCATTCGCAAAAAAATTATAAATCCGCACAGTTTTCCTATACAGGAGCAACTTGAAAATTTGGATCCAAAGAGCTATTACAATCAGTTTTTTGGATTTTGTTTTTGCATTTTCTTAACTCTACCTCCAATCGAGGGAATTTGCAATCAAATTATGCACAGACAAAATCTGCGCCCTTTGCCGTGTGATTTATTGCCAAACGCGTCCACTTCAGCAACAGTAACAGCAATTCAAAAAAAGAGGAAGACAACAATAACAATGCAAAAAATGGGACGAAGGAAATGAAACAACGTCCCAATATCAAATTGCAACCTATAATACGGCCAACCAACAAAGAAGTAATTTATAGGGATGGGAGCAAAAAGGGGGGCCTTTAACATATTATTCTGCCATATAACAAGCCCACTTGTCAACCCTAAAGCACGGGGATCATCATAATTTGCTGTTGTTTCTCTACTCGCTTTTTTATTTAACGTTGGTAATACTAACAGACAACATCTGCTCAATTTTTTCATTCCGACAACATTAAACCGCGATCAATTGCTTAATCCTTTATGTGTGTGCGTATTTTTTGCCATCTGCAAATATAACAAAACGTACCTCGACATAGATTTTGCACGTTTACGATTTAGTAAAAAGTTTGCCTTAAAGCACAGTTTAATGACTGCAGGTAAATTTGTTTAATTGCCAATTGTAAGTTTGTTAGCTGCAAAGATTGTTGTTAAATTGCAAATCGACAAGAGAGAAAAGTGGCGAAAATGTCGAAAATTGGCCAATAACAAATGCGATGTTAAATGTAATTTATTCATTTGATTTAAAGTGGGGTTTTTCAAAGAAATAATACAAATAATTTGTCTTTTCCATTCATCTTTCTTCTTGCATTTTGATTCTTCTAAACATGTTAAAAATCGCATTAGATCGAGCGAGGTTGGAGACCGAGAGACCGAGTGAAAGCGGGGAACGCGGTTGAACAAATCCCCGGGATCTCGGGCCTCTTTACGTGATCAGAAAAATCCGATCCTTTCGTAAAATGAAGTCAAAAACGAAGGAGATAAACAAGACGCGCAGTAATAAGGAGATTCTTCTTCGCCAATTTTCCGTTCCTCCCGTCGTCATTCTTCTTGCCGCTGTGGCGGCCATCATTATTTGCTGAATATTTTATAAAGAGCTAAAACAACGTAAATATTTGCCCGCCGACACATTTTTCATTTTTGCATACGGTCGCGTACGAAGACGGATGAACCGGGAGCGACCGAAGATAATGCGCGAGATGATGCCGGATGATGGACCAAAAATGGGATTCCTCCATCCACCGGCTTTAACATTCTTCGGATCCAAACAAAACGCAATCACCAGCGAAATTCTTTCGCCAGCTTGTTCTCCACCACTCGCCAATTAATTTGAATGCGTCTCACGTTACTAACGGCAATTAAGATGCCACTCTACTTGTCACCGATTTTATTCTTAAGGGCAAAAAAAACCGGGGAGCAACAAAGGGCTTAGTCACTCTGCTTTACGGTTATTTTTATTATTGCAGTTGGCGTTTCTCCTATTCCTTTCCGGCGCGGAATGAATGGTATTCAGGTCGTTTGCAAGTGAAATATTTTCCCCGATCGTGATATATGTACATATACACGTGAGGGCCGCAGAAGAAGAAAAAGAAGGAGGAAGTAAACTCGATGGCTTATTGCACGTTTCGACTCCGCGAATGCGGTCCTCGCGGCGGCCCGAAGTGCGGAAGAGTCCCTTCGAACGCTGATTAATTCTAATGGCACAAAGCGAAATAATAGACGGTTGCCTCCTTTTATTTAATAATCGTTAATGGCCCTCCACCTCTTCGCTCCGGTCGATTATTATACAATCTCTCGCTCGTTCGCTCGTTTCCCTGCCCACTTCAGAGCGTTTTATTTTATTTATTTTTTAAAGGGCAAATACTTGATTATACGAAATATATATTATTGTCGCGTGACTAACTCGAATAGACATTTACCTGTCGGCAGCTTCGTAAAACCAACGGCTCGATATTAAATATTGTCGCGACGGCCCCTACGGTGCGTGTCCAACGGACATTATGCCGCGTTTCACGGAGAAAGAAATGAAATGGAAAAGAAAGAGAGCTGGGAGAAAAAGAACGAAAGAAAAAAGCGTTTCCCACACGAAAATAATTAATTTTAAAACGGTTAACTAAGTAGATAAATAACCGGGCAAACATCAATCCCACCCACTTTTCCATCGCTCTCTACGCTCCCGACCGAGCCGCCGTCTTTAATTAATCACATAATCGTCGGAATTCGCGATTGCGAATTATAGAGTCTTGGTGGATGCGCCGGGCGTTTTCATAATTCTCGTTTCCGCACAGGAAAAGCCGGAAATATCCACTTTAATGAAGGCACGAGCATTGAAATCAGATCTCTTAATGTGATTTGGTGTTAAACCATGGATTTTTTTGCTTTCTATTTTGCATTTCCCTTATATTTTGCGTTTTTCCATTTTCTACGAGAAAAGTTTAGAAAGAGTTTCAGTTGCGTTTGAAATATAAGTTATTACGATTCCGTTTTGCTTTTATCCTCTTTTGTTTTGCTTTTCTTGTGATAAAGCGTTTGCGTGTTAATTTGCAAAAAAAAAGCTAAAGGGGGCGACATATTTCTGTTTCTTATTATTCCTATTGTTAGTTTATACGTTTCCAGAATAAATATGGATTAATTTACTGTTAAAATTTTCAATTGTAAATAATTTGCGTAAATGTTGACAAACGATCCAGTTAGTCAGTTAATTTATTTGATTACTTTTCATTTTTAATTCACTTTGAACTTAATTACTTTAATTGAGTTTGAATGGAGTTTGAACTAAGTTTAAATGGTGTTTGAACTCAGTTAGAGATAAGTTTGAATTGAGTTTGAATGGTGCTTGAACTGAGTTTGAAATAAGTTTGAATTGTGTTTGAACTGAATTTGAATTAAGTTTGAAATAAGTTTGAGCTGAGTTTGAACTTTGAACTGAGTTTGAAATACGTTTGAATTGAGTTTAAATGGAGTTTGAAATAAGTTTGAATTGAGTTGCAATTAGTTTAAAACTCATTGATAAAGTTGACCGTTTGCGTGTAATTAAACGTAATTAATAATTTATATATTATTTCAGACTTTTTCCGCGTTCTTTTTTTTGATTTATTATTATTATTAGTAAACCGTGTTGAAATAGTATAAACAATCGTTAAAACGTATCGAGATAATTTTTTATTTTAAAACTGTATGAAAGAGTTAAAGAAATGGAATGAATTTCAAAAAGAGAAACAAAGTGTTTCCTTGCGAAAGACGGCGAAGAAAAAGAAACTGTTTTCAATAGTTTTGCATTTTCCAGCGCTTTTTCCTTTTCTTTTGTCGCCGAGAACAATTGCATGAAACTATGACGAGAATCTAGATGTACGAGGGAGAGAGAGAGAGAGAGAGAGAGCGATAGAGAAAGAAGGGCTCTTTTTAAATGCAATTTTATTTATGGCTAAATAAATGACTCATTAACATGGCATTAAATTAATTCTCATGATAACAACTCATAAATCTATTTCGGTTTATACGAATCTATGCGAAAAAGGAAACGCGAATATCAATGAAAACATTGATTTCATTAGCAAAATGTTTCGCTCGTAAGCTGGTCTAATGAAAATAGGCTTATGCAAAAAGTAGCTCGCCTCCCACAATTAAAGATCAACTTTAGCGCGAAAACGAAAACAAACCGATACGAAAAACACATTACAATCGATTAAAAATACGTTACGAAATTGAATACGTTTCCTCGAGTTTAGTAACGTGAGATTCGCTTTTCCGCGAACCGTTTTTTTTTTCTTTTGCAAGGTAGTGCAAATAAACAAAGATTTCGTCTAAACTTTCGCCGAAAACCTCAAAACGGATACATGTTTAGATACTCGAACCACACGGACAAAAGGGCGGCCTAAAATTATTAGCCCAAACAAATTGTGTTTGCACGTTTGCTACTTTACAGTTTTCGCAATTTGCTCGCCCCATCTTCAGATCAGTTTACCCATGAACGATCCCTTTTTTCGTAAAAATAAACAAAACCTCGCTAATTATTTATTTAAACAGAAATATACGGTCATTCGGTTGCTATTATCGACATTCGGGTTCATCATCATCGTCCACCGGTTGCATTTTAGACATTGTTTGCTTACTACTGCGTTCACTTAAAGGTAAAACGACGGGAAACTTAACGCCACTTTTCGCATTCGAAATCGCTCGGATCGAGCAAATAAAAAACGTGACCACTTTGTTCGATTACGATCTGTAAGAAGAAGTCACTCGTTTACCTTCCATTTGTTTTACAAAATGTTTGTTTGACTAGCTCTTTTGAAAACCGGCCGTAGAATCGTAAAGCCAATATTTATCCGCGCACGGAGACGTTTTTGTTTGCAGAACGCCGAAGGACGTCGAGGGTTTCGATGGGACGAAAATTGTTATTAATTAAAAACTAAGTTCTGTGATTATCTCGTTTAAAACGCAGCATTTTTTTACTTGTAGAAGCCACATTTCCGTGGAGGCGAAGATTTTTTTTTCTTATCTTCAGCAACTTTCGCCAATCTTGTGGTTACGCCTAAAGACCCTCCCGTGTGTCTTTTGCGAAAGTTTATATATTATAATAATTTTGCACAAACAAAAAAAAATCGGCGAGTGAACCGACGTGGAAAAATATTAAACATTATTACGAGCGTTAATTAATTAGCGAAACCGTTCTAACCGATTATTTAGCGAAATGAAATTAATTAAATCGAGAGGACGGCGAAAAGTTTCGCTGCCAGACTGAATACCGTAGATTTTTGCATAATTAACGATGATGCGGATGATGATAGTTTCGCGAAGGAAGCTAAATATCGCCGACGAATGGAGGATGGTTTTAGTCAAATAAATAATTAAAAGTCAAAGAGCGAGATAGTACATACAAAGGGAAATGTTAATAACCCTAATTAGTTAACAATGGGTCCGGCAAATGGTTCGAGTTTATTAGCGGGGAAAATTGCGAGTTCGGCCAGGACTCTAATTGCCCCGAGGGGTTCGCTCCGATTAAAATCTAAGGACGCCGTCTCTCAGGCTGCGTTCCGTACTTTATTTTGCGAATCGGATGGAAACAACAGCGGAAATTCGCACGTGAACGACGACATTTTAATTTACTTATTTTGCCAAACGGCGTTTTCACCGGGCTGCAAAAAAAAAAATGCATCGAAACGCGACAAAAAAGCTGTGGAAGGGGGCGGGGGAGGAATAAAGTTTTCCCATTTTCCCAATTCGCCATTAACATGCACCTAATATCAAATAACTATAAATGTGTTTTGGTTAATGGGAAATAATAGCTGCGGGCCGTGTTATTCCACGATGCAACAATAACGGGAAATGAATTAATTGATCGCATCGATCGCAGAAACGGTTGTAGCTACACGACCGTAGCACGCGAGCGAATTTTGCCAAACGAATTTTTGCCACACGACTTTCGTCAGCGACAAATGCCTTTGATGACAATCTTTTAGCTCGAGGAATTGATAAACTCCTTTTTCTACCCCCCTCTCTCTCTCTCTCTCTCTTTATATCTTTGTATGTGCCTGCTAAAGGATGGACGAGATAACATTTTGCAAGTACGAGAAAAGTCGGTTCGCAAACTTCGAGTTTAACGTTTGCGAAACTCGTCAAAGATTAGCAGTACGAATTGCGTTTGTGAATTTCGTTAATTCCGTTAACGAAATTATCTTTGCTTTCGCAAGCGTTAACATTGAACGTGAATAAGAAATTGGCAATAGGTGAGTTAGGGTGAAAAGTCGTCGTTGTTTTTGCCCTTCCTTCGACTGCTATCCGATTCATTATCGGATTGTATTGCGTAAACATCGTGGATTAAATGGAATACAAATTGGGATTAAATGAATCGATTACCGTGCCAAAGATCTAAATTAAACTTTAACTAATTAATTAATCAGTCTAACGTTACTTTCGCCAAGGTACTCGCAAACTCACGTTTACCCCCGCAATAAACGGGGCCCGATTGTCGCCTTTCGTATCGCATAAACGCGATTCGAGTTTAATCAACGTAAATAAAATCTTCGCTAAGTTTGCATGAATCTAGAGACTCGCAAAAAAAATTACTTCCATTTATTCGTAATTACCAAACGGAGGTAGAATAATAAAATGACCGGAAGCGTTTTCAAAAAAAAACCTCCGCAACATTCGCAATAATAATAATTATTTGTAGGGAACAAAAACATAATAATATTTGCAAAAAAATGCTTTTTTTCCGTTTCGTTTAAATTATTTTAATTAATTCTTTTTCATTAAAAAGTATTATTCATTTACACATTATAACGTTTGTTTTTTTCGCAAGGAGGGAGCATTAAATAACAGACAGCAATATGCACGCGGCCAACAAATATCGAATGATAAGCGCGTGCAAAAAAGAATGGAAAGCGAATTATTCCTTAAAAAAATAATTAAACGACTCTCTCCTTAAAAAAAATAAAATAAAACGAAACAAATACCAAACAGTGGCCTCCCAAATTAGGCAAATTTTTGCACTTTTGTTTACGCATTTATATACAGAGCGATCAAAAAGGAAATCAGCCGACGTTTGACGTCAAAAGCGTTGACATTGACACACGCCAATCGGATTTCTTTTTTGATTGTCCTATACTTAAATAGTAACAGCAGAAGCATTTTCTCAAAGCGATTTTCCATGCTCAATAATCGAAATTAGCCACGATCAATTGAGATCGTTTAGCTTAATCTTCTATTTTATCGTCAATTGTGTTGATTAATCATTTATTAAGTGTAAATAATCATCATCATCAACGTCTTCCTAAATATTTTCTTTACAAATCTTAATAGTCTTTAATTTCAGTCACGGGCCATAAAATATTCATTTCGCCCATCGAATTGGATGCTTAATTGGCGTTTAAGAGACATTTTGAACGACAAGAAAGTTACTTTGTCTATTTAATAGCTCTTGTTAACATGTATTTAATATACGCCATGAAGTTGGTAATAATTAAAGTTTATTATTTTAGAGCTCTTGCTCTAATTTCCAATTAAACTCGTTTAAATAACAACGACAAACAGAAAGAGAGCGATCGATGATTTCTTTCGATTTCAATTCGAATTGCAACGATTGGCGAATGAATTAAGCAATCGTCTTGTTATTGCGCGATTCGAAGGCCATAAATAATCGTCAATTAAATCGGTACGTTTTCATGTTTAATTTGATTTAGTTTAATTCGATAAAGTAATAAGAAATGGATGGGCAATAAGTCGATTAAAAGGCATCGTTCAATTGGAAGAAGATTTTTCCCAATTAATAATGATAGATTGTCGAAGGAAACAATTTCGAGTCAGTTTGATATTTAATTAACTCGTTCGCTACGACGAAGATGATGCTTTATTACGTCGCATTTATCATAATAACAATCAATTATTTATTTGGTAAACAAATTGACTTTATTAAACGGTGTCGATACATTGGGTGCAACGCCCTTTTGTGCACGCAAATTATGTAAAGTTTTCCTTCAAGAAACGCTATCGAATGCGACCAATTTCTTAAACTAATTCCGATCGTTATTAATATGCTTAAGAGGAACAAGTAATGAAAGAGGGGCGAATAATTTTTCGAATTGCCAGCTGCAAGCCCAATTAGAAAATTTAATATTTCTCGCGCGATTCCCATAGATTTATCGAATTTACATCGAAGGCGAGCGAAGCAATAAATGGCCGTTGATTAATCGACTTGATCAATGACGAAATTTATATTAATTTTTCACAAAGTCGTAGATTAATTCCGATAAATTATGATAAACGATCGCCAATCGACGATCTTCAAGAAGCGTTTCCAATTCAATTTACTGAATTAAGCGAGAGAGGAGATGCGAGAAAGGAAGAAGGTTCTTATCGTGGACGCGCGAGTATAAAATTACGTTTTCAAACGGACAAAAGCAGAATGTAAAGATACGGCGGAGGCATTGGCGTTTAAAAGGATGTGGATTAAAGAGCAGGCGAACCAAGGAACAACTTACCTATTTGTTGTTTTTGTCTTTTGGACAAACGTTGTTAAATACGGTCGGGGGAAGAAGAGACGAGGAAAAGGAGAGCCCAACAAAGTGGGTACGGTGGCATGTTGTTATCTGATCAGAAATCAATAAGTTGTTGTTGCTGTTGGGCCAAGCCTTTCATTTAAAAATCCTCTCCTGATGGCCCACCATTTGTCTTACCAACACACGATACCATCAACTTACTGCATCATCATCATCATCATCAACATCATTGAAATTTCGTTCTCTCCGTTTCCGCTCGCTTCATCTTCTAGTCAGTGGAAACGCTCTTTCGTCTCTCGGTTTTCTCTTCTTTTTTCACGTACTTACCTACACCACTTTCTAGGCAAGATCGTTAATTATAAGTTGTTTGTTGAGGAAAGGGTTCGCCCTTTGGCTAGTAACTGAAGAGCGATCGAAAAAGTAAACCGTTTCAACTTGACAAACATCGAAATCTTACGTCTTGACCAATAAAACAACTGTCAATAATTTTGAGTAAGAACATGCGTGCCAACTTACAAACTGCAATCGGCTTTCGCTTTGATCGCACTGTACAAGCGGAAGACGACGAACAGCGCAGCGAAAGTTTCAGAATGGACAAAACGAATTAAAGCCCTTATCGCTGCTCGTCGAACGACCAAGAACTTATCATCAAACGACATTGAAGATGCGGGAAGAACTAGGCAAGCGAAGAAGAAAAAAAATGGATTGCGATCGAGATTTATGCTTCGTTCAAAGTCGAACGTTTTGAATTATCAATTTGGATCATATTAAATTCATTTTAATCCGAACCTATTGGAAAGCCGGAATCGTCTCTCTCACTCTCTCTCTCTTTCGCGTTCAGATACGTCCATAAATTTAGCGAGAAAATTGCCTCAACATCTGTCTCAATTTATTTCACTTATTTACCTTTAGATTCCACGATTTCCCTAGTATCTCCAACTATTTTTCCCCGACTTTTCCCCACATTTCCCACCCATTCTGGTTGAAGTACGTGCACGAAATGAAGATGTTAGTCGATGGTTTTTAATAAAAGTTATTACCGTACGAAGCGACAAAAAGAAGAGAGAGGCGACAACGTTGCTCTTCGCGCTGCTGCTGCTGTTGTTGATGGCGACGTAGAAGAAGAAGTGATAATAATCAAAGTAATTAACAGTTTCTAGATGTTAATTACTCCATAAACAAGAGACGAACAGTGTATAAGAAGATTAAGTGCAATAATATAAGTGATACAAGTTAGACTACGGGGAATCCGTTGGTCACGTCTTGCGGACACCGCCGCCGCCGAGGGCTAGAGATGGGGCGAAGAACAGCCGGCGACGAGGACGAGGACGCGGGGCGATACATTAACGAAGAAGACTTTACTTACGGGCAAACATACACCGAACTACTTTGCTAGTTGTTGTTGTTCTTGTATTCCTGTTAATTATACCGAGCGACTTCTTTACATTTTCGAAGCACGTACGCGTCTCGCCCGTTCCCATCGGGGTAAACGCCGGGGCTAAGTGAAAGAGACGGTCATGAGAGCGTTGATAAGGGAGGTTAAATAAAATACGGTCGGTATCGATTTGTTAATTAATCGCTAAAGTTCTTCCAGCAAAGAAAGGGAAGCGATCGTAGTCAAACTGAGGAAGATTTAGGAAATTTGGCGAGCTTGGAAAATTGCGAAGCGTTATAATAATGTTGTTATAGCCGGCAAAAGAAATTGTAAAGTTGCGCGAGCGTCTTTTTGATTGCTAACGAAAAAATGGCGAATATTTCCATTCTCCACGTTTATTTGTTGTTGTTATTGCAGTTCTTTCGCTTCTTTTTCGTCGTCGTCGTTGCAAATAAATCACTTTCGTTCGCTAAAATGATATGCATGGGGGAAAATTTTTATTTGTTTCCTCGGGGAAAGTAGAAACGTTTCAATTTTCCCCCCCGCCCCCGTCCGCGCTCGGTTCGCACGAAAAAAAAATTCGTTTCGTTTCCGCGATTTCGTTGTTCTCTCTCTCTCTCTCTCGCTCGCTCGTCGCCAATTTTGTCGCAGTTTATCCCACGCACGATTGCAAAAAAAAAGCCGCTCGTATTCTCTTATTGTCGTCGGTTACATTTTCATGTTACGTAATTTGCTTCAACTTTTTGCGCTTACATCAATGATTTTTGCCAGCATTTTTGCATCCCTATACGTTTCGCTCTGGCAGAGAAACGAAAAATGGACAAAGTAGGAATTCGCAACCTCTTTCGCTCACACGGAATCTATTAAATTCTTGAAACATTCAATCCCATCGCCGGGAATCGAGAGCATCACGAATTCTCTGTTGTTATTTAAACAAGAATCGTGCAAAACGTCGCCGTTTCGCAAAAAATAAAAACGACAAATCGCAAAAGGAATATGGAGAAGCGAAGGAAAATCGACGACGTCCTCCATTAATTTTGCACAACAAACTGTCGTCACTTCGTTCTTATTTTTGCTTCAGATTTGGACGTACAAAAGGACGATTTAAATTTTGCAACATCAGCGGACGAAATCAATAATCGGGAATAATCTGGTAAGTCGAGGTATAGCACTAAGAAGCCGTCAATCGACGACGATGATGGCGAAGAAGTCAAAAAGGAAACGTACAAGAATTAACCATCTATGTAAATCCGTTTATGGCGCTCTCTTTTAATAAGCAACATTAACATAATGCATCATTTGATTCGAACGCTCTCATAGAGTCGAAGGCAATCGTTCCTCCGACACTCGGCTCTTTGATTTGCCTTTGATTGCGTTCAATTTAAACCGCAGACGAGCGGCGACTCCCACGTGCAGAGACCGATTGATGGGGAAAGAGATGGCCAAAGCCTCTTTGCGTGTGAATGCGTGCTGCGAGCGAGCGAGAGATCTTTGACACGTGAATAAATTATATTGACACGTTGATAATTTTAATACCGAAAATATTTGGACGTGTTACGTTAAGATCGAATCAAAAGATGTGTCAAATCGAAAGAACAGCAACAACAACGGCGCGAGGATGATGATGATGATGATGACGAAGAAGTTGCGCTCGCTCGTTCCTGTTGAACAGAACGTTTTCTTTTCTATTTCATAATCAATTTCGAACGCCTTCAATCCATTTATTTCGATTTCGATTATCGATTCGTTCGCTCAATTCCCTCGGCGGAACTTTAACAACTCCTTATCAAATCTACTCTGTTTAATTAAAGGATCAATTAATGGCTATTAAACGAAAACAATTAGATTTGAGCTTGCTAAAAAAACAAACAGAATGCTTCAAGGTGCGTCACGAACTGGAGAGGATTTTCTCCTAAGCATCGATTCGTATCGCTTCATTTAAAATTAGTCAACTTGACAAATGATTCGTTACTTTCCAATTAGTAACGTTTTTTTCTCGTACAGGGCGCGATGCAACTTATATCCACTGGATAATCAAGCTGGGGGAGTCTTTAACTCCTCCTCAATTAGTTAATTACGACTAATTGACTAATTGAAGAATTTATCGCTCCGAATTCCACTTTCATCCATCGCCACATTATCTTTTAGTTCAATCCCCCCCCGCGTATTTCTCTTCGAATTAATGCCGTACCCCAACGATATATCTATAAAAAAAACTGGCATCAGCCCCGAAAAGAGTTGGTTTTTTCCCCGGTTTTCCGTTTAAAAATAAATAAGTGCAACCCAATTATTTAACCGATAGACCGAAAGGGGAGACTCCTGACTCTCGTTCTTCAAACGAACGCATTTAAATTTGAATATAATCGTCGCACGTCATCCGTTAACGATATAATAATAATGATGACGATGATGAGGCGCTCTGACAAATTATGCGTCTGTTTAAAGGCAACACAACGAGGAGGAGATTAAAACGAAATGGATCGTCCTCGACGAGCATCCTTGAATCGCAGTGAAGAGACGAGCAGTATAAAGCGACATTTCGAATTCTATAGCTAATTAATCAATCAAAGTGTTGTTCTTCGGCCGTAGTTTTTTTCCCCCATTTTTAATTATAGGCCAACGAATGGTAAAATAAATACGTTTCATTCCGGCGGCCCCCTTTTTTAATTTCTACCTGTCGACGATTTACGAAACGCAAAAGCTTCTCCTTCGACGTTCGTTTCTTGTTATATACAGTGCGAGCAGATAGAATTTTGACATTGACGCTTGTCATCCTCTTGAGGTTAGAAATTAGCTGATTTAAGGAGCGCCAACTGGCAAAACCAACTCACAATTG
Source organism: Hololepta plana (assembly GCA_963695495.1). Classification (NCBI taxonomy): domain Eukaryota; kingdom Metazoa; phylum Arthropoda; class Insecta; order Coleoptera; family Histeridae; genus Hololepta; species Hololepta plana. The sequence goes on along the minus strand of OY968839.1, from coordinate 1,181,829 downwards.
CGATTGCGCATTGCAACGATGGAAAACCGTTTACGAAAGTGTAACCGGACGAACATTTTTTCTCTCTGAATCGGTCTCTTCGGCGATTTTCTTCCACAGCAAAACACGATTCCATTTACAATTAACCGTCGCGTAATTGCTTTCGATGCCTAGTTGCAACGATAGGATTTGAAGAGTTTGTTTGTTCGTTTTAGTGGTCGCCATCGTCTTCATCATCATCATCATCATCGACTGGCGACTGACTGCAACAAGTTGCGCTAATATCAGATGTAAAAGGCATAAAAGACGGTTCTTGAGTTTGTAATATTGATGAGTTGTTTGCTCTACATACAACGTACAATCTTCGGTTTGCCATTCCTTTTTCGTTCTAATCGGCTCTCGGGTTATAATTTGCCCAGGTTTTCGCTCTAACCTCGGCGGATTGATTATAATTTATTCGACCACGATCCCATCTGCAAAACGTTCGCTAGGCGAGCAATTATTATTATGCCAATCGAGAACGAGGCAAATTGATCTCTCGACGACCATTAAGTGGTACACTCGCGTCTTCTGGCTTATTATTCTTCTCATTCATCTCCTTTACCTGGATGTTTTCTTTGAGTTGTTTCTCTTTGTTGCTAGTGATTGTTGCTTACGTATGTTTCTTTTTAAATGAGATTTTTTTTAACGCGAATTAAATAATTATTAATAGTAGGGTTGTAATAAGTATTTATTCGCAATTAATGTTGCTCGTTTAGCAAAACTGCAATATTAAAAGAATAACTTTTCGTTAACAAAAGAAACCAAAGTTGATGCATCGCATCCAATTTAATCCTCGTTAAACGCTGGAATAGAGTTTAATATTGTATAGAATATTGTTATTAAAACTTTACAATATTCAATTTTGCCGGGCGAAATAATTTACGAACGCATTAAAACAAAAAATAACACGCGGTTTATTAAAAATACCAGACGATCAAAACAAACCGATCATTTTGAATTCGCCTTGTGAGAAATTTCATTTCGCAATGCAACACGCGGACAATGGCATTCTCGCATAACCGTTTATGAAAATTCGTAAATATTTGCAAATCTTATCGCAATAAACTGCGTGTCAATAAGCGATATTTGTTTCCTTTTGTTATCGACGCTTCCCAAGTTTCCGAACATCTGTGTTGTTGTCGCCAACTTGCGTGGAAAGAAATCGACTCGCGGCACATTCATTGCATTTCGTTTGGAAAGCGTTTTGAAGTTGTTAACTTTTCCTTCCTCTCATCGTCGTCAAATTGTCGCACTTTAATGCGACCGCGAGGCATAATAACTTCCCGAACGAGCGAGAGCGCGCAAAGAAATCGTATAAATATTATTGTAAAGTCAACGACGTGGGATTGAAATGTGAAAGAGACTTCGAATGACAGCGACGACGTAAAATCGTCTTTTTCCCCGGGATTATCCCTTCCGTTTGAATGGTAAAAGATCAAAGGGGTTCCTTCCTTCGCGTGCCACTCGAATGGACCCACTTTCTTGCTGCTCGTTCCCATTTTTCTTTCGCCTTTTTAACAATACAAGGAATAGCAACACAAAGAAAGGCGGCTCAAGTGGATTTCTCACAGTTAATAAATTTGTTAATTGCTGCCCATCAAAGCGACGGGTTTGAGTGATTTAACGGGGGCGAACTTCTCGGAATAATTCAAATCGAAATTTATAACCGCCTCGGCTGGATTCGTCTCTGCGGACGTACTTCTTTCTTGTTGTTGTTGTTGTTCATAAACATTTGCATTGTTGTAATGGTGGCACGTTGTGGAATCCCATACATCCACCAGACTAAACCGCCCGTCCGTCCGTCCATCCATCCATCCATCTATTCATTATAGTAATTACGTTTATATTAATTAAATGTACTATTAATTAGTGAATGGCAAACGATTGGGATGAGGTTACGCCATCATTATTAATTTAACAACGTCGGGTTCGTTGTGGATCGCACCGACATGAGCACCGGGACGAAAACGAACGCACTTCTTTCGAAAACTCATAAACAATTTCGTCTTTAATTGACAATTAAATCCGTTTTTATTATTGTATAATAATCGGCGAGGCGTTATGGAGAAGAGAAACTGGATTGAGATGAAAGATATATAATGAAGAGGAGTGCGATTAGAAGAGGAAAGAAGTTCTTTATTAAGACGTTTATATTGCTATTAATAATCGATACGTCGCCCCCTCCTCGCTCCGCGCAACGGTTTATTATTAGTTGTAGTAGGGAATTGGATTTACGATTTTAATTAATTAAAAAAGTTCTCTCCTTTTTTTTTTCTCCGTCGTCGATCCCACGGTTTTAAATGAGCGAGAAATGAGCGACCGCTCGGAAAATTAATACGAACCCCCTCGCCCGCCCCTCCGTTTACAATTAACGAAATATTAAAGTTTCGACTTGTTAAACTTCTCCGCTCCTCCTCGCCGAGTTCCCTAATTGTAATTAAAAAAATTCGCTCGTGCCAATCTTTCGTCCCCAATTTTAATTTAATGCAATAACTTTTTTCAATTCGAAAGGGAACATACAGGGCGTCTCAATTATTCCTGCTTTTAAGGCTGCGCAGTTTGCAAATGTGTTGGATAGATAATCCCTCGCTTAGCGCTGAGACTTCACCAGCATCCTTCGGTGAGCTTGGTGAACAAAGGTGCTAAATATATATAATCGAAATTTATTGCGTTCATTAGTACGACGATCTTTATGGTGCCGTGAAAATAAATGAGTCTGCGCTCGAAAATTAATTCCTCCACTTCTTCGACAACCGAAAACTGACTGAGGAACCAACGGAGTTAATAATAACCAATTCGTGGATCCTTTAGAATTTACCGTGCCGGTTTGGTCGATGGGATATTTTTAGTCGCGCGAAGGGGAAACTTGATGAAAAGGCGATAATCTCTCGCGTTCTCTCGTCCCTCTACTTCGGCCCTTTTTCCGGCGGCTTTCGCTTTTCCCGCCGAGTGAGATATCAAGGAGCCGTTTTCGGTTACGGCTAACATCAGAACTTTTAACGGGATAATTACTATTATATAAGATCGTCGTCCATCGACTTCTTTCCGCTCGTATGCTATCGCTGAAAGGTAGATTGTTCAATAATAATGATAATAGGTGGACGAGGAACGCCGAGTGACAAGATGAATTTTCGAATCGAAAATTCGATGCCCTCAAGGGCCGTCGTCATTATTATTATTATTAGATTGTTAGGAATCAGATTGAGACGATGGGTTAAACGGAAAGCAGGCGAGGCGATTTTTTGATAAGTTGTAATTAAAATCTCCTCGCCGAGGAGGAGGAGGAACGAATTCGAATTAAAACGTTTATTCTTGAACCTAAAAAAAAATTACTAACAATAAGTCCAAATAGAATTCTTTTCCACGTGGCGGACGTAATTTAATTTACTTAATTGATTCGCCAACCCTTGCTCTACGATAACGGAGAGTTGACATGTGGTCGGATGCAAAAAAAAGCAGATTTAGCGAGATAAGTTCCATTGAAGCTCTCCAAACCGTTTCGGGGCGATATGACGAAGGCGAAGTGGATGGAAATTTTCATTCGACTGTCCCCCATTTCTGTTTTCCGACTCGATGACCACGAGCGAATCGTGGAATATTTCGCATCTCGTGCGGAAAAATTGCAATAGAGGAGCACAAATAATAAATACAATATCCATTATTATTTCTTTTTCTGCATCTCTCTCTCTCTCTATCTATCTATCTACGACCGACAATCTCCATGTCACATGCCAATTTTTCTCTAGATTCTAATCAATTAATCGGAAACGGTTAGCGTCCGATGTTGCGGACGTTCGTCCCTTAAATTCAATCAGCCCGTTTTTCCCCCTGCCTCATTCGAGCACGAAAAATATGAATCATTAAAAAAAAACGAATCGCAGATTCGTACGTAGATCTTTTTGGCAAGTTTGAATCAGCCTCGAGATTCCGATCGGATTGCAACGAAACCGAAATCGTTTTCCTGCATGTTTCAATTCGCTCGCCAGCTACAAGTTTTATCATTTTGAATTATTCACAAAAACGCATTTGATTAGCGCGGCACGTTCCGGTTCGCTACGAGCATTTCCCCGTGCACGTATTATAATGTTTCATATACGAAACGTTCTTTTAACCAGATTATTACCGTCGATACGAATGCAGCATATTAAATGCGAGGATTATGATTTAATAAGGGCGCAGCAGTCGAAAGAGACGAGCGAAGATTTACGTTTGCGGGGCGCAAAATTAACGAACAAACGCTGTCTGAAAATAATTTTCTGCCGCCTCGAATGGAATACAGGTACCGAGCGATCGTGGCGGAATCCATTTCGAGCGGGCTACAGTTGGTATCGCCCTAAACGTTGATCGATGACGTTTAATTTCGTAATTGGATCTCGGTGCTTTCTTGTCGACGTTTGACAGCGCCCGAACTGTCTCTTGATCGCCGTGTAGTTACGTTAGTTTTAACCGCTAATAATTTTCCATTCATCTAGCGTTCGGACGTTTTCCTTTGCCTCGCATTAGACCGCAATAAATTCAATCGGACAAAATTGGGCAATCGACTCCAAACTATCTCCATAATCTACGCTAATAAGATGTTCGGCTAACGGTGAATAAATGATGTAGGCAAAAGCAAAAACCGTAAGGAGCTTTTAAAGTTCGGCAATTTAATCGTTTACATTCCGAATGAATCTTAGGTTCGATTCCACTCGGCGGAAGTGGCGGCGCTTTCCAATTAAATCGATAAATAACGAGGCAAACGTCGTTCCATTTTCCGCTCGCATTTTCCCATCCAACTAATTCCACTTTTTCTCGTTTTATTAACCGAGAATTTCCTCGGCCTCCATTTACCATTCCGTCTAATACATAAGCTTCAATTCACCTGTTTGTTGCCAATCTCTCTCCTATAAAGCGTGACGGATGCAAGAGGGGAAAAAAAGCGAAGAAAGGAAAAGCCACGCAGAAGGACACGGACGGACACAGACTTTCGCCCGTCGCGTTCGGTCGCGGTCGGTCACCTGTTGATTGTGCGCCTATTGCACGAGGAAAAGCGCGTTCGGGACGACCGTCCACCGACGATCAGGTACGGGACACTATTTTTCTTATCGCCGTCATCAACGGCATCGTCCAAGACAAACGGTCTCATCGCGTCCGTTCTTTTTTTATTTTTTTCGTTCTTTCGATTCGACTTTATTCCATATCAAATTACGACGAATGTTGAATATCACCGGGGGAAATTGATACGAATCCGAGGGAAAGGGACGTTGGCTTTTAATCAAATCAATTTAATGGTCTTCGTTTGATGGGCGAGAACCGATGAGGATGGGGGCACAAAGAGGGAAACCAGATGGATTGATTAGGTATCGAATCCAATTGTGTTTAGTTGGGGAAAAGCTTTTGGAAGAAAGCCGTAGGAAAAAGCATCGGGAAAAACAGGATTCCGAATTTTAAAAAAAACTTCCATCATCGTCGATTGCAGATTGTCCACGACTTGTATGGGCAACAAAGGCGTATAAAGAAGAGAGTGACTTTGCTTGATTTAAAAGTGAAATTAGCAAGTCGACTGGTATTAAATTAGCGCGTTTCTGCTTGGTTTAAACGCACGGCCGATCGATTAGGGCACGTACCGCCCTTGGGATTAATTAAAACGATCTCCGGTTTCACTTGTCCCTGTTATAACTGCCGGAATCTGTTTGCCATTACTAACCAACCGCTAATGTGCAATTGATAATGAAACGGTCATTTCGTTTAACGATTCTTTGTTCGCTCAACCTCTTGCCTCCTCGCCGCGGCAGCGAAAATCGTTTACCGAATAGTTGGACGCCGTTTATGGGGGCGGCCGGTCGTGTGTCGGAATGGGAAAATAAATTTTTATTCTCCCATCGAAACATTCATTTGCATTGGCACGACAATTTGCATAATGCAAACATCGACCAACCAACGGCCACCTTCTCTCCTCCATATGAACAATCGGTAGTCGAGGGTTATAAGAATGCCGTCCGTTTGTTCGTTCATAAAATAATACCTTAATTGGCAACAATTAAAACCAATAATCGAACCGATAAAGCACTTAAAACATACGGGGTACATCGTCATTCGTTACATTAATTTCTCCTGCTCCTTTCTCTCTGTCTCTCTCTCTCTCGTGTTTCTGCAGAAAGTTTATATTAACGATCGGTTTGTTTCTCAACTCGCTGAAGAACATTATTAACAATCCACGATCGAGGATTATCATTTAACGGTAAGATAAATATACAGAGCGATCAAGAAAGCACCGACATTGTCACACGTTAAAAGCGCAATGACATATGTTAACGTCAATGCGTAAAGTAAAGACACGTTTGCCAACTTGCAGGACACTCCGAAATGTTCTCGGTCGCTCTGTATATACGTATCGAGCACATCTACGGATGGCAAAACGACATTGTCACACGTTAAAAGCGCAATGACATCTGTCAACGTCAATGCGTAAAGTAAAGACACGTTTGCCAACTTGCAGGACACTCCGAAATGTTCTTGGTCGCTCTGTATATACGTATCGAGCACATCTACGGATGGCAAACGTGGCAAATTGTTATTATTCAAATAAATCGATTCAAATTGATAATTTATAATAACAAACTGTAATTATTTGCGGTTTTTTTTGAGGGGCAAATAAATAAAAACTGTTTGCTTTATATGTGTAATGTTTGACGTTCGATAGCCGGAACGTGCGAATTCGGACAGATGGACCGGTTTTATTGTAATTAATTTCCAATTCCGCCGCTTTCCACGTCGTTGTTGTTGGTTTTTCCGTTCGATTTTTCTGTTTGCGTTTTGCAAATTAACTGTCCGACAACGAATAAACAGAGAATCGCGTCTATCGCGAATTTTCTTCGCGTTCTTCTTTCAGCAATTGCCAAATCAAGCTGCACGAAAAAAGGTTGACAATTGGGCGAATGAACAGCAATCACATCAAATGAAATCAAATAAAATGATGGGGCAAAAGTGTGGCGCAAAGGAGATCGTTAAAGTCGGTTTTATTGCGCGTCTGAATGGCGAATTGTCTCACAATTCTTCATAAAACCATTCGAATCGGTTTTAGCGTGGAAAATAATTCTTCATTTTCGTCCACGCTCCTGTGTGTGCTTCTTTGCAATTTTCATACAAACAATTTTTCTTTTTTGATTTCTCCTCGACGCCGATGTGGACATCTTATAATGTTGTTCTTCTATTTTTATGGCGCGCAATAACAATCTGGAGGGTAAACGTTTATGAGGAGATTGTGTTTGCGAAAGAAATATCGCGGTTATTTATGCGTTTCATTTCGCAAAAAAGGAGACTCAATAGAGGGCAGGCTCGAAATGGAAATGAGCAAATTCCGATGCCACCAACTCTTCCAGGCATAATTATAATGATAGCAATTAGCAATTCAAGAGAATCAAGAGAAAAAAGTCCCCCATATCTAACAATAAAACGTTCGACGCGATCGTGTTTGTTTTATTAGTAACTTTCGAGCAAAGAACAACAATTAAATATTTGTTTTATTAATTTAATTATGTTAAGATTAACATCCACCGAACATATTAAACTCTTCCCATCTCCATAAGCCATCTTTACCATCTCAGGTTCTTCTGCTGCCACCCAATAATAATCATGATAACGAAATTCCCTGCCGATTATTATTATTACGTTAACAATAATAATAATAACGTAAACATGATAGACGCGAAGAAAACTCCGAATCGGAAAGCCCTCGAGGTAGTTTACCTTTTGGCAATTATTATTACTATGCATATTAGCAAACCTTAAAAGTATTAATTCTGAGCCAAAGAGACACGTGACGCTACGATCTACGCAAGAATGGATTTATTTCGTTTTCTTTTTTCTTTCCCTATTAATCCACCCAAAGATCGTAAAGCACTTAAACTTCTACGTCATCGCAATCGTTGGCAACATTTTTGCCTCCCTTACATACATTTTTCTTTGCGTCCACTTTGAACGTATCGTGTTACCTTTTACAATCTGTAACAATCTACGAACGAGTAGAATATCCATTTTCCATATGCATGTTGGTAACTTGAACAATGTGCGCTGGAGGGAACAGGTTGCCCTCGTGTTCGATATTTAATTACAGCCCATTACCCACATGTAGCTCGTTCTTCAAATTGACGACCGTAATCCTCAATCTTCGTCCCATTAAATGTTAAGAGACGCTTTTCGATCAATCGCGACGAGGCGAACAATAAAATACGCTTTCTTTAATATACCACGAGCCAATGCAATTACTTTTTGCGATTCTCGCAATTACGTTGGCAACACTGGCGTTTGGACAACGTTTCGAGTGTGTTATTGCCAACTTATGAGCAACAAGTCACTATCAATTGCTAACAGATAGAACGCGTCAATAAATTAACGTGGCGGTAACACTTCTCGGATATTAATTCGAATTCGAACACGTGCGTTATTGCCAACTTATGAGTCGAAAATTTATTGATTGTACCGTATATTCAACGATGGATTATCTTATTAACCCGTACGTGCATCGTGCATTGTTTCATAGAAACTTCTTTCATCCTTCGTTCTCTCCTCGACTATTACGATCGTACCATATTCGCAACCGTGCAATAGAGGTCAGCGGGTAAAACGCTTTGTAAAGACCACATTCGCAAGTAAGATTCGTATGCAATTTCGTTTGCCAAACGCTTTTGCAAAAAATTTCGTTTCTAGCAGCCTTCAATTCGATTTGATTGATTGCGGCATCGCTTCTCTAGCGAACGGTTCTTCCCGATGGACGTCTCCAATGTTGTTGTCTCTCACCTTTGACTCATCCACCACTCTTCGTTCCATCGACATACCAACGCGTTCTCTTGCTGTGTTATTTTATTAATTTGGTATGCTGCCTATGTATCATCATCCTCATCATCTTCTTCTTGTAGTCCCTCTTCTTCACACATACGAAACGTGTTTCGTTTTTTATTCACAATAAGAAACGATTTCTCATAACCTCATTATCATATTTATTTAAAATGCATCCAATGATGGGCACAAAGAAGTGAATCGCTGCGGACGGAATCGACGTAAACTGGAGGCGGGTGACGTTGCATCGGAGCACTTTTCCCCCATTTTTGAATTGGTAATTTCCCCCGAAAGAAGAACATTATTATTTTTTAAACGATTAGTTTTCTGCGTGCGTGTAACTTTACAATTTACATTCTTAACGTTATTATCATCTTCATTTCTGATAATGATATTACATCGGAGGAACCGTACGTACGTGAATTTCAGTTTGGTTCGCCCGTCTTTCTTCTTCTACCGAAGCTACCACCGCGTTCTTGTTCTTCTCCTTCTTCGGCGATGGTTTGTGTATGCTGCTTGTGTTTCAATTTCAACCTCAAAGAGTTTCGAACTATATCATTCACGTGTCATGAATGTAATATGCTCTTGGGGCAATGACTCTCGAGCACTAGAAGAGTTATATATGTATCTGTATGTGCAGCATCGAATGCGAAGAAACAACAAACAAGCGAAAAAGGAGAAATAACAATTTGTTTGCCTTTTTACAAAACGTGCACACATGTATATATAGGAAGGTGCAATATTCATAAATAAGGAGGGAAAAAACGAAGAAAAAGCCCATCATCAACGAATAAGTCAATTTTCCCCCACGTTCCCTTTTAGCTGCCGTTGCAAATTTATTTGTTTCGGTCCTTTTTATTTCGTTTCGTTTTTTGCTGCAAAGAAGTTGCCACCAGCGAGACTTTCGGTGACATTGTTTATGGTTTAATAATAAAGATGACTGTACAAGAATGGAGAGTGGTAAGGAAAGTCAAAGAGCGAAAAATTAAAATGACAAAGTTATTTCTCATTCCTTCGCTTGACTTTTAATTTCGTGCCAAAGCAACGACAAAAAAGCGAATTGCACATAAAATGTAAATAAGTACGACACCGATGCACGAAACGAAATTATTCGCGAGAGACATTAAGGAAACAAATTGCTCGAGAGAAATCGCTGAAACTTACTCCTCGCGTTCATTCTTACAAATTTATTAATTTATTCCCCCCGCATTATCATGTCACCCTCTCATAACCGTTAATTTCAATTTCAAATCGATCACTTTAATCGAATTCAAAATAACAATCGCGTTTTAATAATGAAAAAGAAAGGTCAATGGTAACGGGCGACGATATTAAAGTGGAGGAGACACAACAACAACAAAGTCCCTATTACTTCCTTTCTTTCCTCACTTACACGAGTAATAACCGAAGATTGTACGAGAACAACTTATTACGTGGCAGAGGAAAAATGATTCCGCGTCTGAAAAGTTTTCCACGGCTTTCGAGGGTCGGGAAACTAGAAGAGAAGATTCGACAAAATCGATTAGAAAGCTCCTTCTATTGAAACCTTAACTCGCGTTGAAACTGTTCTATCTGTAAATTGATAAGAAGTTGCCATCAAACGAATTTGAGTTCCATCGCTGTTTTTTGGTTGTGAAAGTATTGTTTTTGTTTTCTGGGGACGTACAAACGAATAAATTCAAATTAAATATTAATAATGATGTATATTTAAATAAACAGGACATAAATTAAATACGTTCGAAATTATATTAAGCAAATATGAAATTCATGCGGAACGTATATACGTGGGCAGCGACGACGGTTTGCGATCGAAAAATAATCAAAACAACATTTTGTTGTTAGCTAATTAATTCACATCGATTTGAGTCCGTTTGCCGTTTAAAAACGCGAACAAAAATCCTAAACCTCCGGCGGGGGGCAAATCACAAATCAATTTGTCGATGATGAAGAGTAATTGGTAGACGAAGAGGAACAAAGATTAATCGACGGCCGGACCGTTCTCCGATAACAGCATACCAACGGATAACACTTGTTAAATCGTTTACGCGTATAATCAATTAAATGCGAAGAATGATAATTCCTCCGTTTATAAACGTCGAATCGATACCCTTCGATCTCTTTCGAATTTTTCTCTCCTCGCGGTGTAAGTTGGTGAGGAGTGTTACCGAGTAGTAGCAGCAGCTAATGGTAATAATTCTCGTTCTCCCTTCGATCTCTTTCGTTGTGTATGCGAAAAGCACGTTTAACAATATTAAGTTACCGGCTAAATTTAGCATTAACCGATCGGTATTTATTGTTTTTTTTTATCTCGCCTCTTACCATTTATATCTTCAATCTCTAACGAAAAGAATGTGCGACGTTAATTTCGAAATGTAACTACACCCAAGTGTATTGTTTGCAAGCGGATTTAACAAACGAAACAGAGACGAAAACGGGGAATTAAACGATTCCATCGATGGACTCGGATTCTTCAAGTTTTTCACAAACTTTCCCAAAATGTTCCTCCATCGATTTTTGCAATGTTAAAATTCGCTTTTTTTATCAATTCGCGCACTAGAATCGCGTGCCATTTAATCGTTATAAATTAACAGTTATAAAAATATATTTTCCTGAATTAATTCCGTTTGACGGCGAATAATCAAATGCAAAAAAAAAGCGAAACAATTCGGGGCCGTTCAATCGTATCACGAATAGAAAATGAATGAATTAACATCGAACGGCGGAAATTCGGTTAAATCTTCGATTAATTTCAGTGAACGCCGATAAAGACGCTTCGCTTTTTTCGTTCGAATCAGTCAATTAGTCGGACAAGGTGTTCGAGGTGACAAACCAACGATAAGAGGCGAAAAGTTTATGTGGTAGCTTATCAATTTACAAGGCGAGAGCAATCGATTTAATGCATCCGATTTTTTTCCTGTTTTTATCTGAATTATCGCCTCGTAATTGATACATGTAAAGTCGTTCGGCTCTTCGGAACGGCATTCGGACATGAGAGTCTCCTTTAATAGATAAGATACGTTCGAGGGAAAAAGGTTTGTTAAAGGCTTGTTAAAGGAGATTATTAGCGCATTAAATCGAAATCCGGACTTTTGCGGCAAAAGGAGGGCTCTTTAAGATAAAAAGCTTGTCGAAGAAGCACTGTGTCCATTTAATTTGTCCAATCGGCTAATTACTGTTGAACGGAGGACAAGATCGACCTTTCTCTTCTCTGTTTTTTTTTTCTGTTTGGTTTCTTCTTTCTCAATAATATTTTTCGCAAGCCCTTGTTTGTATTAATAACAAGTCGACCGTTATTTTGCATATTGCAAAATAAATAATTCCCAGTTCGTGATAATAATGATAACGATAACATCAACAAGAGGCATCCACCGAAAACATAGGGCAACCAGCTTCTGCGTATATTGATGATGATAAACAGTCCCTAAAATTGTTTTGATTATTAATAACGTGCTAATGCAAATTTTATATATATGCAAATGCCAAGTTTTTCCTCCAGGTAGATTCGCATGCTTAAAAAATCGATTTTGTAGAGAATTCAGAAAAAATCAGATCAAGTCGAAAAGGAGTTTTAAAAGAATATTAAGCAAAAGTAGATGTTTTAATAAATGAAGTTCATGCAAGAGAACTCTTGCTCGAAGAAAGTTTAGTCGATGAACCTTTCGCAAATTTATTAATGTGCAAATTGTAAGGAATTAATCCATTAATCAGAAATTAATCGATGGATCACGAATACTTCCTCCAGTTATACGAAAATCGATGCTTTAAAGATGATAATTATTGCCGAACGGAGAGAATCGTTTCGATATTGTTATTAACTCGGTAATTACCCGATATTATCGGTTTAATTTACGTCTAATAAATAATTCCATCGTCTTCTTCTTTGCGTTAATTATTATAATGCCCCGGTTTAACTTCTTCTTTGAATCTTATTAATTCCTCGATGGGTAGAGATCAAAATCGAACAAGACGAAATAAACAAACGATGCCTCATCAATATTCCTCGAGCTTCTTCGCTTTTTAACTTCTTTGCCTTTTTTCGGCAATACATCCATCTATTTAATTCGCCTTCGTCCCAACAATTCCCATCTGCTGTTGAAGTCTCCTAAAATTAAGACCGCAACTGGTTTCGTTTGTTACTCTTTTTCCCCTTTTTTACTTGCCACTCTTTACCAAATGTATGACAAAGTTATTTAAAGTCGGATAAACATTATAAACGATTAAAACGCGAACGTATAAATTAAGAGCGAAACCGAGAAAGACGCCGAGATTACGCGATACTTTTTGCGGAATCGCTTCTTTTTTGTTTAATCATTGAAACCGTCATTATTAATAATTAAGTTAAATTGTGAGATAAAGATTTCGTTCTTTTTTAACTCTTGAGAGAGCGAGCATCGCGAGGTTCGTAACTTCTTTGTTCCGCGCTGAAGAAGTGATAAAGAGAGAGGCCAAATGATAAATTATTTGCATAAACCAAAATAATAATCGCGAAAGAAGAGCAGATAAAAGGGCAAACTGCAGTTTGTCTCTTTTTCTTTTAAGGAAGTAATTTGTTTATATATAACGATTTAAATTGCCTCTTGTTCTTCTTCATCATCATCTTCGTCTCCGTCCATCTTCCTCTTTGTGCTAATCTGATTAAGCGGCTAAAAAACAAGAAAGCAAGTTCTCCTCTCCTTATCTCTTCATTATATTTGCGCAAAAGTATCCAGCGAAAACAGAACTAAATAAATAATCGACGATAATAATGATTGTTAATAATTTAAGATTAACCAAGAACCAGTTAAACGAAATCGTAATCATCGATCGACACTTTTGCCTTCCGAAAAGTTATAATGCACCAAACAATGCTGTGGAGGAAACGAAGGGTAATATTCTCTATTGTCATTTCTGCTTTTATTGAATTTCCTTAATCCTCTTTGTGTCAACTTGACCTCTGTCAGCTGCCCCGTCAATCACCATAAACTCGCCCATCTGTTGTTAAACATTTTGCAAGGCAAAGCAAGCAGAATTTTAGCGAGGAGATCGTACCTAAGACAAGGGATCGAGTCGAATCGAGCTTTTGAGAATTTTCATCGGCCTCGTTCCGATTATTATTTTCAAATGAGAAATAATTGGTTGTAAAATGAATTTAAAGTTCGTTAACGACTTTTTAACAAGCCTTCATCATCGTCATTATCAACATTCTTCGGCCACAAAGAAGGAAAAACAAACTGTAACGAGGCATCGCCAGCGAAAGAGTTTTCAATTAAATGCAGATGTTTATGTTAGTAAATTGTCCTAAAAGGAAAATTTTTTAATATTTAAAAGCGTTTACGATAAGATCCAATCGCCTACGTTGCGAATAAACTTTTCCATCGAATTGCGAAATTAAACAATTGAATTTGGAGGCGATTCTGAAGAATTGTGTTTGCGAAAATAATCGATTGATGTGCAATGAAAACTATCAGCCATCAATCCAATGATGTTAATGGCGAAATAGCAATCGGTACGTAGATAAAAGTCTCTTTGATCTTCGCAAAACAAAAACACTTCGGCTGTTATATTAAAAACATTTGTATGGACTCGCAAAAGAATCCGAAGGGAGAGGAATAATAATGGATGAAATGGCAATTGATAATAATAATAATAGCGCGAAATGAATGAACGGACGTCGCATGCCATTTCGATAATTGCGAATCGACGTCGATTCCTGATCAATTTGATGTTTGCGTCGATCGGAAATCCTGGTAGCTAAACGTTTCCCAATTTTTGCGAATTGCACGGACAAAGAAAACCGTTTGATGGATCGGTACATTTGGCACAGAATGGCAAAGAGTAAATATTTGATATGCAAAAAAAGCCAACTGATAAAACATCTTGTTCATTCAGACAGTTAACGTGAAACATGCAGATTTGAAAATAAAAATTGAATCGAAACGCCCTTCGCTGTTTGCGAATTCTTATCTCTTCGCAATTAAACATTAACAATAACCGGCGAATTGATTTTTCTCCAACAGTTCCACATAGCTTTAGAATACGACGAGGCCGATGATGATGATGATGATGAGGAAGAAGGAGGCGACAAAGAAATAAATCGATCGATTAATTCTGATGAGGTTCAAACAATTTCACATACTCCCCAATTAAATTGAATACGGCGAGTAAAAAATCCAATTAAGTAAATTGCGGCCAAAAACGGAGGCTCGAACGGCGAAGAAAAGGGGGCATAATTTTCGGTTGCCACACAAAAAAGAATCAAAAGCAAAGGGTTAAGTTCGATGCTTTGACAAATTAAAACGAATTTATTCCCTCGTATTCGTTTTTTCGGCCTCGTCCATTCATTAACTTCGGAATTAATTAAAATACCGACCGAATTTGATTTCGGTCGTAACGACCAACAATCATCGAAAAATTTAGTTAAACAAAGAAAGAGGCGGAGGAGGCGAAGGCCATAAAAATCGACCGAAGCAGCAGCTGATTCCGTTAATTCCCGCGGGACGACGAAGTCTACGCATCAGACAGGTGGCACATCCACTTCGCCACAGAAGAAACGGAAAGAAGCGGCAATCGAAGGATTTTTGTTCTAAAGAAATCCACCTTCAATTCCAAAATTCACTACGACGAAGGCGTATCCTCGGTTAAGAAAGAAACAACCAAGGGCACGAAAGCAAGGCGAAACTCTTGTTTGTATTTATAACCTAATTTGGGAGTAACGAAGAGGGGAAAAGATGGGTTCTAACAGTGGACCACTATGATTAAAAGAGGTGGAGGACCGCGGCCCAAAAGGATTACTATCATTATCGCAGTCATCAGCATCAACATCATCGTGACTGATGTTACGAAAATGACTTTCCAATGCTGATGATGATGATGACGAGGGCGCCGTAACCAGAAGAAAAAGAACGAAAAGCAAACACAACTTAGGTAGAAATGAATTGCACCTTGCGTTCCGTAAATTAAATCTTAATCCCATAAAGTGGCCTCAAGAAATGGGATTGGATTGGGGCCTGAAGAACAAATTAACATCCCTGGACGTTGGTTGGAGTCGAGGGATGATCCAAAACAATCGACACCTGCAGACTTCTAATTGGTTAACAATTGATTAGCTCGCTGTTAGCTCGTCCCGATTTAGTATTGTAATAGATCAAGCTCTCGAATTACCTCCGAGAAGGTTCAATCGCCAGAAGAAATCTTAAGAAAACTTCTTAAATCGTTAGATCGATTAATTAGCATTCCTCCATCCCAATTAAATTAATTACAATTACAGCGGCGGCCTCGAATTAGGAGGACCAAAAGAAGAAGAAATGGAATTATTTAGATAAAAATCTACTGGCGTGGCAATCATAATAAAAACGATAGTTGGTGTCGCCTTTTTTCTGTTCCTTTCTCACATTACCATCTTTCTCCATTTTTCTTTTAACATCTTCTGGTTATTAATCGACCTGCTTCTTCTTCATCTCGCATTCAAATTTTCTTTCTTTAATTTCGTTTAATTTATTATCGAAGACGCACAATTTTCGAGAATAACGAAGAAAAAATTATTCGAAACGATTTCCCTGATTCTTCTGCCATTCATAATAAAGATAAAACTCTTTTGGTATTATTATTATCGGTCATAATAATAACATGATAATTTATTACGTTTACTTCTTTACCAATTTTCTTTATAATCATTGATACCACCTGCGAGGAACGAGGGAACACAAAGGAACGACAAAAATTGAATTGAAACCGTTTTATTTTCTTCTTTGTTGGTATAACACACGAGTTAAATATTAATAATGAATGACGAATGAAATTAATGAGTAGGCATGAAGGTGGACAAAGTATGAGAAAAATTGTCGAGGAATAAGTTGGAGGAAGAAAGACAGCTGCTTATCAATTGAAAGCCGCATAAAAAACGAAAAGGAATTATTCCTGTTCCGTTAACAAATTGGTGGCTCTTCTTTTCCTTTTGGATTTCAAGCCATAAAACGATGTTTTTATTATACATTGGCCTAACGAAAAAGAAAAACTGGAATGGAAGAATTCCATTCGAATACAATTGTCTCATCAGAGAAACTGTTCCTCAATTGATTCGTCCCAGAATTGTTATGGCTTTTATAAAATTCCGAAAGGAAAATATTTCGTAAGCAAATCAAGAAATACGTTTAACGCTACAGACAAATTGCCCCGACGATTAAATCCATTCTTGAAGCCTCTTCGATCCTCACTTTTCCCATTCTCTCGACCGGCCAAAAGAGATGAATCCAATTCCTTATCGCCATCTCTTCAACTAATCTAAATGTTAATACGTTTATTGTCGTTCTTTGTCTTTTCAAATTATCGATACCATTCTTCTGGCTCATTTCCTCCTACTGTTTCTATTTTATCCTTTCCAACGGTTTAAACCGATGAAGAAGAAGGTATGGTCAGGTAGAAGAAAGCAAATGAAGGATGAGAAGGGCCTGCAGAATAAACATTTTCCTTTTTTTTTTTTGGAAAGAAAAATAAAGAACTTATTTTTATTGCCAACGTGAAATACTTTTCCTCCTCGACATTGTTACCGATTTCAATTAGAGAACTATAGAGCGATCAAAATAAATCCCTCTCGAGTGGGTTGGTATGCGTGTTTTACTTAAATCAACGAATTTACAACCTAAAGCGTGTATCCGTTTTTGATCGTTCGACAGTGTCAGCGCCTATTTCTTCCAAATGAATTTATTGTTTGTTATTAATTTGTGGTGAAAATGGGCAAGAAAGTTTTGCGATTAGTTTTTTTCAGGTTTTGAGTTTCTAATTTTTAAAGGCAGAAACAAAAAGAAACGAAATTAAGTGTAATTGTTGATGATGAAGAGCTTGTCTTCAAACTGCGTTTCATTTATATTCGTTGTTCTTCTTCGTCCGCACCATCATCATCATTATTTTGGTGGTTGTTGTTATTGTTGTTTTTAATGCACTCGCATAAACGATATATTTTAATAATTGTATTTGAACTGACCGCCATATATTTCAACAGTTTAAATAAGAACTGACGTTTAATTTACTTTTGTACCATTTTAAATATTACCTGCCCATTTTTATTATTATTATTTCGGGCTGTTTATTTTTTTATTATTTTCGTTCTGCACGGCTTTAATTTATTTATAATATATTTACGTATATTTCATGAAATTACATTTAATTTTTGACACACATAAATTTTAATGCGAATTTTAAACGCGGCCTCGTATCGGTTTTGCCAAAAATAAAATAACAACGGCAACAACGACCGTCGGATATTTGCATAAATTGTTGTTTTTTTTTGTTCTTGTACGATTGGATTCGCGAAATTCGTCTCTCTTTCGAACGACTCTCAAACTTACGATCAATTTGCAGAATTCGAAACGAAATTAATTAATAAATCAATACATCGAAGGATAATCCAAGAATAAACAGAAAAAATGATACGGAAATCAGCAAGAGCTAACGACTTCATCATCCTCATTTTCTTTTCTCTTTTCGTTTAATTCTCTTCAGTTTACAATTTTTTTCTTTTGCTCGAAAGAATGAGATATCTGGTTGGTTAACGAGGTTCTTTCTTTCAAGCGAAAAAAAGAAAGAACCGTCAACAAACACACACGCGAACTTAATTTGATGGACGAAAAGTATATTATTGAATATTTGTTTTCCTTTTTTTTTTCCTCTTCTTTCTCCTGGTTAATTCCTCTTGTTCGTTATTACGTCCATCATTATTTACCTTGTATTATTATTAGTTTCTTCTCTTTTTGCTTTTTTCTTACCTCAATTTCGTTTATGAAAGCCATGCTCCTTAAAAAAGAAAAAGGAAAAGAAAATCCGTCCGTTCGAAAACGCTTCGCGGTGGTCCAAACGCGTAATTATAGGTTTTGGGTTGGTAAAGTAAAGATGATGATGAACAAGAAGAAAGCGGACTAAAAGAATAAGGAGGTAACACAACAGAAAAATAATAATGTTGGTATGTGTGCAGAAGAGAAAGAGATGGATGGACGCCGATTCCCTTGAGAACCGACGTTTAAAGTATAAAAACTCGTGATCCTCGTTAATAAAAGCGGAGGACACGACGGCGAAGACAACGACGATGGCAAAACAATGAAGCGTTTTATGCAACAATGTCGAAGGTAAATTAAAGAAAAAAGCGAAGATCGAAAGGATATGGAATGTTTCGGGAATTAACAGGGAAACTATCCGTAATTTGATTGCAACGAGTTGCGAGACAAAATCAAATTGTCAAAATTCTCTTTCTTAAGGAAATGCTTGAAAACTTAAACAACTTCTTGAGAACTTAAGAAACTTCGTCAGAACTTGAGCAACAATCTGACAATAATTAATGATAATCTAATTGATGCCGTTAAAAAGGAACTGATAGTAATTTCAATCTGCGTCTCCTTGTTGCCTCTTTGCCTTACTTTCTGAATTAAATTAGCCGGTAATAATCATAAAAGTACGGACGGATAACAATTTTCAACTCGACGGTTATCATTATAATGTCATTAAGTTTCGTATACTTATTACTTCTTCGAAATTCGAAAAGGAAAAAAGAATGGAGAAAACGAGAAATTAGAGATAAATTCTATTTGTTCAAGTTAATGCAATGTAAAGCAATTGAATGAAATTCATTAGACCATCGTTTTTCCCTCGCCGATTATCTCACATACTTACTTCTGAAGCATAACATTTTAATATGCAGTTTGTTTAATTGCACAAGAAGAGTTGCCGATTTCATTTTGCTCGGGAATTAATTAATTCTCTTAGAGGACGCTTAAAAATGCTTCCTCGAAATCCGATTAAAAATGATCGAAAACAGCTTCGATATATAGGGCGATCAAAAATTAACCGAATTTCCGACCGCTCCGTTATGCGAATTAAACGCGCAAGTCGTCGTTTACCTGAAAATCACCGTTTTCTTCGAGTTCCTTTCGCCATACATCGATCGGACTTGAGATTACGAGCCCGTTAAACTCTTCGCGTATGGGTGGACGTATTTCTCGTCGCCGTTGAGATTTTCGCTCCGGATTAGAATTTATTATACGTATTACCTAGTTGCTGCACTTTGTGGGCGAAATATCGTGACTTCCTCTTACACACCGCAATTATTATCAACTCGAAGAAAAAGGAAATTCTTATTATTATTGCAACTGCTATAAGACTGTAAGACTGTCGTGTTATAAACGGTTGCTTTCGGTCCGTTCGATACCCAAGGACGGGCCCATTATTATTACTTTCAACCATTTCCCTAGTTGTTTTGTTATTGTTATTAAAAGCCAATTTCCATACGGTTACCTTTAACACCGTATCATTTTACGAAACAAGATTAAAACTGTTTTATAATCGGCTTTTAGTTTTTCTGCTCGAATTTCGAATACCGGGCAAGTGCCATTAAACAGTCCCCGGTACAATCGAGCGGTATTAATGTTGTTTAAGTGTCCATCCGAAAAAGTAATGAGGCAATTTGTATGAGGCGTTCGTTTCGAGCGAAGAACTTTAACGGAGTCGAAAAGTTTCGACCATAAGTTTATTCAAATCGTCGTTCCCGTGGGGAATTGATGGCATTTCAGAAAGTTGCATACGTTCTTGTTTGGTCGTTGCCGTTCTTTTCTCTCGTATCTTCATTTCGACGCTGTAACATTCTTCGTTCCTTACCATCGATCGCGATCGAAATCTATCGCGTTCGTCAGAATTAAAATTTCCTTCGTCGCTGAAGCTCCTGAAGCCAATCAAACGCCGAAGATTCTTATCGCAATTTTGATTCTTCGGGGCTTTTCGAGATGGAAAAGTTTGCTTTGGTTTGTAACAGTGATCTTGCGGAATTGATTCAGTTGGATCGTCTTAAGTTGCGGTCAATTTTCGTGGAACAAAACGAAACTAAAGAAGGTCGGCCTGAAGAAGTAAAAGGAAAATGGAAAGTAACAAACCAGCGGGACATTCGCACCTATCTTCGCTGTTAAGGTAAAATGTATATACATATACAAGGCCGTAATGTGTGATGGATGGAACGCCAAAGTGGTTATTGTTTAATGCCCTCGACGGGGGGGTTTCATGTTAAAATAGTAATAATAATCGGATGGTAACTGAGTGAGCGAGAGAGAAATTCAAATAATGTACGGTCAAGTGAGGAGCCTGAAGAACGAGGAGAATGGAAAATGTTGGTCGACGATGATGATGATGATGATGAAGAATAAACAATTTCGTTCGGTCATCTTTTTTCCTCTTCCTTTTTTTAACGTTACCTTCTTCGACGACGTCGTCTTCGTACCTGTACGTGGTTGTGGGCCCCCGTCAGAAGAATTTATGTTTGACAAGATTATGATTGTGGTTTTTTCACTTTAAGCCGTAAAAGCAATTACCTCTTTCTTGGTTTGTTGCCTCACTCTTGCTCGCCCGCTCGCTTATTTAATTTTATTCCTTTCAATTCCTTCGTACGTCATTATTGTTGTTTGTACCATATTTATTCAGACCATCCACTTCCTACTTCTTCGGCGTCTTCGTCCAACACTTTGCGGCTCATTTGCATTTTCTCCCTTTCTTTCCTAATCCCGACAACCTCTTGTTCGTTCTTCTTCTTTCATTTCCCATTATTACCTTTTAACCAAAATCAATTTAATTTTGTTTTCATTTCGTTTAAAAAAGAATGACCATAATAACGAATTATGAAAGAAAAGCGAAAGAATTAAATTGGTTTCGTTCCGCCCACAACTAAAACAATCTTTCTCTCACTCATTTTGTCCTTAAATTTGCCTCCTTACTATGTCTGTAACTTTGTCTCACTTTGCCCTTAACTCTGTCTCACTTTGTCTCTTACTGTGTCTGTAACTTCGCCTCATTTTGCCTTGTACTACGCCTGTAACTTTGCCTCACTTTTCACTTCTGACTTTGTGTCTGACTTTGTTTTTAACTTTGCCTTACTTTGTCTCTGACTTTGTCCTTAACTTTGCCTTACTTTGTCTCTTAGTGTGTCTATAACTTTGTCTCAATTTGTCTCTCACTTCAACTCTAAATTTGCTTCACTTTCTTTCACCTTTGCTTTGACTTTCTCTTATTAACTTTGTCGTACTTCGTTTTATTTGTTTTTTCGTACACAATCGTATTTTTTTATAGAAGAACGACATTTAAATTACCGTCAACAATTCTCTGTCATTCCTTTCTGTTCCCGTCATTTTCCTCCTTTAATACGAATTGATATTAAATTAAATTTAACGAGCCGCCCAATTTTACAATTCTTATTTAAATACATACCGAAATAAAACAGGTAAAGACGGAATGGATCCTATTTAAGGCACCTCATTAACATCACCAAAGGAAAAGTTCGAAACAATAACGATAAATTTAATTCGCTCGGCACGTCTTTTTCCTCTTCTCGATTGGGTGTTCATTTGGGTCCGATTTAATTACATTTTTGGGTATTCGATCCCTTAATCCACCGAAAATAACCAAAAAATAGCATTCTTCGTTGGGCTGAAAGGGCTTAAGAGCGAACACCTGAAGATACAAGTCAACAACGATAGCGTTTTTAACGGACAATGCGTAAAGCAGAGGAAAAATTTCACATTTCAAAGTTTTCCTTTTCGAGTACCTCTCAGTCACTGGATCCGATTATACTCGGAGGAACACACGTCCTTTTTGCAGATTAGCAGATTATTTCGGGAATTATTAGGAGGAGCCGGACGGATATTTCTTTAAACGTTTCGCAAGGCCAAAAATAGTTCTCTCTCGCTCTCTCCTTCGATGGCTTATAAATCCCGGTTAAAAATAAGTGGCACGATGTGGATGTTGTTAAAAGGGATGGAATGTTAACATGGGGTAAAAGTTTCTTTTTACATCGCAACCCCACCGTCGAATATCCCATTTTTCTATTGGATTAAAGGGATTTTTCAGTCTCTTCAGTAACACACTCACACACTTGCATATTGCATGTGGAGGGTTTGTTTATGTGTTAGTATGAGGGGTAGCAGTCTATTACCATTATTATTACTATACGTGGTACGTTCGAGGAATATCGACGAATGTGTGCTAGAGAGAAAGGAGTGGAAAAGAGAAACGGTTTTTTATTGGGGGATGAAAGGAACGAAGAACATCAACAGCGGCGCATCTAATGAGAGGATTATCTATACGCTGAATACAAATTAAATACTCTTTTGTCGACAACCCTTTCGTTTCTTTTTTCTGCGGCTGTTTTGTTAATCGAGCCCCTCGATGCACTGCGAGAGGAATTTTCCTACAAGTTACGTGAAGAGACCGTTTTCAGGAAGGGAAAACGAAATAGCAACGACCGAGAAGACGAGTTTTAGCAATTAGTTCCCGAAAATCGGATCGTTAACAGTTCGTGGCCGCAGCGAGAGAGTATTTCCGTTTGTTTCGTTTGGCCAATAAAAATGACGAGCGTTCGCTGCGAGGAGCGCTTAATTCGATTCCATTTGATGCATTTGCAAGCGCTACGTCCTCCATCCACAGTTTTCTTATGCGACCGAAAAGAGAGCGAGAGAGAAATTCCCTCGTCATAACGACGACGATAATTCGTTGCCTTAAAATTTAATTTAAGTTTGTCTCCCTTTTTAATATTCCATAGGTACGAGGCTTCAAAGGGAAAGTTCTACGTTCGTCTCCGACCCTCTATCGTTTTTTAACAGATTTACATACACAAACAAGTCCGTCTCTGTTTCACTTGTCTATTCGATTCAATCAGAATCGTCATCATCTTTTTCCCGTTGCGTACCATTTAAATTAATGCAGGAAAACGGAATCTACGAGGGTACTCCAATAAATCATGACGTTGCGCCATCGGTTGGAAGTCTGAAAATTCGTTGCTTTCAAAGCGATTTTAACGGGATTGCCTAAAGTTGCCAGAGCGCCTTCAGACAGTGGCGAATGCGAGAAAAGCGTTCAGAACAGGTTTCCTGGCTACTTATCGAAACGCCCCCGTATAACACGCTTTATTTCGTTATTATTTGTACAACTTCTCCATCATTCCATTTTCTTTGTTTCCTTTCTTTGCATTGCTTTTCCCTGTGTTATTATGCGAGGGAAATAAGCAGAAACAAAACTGAAAAGATGCATTAAAGAGTGAAGCGAACGAGATGGCCGAGTTTCATCATTATTAGCCGCCCCTCCATAATATCCTTGCTTTATTTTCATTTCTTCAACATCATCGTCATCTTGTTTGCCACTTTTATCATCATCATTACTGCCGTATCGCGATTGTGTAACAAACCAATTTGCGAAAACGATAAATAAACAAATCGGCGAATTGAAATGGGAGAAGTGAGTAGCGATTGAAAAGAATTTGCGTCTCGCGAATTAAGCTCATCTCGTCTTATTTTCGTCGTCAGCCGCGTTTTCCCTTGATAAAATATCAACTTTACTGTTGTTTGTTTATGTTTCGCGTAGAAGAAGAAGAAGAAGAAAGAAAGCACTTTAGTCCTATAAAACTTTTTCGTCATGCCAAAAATTCAAAAGTCCTCTGAATACTTTCTTTGATGGCTCCCCTCATTTCGTGCCATTATCTCATTTCTTTTCCGTTCTGCAAAATCTCTTAGTGGAAAACTGACAATGGCGACTTTTTTGCGCTATAAAATCCAATTAGTTTTGTTTGTTGCCGATATTAGCGATTTTAAATTTAGTTCAAATTCTTGCCTGCCGTTTCGGCGAGCGTTTATTGCCTCGTTGGAATTCGAAATATTTCGCATTAGAAGACCGTCCGTCGGGGCTTCTAATCATCTTTCGAAGACGAATTAATAAACTGAGTTTTCTGCGTGCTTTACGCAAATTAAATCGCATCGTTACAAAGATTCCACCTCGTATACGAACGAAGAGAGAACGCGCTCGCGTACAAGACGGAGGGATCCTTTTATTGGTAAATGTAAATGTGCCATTTAATATGATAATTTGCACGCCGCCCTGCGGTGGGACCGTTTTCCTTCTCTTTTTTTACCAGTATTTCCCATTCCCCCGGCCGGTGGACCGTTTAATATAACATAAATTTCGTGGTAATAAAGAGTGAAAGAAGAGGGAAAACATGCGAGCCGCAGAGACCAAAGCAAAAAAAAAGATAATAAACCGAAGGAATCTTATTAAAACGCTACGGGGAGGACGTAGAGAAAGAGGCGAGGATGCGAGGCGAAAAAGGACAAGCGAGGCAAAGACATTCGTTTGCTTTGAGAAATCAAAGGAGACAGAATGGTGGCCGGCCGACGGTGTGCCAAAAAGGAAAGGAGAAAAATGAAAGAGGAAGGACGTTAATTTATCGTAAGCCCGATGATGATGATGATGGTGGCAGTGTGTGAAACGCCATAAGGATGACCGCTGTGCACGCGCCGTTGGATATCTTGTTACTATCACCTCTTGTTCTTCTCCTTTGCTCTTCTTACCAAAGTCATTTACCACGTTTACTAAATGGTAATTAAGTGCGAACGTTTAACCGATTTCTTTTCCCTCGATGCCACTGCACGCCGAGACACATCGATGGCCCTTTACCACTGTTAAAAGTCGCTCTGGCAGGGCATTTGACCAATTTTTTTTTATCGCCATAAATTGTCGATCGCCTTTTTTGCTTCGGCTCGAAGAATAAAACGTATCGCACTGTTTGCGATTGGTATTTTGCAATTAATCCGGTTATCGGATTTTGTTTGTTTAACAAGATCAATTAGCGAAGGCCTTTTGAAATTATCGAAAGCATTTCAAATTAGCGAAAGCGTTTAAAAATGCGCAATGCGCGAAAGCTTTTTTCGTAAACTAACAAATCGTATAATAAATTGCAAAAAAAGGGCGATAAATCGGTATAAGACAATAAATAAATGCGGGAGACACTTAAATCGCATTAAAACAGCTTTATTGCTTATTTGTTAGGATTTTTTTTTTTAACACTTTTCCCGCTTAAAACTCTCCGTTTTGTTTTTTGGCTTTTATTGTTCTTAGGATACGCGCTAATAACGAATCGGATGAAGAATTGCACGGGGAGGATCTGCGTTAATATGATGATTAAATGCCGTTTAAACGTAGACAGAAAAAGTAAACATACGGTATATATCATGAAGATGTACGACGTGGATTTTATGAGCTTTTTTGCAACGTTTAAGCATAATTAATTTCATTATTAGCGCATTATTTGCACGTTTCCCGCAACAATCTTTGATGGAGCAACAATAAATCTTCCCTTTTGGGATTAAGCAACTTAAGAGTAACATAAGATTCTCAAAACGGTTTCAAATCGAAGCTTCAAATTGCAAAATCTTCACCATCGACTAGGGGAAGAACTGATTCTGACAAATTGCGTTCGTAAGTTCAAACATCATCGAGAAAGAGAAAGTTAAAAATATTGACAAATTGCTTACAAAGCCACGAATTAAAACACCAAACAAAAAAAGGCACGCGATCATCGTCGTCATCATCGTCGGCGATATTCTTCCTCTTCGTGGTAGATGTTGGTTGCGGGTCGCCGCAATATGATTGATCGATGTTTATTCACGATGTCATGTAAATATTTATGAACAAAGACAACCAGCAACAAGAAAAACAAATGCTTCGTACATCATCTTCTTCTTCAAGAGCCTTTTTTGCCAGCAAACTGTTGGAATCAATTGGAATCGCGTCCGAAAGACGGTAAGTAACGAAATCTCTTGTAAGAAACATTTAAACTTAAGCGAAGGTTGATTGTGTCAGATTTAAAGAAAGAAGTGGATGGAAGAAAAACGAAGAAGTGAAGAAAAAGAAACTGAAGAAGGATGAGCTTTTTAAACGGTCGACACTTGATGGATGTGAAATAGATTTCCATCCAGTTGTTGCTGTTGTTGCGGTTGTCCCGCGGTGATTCGGCATCGAAAAGGCCGCAACAAGAATTATGATCGTCATCGTAAACCATCGCGTTGTTCGTTTATTTTTTGGTCGCCAGCTAAAGAACGAATGCTTCGTCTAGTTTCCTGCGTTCTTTCGTTCAATTGCTTGGATCAATTAGCAATACTTAAGACAATTGGCTTTAGTCAATAAAGAGGGAGACAAATTCGCATTCCGTCGCTCTTGTTCCGGCTTTTTGTTCTTCTCGTTCGTTTCGTCTTTTTCGTTATTTCTCTGAAGGGTCCATAAAGCCATATAAGCCGATCAATTTATACATCTGTATAATGGTCACTTTGGTGGAACGATCGTGACTCGACTGGTAAATGAAATTTGTTATTTTATATTGTTTCGGCCCTTTTTTCCTTCTCAAATTCCATCCCTCTCAGTGACTTTAACATTCTTTTCGTCCGGTCTTCTCGTCCCCATCCAACAGTGTGCTTCTTGAGGGCTCAATTATTTTTCTTTTCGCTTTAAAACGAGAAATATGTGTGTTAAAAAGCTATCGGGAATTTATTCGTTTAAACGGTTCTCGGGTTTTCTTCGGCTTCTTGGCAATTTCTTTTTTTCTTAAAACCTTCGATTGTCATCAGGCAACTTCAAGCGTATTGTTCGGCGAGCTTTCCTTTCATTTGTCGAGCCCTTTTCGCGAACAGCAACTGTGAAAATATTCGAAAAACTTATTTAAATGGCCCAAATTTCCAATTATAGGTTACAATATTATTCGGGCAGATGCACAAATAGAAACTCCTTTTATTTATTTTTTCGAAGGACCTCTTCAACTCCCTTTCAATTATTTAGGTTTATTTTTCGGTTACAAACGTACCTAACGTATTCATTACACGAAATAAATGCGGAGGGCCTTTATTGTAAAGAGAAATGTTATTTCTACAATTTGGGTCTTAGTAAAAATTTATATCTTGATGAAGCAACGACAAATTTCCTATTAGATACCAATCGCCAGTGACAATCACAATGATAACAAAGGAAACTGTATTCGTTACACAAGATGTGCCGATTGTTAAAGGGCCACTTGAAAGTTTCCAAAATTCTTTTCTCATTCGCCATTTATTACATAATTGTTGCAATTGTTGAAACTAATCTTCGAAGAATCGAATACTCTCACAGATTCCTTTGAACGTCCGCTCAAGAAATAAGTATCAAGTTACGTCTCTCCCTTGCAAGATGATGTCTTCGGAAGAGACAATTTAACTTGATCGACTTAAAGCTTTCATGGTAAGCAAACGTTTCGTTGTTTTAAAATAACTGTAAATCAGCGTTTCTATAACTGTCGAAGGCTGCGAAAAATCTCGAAAAGGACTAACGAATGCAAATTTAAATAAAATTGCCACAGCTCAAACAAACAAACTCAAACTTTGTTCTAATCATTTGATCCTCAACAACATTGACTTTTTGGGCGGACGAAGACGTAATCGAGCAATAGGTCCGATAACAATTAATCATCATCATCATCGACAACCGGAAAAATGGTACAAAGAGAAATTTTTGTACACCAAAGGAGAGAATAGAAAAAAGGAGAGCAGCAAAATCCGTTTGTCAAATAAATAAGCATCTGTTGTCTTTGAACAAATCCTCCGGCACAAAGAAGATAATTCTTTATGTAAATAAGATGAACACCATCATGCAGAAGGAAAAAAAGCGACAACGGTAACAGCAGAAGGAGGAGGAACGGCAGCAAAAGAGCGGCCGAAAAAAGAGAAGGATTTTCATGGTAGCATGTGTTTAACGCGATATTGAACGGATTATATTGAAAGAGACACAAAACCAAGAAAAAAGAGGAAAGAGCAACAAGATGGAAGTGTGTATGTAGGACGGACTGGAAATCTATTCGCTTTTAATTGGATAATAATCCCATTCTAACTTGCCGACATCCAAAACAAAACAAAAAAAGAACGAAAGAAACGGAGCGAAGAGCAAAAATTCTGATAGACGATGATGGAAAGGAACTTTGTGGTCGAAATCAACTTTTCCCTGCTGATACATGTTGCAATTCTTCTTCTTTTTCCCACTCCCGGTGCCAATAACGTAAACCTTCAACAAATAAATGGAATCCATCGACTAATACATTTGCCTCGTTCTTTTGTTTGCCCTCTTGTAAACCAACTTGTACGAGAATAAATCACGAAGACGATCGTGAACAACAAATGCTAAATTTCAAATGGCAACAATTAAACGAGTTCGCAACGAGCACGATTCATGTTGCTCAAACTGAAACGTTGCAATTGATTATTTGTTTCTTAAGATAATAGATTTGCGATACGAACAAAACGGCGATTATTCGCGAACGTAATTGCCGAATTCGTGGCTTATTGCAACATATCATTAAAGGGAAAGTTGCTCTTAAACGTAAAACCAAATAAGAGGAATGTTTGCAAATTAAAAAAGCAAAATCTGCGATAAGAGATTTTCGTTATAAAAGGGATAAACTGTTCGGTTATTAAATGTCAATCATTCATTATAAACACCGAACAAATTACATTAATATTTATGAAACGATCACTGGTTTTAATAAGCGATTTAATCATTTCTCTAATCGTCCAATTCATATTCAATCGAGTCGTTCTTGAATAAACGTAGAAGAATGTCTGATAATGATGATTATTATTTCTTTTCGTCGTTGTTGGGGTTGATTAGAAATTCATAGGCGTACGTGTTTGAATATTAATTAAATCTGTTATTATTATCATTTTTATAACGTATAAATGTGCCCATTATTACAGGGATCTCCGATAAAGTGGGTAATAACATTAAGAATAGTCGTGTTCCTCCTTAAAGTACGAGGAATTTCTTTTTGAAAATCTCTTTCCATCCTCCTCTTGCCGCCTCTTTAAAATTATCCACATTATTTTTATGGGCCCTTCTTTTTTCCTTCTTCCGTAGTCGTTATCTCGCCTTATACCGGTAGAATTTTAAAATGAAATTTAATCGTTTCTTGGAGTGTTATTAGTAGTTGGCCCGATACGTTAAACCATCTAATACTGTTATTGGAGTTAACAAACAAATGAAAAAGAAACCGCGAACTTTTCCTTAATTCGCCCGTCATCTTACAATAATTCGCGATGAAGAATTTCGCCATTCCGATTGCAGAATAGATTGTTTAAAATAAGAGAAAAGCCGTCGCCTATAAGTAAAATGCATGAAGAAATATGTCGATTTTAAATTCGGGCAACATCGTGGCGAATGTTATTTGCCATTTATCTAATGGATTGGATTTGTCTCACGGTTAATTATTGCAATGCAACAATTTCGATTATTTGCCATTGTCTTCGATCGCAAACTAAAAAAAAAATCGGCAGCGAATGGAAGGCAACAAAAGAGATTCCACAAATTATTACATTTTTCGCTCACTGCGTTGTTTCGTTCGGCGAAGATTTATGCGATTCGCAAAAAAATGTTAAATAAGAATTGCCCACTTGTTAATTGTCGCAAACGTTTTAAATTAAATTAAAAAAGAACGAGCGAAGAATTGGATGGCAACAATCTTCGCGATGGTGTTGGTTCCCATTTAATTCTGTTAGCAAGAATTTATTCTTTGTTTGGATTAAATTTATTCGAAAGAAAGGACTTATAAGAGAAATACGAACAACAATCAAGGAAAAGAAGAAGAAGAACAACAACAACGAACAATATTGGACTTTATTCGGTTCTTTATTTGTCCTTTACTTATTTAAAATGTGGAATCTACCTGATGGTTATTTGGAGCCAAAGAAAAAGAGGGGAATAACAAAGAATCGTTTAAAAAGCTGGTTAGTTTCAGAAAATTAAAAAAAAAGCAGAATAAAGTGGAATAATGTACGATTTAACAAATGCTACGATGTGTTTAAGTTTCTTTTGGTGTCCGTGAAAAAAGAAAAGGTACGCACAGGTACGTAGGTCGATTTTATGTGGCCAAAGGTCCACCAAAAAAGGGGCTCTTGAGAAATGGAATCGAAGAAAGCAGTTAAAGTTAAGATTTAATCCAGAAAAAATGAAAGTAATTTTTGGCATAATTACCATCATCAAGTTCCCCGTGGAAGAGAATTGAACGAGGAGGCAAAAATAAAGGGGGAAAACGAAATCGAAAGTTTTGCACATTATTATTTTTATTCGCAGGCAATTTGCCATCGTCTCTTCTTATCTCATTGAAACAGTAATTGCTTCTTTTTTAATAAGTAATTAATTTTTTTCCTCCCGTTGCTATAATCGTCGTTCGCGAATTAAAACAAGGAAATTAATTGAATTTCTATACGTTCGCAATCATTTTCTTTTTGCAAGTTGAGAAAAAGGACTTCGCCTTTCAATCGGCTCAAAGAATTTCCTTTATGAATAATTAACGGGAAATTCGTGGAAGCAAAAACGTCGATTCTTCATCATTTCCAAGGCCTTTCGACCGGAAAATCGTACGTTGGTCGCCCATTTTTCCTTCACCATTTCCAAAACCGGAAGTACTCCGCGTTAGTTTCCTTCGGCCATTTTTCTTTCCCGTGCGTTTAAGATCGAAATTGCGATTAAAATAAATAACAACAGCAGCAACAATGAACGCTAAAACAATTATATTACAACAAACGGGCGTTTATTATTGTTGTCGCTATTGTTGGTCGCTCTCGTCCAATTCCTCTACCTCTTGCAGACTTTTATGCAGATGTATGGCAACAAAGAACGGCACGAACCAATCAGAAAACGCAAAAGCAACGAACAAAAGCAACAACAACAACAACAAAAAAAAGTGAAAACCCTCTTCCTCTCCGTAAACTTTCAACGGCGGAAGTGGAGAATATGTAGTTATTCGGGCCTAACGTCACTTCCGACTGCCATCATTTAACCCCTTCTTCGTTCGCCGTTAAAACGCCTTTTAATTTGCCTCGACTATATGTGCATATCATTTAAATTTCAAAGTTCGATGCACACGTGAACGAAGAGGCGAAAAAGAAGGCGAAAAAGAAGACGAAAAAAAAAACGAGAATAAGAAGGCGGGACACCGGTTGCATTCAAATCGACCGACGAATTCCTCCAATTCAATTGCCTTTGAACGAGTCTTCTTTTTATGCTTTAAATTAAACGTTTTATTGACTGGCCAAACGAAGTTTCGTTTAATGGACTTATCAGTAGACAAACAAAACGGGCAATTATTTATTAATTCGATGGGACGTTAAGGGCAATTAACTTTCCGCTAATTCATCGTTGACCGAATCGAATTATCGGGCGTTAATCGATTAAGAACTCAGACACGATTTCGACGATCGATTCCGGCGATGGCAAAAGAAAAGGAAGTTTTCAGTTATAAAGTTTGTCTAATATGAATTGCAAGCAATTGCCCTCCAATTATTCTCTCTTTAGAATAAATTGCGTTAATAAGGACGTTAATGAAGATGGCAAATAATAAAACGAAAGGACGGTAAAACGGTGTTCATCTTTCTGCTTGAAAACTAAGAACACGCTGACGTGGAAGAACAATACGAAGAAGAACGGCGAGCAAAATGAAGAAGTCGATGGGAAAAAAGTGTAACTTGATACGATTAAACTAAGAAAATTACTTTCTACATAAACTTAATACCGCCGTCTTTTTTCTTTTGCCAGCTCACTTGTTCTTTTTAAAGTCTTCTTCTGCTGCTGCCGGTGTTTTCTTTTCACGGCACCCCTGCGCCACATTTTTTAATTACATCTCCGGAGACGTAGGAAATTGTTCACTTATTATCGTTATTTGCAATAGCGCGCGCTTTCGCGAAGAAAACGATGAAGAAGAAGAGGAGCAAATTAGCAAACTTCATCGTAATGATAATTAAATTGCGACGGCGACATTAATAAATTTCAAAGAGTCCATTTGCTCGGCTCTTATTGATATTAATAACAATTAAAGTGCATTTAAGAAGGTAACAATTGAGAACGGAGGAGAACGAGAGAGAGATGGCGAATTGTCGAAAGCAAATGCGTGGATTAACGTTCGAATTGTGGCTCATCAATGGAAAATTGAATGGGAAACGATTTTTAACAAGTTCTTGTAGCAAAATAGCAGAATCTTATCACACTCGAACCGTATTAAGTTGATGCTTTCCGTCCACATTCCATTCTTATCGAGTAGCAATTGCGCTAATTAACAAGTAAAAGTTGATAAACAACAACTTTGTTTTTGTTTTTGGTAATTGCTCAAAGCATGATATCTAATCTTCTTCTCGGTACTGGCAAATGAAATTAAACCGTAGAAAATATAATTGCCAACAACGCACGGAAGAAGAATGGACTCTTGCAGATGGTAAAGAACGATTCGAAATTTGTTTCCTATTATTTCTCATCGAAACCAAAGATCGATTGGTTGGGGTTTTTTGTGCCGTTAACCAAATAAAATTTTATTGCCCATAGAAAGAAAAATTCGAAAACATCAATAATAAACAATTGTCAAAGGGTCGAAGAAGAAAGTACAAATAAGAAATGAGCCCTCGAGTTTTGTGTTTAGAGCAATTTATCTGTTGGCCACCTTGTAAATCATCCTCCTTCGGGTAATATTCCTATAATTGTCGATGACCAATTGACTCGGCAATAAAAATTAGCCGAACAATAAGAAAAATCTGGTTTTTGGCTGTCAAAGCGTAACGACATTTACGAAGAGCCGCAAGTGACCGAAGATCTTAAGCGACAACTTAATGGTTTTATAGCCCGCAATTTGGCCAACAACCGTTTAGAAAGTAAGAAGATTCGAACGATCTTCCGGAACCTCGTGAATCTGTTTTGGTATTTTGCGAATTTTCCTGGTATAATTATTATTACTGCCGGCTGAGATGCCATTAAAGACGACCGGTCTCTCGATTAATGTTTAAACAATGAAGATTTCCATACAGGTATTTAGATGTTGTTGTCTTCATTACAGCCATCATTATTACCACGTTCATTATTACGATGTCGTCGTTCGTGAATCATTTATCAGGTAACACACTTCATTATTTGCCTCTTAAAACTACTACTAGTGCTCCGCCACTGGCTGGATAATATACAGGGAATGGTAATAAGCGTTACAGTTTGTTGTTTAGAAGAGCGTCGTCATTATTATTATGTGGCAGCCAAAGGTTCGTTATTTGGTTGTATTAAAAGATTTATAGAGTGATAATTATATGGGGCCCTTTTCATGCCGTGGAGCAAAGATGACGTTGTAATAAACACAAGAAGTGAACGTTTACTTTGCGTCTTAGATTGTTTATTGCTTGGGTGTAATAATACGTATGTCTTTTTAAATGTATTACGATGCATCCATCTATTAAGGTGCAACTCGAACGCAGCAAACAATATAACAAACTGGACGAAGAGTGAGCGAGAGACAAAGAGGATTGAAATGAGCAATTTGTCATTAACGTCGCAACGATAAATTTATCATTTTCCAAGGCGTAGCATGTGAAAAACACAAACGTGAAATTGTTTATTATCTCGTCGTCGGGAAGGATAATAAACGCAAGAAATTGATCTTCTTGTTCTTCCAGTACTCGTCTGCGTCTCGCCAATTGCTAAATCAACAATCGTGATGATTCTCGTCGAAAACATTTGCAATTCGTTTGGAAAGGAAAGTGCGAAATGGCAAGGACGGTTGATGGAAATGAAAAAGTCGCTTTCGTTTAAGAAAGAAAGAAATTTATTCGACAATTTTTCTTTTTTCGGTAATTAACTTTCCTTTTCTCAAATTTCAAGTCATCATAATTTTTTTTTTTTGAGTGAAATAATTATTGCTAATTATCATATGTACAAGAAAAATATATATAAACAGTCTTGCGAATTGAATCTAATCTAATAATATTTTTGTTTCCTTAATCTCACTTTGTCGAACCTCTCGGATTCCCTTATTTTAACTGCGAGTTATCAATTTGCAACGGTGCAAAATCTGCAATGAATTGACAATAGTCTTCACCTTTAATATCATCGTTTTCTTTTATGGATAGCGAACGTTTCGTTAATAACAATTGAAACTATTATCATATTATTTTATAAATAACGATACAAATAAATAATTAATTAATACGTATTATTATTATTATTCGTAATTTATATATACATTCATCTTAAACTCTAGTGACTATGAAAACAGAATGAAAGCGTTCGAACAATTGGTCACATCACGCGTTAACTTCTCTTTTTTTTGCAATTTGCTTATTGCAAATCGATCGTTTTGCAACCTTAATTAATTCTCCTCAACTTTTATTTACATATGATACAAATTATAATAATCCCTTAATCAGACATTAACGTATCACTTCCTTTTTATGGGGTTACATTCGATAATTCATTCCATAAAGTGACGGAGTAGTAATTAATACAATAGCGAGTATAAGGGCGTGCAAAAATTTCAAAAGAAAACAAAAGAGATTTCGGGCAAAAAGTTACAATTAAGTGGAAAACAGCCTTAAATTCGATTACACCCTACAGTCAATAAACGATTTTTTTCGCCCCTCACGTTGGCAAACCTTCCCCAACATCAACCAGTAGCGGCCCGTGATCGCGACCTTAAAAAACCTTCAAAAATCCCTACAATTAATTGACTAAACGGCACTTTAGATCGCCTCTTGTACCGCGCCAAAACGAAAAGAAAAAAAAAACCGAATCCGCGTTCGTTAATCTATCGTCGCTCGCTCGCTCACTCACTCGATACGATCGCGCGTTCGTCCGCTCCGCTCAAACGAAATAAGTTCTCGGCGTCTGACTGTCCGGTATCGTCGAGTAAACGTGATGCGCAACGTCCCGATTGTTATTCGCACTATTGCCGCCGCCGCCGCCGCCGCACTGATGCCGATGAGCGAAATATTGCGACGTCGTCCGACTGTTGTTGTTATTCTCCGCTTCGCCAATCGACACGTAACTATTGTTGCCGTAATGTTGGCTGCTCGTCGCGCTGGACGCCTCGTCCTCGGTCGTGCGCGACGACGACTCGCCGGCGGACACGTACGTGCTCTGCGTCGGCGTCGGCGTCAGCGTTATGCCGCCGCCGACGCCGCCGTCGACGAAATTGTCCGCACTGTGCTGCCGCAAATGGTGCAAACTATGATGATGGTGATGATGGTGCGGCGACGACGACGCCACGTTCTGTTGCAACTGATGATGGTGATGATGATGATGATGTCCCACGATCGTGCCGGTGACGTCCGCGTACTTGTACCAAACGCCGGCGTCGTTCGGAGCGGTCGGCGCCGGCGTGTACCGCGCCATTTTGCCCGCGTCCCGCCGCTTACCGCCGCGACGCGATTTCGTCGCCGCGCCGGAAGTCGCCGTCGGCGCGACCGTGTCCGGCAGCGAGTAGCGCAACTTGTCCCAGAACCGTCGCTCGCCCCAGCGCGTCACCGAACAGTCGCGCAATAACGCGCGCAATTCCGGGTCCATCGGCTCGATCTGGTCGCCGCTGAGCAACACGCAAACGAGCAATCGGCCGCGATCGGCGAGCGCCGCGCGTAGTGCCGCGCGGAATTCCGCGCGCGACCACTCGTTGCGCACGAGATTCGACGAGACGATCAGCATGATGCGTCGCGACGCGTCCGACGCGCCGATCATGGCGTCCGTCAGGTACGAGGCGCCGCCGCCGATCAGGTGCAAATCGCGATAGTGCAGACAGAGCGTGTTGCCGAATTGTTCCAGTTCGGAGGCGATCGTGCGCGACGCCAGATCTTCGTCCTTGTGGCTGTAGATCATGTAGCAGTCGTACAAGCGGTCGGCGTCGTTCCCGTCGTCGTAGTGCGTCAAGCGGATGCCGTATTTCGAATGGATCCAAATGCGCACGTCGCGTCTGTACGCGTACAAGACGGCGCCGAGGATGACGACGATGACGAGCGAGACCGTCGCGATGGCGGCGTAATCGTAGATCGCGTTGTTGCGGAACAATTCGCGTTGGACGACGGAGACCGCGTTGATTTTGTTATTGCTGCCGGCCTCGCACCGCGCCATCAGATCGGCCAGCGTCTCCTTGCCGTTGGTGCAATGCAATTTGCGCGGATCGCTGCCGGTCTGTCGGAGCCACGTTTCCAGATTGATCAGCACGTGACAGTCGCACGACCACTTGTTGCCGTCCAACGAGACGACCGCTTTCGTCGCGAGGACGACGCCGTTCGCGCGACGGTCGCCGTTCACCGGCCGAAAGTCGACGATGTCGTTCTGATCGAGTTTCAGCACTCGCAGGCGATCCATTTTCGCGAACGTGCCGTTGCCGACGCGCGCGATCCGATTGTGGTCCAAGTAGAGCTCGTTCAATTGCTCCAGCTGCTCGAACTCGTAGCCGCGCAGCTCGTCCAAGCGGTTGTTCTCCATGTGCAGCACGCGCAGCGACTTGACGCCGTTGAACGTGCGATTGTGCATCGCGCCGATGTTGCTGTTGTTCAAGTACAACACCTCGAGCTTCTTCTTGCCGATGAACACGTGGCTGCCCAACTCGCCCAGATCGTTGCCGTCCAAGTAGATTTCGGTCGCGTCCATCGGTATCCGTTCCGGCACCGCTTTGTAGCCGGCGTTGCCGCAATCGACGACGTTCGCCGACCACGTGTGATCGTGGTAGCACGTGCAGTTCGTCGGGCACGTCATCTCGCAGTCGCACGCGTCGAAGTCGCAGCAGTGGCAGACGGCGAAACAGTGCGTCTCGTATTGGCAGAGGAACTGCGACGGACGGAGGTCGAGCAGCGGCTGCGGCGGGCGACCGCGCGAATGCTCCAGCACGCAGACGACGGTGTCGAGGTCGAGGATTTGCGGATAGTTGCGCGTCGTCGAGCTCAACTTGTTGATGCGCAACAGCCACTCCATCTTGCAGTCGCAATGGAACGGATTGCCGCCGACGTAGAACTGCGGCAGTTCCGCGTCGGGCGGCACCGCGTCCAAGCTGAACGCGGACAAGTCGACGTACTTCAAGTCGTTGCCGTAGAGGACGACCTTCTGCAGGCGTCGCTTGCCGAGGAACGTGCCGCTCTGCACCAGCTGGATCTTGTTGTTGTTCAAGAAGAGCGTCTCGACGCTGTCCGGCACCGAGCGCTCCTCGACGTGCGCGATCTCGTTGAAACTGACGTCCAACATCTTGATCCTCAGCTTGTCGCGCACCTCGTACTCGTTCGCCAACTCGACGATCTGATTGTCGTGCATGTCCAGCCATTCGAGACTGTACGGCAGGTGGCCGTAGTCGAACGATTGCAGGAAGTTCGACGAGACGTTCAGCCAGATCAGCGTCTGCAAGTTCGTGAACACGCCGCTGACGTCGGTCAATCGGTTCGCGTCCAACCGGATGGCGGTGATCGTCGGATTGTTCGCGAACGCGCTCTGCTCGACGTACTCGATGCGATTCGACGCGAGGTTCAGCACTTGGAGCGACCGCAGCGCGGCGAACGTGTCGCGCGTCACGTTCACGATGTAGTTGTCGACCAGGCGCAGACCGTACAACAGGTCCAAGCCGTCGAACGACGTGCTCTCCACGCGGTCGATCCGATTCTTGCCGAGATCGAGCGTACGCAAGTTCCGCAACTTGCCGATCGCCTCCGGCACGGCGACGAGCAGGTTCCCGTTCAGCGACAAGTCCTGCAGGCCGGTCGCGTTGGCGAACGCGTCCGCGTGGATCGTCCGCAGACGGTTCCCTTCGACGTAGAGCTTGTTCAACGCGTGCATCTCGGCGAAGTGATGCCGATCGATTTGGACGAGCGCGTTGTGCGACAGAATGAGCGCGTGCAGATTTTTCAACGAGGCGAACGCCCGCCCGGCGATAAACGCCAATCGATTGCTCTCGAGGTTCAACACTTGCAGCGAATAGAGGCCGGCGAATTGCGTCGCGTCGATCCGCGTCAGCCGGTTGCCTTTCAGATTGAGGACGACGAGTCGCGGCAATCCGGCGAACTGCCGATGCGTCGATTGCAACTCGTTCCCGGACAAGTCGAGCTCTTGCAACTGGTCCAGTCCGTCGAAGATGCCCGGCGCCAGCACGTTCAAACTGTTGTTTTGCAAGTACAAGTGACGCAGTTCGCGCGACGACGCGAACAAGTCCGGCGGCAACGTCGTCAAATGGTTGCCGGACAAATTCAAACTCTTCAGCGCCGTCAGGCCGTTGAACGCGCGATCGTCGAGCACCGTCAACGCGTTGTTTTGCAACTGTAACGCGACCATGTTGCGCACTTGCGCGAAAACGTTATCGTTCAGCGTGGCGATCGCGTTGAAACTCAGGTCGAGCGTTTCGATCGCAATCGGCTCGTCGCAGCCGTTCGTCAGCGCGCCGAGCGTCACGATGCGGTTACGCGTCAAATTCAACGTCGTCAATTGTAGGCGACAGAAGAGGCCGTCCGGTATCGACCAAATGTTGTTATCGCTCAAGTCCAACGCGCGCAAATCGGTCATGCCGCGGAACGTCTGCGGATGCAGGTCCAGCGTCATCGCGGACCAGTCGGAATTGTGCGAGCGCAGGACGAACCGTTTCAAATGGCGGAGCGGTATCAACGCGGTCGGCGAGACGTTGCGAATCTTGCAGTATTCGATCGTCAAGTCGCTTAAGCGTCGCAGCATCGACAGGAAGCTGCCGTGGCGATTGGTCGTCTCCAACGAACTCTCGAAGAACAAGACGTCGCTACATTCCAAGCGTAAACTGATCACGCGGTCCGCTTGCGATTGCGTGAGATTCGTTAGTAGATAATCGACGTTGCTGATCGTACGCAATTGGCAACGTAACGTTTCGACGTCGTCTTCGTGGTTGTGATGGTGATCGTCGACGTCGATTTCCGTGGATCGCGCGCGATCGCTCGATTGCCATTCGCAACCCTTCGGCGGCGACGGTAACGTTTCTTTCTCGAGGACGTTCATCGTCCTACCGCTGACGATAACGCACGCGATCGCACCGATGATTAACGTTAAATTAATATCAACGGAACGCATCTTTTTTAACTGTTTATTACTTCAACACTGGATCATCACAATTTGTTAACTTGAAAAGAACCACACAATTGTCTGTTGTTTTTTTTTTGTTTGCGAATAGAGCGAAGAAATCGCGTGAAACGAGAGCGCGTTTCGTTTAAGTCCTACGAAACGCGACCGACACAACCACTTGCTAACACTCGCGCTACTTAACTGAAGAACTCCAAAAGGTCCGTTGCGTTTTCACGTTGAGGTAGTACGATGGAAGCTCCTCCCATTTTCCATTCAGTCCCACCACGCTCGGTATAAATGTTACAAGAGTTGCCCTTTTACGAAAAAAAAAAGTACAGTGAGAGAGAGACAAGAAGTCGAGGAAATGAAATGCACATGCTCCAATTGTGACCCCATGAATTTCCCCCACGTTCGAAGTTTTCTTTGGGCTTCTCTCATTCAATCGCCCAAATACAGTCGATGTAGAAGGTTCCATATCCAAGTCGTTCCAAACACTAGATTCATTTCTTTCCTGGCTCCTGAGGATTTTTTTAATAAAAAGGCTTCAAATGCGTATTGAAAATAATCACTTTTATTTAGTCCGACATTCTCTGCGATAAATATAATTAAAAAAAGTACATTTCCTTTTTATATCAAAACGAAACTTAATAAAAAAAAAACGCAAAATAATTTGCAAAATCAAATTGCATGCAAAATCTAACCAAATAATACCCGAATGGACGTTTAAACCTTCGTTCATTTCCCCTTTGAAAGTTTCGTTTTTTCAACACACACTATTACTTACTAATTATACATGATAAATACAAAAATAAAAATCGAAATCAATCATAATAAAACTATGTGAGAATGTTGAAAGTAAATTTCGCACGAGAACAAAATCAAGATGAGAGACCGAACGAGCGCAAACTTTTATATATGAAAAAATGCGAGGAAAATCTACGCTACGA
Source organism: Hololepta plana (assembly GCA_963695495.1). Taxonomy (NCBI): domain Eukaryota; kingdom Metazoa; phylum Arthropoda; class Insecta; order Coleoptera; family Histeridae; genus Hololepta; species Hololepta plana. The sequence continues at coordinate 1,141,399 of OY968839.1, read as the reverse complement.
TTGTTCGTTATTTAGGAATCATATCTTCGACTGCAATTTATTATAATCTTCGTCGGGCGATGCCACCGTAACAGCTATTGCCTAAATTGCCATTGTTCCCGTTGCTGGTGGACGAATTTAAGAACAATTCGATGTAACGATGTTGCATGTGACCTTTATCCTTGCTCATCGCACGCACCGCGTCTTCGTGCGATGCGAACTCCACGTCCGCCTCGCCGGAAGCACGTCCCGTATGGTCTTGTAAAATGTAAATGTTCATCGGTAACAGCGGCTTGAAGAACTAAAATACAAACGGAACTCGGTGAAGGAGCCAACTTGCAAGCAAATTCATTCTCACATCGGCAATGTCCGCTTGCGTCGCCTTGAACGGTAAACCTCGCATGTGGACGCAATGCACGTCCGAATTGCCACCGCCACCGCCGCCACCATTGCCACCGCGCGACGAACCGTCGTTATACGGATAATTCATTTCGAACGAATTCCTATTGTTGTTCCTCATGTCGCCGTTATGTCCGTTATTGTTCAACCAGGGGCTGTTATGCGTGTAATCTACGGTTTAAGCATTGTATTAATCGGTTGTTAAGTCATTTTCGGCTTCGTACTTCCTCGCATATCGTTATTGTGGCTGTTATTCATCCACGGACTCGGGCCGTAGTCTAAAAATGTAGCAAACGATATTAAAATTGCCTTACTTCATCGCGTTCGTTCGATATTACCGGACATGTTATTGGAAAAGGACGAGCCTTTGAAACTACGCGAACCTCGCGGTTGAAATCGACCGCTCGATTGACCACCTCCGCCGCCGCCACTGTTGCCGCCGCCGTATCTGTCGCCGCGATCGTAGGGTCCAGGTCTCGAATAGCCCATTCCCATTCGGCGATTATTATTATTGTTGTTGTTATTGCCGCCGCTGTTGTATCCTAAGACGCTGTTCACTTCTGAAAGGCTGCTCCTGAATATCTCTATGTACCTAATCGAAAATGAGACGGATAAAAGATTAGGAATTAGCTAGACTATGCGTGACTCTCATCGTGTACCCGTTACCAAACAGAATTGCTATTTATTTGTGTTTTCATTACATGCAATTTTCTCAATACGTATTCCTTTTATAGTTTTTTGCAACGTCGAGCTTACGACTCGATTAATTTTTAACCGCGGTTTACGTCCTCTCCAAGAACTACTTACCAAATAAAATAAAACAATTATTCTGAAAGGTTACTCGTTCAAGTAATACAAATTTATATGTATATTAAATTAGATTTGATTCATTTTGATGACTCTCAGATTGCCACCACTTACTATCCAAAGATCCTAATAGAAGCAACATCAGAAATCTTTTAATCAATTGATTATTGTAGGACATTATATTCTTCACATTAACGAATACGGTCAGTTATATAACACAAAAGGAATTCGTTTGGATAGCCAATTCTTCGGGTATGTCGGGTGGCAATCCAGCGTCAAAATATATTTAAAAAAATATTAAACTTTAAAATATAGTGTATAAAAAGAAGGTGTGCAAAAAACCCACCCTCCCATTTAACACCCCACCTGTGTCCAATCTTTTCCCGATGCTTCTGCAGAGCTTTCTCTGCAACTTCTTTGCTAACAAACTGTACGTATGCTTCCCCAGAACTGCGACCCGAGTAGTCAGTTAGTAGGGTAATTCCGTTTGGCACTATCTCCAACCCTACCCAAACAACCCAATCAGCCCTTAAACTCAAAATTATCATAACATTTTTTGTAAACTTTTCTAAACTTTGACCATTTAGATACAGTAAGCAATGCAATTTTCTTCACAATTTACTGTATATAAACTCCTGTTTTATACTATAGTGAATTAATGTGGTGAAAGTTACCAGTGAAGAATTGGGCAATCTCTTCTTTAGAACAACCAAATGGCAAACCACGTAATCTCACACAACCATCTTCATTTGAACCATATGTTGGGCCACATCTTTTGATCACCCATTGCATTTCTGCCTTATTTACCTTAAACACTTTAAATTCGTATGATTATTAGCAAGGAATTGGTTATATTATGCAGATGGAATTTACCTTCAATGTATCTGTTACCCATGTGTTCTCTATCCTTTTGACAAGCCTTGACCAAATCATCTTCCTCATCGAATTCGACAAAAGCTTCACCGCTGGGCCTACCTTCTCTGGACGTCGTCATGTGGACACCGTCTTTTCCACCACGTACATTGCAATCGTCGAAGAATCGCAAAATCTCCTCCACCGTCGCAGACCACGGTAGTCCACGTAATTTCACGATAAAATCATCGTCCTGATCACCTCCACCAGATCTCTCGTGTTTTGGCTACACAGTTAAAAGTAATATTTTCTTTCATTAATTTATGTGAAACGCATAATTGCGATTCGTCTTACATTATTATCCATGATAAATTGTTATTTGTTTGAAACAATTTATAAATCTATAGACGCTATGATAATGTAAAAAGGGCACAAAATGGAAGATTAAAATTTTAACCAATCACAAAAGAGACAAGGGCAGATTGAATAAACGCGGCGCCACCTTGGTATATGTCAAAAATCACGTAGTATAGCTTTTAGAAAAAAGAGGCGCTGTAAGTAGTGTAAAAAATTTAATTCAAGTGAAATGAATTGTGATTTTCAAATAAAATTTGTGATTTAGTGAAAAACCATCGTCGCATTTCGTAATTGTAAGTATAAAACTTAATTATTTATTAAAAAGCAATCAGTTTTACATATTCAATATAAACAAAAGGTTTTTTCATAAGAACTATCCATCACTATAAAAAGTGTTATAAAGCACATACAAAAGATATTCAAAATTTGATCATTCTTGACTAAGTTACTAAATTATTAGAGAACAATAATAATAAGAGAGCAAAATTAAATTAATCAGAACAAATTCAACTTAAACAAGAGGATAAGATGCTTGTGTGGCGACGCCGCAATTGTTATCCCTGTTCCTCGCCATCTTTACATATCCTTGATCGCCCCAAGTGGTGCCCCACGAATTCTTTACGAGCCAATAATCGTTACCATCCTCATCGGTGCCATAACCGACGACTAATACGCCATGATCCAATTGTTCCGAATTACAATCTGGCTCGTAATAAACACCCTCGGAGTAAAACTGAAACGATTCGTGACTGGCATCGATGGCAATCGATACTGGACCAACGGTGGCAACGGCCGCTTGAAGTTTCTCCTCGTCGCCCGAGGGAATGTCGACGAAACCGCGATCGTCCGTACCAGAATTCTTTGCATTGTATCTGCACTTATCATCTTCAGCTTCATACGGATAACTCTTCTCCGTGTCTAATCCATGGTTCCTTCTCACGTATTCGAAGGCGTTATCCATCAGACCGCCGTTACAACCGTTATTTCCAAACTTGCTTGAGCAATCAATAAGGTTTTGTTCGCTCAGCGATACCAATTTGCCAGTTTTCCTAAAATGTTGACCTTCCAGTGAACCAGTCTAAAAAGAGGCAAAAATGTTATTGCTTGAAGTGTACATCAACAAAAATGATAAAGGAAGTGCGATAAGGAAATGATTACTACTTACAGCGCTGAAACTCCAACACGAACCGCAATGCCCTTGATCTTTGACATCCGTAACGGCACCTTCTTGACGCCAATCGACCGACTTCGGTAGCGTAATGTGAGCTGGTGGGATGTAGGACGCCCCCAATGGTTTGCTATATTCAGCGCCCAACAATCCGTTACTGGTCCGATTAAAACCGTTCAAAGTGCGTACGAACTCGTGATGCAACATGTCGCCCCATTTGTTCATCTTCACCTTGTACGTTTTCAATCCTTGCAAATAGAGTTGGTTGTGTTTCGCGATTTTATGCGAATTCTCCATGAATATCTTCATTCTGAACTTTTCCTCGGTCGGATTTTCGAAATTTTTACGATGGAACATCTTTAACCAACATAAAGGGACATTTTAAGTATGGGATAATGGGCAAATAATTATTTCCTAATTACTTTAAACGCAGTCCATTCTTCGTGAACCAAATCGAAGAAGGATACCGCTTGAGTGCTGAGTATCACCGCAGCCAAAACGATTAACAACTTCATTTTGTTCTTCCTTTGTTCTATAGAATTCCTGCGAAAAAAAAACAGATAATGATAAGTCATAACGACGCAGTTGCCTTTCAAAAATCGTTGTTATTGAAATACGCTTCAATAATGAAATATCACGGCTTTTTTATACCGGATAATAAAACTCAACTTAAAATGGAGCTATTATTTCAAATGCTATTATTTATAATAATAACTTATAGTTAAAACTCACCTATTAATTATTATTTACAGGAAATAAACGACACTGACAACTACGAAATCACAACGCGAATACGAGCAGTTCGTCACGAGTCGGTCCTTTTAAACGCTCGAAAATAATCGACAAACAACAAAACAGAAGAATCATATGACCGATTGCCGAAAAGGAGAGATAATAAATCGCTCGTTCCTTTTTCAATTGCGAGCCAACTTCACAGCGAACGTGACAGAACGAGGAAAAATAATAAAGAAGAATGGCGGAGCAATATGATATTTCGCCAGCGAGAAGGAAGGTCCTGGAGGAAAATGCGAAGAGACGGTTGTTCCTACGGGAGGAATTCATGAAGAAGGTCACCGACCCGTTTAGGCATGGAACAGGTGAAGGCGGCGCCGTGGTGAGTACTTTATAACCTACAATTTTCGAATTTATGTAATACACTAAAAGCGTAAGGATTGCCTGCTCGGAGCGATTTAAATCTATTGTTTAAGATGAAGAAAGGCTCAGGTAGAAGGTAAAGCGTGTCCCTTTTTAATGAATTTTTATCTCGCGAAACGATTCTTTGGAAATTGTCGAATCTTTGCTCAGGTAGTTGAAGGAAACGGTCTCTTAACTATCATAGGGGGAACGAAAAAGAGACAATGGATCAAAAGGAATAACTGAAACGATTCATTGTGTGATTTTAGACGAACGTCTTTCCCAGTAAGCAATTTATTGAAATGAACAGTTTTATACGGAAAGAACCATAACAGTCGTATAAATACTTATGAATATTAAAAAAAAAAACATCAACAAAGGCGCGGAATACTATTAAATTGATAACATCACATTGCGGTCAACACAAGGAAAACGATTGCTAATGCGTTACGTATTAACATCATGTGATTAATAAATAATAGCGATAAATTATAGACATTATCCGCATTGTTTTAGGTGCAGATTTGCGCGCAAAAGTTGCAATACTTGCAAAACACCAACTGCAAGTTAAGCGCAGAATTTGCGAAAATTGAAGCGTTCGTTGTTAATCATATTGTTTTGCAATCCGTCTTTGCAATACAAAAACGTCAGGAATTATCGTCCTCGCCGATTGAATTAATCGCATAAACAAAAAGAATCGTATTAACGTATAGTTTATTGCGAAATTACATTGAACAAACGAATCATTTCAAAAATATTTTTTAAAAATTGCCCGCTTTACAGTTTCGGATAGCTGGCATAAGTGGCGATGCCGCAATGATTGTCACGGTTCTTCGCCATTTTAATGTAACCCTCCTGGCCCCACGTGTTCCCGTACGAATTCTTCACCAGCCAATACTCCGTGCCGTCCTTCTCTTTGCCGTAGCCGACGATGAGGACGGCGTGATTCAAATCTTCCGGTTTGTTCTTGCACTTGGCATCGTAATAAACGCCGTCGCTGTAAAATTGGAACGTGTCCAAGCTGGCATCGATTGCCGCCGATATCGGGCCCACGGTCGCGATCGCTTCCTCCAAAGCTTTCTCGTTGCCGGACGGGATTTCCACGTAACCTGCGAAACGTCAATTGCGAATTCAATCCGTGGCGCAACCGTCGACGCGCTCTTACCGCTGTTGGTGACGTCCGAGTTATCGGCCGCCTTGTATCGGCACTTGCCGTTCTTCGCCTCGAACGGATACGCGTCCAACAGATTCACGCCCTTGTTATCCTTGATGTACTCGAACGCGGGATTCATGAGACCGCCGTCACAGCCGTCGTTACCGTACGGCCCGGCGCAATCGATCAGATTCTGCGGACTGATCTCGATCAGTTTGCCCGTCTTCTTGAAGTATTGGCCCTCTAACGCACCGGCCTGCGCGCAAACGAAGAAACTAAGCGATCCGACGGTTCGCGGGAAACGTGCAAACTTACCGCGCTGAACGCCCAACAGCCGGCGCACAGTTTCTGACTCTTGACGGGCGTGACGGCGCCGCGTTCGCGCCAGTCGACGTTCTCGGGGATTTTGTCGACGTGCTCGGCGAATTGGTCGCCCTTCGGCACCGGTTTCTCGGCCGGTTTCGCGGACTGTCTGAAACCGTTGAACGCCTTGTTGAACTCGTCGCTCAACAGATCGGCGTATTCGTTCAATTTGAGTTTGAACGGTAGCGCGCCTTTCGCCAGATTGGCGATCTTCTCCGCGTTTTTCGCGAATATGTTCTGTCGTAATGCTTCCTCCGCTTTGTTCAGGTAACTCTTGTGGTAGAGATTCTGAAAGAGGAACGTTCGAATTGCGCGTTTGAATTGTATCGTTTTCGGTTTACCTTAAAATCGCCGAATTGTTTGGTGAACGATTCCAACGTCGATTTCGCCGCGTTCGTCGCACCGCTTGCAACGTGTCCGAGCGGCGACGACGGTAACTGAGGCGCGAAGCCGCCGAATTGGCAATTGCCGCATGCGATTAGAAACGAACAAAGTAGTAGCAGCTTCATTTCCTTTAATATTATGAAAGACAAAATCGTTTTGAAATCGTAGAATCGAAACTCAATTCTATTAATTAAAAATGCGAAGGATTATTTTGTAACAATTACACAACTTACCTGTATTTTGAGTATGTGCAGCTTACAAGGTGCGAATGCGAAATGATGATTGAAGATTGCTCGCATCGATTAATATTACCTTTTTTCTTTTCTTCCTCTCTTTCCACGCCGAAGAAGGACAAGGAAAATCCCTCTTCGGGCTATCGTTTAATTAATAACATAATAATATATATGGAAATTAACGTTTGTTTTTTTTCTCATCATCTCGCTAATGTATTTTATGTAAGCCGGTTTCCTTCATCTCTCTCCTCGATTAATTTAATCTGTTATGAAATTAATTAGAATGTTTATTTCACTTTTTCTTACCGTCATCTTATATATTGGCCTTCTCAAAAAGAAATCAAGGAGAAACATTTTTTTCCAAACAGAAATCGCGAATCGTATTTAGAATAAAATTCGACAAGATTTTATTCAATTTTCCCTGAAAAATCCCAAAATGAAATCGTCGCAAATCGATATGCATATTATACGGATTAAAATCAATCGATTCTCTGTAGCGAGAAGTAATTAATCATAAATCGGCGTAATTTAATTACATAAGAAAAACAAACGGGCTAAAGGTCATTTATAATTATTGCTCGCAATTATCTACTTCCTCCTTTATAAAATTGATTATTGATGGAAGCAATGAGTTTTTTATAACATGCTTTTACATTGAAATGAACTCAATTAAGGCTGTCGAACCGTGGATATGCTTATTTTATTCGCATAGACAAACGGAATCGATCGGTCTTAGTAGCACATCTATTTAAAGATATCGAATCATTTTGCAAAAAGAACGTAACAAAAATATTTCGATTATTAGAAATAAAAAAGTGCAGTTTCTCATGAATCGATTATATAACATCTAAGTAGCTTCTTGCATGTTTTATGCTAATCAAGGTTTTTTTTTTCATTGTGCTCGGTTTGTTTTTCTCATTAATTTCAATTTCCAGTTCGATCCGGCCATCCAACGGTTCGTAGCGATGCGTTTCAACAGTTACGAGCATTTCAGGCCGAACGTGCGTAACACCGTGTTCTCCTTCGGCTTGGTCTTTATGCCGATACTGGCGTTTGCGTATCTATTGAAGTGGCACAGGGACACGAAGGAGGCGGCTTATAGGAACGGCGAAGTGCCGTACAGCGCGAGACGATTCAAATTCGCCTAATGACAATGAAATTTCTAATTATCTCGCACGTAGTTATTGGAATTGTTGTAACATATTTATGAAAGTAATAATACTATCTGTTTGAATTAGGTTTAGATATTTCAGTTTCGGCTATATATACGAATGTTTCTCGGCGCCTCCTCCTCTCGCTTATCGCTCCTCCAATTGTTTGTCCCTGTTAATCACAGATTCGTCAAATTTAACCATATACGTTGTTCCTTTGTGCCAATGCGCGGATACTTTAGCTGGCTGAAATAATTGTTTGCAATAAAAGTTTAATTGCGAAAATCTAGGTGAATGAACGACATACAAATCCAGTGCCCGTTAGTACGGCTTCCACGATTCCCGCCGTGAACATGGCGCAATTCAAGCTGGACTTATCCTTTGGCATCGATATGAACTTGTTGACCAATGGCTCTTTTTCCATTAAATAATAAGTATTCTCATCGTCGTTGGAGTGCTCCAACTTGTCTGCCTCCTTACCGAACAACGCCTACAAGTTTATTACTCAATGATGATGGATATCGAATTAGAATTATCATCTCATACTTTCCATAGTGTCGACTTGACGAACAATAAAATGTTCAGCAATTTAATTTCCCTCTTACTGTTACGCTCCCTCACGAAATACAAGTCGATCAGTTTCGAGCCAACGGTCTTACCTAAACTGTGCAACCTAAAAAAGTGCTTTCGTTTAATGTTAATTCGCCCCTACAACCGTGTGTTTACCTATTTTGCAATTCGGGCACCGAGTGCGACTTATTTTGGCAGTATTGAACGATTTCCGAGAACAATAGCGCGTAACAACTAAGGGAAATCTCGCCTTTGCCTCTGCTCAACGGTTTATCCAATATACTGGATTTAGTACGACTGTTCAAGCTCATTTTGACAATTTGAAACTTATTTACTTGAAAGCCAGTTGACGTTTCGTTGGAGGTTATTAAATGTTATCTGCATATACCTGAAGTTTGAACTACGCGCTTCATATCGTACCAACTTAACGGTAGTCCCTATAAGCGCCGCGAAATTTTAAATGTTTGTGTCGTAGACGCAAAATTAAAATCATCTATTTTATTTACAATTATCTTTCGTTAATCTTGTTCGGTGTTACAAAATCGTGTTATATTCGTCTCTATTAGTATCTTAAATTAAATAAAACTAAGTTTCAATAACTTAATGCGAAACACGTTATCTAATGCACAAAAAAGAATCTAGGAATTATGTATGTTACAAAAGCGTCTTTTAGTTTGATTACGGAGCGGATTGCCATCGACATTGCATTTGCTACACGTCCTGCGATTCGATCGTCGTATATTGCACTTTGCGCGAGACCGCATCGATTAGCGGATGCAGTTTCGCTCTGATCTTATCTTTGCTTAGATAGGCGTAAGCGCTCAACAACGTGAGCAGTACCAACGACAGGATCACCAACAAGACGACGATAGCCTGCGACAATTTCCCGTGTTTCGCTTCCGCCAAACTCTTCAAGTTCACGATATACTTGCGATCGTTCTTATTCTGATGGCACTCCAGACGATGCTCGTTACGCACGGTCACGTTGGTCGTCAACATCCAACTGTAGAGATTCTTCAGAGCCACGTCGCATCGCAACGGGTTACCGCTGATGTCGATCGTCAACGGATCCGCATTGAAACTATTCGACGGGCGCGACAATTGATCCAACTTGTTCAGATCGCTCTGACTGAACCGCGTGATGTTGTTGTTCTCCAGGTCCAAGAACGTCAGATTACGCATGCATGTCAGATTGAAATTGAGACTGGGCAACAGGTTGTCGCCGAGGTAGAGCTGCCGCAAACTGGGCAGATCGCAGAACACGTTCTTGTCGGCGAAACTCTTGATCTCGTTCTGCTCGAGATGGAGTTTGTACAACTTTTTCAGGTCGCTATTGATGAATATGTCGTGTAGATCCTCCGCTAGCGTTTCGTCCGAATTGTCCGCGAACGCGTTCGTGAGATGGAGTTCCAATAGATTGACGAAATTGGAAAAGATCCGCGGATGATGTAACTGATCGTCGTCCTTATTCGATATCTTCAAATTGTTGTGATTCAATATCAAACGTTCCACTTTCGGCACGTGATGATACGATTTGCCCTTTATCTCCTTGATGCCGTTGTTCGACATGTCGATGATACGTAAAGCGCTTAATTTGTCCAGTTCGCCGAAGACGTTCCACGGCAACGTTTCGATGTGGTTGCCGGTGAAGATTAGGACGGACGTTTGTTCCGGCAATTGGCCGAGCATCGACACGTCGGTGAAGTGACGGTCCGTACAATTGACGACGTATTCCATCTGCCGTTCGTAATAACGATTCTGGCAATCGCAATCGGCCAGCGACGGATTGCGGCAGTCGCTCGTCGTCGACGTCGTTCCTTTTGCTCGCCACAAGGCGATTAATAACGAGAGGACGAAATAACGTTGTAAACTGTGTCGCTTCATCTAAAACAAATGAGAGAGATTAACGTAAAGAACGAGCGCTCGGGAAGTTAATTAATTAATCGAAAGATCCTTCGGTTTGTTTTGCCAATTGTACCAAATAAGGCAAACTCTATATGTGTGTGTGAAGGTGCGTTTGTATGTGTTTACGTATTGCACTTACTTTAACGCACAAAGGAAATTGAGAATTTTTGCCTTTGTTACAAGGGGCCCGCTTGAAAAAAGATCCAATCCGCGGAGGTCTTTTCTTTCGTCTTCCAAATCTAAAATTAGCTCTCGTCGCACGGCTTGGAAAACTTTTACTTTCTTGACCACACGCACAGATTACCAGCAACCACAACCAACCAATAATAGCAACAGTGCAACCAAACAGGTAAAATTGGAATGATTGGTACCTGTGTGTATAAGAAATTGAAGCAGGTGTGTGTAGCAATACAGGTTGCATAGTTGCTCGTTTCCATCTAGTCGAGGAACTCGAAGAATGAAAGAGCAAGGTAATGCACACACGAGACACAGGTATTCCCAATTTTTTCGTATCTGCCGATTAATTTCGGTATAATTAGAAAACTGGTTTCTCGTCCGAATTGCTTTTTCCTTTCTTCTTTTACACAGTAAAAACCGCATTTTTTTACAATAATATGAGGATACTTTATTTATGTAAAAATAAAGCTACTGTATAATAATAATTTTTCTTATGCTTTCGTTTTATAGAGCAATAATTCATTTTTTTGTTCAACAGTTCTTATAATTAAGATCAATTATTTTGTTTTGCTTGTCATCGTACAGTCGAAAACTAAATTTTAGTGAAACCTAATCCTAAAGCCTAATTAGATACATTTTAAAAGAAAAAATCCTAATGATAAAGATTAAAAAAGAAATTAAACTCTCGTAGTAATAATAATAGCAGTAGTAATTAGTGATAACGTTAGGTAACATAGAATAATTTGCTTAATCAAACAACTTTAAACATGTAAAAAAAGTAAACTTGCTCCCCCACATCCCAGAAAAAAGATGTGTAACATTATTTACAAATTAAATCGATTCCCATTAAAAATTATAAAAGAAATTATAACCGAGCGATAAGCCTTTGCATTAAAATCCAATTTACAAACTTAAACACGAACGCTTATTACTAATTCGTGAATAAAAAAAAATCAAATTCAATGCCGCCGTCCTTTCAATCTAGACACTAGATTGCTTATTTTCAGTGCGGGCCCCAATTTCAGCCCCATATATTTCATCATCATATCCGAGTTTAATAACAGCAGAGCTTTGCCATCGATCTCCTAAAAACGAACAATTTAATCGCATTAATTTTAACTGCGAAAACTAAACAAACAGCGTTCACGTACGTGCTTTCTAAATAAATCTGCGTGTACGCCCAAACAGGGATCGACCGATTCGATGAATTGTATCACTTCCTCGATGCCCCATTCCTGCGTCGGCATCTTATTAATCGAGTTTACAGGCGATTCGGATAACGGCACGTCGGTCGTCGTCGTCGATGTGGCCGCTTCGAGTTCCGCCGGCGGCTTCTTCTTCACCGGCGGCGGTTTCAGCTCGCAGTTACTGCATTGTTTCGGTGTCGATTCCAAGCCTAAAACATACATTCGTCTTGTCACGAATTCTCATTTAACCCATCGCTTTCTAAACGTACCGAACAAATGTTGGCAGCAACCTAACGATGTGCCGAGTACGGCGAACACGTTGCTTAAATCGTTATTTTTCAAGATCGTCGGTAGTTTCACCGTGTAATTGTTGTTATTGTACGGTACGATCACGTCGTCGCCACGCAAATTGCCCAGTTTCAGTAGAATCGTTTCGGGTTTGCTCGATGCCGTTAACACGTGCGAAATCAGTTTCTTCGTCACGGCGATCAACGACGCGTCCTCTATCGTATCCGGCAATTGTGCCACGTCGATGTACGGTCCGCCCAAACAGTTCTTGTGCGTGTAAATGGTAATTGGCGGTGGCGACGGAGCGGACGTGTCCGCTTCCGGCGATTGTACGTCGCTAGATACGAGCGTCGTCTGCGGTTTTATCTTGAACCTGTGCGAACAAAGTCATTTTATCTTATCCCTCCGATCGTTCTTAGTCTCACCTGCTGCTGTTGATTTGGTTCTTATGGCCGGGCGGTTGCATAGGATGACCGGATTTACTGCACCAACCTACGGGAAATATGTCTCTACTGTCGTATTTACACCAATAGTCGAAAGCCCCTCGCCAACCGTCGAACGTCACGTGTATTTGATCGTTCTTAACGGCTCCCACCGTTGCACAGCAAATCAATTGCGGATTCTTCTTATCGATGGCTTCTAATTTCTGTCCGATTTGAAAGAGATTACATTTCGGACCAACCGGTTCTTTTTGGAAAATTTTCGGCGGCGCCATTTCGGCTCCGTTTAAAGTCTTTAATAGGAACATGGGCCAGGAACTTGCATTCATACGAAATCCTAAAAGATGACATAGCTTAATCAATATCATTGTTTGTTAGTTTGCTTGTCTTACCCAGTGGAGGCTGAAGCATTCCTCCTGATTTTTCGCAGTGACCAATTGGATGTATCTCGCTTGAATCTACCAATCGCCAGAAATCGTTCTTGTTATCTCCACCGTCGAGTCTTAATCTCAATCGGGGTCCAAGTACACTTATCACAGTAGCTATGCACGTTGATGTAACATTCCTTGGATCCAGTGCTTCTAATTTCATTCCAACTTTAAACTCATTAACCGGTGGTTCTGGTGCTTGTGTGAAACACTTGTTTGGTGCAGCTACACTATTTGTCTCTTTCAAATATTCATCCCAATCAAATGGCTGATAAGTTTCATATTGAAAATGACTTGGTGGTCCATCAAACATAGTAGGAGTTACAGCTAATATCTTGCCAGGTATTTCTGCCTTCTTCTGATGCTTATTCATGCAATACACTGAACAATAATCTTTACTTGGACATGTACTACTCCTAATAACATTGTCACACTGCAAGCAGGCACCTTTAGAATATGCCTTTCTGAATTCGGCCAAACAAGTTTCGGAACAGAACTCTTTCTTTCCATTTGTGGTTGGAAATATGTATTTTAATGGTAATTTACTCTCATTACACCATGTGCAAGTGTTTTTCTTTGACGGTCTACCAGGACGACCTTTAGTTGGCGGCGTTGAATTATTATTCGACATGTTTAATGCGCAATAATCATCAAGTCTTAATCACTCTTACTCTCGGCGTCCATTCACTGAAACAGTTCAGTTTTGTCGTGCTATGAAATCATTTTCAACGGATATAAATTTAACTTACCAACGGTGTCTGAGGAGGAATAATTGTCAGAATTCCAATGTTCCGTATGAAATAATTTAATTCGATTAATAACTCTGCATTTACAAAACCAAACAACCATTTTAAAACGTCAAAGATCTCAATGTAGTCAGTTATTTGGATAGAGAAACTTAAAGAGAAGAAAATTACCAAGTCTAATGAACCGTTGCATTGTGGGTAATCTGCATTTTCTTGTTTATGTTGGTTAGTTTTGACATTTTTACTTACTACTAGTAACACGTGTTGGAAGATATTTCTTTTCTAATTATTCTATATCAAAAAACTAATTAATCGTGGAAAATGGGTATCATACAACGTGTCAAGTAAGATTGTTTATCTGTAATTTAAAAATAAATTTTCATAATAATTCAACGCTAGGAAACCGACCACAAGAAGGGGCAAGAAGTTCTTGTTGTCGCGTGAACCAAAAGTAATTGAAGGACCAAAACAAGCACTATTCTTTCAAGGAAGAAAGTCGTCAGAGAAAGTGAAAAATGTATTGCATGATTTATGTGCTTTAAAGAAGCCAGATGCTACAATGTTGTCCCGAAAGAATGATATCACAATATTTGAAAATGTAACTCCAGCAGAACGATTTTGTAGAAAACATGACTCTTCATTATTCATAATGGGAAATCATTCAAAGAAGAGACCAGACAATTTAGTTCTAGGCAGAATGTTTGATTATTCTTTATTGGACATGGTTGAATTAGGAATTGATTCATTCGATAGCTTAAAAAGTTTCTGCTCAAGTAAAGTAACATTAGGGACAAAGCCATGTCTTGTGTTTAATGGTCCATTATGGGAACAGAGTGATGACTTAAAGCAATTAAAATCTATATTAGCAGATATTTTCCATCGAGAATACACAGAATCAGTAAGATTGCAAGGATTAGAACATGTATTAAGCTTTACAGCAATTGAGGGTGGCAAAATTAGTTTAAGATCTTATAAAATATTGCTAAAGAAGTCTGGCAATAGGACACCCAGAATTGAACTGGAAGAGATTGGTTTGTAGTAATAAATTTTTCAGTGAAATTATATTAATGGGAGATTTGTAGGGCCAAGACTGGACTTTAGTTTGAGAAGAAGCAAATTGCCTTCTGAGGACTTAATGAAGGAAGCTTGCAAGCAACCTAAAGAACTTAAGATAGTGACCAAAAAGAATATATCGAAAGATGGTCTTGGCAATGTGCATGGTAGAATACATTTGGGTAAACAGAATATTCGTAAGATTACCACAAGAAAAATGAAGGGTTTGAAGAAAACTGTGAGCGAGAAGAAGGCAGAGAAGGCTAAATCAATTAAAATGAAACCAAACTAATTCTTTTTGGAAATACATAAAATTGTCCGTTGACCCAGTTGTTATTATTCACTGTTTGTATGGTTGCATGACGTTTTCGAAAGGCAATGATCCAAGCTAAGCTTCCTTTAATTGAAATTCTCTGTTGTACCGATCTTTTCAGATCGATATCCTGAATTTAAGAGCGTCTTTTTAATTGGGATAGAAGCTTCAGGGTTTTAATTGATAATTCTCGTAGACTTATAATTTTTATTTGAATTTTACTATTTTTTTTTTGTCATTTATACATATATATTTATACAAAGTCGACTGGAGTCCATTTCCATTTTACGAAAATAACTCCACATGAAATTCAATAATTATTTTCCTTTTTAACATTTAAATTGCGCTCACGGAGCGCAAACGAATTATCCTTTAATTTTCTCTCTGTCTCACCCTTAATGTCGCTGATTTGATTGCTTTCCTGGGATTCTTTTAACAACAAAATTGAGTTTATCTTACTATTTTGGGTCAAAAAGAGGGTAAATTATAGTTTTTGGTTGATTGGTTGGTGCATGTGTGTTCATATCAAAAGCAATCTTAACTGATAACTAATTAATACATAACTTTTAATTTAATAATTAATATAATACAATATATAATTGATAAACCTTTGGGTCTGAGTTTTTTTTTGTAATTTTCAAATCTCACTCTCTTCTCAACAAGATCAACACTAATTTCCATATTTTGCACATCTTTTTTTGTCTTTTTTCCTCATCTTTTTGTCTTAATTACAATATTTACATTTTCCTTTTTTTATATATTTAAATTACAATTTTCTTCTTTGAATATAATTTTTAAATTTATTTTACAAGACGGTTTCGTTACAACTTCATTATCAATTTGTTTCGTCCAAAATCAAGGAGAAAAAAATTACAAATTTCTGGCCTCAACCAATCGTCTGGCAGAAAGATTTTATAATCTAAGGTTTTGTAATTTATATGTACAATTATAAATTAATTTGTCGATTCGTTAATTAATCTTCTTCGTAATCATTATTACTCCTTCCACATTACGCTTCTGTTCAGGGACAATTTGCTTTAGTTTTCTATTTATCCTTTAACATTTATATCCTTTTCCTTAATTAAAATAAACTTTTAAATATATATACTTTTTTTGTAAATTATCTTGCTTTTATCAGATTAATTGACTAGAGAACTGGCTCTGGTCGATATATCGATTATTTTTCATTTTTTTAAATATATATAATAATAATTCAATATTAAACATATTTTATATATTTTTTTGTAATTTTTTGTTGAATTATATTCAATTTGTTCCACCACTTTCATGCTAATCTTCCACTGCTTTCTCCTCCTCTTAAGTTAATTAGTCTCCTCTTTTTTTAATTGTTATGTTTGTATCTTTGTCTTGCATTCTTCATCTTCTTCGAATTGCTGTTTAGTACGGGGAGAGCCGGGCGATGATGAATGACTTTAGTTGGATCGTTCGGCCCCCACATCCTAAAGCACCTCCATCTCCATCTCGGACAATGTTAAACGGCTCGTTGACATGGTCACGCCGCTATCGCTCGATGCCGATCGCACGCTTGAATGATCATCGGTGTCGCTTTGCGTGCTTGTGTAACCGATCACGTCCACTTCATCTACAAGAATAATAACAATTAACAAACAGCCCAATGAATTAATGATCAAAAAATAATATAAATAGATACAAGCATATTTCTGCAACTACTTGGAATTTGCCGAAAAAACATTATGTAAATCGAAAACAACTTTTCAAACTTACTAGAGGCAAGTTCTTTGACCTCATCATTGAACAACAATAACGTTTATGAACACTTAGATTTTCTGTTTCAAAATTAGAAAGACAATCGCTTGCGTATTAAATTAATTGGCCGGCGATAAGGCAATCGTTTAAACTACGACGTCGATGATAACAATAACGAAGAGAAAACAAACAACACAAACTCGCTTAATTAACAGGAAAAGGCAACGCAATTTGGTTGCTCTTAATTAATAATCCATTGCGATTTTTTTCCACCTACGCTCACCTAATTAGGTTTAATCATGGCCAAACTATGGAATAATAATCAAACAAGAGGAAAATAAGCAGCGAGAGGCAAAACAATTATAACGTTTTTCTACAAACAATCTCAACGCAAATGCGAATCGACTAATTGGAGTTTGTTTGGCGGAAAAAGCGACTTATAAGCTTCTCTATGTTCGTCTCAACTTCCAATCTTTCTTAAACAAGACGATTCGGATTGTACCTGTTTCGGAAATGGGCGACGGTGCCGATGAGTGCGACGAAACGGTCGAATGGCTGCTCGAGATGGTCGACGACGACGAACACTCGGACACCGATCGCCTCTTGTACGACGACAATTGGTCTAATCGTCGTCTCAGGTACCGGTGCTCCCGGTTCAATTGTTCCTTATAGACCGCGTGCTTCCGATCTCTATCCTCCAGGTTCTACAAATAAATAGATCAGAAGGAAACAAATTAGTATTCGTACGAAAAGAGTCTATACAAAGAAGTTTAGTAGTTAAGAATTTACAAATTGTTTCGTACGTTTTGAGAAATATTGGCCGATGCTTTTTTAAATAATTTTTATAACTTTTGGCGAGCGTTAACAGTTGAAGTGACGGAAAATCGACCACGAAGAAGTTGATGATGGTAAAGCGAAATTATGGAACCGTAATTTTTACGGTTGAGCCATCATCATTCTCTTTTTTATCTTTTTTGCTCATTTCCCTATCTTTACGGCCATCAACATCATCGTCATCATCGAACCGTTAATCGGCAGAGTGGAAATAAAATGTTTGACATTTAAATGCTGCCGCCGCCGACAGCATTCGTCCATTGATTGGCCGTAGACGTGACTACGACGTTGGCGGCGGTCGTTTATAATTGTGGATGTTGCTATAGTAAGCGCAAAAATAAACGCGTTCATCGCCGAATCTCTATCTACGGTCCGATGGATATCTCTTCGGTTTCTGCAGCTGTTAAACGCGGAAACCAGGAGATGGTGGTGGTGGTAGCAGGAAGAGCCGGAGGAGGAGAAGGAAATTGCGATGGATCGATACGCGAAACGTTACCGAGCCCCGGGAACCGAATGCACGTGAATTTTGTGCAAAACGTTTTCGTTTTCGTCTTCTTTTTCCAATTTCTAAAGTTAGAACAGAAGAAAGATGCGATTTAAGAGGGCATTTTTAACAGCGCAATTATTTAGCAAATTTCCGCGCATCACGCTGCCGAGTGCGCAAAATAATTGTTTTCCTTTTGCAAAAAAAAATCTTCTTCCCGTTTCTTTACCTTAATGAATCGTTTGGCCTTCGTTAGGAGCCCTAAGGTCGTGTGCCGGGACGCTTCCGGCCCTAAAGGTACCATGTCTTTCAGTCGTTCCAAGCACGTACGCAGGTGCGCTCGTCTGCAATTAGAAAATTATTGCGTTGCAAAAGTGAATCGCAGTTTCGTCAAACAATTTGTGGATATTAAAATTTATGAATTGTTATCAATTAAATAAGACGGAATGGGGGCGTCGACGAAATGGACCTTTTCGGAACATCGAAGCGGCGAGTTACGCGAAAATCGTTTAAATTCGCGCATATATGTGTATTTTGCGTACCGCGTAACCCTAACCTATCCCAAGCGAATCGATTCTAATAATAACAATCGCAACGATGATGATGATGATGATGATAATATAAAATCGATTGTGCAACTTTTTTGGTGGGGAACTGTCGTTTGCGATTTTGCATTGGTAGCAATGATCGTTTTGTCGCTTCGTTACGTTGGCACAAATGCTTCATAGCCGTGCACCATGCGATCAATTAATTACCCTTTTCCTTATTTTTAATTTCCACTTTCCGTCTTAATAAAATGACACGCTGGGGGAGCGAGAGAATTAATACCTGAATAAATGTAAATCGCACTTTTGCGTGCAAATTTTTTGTGACAACATTAATCTGGTCTTTAGGAGAAAAAAAATCATGTTTTGCATTAAATGTAATTTGTGGAGGAGGAAGCGTTGATGAAAGTGTGAAACGATGATGCTGGCGAACGTTTGGTTATCGATTGGCAATTGTGAACGCGATTTGTTAAGCACGCGAATATTTCGCATTTAATAACAACAAACAGCCTTAATTCGCAGTCTTCATGCGGCAAAAGCCATAAATTGCAAATCAATGAAACTTTCATACGTTGTGAACTTTACGGTGTCATTAATTTTCCGTCTTTAAAGAAACCCCTTCGCAAAACGAACCGTTTCCGTGAATTAAAGAGCAAATTCGGTAGAGTTGCGTTCGCAAAAAAAAACTTCTATATGGCAAATCGTGATTTACAAATTTCCGCAAACCTTTTTGCGCTCCTTTCGATGAATTTATAATTTCGTTTTTGCTTTTCCCTTTCTCTAATTCAACCTCGAGGGAGCACGCCAACGATCTCGCTCTCGCTTTCTTGCGCTTCGAAATTCGCACAATACGTAATTGCAAACAAATGGACGATGATGGCAAAAAAAGAAACTGATCCATCCGAGGAGGTCGAAGATTTAAACGGCCAATCGGCACGAGCGTTGGCTGGCATTAGCAATGGAAAAGGCAACAGAAAATGGCAATTTGACATTTCTTTGTTTACTTTTTTTTAATTCGAATGTGTTGCGATAGTTTTTCGGAATTGTTTTTTACAAATCACTAGACGGCTTGTTGCCAAGCGACTAGTTGTAATAGCACATAGTGAGAGCGGTTTTTTTTTTCATTATAAACATTCGAGTTGCGTTGTATATAGAACAATACACACACACACACATACGTATATGATTATTATTATTATTGTTTATTTGGATACGTGCGGTTTTTATAATCATTTTTTGCACACACACACACGCGCGCGTATGTATACGACGAAATGCGTTTATATATATACACAATATATAATATGCACCAGACTGCACCGCGTCACCTTCATTTGAACTTTTCATTATGATTCAATTATTATCGCTTTATTACACATTTTTGTGCCCCCCTCGTTTGATTTCAAGTATCTACTTTTTATTCAATCGTCAATTAGATTGACGATCGCGAAATAATTGCGAACAAAGCATTCGATTCCATTTACATGACGATGGTAATCATCATCCGCGAATCCATCTCATCGACAAGCCGTATAATTCCGTACAATTTAACCATCTGGTCATAGTTTGAAGATACGAAACCTAGTTTTCATTGTTCTGGTTGTTGTTGTTGAGCAAAAAGCGTTTTTGCTGACATTATTACGGTTACGTAATTACGTAATTGCAATCGCACCTTTTCAATTTCGTTCAGAATAAGGACAACAAAGGTCGTAATAATCATTATCTCACCTGTTCTTTTCCAGTTCGTTATGCGACGTCCTGCAACAAAGAGAAAACGAGTTTAGAAGGAAATTAACGCAAACCAATTTCGATTGGTGATTGATTAGCGAGAATACGGTTGTGCAGATTCGCATGAATTTAGTTTGTAATTACATCATCATGATCATCGTTTGGTTGTTTGTGATTATTTATTATTGTTGGCAAATCACGATGCGAACGTAATCCGTCATTTTTTAAGAGAAAATAGTTGGCAAAACAGTTTTTTTCTGCTCTCTGGATAATCGCGTTTTTTGCGTTATTATTAAAAATAGCACGAATAATTTGCTAGTAAGTTTGCGAACGGTTTTTAACTCGATCTCGTAATAAATCCAATCAGATGTTTGTTTGGTTTCCTTTCAATTAATCTCGTTAGGGATACACTTTTTTTCTGCTCCTGCAGCTGCAATTGTTATTGTTGACGGTTTATCCTTGATTGATTATTAAAATAGTCAAATAAAAATCGGTGTCAAAAAGAAAAATTAAAATTCCGGTCTCGCAATTACCGAGTCTCTCCTCTCTCTTGCCTTTCGCATTATCATAATTGAAATTATTATTATCGCTGTATTTTTCATTATTATTATTATCAATCATGCGTTCGCTACTTTACTAAAAAAAAACAATCTATTGTTCGTTATTATGCGTCCTAAATAATTAAATTACCGCAATTCGGATGTCTATTTCACCTCCATTTAAAAGGCGCTTCCCCAATTGATTTAAATAAGAAACAAGCAGTCATTTACCTATTTCCCTGAGATTTCTTCGTCTTTGGCCTTTTCGTCGCGTTCCTCAGATCGTCCGGCCGCGGCAGCGTCGATGCATAACCGTGTTCTTTCTCTGTAAAAGAGCCGAAATCGCTAAGAATAATAATCATCATCGGCATTCAAGAAATAATCAGTGAATGCCACTTGGAAACAATTTGTCATATTGGTCAGATGCATAATGCAATAGTAAATATTTACAGAGCAGCAACAGCTGATTATTACAGGTTTACCAGCGAGAGCATTGAAAAAATGAAATAGAAAAAGAGAAACAGGTAAAACGAAAAATCATGGTGGGGCGATCAACTCGATTTCACCATCATCATCATAACAACAAATAAAACAAGGCAGGTTAGCTGGATAGCCTTGGAGGCGTATGCAACAGCGCACGAAACAACCGAGCAGACTAACTAAACAGATGATTCTATTATTATTATGACAATCATATGCTACCTACTGTCAATGTGACAGTAGGCAAACGGGTAATCGCGATTTGTTGACAAATGCAAAACAAACTTCTGCGGTGAATCACGAAAATCGTTTAAATGCGTTGATCACATGACATTGATAATAATGAGGACGCGAATGACAGATAAAGCGAAAACAATACGAGCGTTTGATTATTTTTTTTTTCAATTTGTTATCGCTATTAATGCAGGAGTTGTTTCGTTATTATTAATCAAAGAGTTTTGTTTTGGTGCCAACGATGACGACGATGGCATGGCGACCGCTTTGTTATTATTGTAATCTGTCACTTTGTAATTACGGAATAATCATTATTGCTGATCGTTCCTCATTTTTTCTCCTGTCGATTTACATGTTTCAATTCGATTATTTAGTGATCATAATGAAAAGCAAAATAACAGACGAACCTCTATCGCGCCTTTCGATGTACTCCGCTGCCTCTAATAGTGCGGCAATGCTCATTATATTATTATTTCGTTGGAAACGGTGGTATTTGTACTACAAGAACTGTGTGTGTGTGCCTGGGCTGTCTCTCTTCGTCTCGCTCTCTCCTTCGCTCTATCTCTCACTGTGTCGAAGTGGTTTCACTTGTTATTATTTCTTTTCTTTTCGTGTGATGTGGAACTCTTTCCCAACTTCTTCTTTTTTTATTAATAAAACGCAAGTATTGTGTGGATGCAGATGGGAAAGAAATAAAAAGAAAACGAAACGTTTCGAAGCACTTGCTGTGTTGCACTCTCTTTCACTCGCCTGCTCTGCTAGTCCACACTGATGAACAAATCCGAACACAAATTATTTAAGAGAAAAGTAATAATGATGATAGCGAATGCAATAACAAACAAACAAACGGATTTTTGTTTATAATTCAGATTGCGATTTCCTTTTATTTAATTTGCAAATTCTACTCGCGTTTTCCTTCGATTATAACTTTGTCACTAACCGAACTGCAGCACAACAAACAATCCGACCGATATTCGACCAACCAACAAAAAAAAACTTAATTCGCACGTACAACGTTAACGACGGATACGCGAAACTGCACCGAGACTGCCCGCTGAAAAAAAAATTATTATCGACAGCGAACTCCTTTTAGGTAGGGATGATGATGATGGTGTTATAATGACACCATGAAGAAAGAGCGAGACGGATGCGGAGTCTGCGTAAGAATTTCCTCGTACAGGACCTTTTCTTCGATATCACACACAATTAATTATATCACAGCAAGTAATTGTTTAACGAAGTTGCAAACGAGATTCCAATTGGAAAAGAATCCGTTCGGACGAATTTAGAAGGCGAAAAAGATGATAGTAATCGTAGCTCGTGTTGAGCGTCCTCTATCGCAATTACTTTGCATCGTCCACCCACACAAACGTGAACATTCCAATGAATTAAACTTAAATTAGGCAACCATGAAACTCACCAGACAGGCCGCGAACATTCAAACAACTTCCTCGCCGCTGCTTGCTTTACACTATCACTCGTTTTACAACTCGGTATAAGCAAACCCAATAATTTCTTGTTTCGTTCACTGTATACAAAACCGGAGGAACTACATTTGATTCACTGGTTTGATGTCTAACAGATTCAATCCATTATGCAAGACTTGTTGAACAGCCATCACCAAGTAGATCCTTGCAAAGAGGATCGGCACGATGTGGTCTCGCCGTTCCTAAACGTGTTCAAAGCTTTAATATAACATTATTGCGTTTGATTTGTTCTTACGGTCAAGATTTTCACACGCCGATAATAAACGCTGAACGTAGCGCATAATGCGGATAACGCCGAGACCAATCGATGCGGATTAACCGCAGCGAATTCGATATCATCGATCACGGACTTGACAATCCAAGGGAACTGCATAACGTGCACATAGAGTAGTTCCCATTCCTCCTAGAAACAAAAGCAAAATTCGTATTTTCTTCTACAGTTGCATTTGTCGTTTACCTCTTGCGTTAATAAACTGAAATCTATGTTGTCAACGGCCGCCAATTTCGGATACGAACCGTTCGCAACTTTCGCGTTGAACTCTTTCAATAATCGCGCGATACGTGCGCAATTGTATAGGATAAATGAGGCACCTACAACAGATTCATTTAATTTCAAATGCTTCGTGTTTGTTAACTTTCACCTTTGTTGTTCATCATGGTTGCATCAGTTAAATTAAGTTTAACTGCTTTGTTTGGCTTGTTTTGAAGCAATTCGATAACGACGGCTGCTGCTCCTAGTTTCTCATAAAACTTCTGCCAACCTGGCTGTGAAGTCATTCGCAATCCGTACTTGTGCTCTGCCATTAGTCGCATTGCAACTATACGATTCCTACAATGAGTTGCACATAGTGAATCATTTATCAAAAATTAAATGTGTTAATCTTACTTGTAAAGCTCTTCAGCCACCATCAGGTTGTCTTTCTTCTTGTTGTTATCACTGAGTACAGGACTGCAGAGGATAAAGATTCGATTTTCTGTATGCACAATATTATCTCTGCTGTATTTCATTGAATTATCACTAAGATAAACTGTCCTTCCATCTGCACTAACATTATCCTCTTCATTTTGCAAGCAATCAAGGAACTTGGCAACATTCTTAAGCACCATCTGTGTTAAATGTATTCTTAAATCCGTTAAATTGAGGCTTAGGACATCGACATCATCCGTTTGATGAAACCGTATTGTTGGCATGACAATATGCGACGATCCGAATCGTTCACTTTCATGAAGTACTTGTTCGATCGTCGTTCTATACGCGTGCGGTCTCTCCAAGAACAGGCACCAGTCGTTCTTAGGCGACAATAAGGAAGAGTCTATGTGTAAAACCCATTCCGAACTCGCTTTCTTGATGTCATCCACAAACGAACGTGAATCACTTTCGTCGTATTCCTCCTTCGATTTCCAATCTAGCACGTGTTTCGGAAAACTGAAATCGCCCATCGCCGACAATTTATTCGTATGTTTTCTAATCACGTTGTTCTTAATGTCATTTCTACCGAGAACATGCACGTACAATTGTCGCAGAAACTCTTCGAATACGATCATATTTGTTGTTAATCCTTTCAAAATCTAAAACCACTTCGAAATTACAATAAACAATTCGGACACTACAGTCTAGGTTAAGTCGCACCATACCTTGTGCCAAAGATCTTGCTCTATTCGGATTTGTTCTTGGTGACTCAGTTGGCAGCACCGGAAAGAGTAGCGATTACGAAGTGAGAATTAGATTTGTTGACGTTCCATTTGACGTTTAATTGGTATGGTTTTGTTGTCTATCTATTTATTGCGGTGATATTAATTCCCTAATACGATTAATTAGTGCACAAACATGTCAGCGTCAGAATTGGACGTTTGGATCGAGATAACGAGAGAGTGCAAATATCTGCCGGAGAACGATCTGAAGAGGTTATGCGATATCGTAAGCGAAATCCTGCTGGAGGAGTCGAACGTACAGCCCGTATCGACGCCGGTGACGGTGTGCGGTGACATACACGGGCAGGTTCATTGTTTTCCAATCGTTTTTCACGTCCACGTTATACGAAATCGTTGTTCTTTTAGTTTTATGACCTGGAGGAACTGTTCAGGTGCGGCGGCCAAGTGCCTGACACAAATTACATATTCCTGGGGGATTTCGTCGATCGCGGTTATTATAGCTTGGAGACGTTCACGCGATTGCTCACCCTGAAAGCCAAACATCCAGATAGGATAACTTTGTTAAGAGGGAATCACGAGAGCAGGCAAATCACTCAGGTCTATGGTTTCTATGATGAGTGCCTCACCAAGTATGGGAACATCAATGCATGGAAGTATTGCTGTAGCGTGTTTGATCTATTAACGGTGGCTGCTGTAAGTGGAAAGTTATGTGGCAATTAGATTTCTGCTTGTAGATGGGCATTTACCTACTTTCAAAGATTAATCAATCACCAAGTGATTTAAATCATATTCATTTTGTAGTTGATTGATGAGAAGATCCTTTGCGTTCACGGCGGTCTCAGTCCGGACATAAAAACGGTCGATCAAATTAGATTGTTGGAGCGTAATCAGGAGATACCACACAAGGGCGCATTCTGCGACTTGGTCTGGTCGGATCCAGAGGACGTGGATACCTGGTGAAACAGACGCTTACGCATATAAGCCAAACATCGTCGGTTTTTAATTGATTCTTTTCAATGTAGGTCGACGAGTCCGCGCGGTGCCGGTTTCTTGTTCGGCGCAAAAGTGACGCACGATTTCCTCAACATTAACAATTTGTCGCTGATCTGTCGGGCGCATCAATTGGTACACGAAGGTACCCGCTTGTTCTACTTCGCTTCCTATCACGTTGATTATATTTGGCGTTTCTTTTTTCTCGCAGGTTACAAATACATGTTTGACGATAAACTGGTGACCGTTTGGTCGGCCCCAAATTACTGTTATCGATGCGGTAACGTTGCTAGTATTTTAGAGTTTCAAAGTACAGAGAAAATGATACCGAAACTGTTTAACGCGGTGCCGGATAACGAACGCGTGATACCTAGCCGAAACGTAACACCGTACTTTTTATAAAAGATTAATCTATTTCTATTTTAAACAATCTATTCCTTTATTATAATTATATTATTAAATTAATTGTAATTAATTTTGTAAGGTTCTCTTTGTTAAATAAACAACAAATTCAAAGTTTGCGCTTTTGGTTGTCGTCGTCCACTGTGACGTTGCTGTATATCAACTTCTTAATTGTAAATGATGAAATGTGGTTAATTTCTGTTTTCGAATTTCAATTTTAAATGCGATTAATAAATTAACTTACCTCGCTTTACGTCGGCGATTGCTCCAATCGGAGGAAAGGTATTCGTGCGGAAGTCAGAAGCAATCAAGGCGACGTTTATTTATACATTTATGATTTTATCTTCGATTAATTACCTTCTCGTTTCCATCTGCAGTATTTAGTCAGATTTATAATCAGTTTTATTCCTTTCGTTTGTTTCGCCCTATAATCTAATCTTAATTAGATTTGTTTTTTTTTATCATTTTATTGGTATTAATTAAACATTGTTTAGTAATTTTTATAATTATTTTATTATTATTATTATTATAATACCCGTAATGTTTCTCTCCTCTTCCGCAACTTTTCAATAGTAAGAAAAAGAAATTAATAATTGCCAACAACAATAAATGGGAACAATATTAACTAAAGTGGTTGTTTTTCTGTTTCGATAACTTTTTTCAAAGTTACAAAGGTTTCTCTTTTTCGTGTGTGTGCGTGCGTGTGTATGTCGGTGTCATATTATTATTTTTGGTCAAAAGGTACATAAATAACGTAATTAATAATGGTCAAATAACAAATTCTACATTCAATATTGTTATTATTATTATTAAGAATTATTTGTTACAATTTCTCCGTGTCATATGCCTTCATTGTCATTGTTGAGGATTCTTTAAAATAATTAGTTAATCAATCAATCTAAGCACTCATTATTGAGTTCAACTTATAAATTATTCCTCTTCTTCATAGTTTTAACAACGTCAATAATCTGGCTTTTCATTCGGTGGCCAGCGAAATAACATAAAAATCATCGTCGATTAATTTGGGAGACATGGTTTTCTTGTTTTTTTTTTTGGCACCATTAATAAATATTAACAAATCATTTGGCAAAAAGCAACAATCAATCGATAACGAAATGATCAGGTAACAACGTTTTGCAAAATTTTACAATATTATTGCCAAATTATGGAAGGATCGGAACTTATCATCTAATAACGTTTATCATAATTAATTTCTGTTGACAAATGGCAGAATAAAGAAATGGGGATCGTTCGCCAAAAATGTTTTCTTTAATCAAATTATTTCGAAGTTTTTCGTTTGGCAAATTTGGTTTTCATTCAAGTTCCGAAAGTATTGTTTCTTCGTCTCTCTGTCTCTCAAATTCACAATTTTCATTAAATATTATCAGTTAATATCATACATAGTAATCAAATATTTATTTATATGTATATCAGATATTAATTAATTACGAAATTAATGGATTTTTTTCTTTTTGTTCTTTGGTCTTGCCATGCACCACGACAATTAATATTATTATTATTGTTATCATATTAATTAATCTTTATAAATATTTTTTTTGTTGACTAAAAACTAACACACAGCCTCTATTATCATATAATAATATTATATATAATTATCAATTTACAATCAATACAATTTCTCCAAATAAAAATGTGAACGCCATCAATCAATCAATCGATGCCATTCCTTTTTGTTTTAACATTAATCAACGTCATCTTGACATTAATCAAAGCCATTTTTGACATAATCCGATGTCATTGATACAATTTTTTTTAATTATTTTAATCAATGCCGATTCTTTTGTAACAAAAAAATCAGGACTTGAGCTGTTTTCGTTTCTTTATTCTCGTCGTCTTCACATCCTTATACAATTATTTTAATAGTAAGTACAATTTCTTTGGTTTTAATCCTTTTTTTGTTTCGTATTATAAATATAAAAACATTTATTATATAGATTTTGTCGTTATTATTAATTTTAAATAGTTTGTTCCGTTTATTAGTTTCGTTTTGTCTAATTATCTTAATTCTTACAATTTGTTTTCTGTTTTTTTTTTCACCCCCTATTAAGTTATCCGTATTAGTACTTTTTTATTTATTTAAACATGAATTATTTAATTTACACTGATGACATTTTTCATTTAAAAAAAATGAGCGATGCGAATAAGGAAAATGGTTTAAAAATGGATCATTTTATTCATTTTTAAAAAAGAAGAAAACGGAGTTTCGTCAATATCTTTTTTAATCGTTTATCATCTCATTTCGGCTACGCGCACAAGTTCGCTTCAATCAGCCGAAATCCATCGGATTCGGTCATCACCGCCCCGTAGGAAACGTACGAAAATTATTTACAATCAACAGTCTCCACTTGGCGTTATCCTTCGCGACGTCAAACCAATCGTAAACGTCATCTCGACGTTTACGCAAATTGCAAAATCTTACATTGGATTTGTGCGATTAAGTTTCGTTTAATTTTCCTCTTCTTTCTTTGCTTACAGAAGAAGGAAGATTCGTTTGTGCGCCCATGGAGGCCGTCGGTGACTTACGTAAGTGCATTTCAATTGTAAAAACCGCGATTCATCGCCGCCCGTTGCCGATTGTGCCATTTACATTGCAATATACGCAAGTACGTGCGACGGAAGCTCGCGTTGCACAATGCGTAACACATCGGATTGATCGTCGAGTTGATGTAGCATAGGTAATAGAAAAAGTCCCAGACGTGTTTACTGGTCGACATCACCGGCTTGAGCAGCACCAATATGTTGTACGGCGTCCACGTGATGATGAACGTCAACAGGATGGCCGACAACGTTTTCGCCGCCTTCTTGTCCGCCTTCTTCTCCTGCGTCTTTTTCTTCTTCTTGCCACCGCCGCCGCCGCCCCCTTGGTGATGATGATGCGGATGCTTGTTGTTGCTCAGGACGACCGCGTTACCGAGCAGATTCGTCTTCGCGCCGAACGGCTTCGGTATGATTTTCGCGTTGAGCGGGATCCGGATGTCCGGCACGATGGCCGACGGTCTACGATTCAGGTGGTTCGCGAACTCGCCGCCGTCCAGGTGTCGCGTTTGTCGCGACGCGATCGCGCCGCTGCTGCCGCCGCCACCGCCGTCGATCTCCGGTATCATCTTGATGACGGGCGCGTCCGTGCACGAGAGACCGTCGTTACCGTCGCCCGGCAAGCGGATCAATATCGTGTACACGCTGTCGGTCGACAGCGAACGGTTGCCCCCCAACAAGCGATTGGCGGTCGGCAAACTTCGGGAATCGCGCGGCGCCAGTCGCGTCGGCGTCATGTGCGCGACGACCGCCGATTGCGAGAAATTGTTGTCGCGCTGCTGATGTTGTTGTTGCTGCGTCGACGACAAACCCGTCATGTACGGATCTCTAAAACGAATCGGGGGTGAAATTAGTCGCGCGACTTTCGATCGAATGCGAACGAAATTCGCCACGAGATACTCGACTCCGTTTCAAAATTACCTGATGACGTTCAATGACGTGCACCGCGAGACCGAACTTTGTAGCGGCGTGTCCAACGAGACCGGCGTCACGCAACCTTGCCCTTGCTCGCTGGGGCTCTCCTCCTCGGTGTCGCTGTCCTCGCGGCCCGAGTGCCACCACGCGATGCACCACGATCGGATGCGCCACACGCCCGCCAACCAACCGCCTCTTCGCGCGTAATGTGCCTTAACCGATTCGACAAGAGCAAACTTTTTCAACATCGTTTTCTTCGGGAAAATTGAAGGGGATTCAATGCCGAATGCGAGACTATTTCGAAACAATCGATGTTGTTGACGTTCGCGTGCGATTTCGTTCTTTCTCCTGCCAGTTCGCGGCGTCAATGGAAGCCGATAAAATAATTCAATATAGATGGAAATAGAAATGGCGAAACGCGAAAGATAATGCGAATTTAACGCGCGACAATGGCTTCAAATGGGCTTCAAGTGAAGAACAATGGCATTATTAGAATTATTATTATTTCGTTTATCAGTTACTCGTAACAATCGACAATGACTTCGTTCGTCATTCGCTTCTTTCGCGGGAATCCCCCGACACGTAGCGCTGACACTTTTCCAAACAAATAAACGAGCAACAATCGGCCATTGTTGTCACCTGGCTCACGCTATTTTCTATTCGCGAAAATTTATGATAATAGGAGCGCCATCATCATCATCATCATCATCGATTATTCGATTGTGCGGTATAACTAAAATAGTTCTGTTTCGAAATAAGAACGTTTCGTTCGTCAAGCGAACGGGTAAATTGAACGATTTCGGCAATTTTCTCCTGGCCGCATTTCGTGCGGCTAATTACCATTAGAAATTGGCGATTGAAAAAAAAAAACAGCAACAACTTACGGTTCTCCTTCGTTGGTCCATCAACACCGAACCGTGCATGTAAACGGAATCGTTGTCGGCACCGCCGCCGCCCGTCGACGATTCCGATCGCGGTCTTCGCCATTCCTCCAGGTCGACCGTCGAACACGCGTTATTCGCCTCGTCACTGCAGACATACACACTGTCAAACCGATCAGATTGTTAAAAAGACCGATTTGTCGCATTTAATTTGGTACGTTTCACTTTGACATTAACATTGATTGAACTTGATCAAAGTCGCAAAAACTCGGTCGATTGCCAGCGAATCGTCCGGGAATTGATTTCACATTGAAGGGGAAACTCTGCTCTATGAAACTTATCGATTGCGGCAATAGATTCCGTTTGTAACTCTCGCAATTTCGAATTGAATTTCTATCTGACTTGCTTTGGCTTTCCTTTTTACGTGTCCCTTCTACAAGCAATAAATTGCAAATTTTCCAATTGACTTCACCGAAACTAATTGCAAATTGAAGGGGAAACATTACTCTACGAAACCTTTCAATCGCAGCAATTAATCCGCAATCAAAGTGTGACGAATTTCTTAATCAAACTTCGGGTACCCTCCTCTCACGTTTCCTCGTCGTCTCCTCACCTGGAATTGCTCCGTTTACTGCTGCTGTCCTTTTTACCGGCCTGCAAGTTCGGCAGGTCCTTTTGCCGTTTCTCCGTCTCGCGCCAAATCCGCCAGTACAACACGCACATGACCGTCACCGGCACGTAGAATGCGGCGATCGCCGTGCCGAACGTGATGTAGTGGTTCGTCTCGATGAACTGAATGTAACAGTCTTTCGCCGGCACCGTTCGTTCGCCTTCGATGTACGGCCAACTGTAGATCCAAGGGGGCCACAATAGAAGGCTGATGCCCCAAGCGCAACTGAAAGTTTTCACGTGAAACGATTAGAAGGGCGCCGTCTTGGGTTATTTTTAGGAAGGGGATAATTCGCAAACGTCGGACGATCGGATAAAAGGGAAGAGAATCGAATTACGAATCGATCGATGTGCCACACGTTGGGATTAGGATGCGATCGACGCTAGTTTCGACCAATTGAAAATGACAGCGACATTTTTAGGTTAAACAAGACTTTTCGATTAAATAGTTGATAAGGCAGTAACCGTTTGATTTAGATGGATAATGGTGAGGAAACAATTTGTAGAGAATCGAAATCCGAATCGATCGATGTGCGACACTTTGCTATTCGGATGCGATCGACGCTAGTTTCGACCAATTGAAAATGACAGCGACATTTTTAGGTTAAACAAGACTTTTCGATTAAATAGTTGATAAGGCAGTAACCGTTTGATTTAGCTGGATAATGGTGAGGAGACAACTTGTCGAGAATTGAGTTCTGGATCGATTGGTGGTGTAGAGGGACGCGTTCGGATCCGACTTACCCGATCATGATCGCGGCGCGATTCGTCGTTCTTCGTGCGCGATACGTGAGCGGTCGCGTGACCGAAAAGTACCGATCGAAACTGATGATGAGCAAATTCAGAACGGACGCGTTACTGGCCAGGTAGTCCAATGCGAGCCACGTGTCGCACACCAACGGACCCAATGGCCAATAGCCGAGGAGCGTGTAAACGGTGAACAGCGGCATCGAGATGAGACCGATGGCGAAATCGGCGACGGCCAGCGAGAATAGGAAGTAATTGCTGATCGTTTGCAATTGCTTGTCGATCTTGAACGAGATCATCACCATGATGTTACCGACTACGGTGACGACGGACAATACGGCGGCGATCGTGCCGATGAATACGACCTCGGTGATCGAATAGGTCGCGTCTGACGCTGGTAACAGCCGGGTGTCGTTGAAGTCGGGGGACGCGGTGGACGACGATGACAACGCGTTCATTGTGCGTCACGCGGACCGTACCGATTGGCGGCGCCACGACGTCATCTCGCTCTCTCGGCCACGCTGCAATCGAAGAAACGCGGGGGTTAAACGATCGGTTTTCGAGTTGTGGTTCGATTGGACTTCGATGCTACAAAATCTTCTCGATGAGAATTCTATCTTTTGTCGACGTCGAAAGATGTTGCCCACTTTCGTTGTTTCCCCATTAGCGTTCCCTTTGAATGTCAAAGGGATTTGCTCTTTATCGTTTAACATCTTCATAAAGAGTCCTTTTCGCTCTTTATACTATTTTCTTCTCTTTAAAGAGCGACTCGTGTCGGAGATGAAGCGGTAATTGCACCGCCTCCGGGCAACTTTCTATGACGATCGCACGCGGAAGAACCACTTTTGCATTGAAAGAGAACTAATTGTAAAATGAAAATCTCTTTCAGTATAAAAGGGCAACTGTTGGACATTTTTATATTTTATTTCGTAACTTATTGTTAAATGGGAAAGTGCACTTTCTGCAGGATGATATCATTTACTGTGGTTTTGAGACGTACTTATTTGAACGGCATTGAACGGGGAATTGATAAAAGACGTCATTGTTATAATTTAACCGGCGAGGAATGGAAAGCGAAGAATTATTTCCATCATTTCGGTTCGGTTTCTTTTTTATTTCCTCCTGCAGTTATGTTTCTGCAAAAGCTGTTTGTTGCTGCGATAAAAACAACAATAGGAGTGGCGAAGTAGCAAAAACGGCAAAATTAAGTTTGTGATGATGGATGAGGTTTGGGAAAAGGAAAGGAAACGATTATTGGCAAAGCATTTCGACAATAGACGTACATTTCGCATGAAAATGCAAACGCAAATTACAAACATCTTTTTGCAATTCACCGTTCGTTCGTTCCTGCGTTCGTCGGATGAATAGCAAATTTCTATTGCTAAATAAATTGCTTCCCATCGCCTTCCTGCCATCGACGCTTCTAATTGCTAATTCCGAATTAGCGCCTTGTTAATATTCGAAATTTGCATTTCCGTCCCTGTAGCAAAACACTTAATCTTGAGGGCAACGTTGTTTTGGTAATTAACGTCAAAGCAAAAATAGAAGAAACGCGCTTTGTATATTGATGATGGTCAATCTTAACATAAAATCTTAAATTAAGAGGATTATCGATAACAAAAAGAAAACAACAAGAAACACCGATTTACAAAGTTTGGACATAAACTCTTCTACAAATTGAACCGATTTTTGTCCGCGATTTTTTTGTGCAAAACAACGGTAATTGCGATGATGGAATTCGGTCACTGGTTTCATTATTTTTGTTGTTTTCCCGTACGTATCTCGCGCAAAAATCATTCTTCGCCCTAACCGTCCGTCGTTTTCGCCAAACGACGCCCGCGAAAATAATCGATTTCGATCCTAGCGCTCGGCCAGCCGCTTTCTCTCTTATACCACCACCTAAATAATAACAATCGCCGTTCTTCATCCCGTTTTGTTGTTGTTGTTGTTGTTATTGTTGTTTATAGAATCGATTCGATCGAATTCGAACTAAAACAAAGTGAGAAAGGAAATAATCGAAACGCGTCTACCTTACGATCGGCCGTTACATCTGGACGATACCTCATGATGGTTCATCCTCTTCGGCCGGACGGCTCTTGACAATCACGACGAACGACGACGACGACGACACCGCGAGCCAAATGAAAGAGCGTCCGCCTCACCACACGAGCGACGACACAGAGAAAAATGAAGAAAAAACAAAAACAAAAAAGCAACACGCACAACGACCACCAGCACAAGGGACGTGAATGGGCGAGACGGATGACGACGTCGCCGATTGATGAGGATCGAGTAAATTCCCGGTCGATCGCCGAATTAAAACGATATTCAACTTATCGAATCGAACCGATTCTTCTTACGCCGTTTCGTCTGTCGTTGTAGCTGGTGACGAGACGCCGCCACCACCATCGGCAAGCACCACCACCACCAGGTAAGAATAAAAGTAGCGGCAGGCAACTACTACTTGCCACCACCACCATAGGCGTTGACTGTCCGGGTTGGCGCCTCGCTAAAACCCTTACGCTCCGTCTCGCTCTGTCGCTCTTTCTCTAAACCGTTTCATCGCCATTTTCAACCCTCTTTCGCGAACCCGAATCGCGTGCGATCTCTCTCTCCATCTCTCTCTCTCTCTCTCTCTCTCGCCCCGTTTCTCTTTCTCCCTTCGTTACGCCGTTTTTGCGCGTTCCCGTTGGAAAGCCCCCGGACGTCGCGACGTCTCACTCGCACGTCGTATCCTCGTACTTTCGACGACGTCGGCGTCGAACGGCGCACGCCGTTCATCGATTTTACTCCGGCAGCGAGGTTTTCACGCTCGTCTTCTTCTTCCTCTTCGTCGTCGTCGCCGTCGTCGGTCAAAAGTTAACGTTGTTCTGCGCTCTTTCGCACGCCAACTCGCTAAATCTTCGCTCTCCAAACGGACGATTCTTGTCGATTGTTATTACTGGTTGATCGCTGTTGAGGCTTGAATCTTAGTAAACTGCAGTGTTTGCGTTTATCTTCGTTTCTTGAGCATTTATGAAAAGCTAACACGCGTAGAGATAGTTTTGCATCAAATCCAACCGCGTTCCAATCGTTTACAACCGACGTAGATTTAACATATTAACGATTCGATTAAGGCGTATTAAATTGATGCTTTTTACAAAATTATGCCTTTGTTGAAGAAATGATTTATTTAAATATTTGCGCACAAACGCATTATATTAGTTTTGAATTAAATTCGAAACTGTGCAGATACAGCGCCATCTCTCAGCAAATGGCAAACTCATTTTAGTCCTTTTATGTGATTTAATTTAATTCCTCAAATATTAATTATTAATCTATTTAGTGTCGTATATTGATTGAATTTTCCAGATATTAACAGAAATATAAGAATAAAATATTAAAGTCCAGCAGAGATCTGACGACATCTATGTTCATCGGCGGTAAGCAAACTGACATTTAATGTGAAAAATCTAGAAAAATCGTGAACGTTCCATACAAATTCTAAATACTCGAGGTGTGCATTTGCTTAGTGAGGAATTATAAAGTCGTGTTATTCGTTCGCCGCAATTCGATCAAGTAAAAAGGCAAGTAAATCAAATTGTGACCGATTTACATTGGAGAAAATCTAATTTTGAACGTCAAGTTCGATCATTACGTGTAAGTAAAAATGTGATTTATCATTCAAATATATTGTGGAAATTGTTTTAGTGGTTCTACCGCAGTCGAATAATATCAAGTAAATAAAATGGCCAAATGGGGCGAAGGTGACCCACGTTGGATCGTCGAGGAAAGACCGGACGCGACCAATGTCAACAATTGGCACTGGACGGAACGGAACGCTAGTCCGTGGTCTCAAGATAAAATCAAAGAACTATTCAATGGTTTCACCTTTGAAACCGACACGGCCACTTACAAGATAGAAGAGATTGATAAGTGTGAAGGTGAAGCATCAGCTAACAACAGGAAAGGCAAATTGATCTTTTTCTATGAATGGAACATTGAGCTGAAATGGAAAGGGTCGCTGAAAACAGCATCGAACACTTACTATTCGGGCAAAATAAAAATACCGAATCTATCGGAAGAGAACGATATTTCGGAGGTGGAGGTTAGGAGTCACCATACACTATAAGGAATATTTCATATTCTATAATATTCTCATTCTAATTTCCTTTTAGATTGAGATTTCGGTAAAAGAGAGTAATGAAACTAGTGAGAAACTGAAAGAAGCCCTTCATAAGCACGCCAAGCACTTCATTAGGGACAAACTGCAAAAATACGTCGCCAGTTTGCGCGAGGAGTTTTCCAAAGGTATGATCCTACCTAAGAAGGACAACGTCACGAAATCGGACACTAACATTAAAACGCTATCGAGCGGTTTCAACAAGATGATTAACGTGACACCGACCGTGAACGATGATAATCGATCGGTTGGTCTGAAATTGGATACGAGCACCGTGGAAATTACGCAAAAGTTTCAATGTAAAGCGCACGAGTTTTACGACGCGATGACACGTGTCGAGATGGTAACTGCATTCACCAGGGGTGCAGTGAAATTAGAACCGGTCAAAGGTGGCAAATTCGAATTGTTCGGCGGTAACATTCACGGCACGTTCGTGGAATTGGTACCGGGGAAGAAGATCGTGCAACGTTGGCGGTACAAGCAATGGCCGGATGGGCATTATTCGACGGTAACTTTGAATATCGACGAGAAGGTACTTAAAACTGTAAGGACAAATTAGTTCTGAAGAGCTCTAAACGGTTAATTTTTCTTTTAGACCGACCACACGCAAGTTAATTTGATCCAAACCGGCGTGCCGAAGAGCGAAGCGGACGTGACGAAAGGGAATTGGGACCGTTACTATTGGCAATCGATGAAACGGGCTTTCGGATTCGGATCGTTTATTGTTTAGGTAAATTTAAAAACATTCGATGCTTTTTTAACAAAAATTCGATTACAATCTGCGACAAACGATGACGATTGTGTTTGGTGATTATTAATTATTTGATGAAGCCTGCAGTGAAATTATGTTGTGCATCTTCTAAGTGACGGCATTTTATATTTTTTAATAGGTACATGAATATCCATAAAGCAATTGCTAATAATTTATTAGAAAAGAAAAGCGTTCACCTTTTCTGCATTATGTTTGCAATTTTCACACAATTAATTGAACTTTTCCTATTTTGATTTTATTCTGATTTATCAATTTTACATACTCCTTGCTAGTTTGATCAAGTATCAACAATGTGTCATGAGTGTTAATGGAAAGTAAATTATTTGATTCCAATTAGATTCTTAGCGTTTATTTTACACTTGCAGATTCTCCAATATTGTTACTCCACAAGGCCTTTGTCATTATTCCTAGCTTCATACGTTACAATACAAATTACAACACTTCACACACTTAATTAATTATTAAGCCATCTAATTATAATTAGGTTTATGAGATTATCATAAAACATAAAATTCGATTTGCAACTTCCAAGGGTCATGCAGCCATTTTCAGTGATCCTTTTTCTTCGGTTTCTTGGGATTGCGCGACCTCGATTTGGCCTTGCACAGCGGACAAATTGGCGCGTTTCTGTGTATCTGCTGGTGGCAGCTCAGGCAAGATTTCATCGGCGGCGGTTGTTGTCTGCTTAAACATACACACGACGACGAATTGAAAATTAGCATTAAAAAAAAAGGACCAAATTTAAAACCTCATATTGACAAAGTCCGATCTGAACGTAGGCGTTGGCGGACCGTGATGCGACGTCGTCGCCATCGAGCTCTGACGTTCCGGTTTGTTCGACGATACCAATCGTAACGGATTCGGAGGCGGCAGAAACGTGGGCGGCAACGGTGGCGGCGGTGCCAACGAACTAATCGACGGATCCGCCGGCGCCAATGGTCGCGTCCAATCGGTATTTTTAGCGAACACGTTCGCCGTCTGCGATTTCGGACTGTTTTGGAATATTTGTGTGTAACGCCTGAAAATTT
Source organism: Hololepta plana (assembly GCA_963695495.1). Lineage (NCBI taxonomy): Eukaryota > Metazoa > Arthropoda > Insecta > Coleoptera > Histeridae > Hololepta > Hololepta plana. The sequence goes on along the minus strand of OY968839.1, from coordinate 1,103,478 downwards.
TACAATTATTAAAACAGCGTGATAGAAACGAAACTGCCAACATATACTCTGACGTTATATTTGAGCCGTCCTCCTCGTGCAGTTCTGGCAACCGTTCCAACCCCAAACAATCCCTACGCAATCTGTCCACCTCCACTTTCAATGGCACATACTCTTCATGCAATCGGATCGCCGAATTCAACGATCGTACCCTGTTCTCTTCTGCATTTTTAATGACGCCCTCCATCTGAATAATCGAAACGAAAACACATATTAGGAGGGTTAAGTAGATATTTAGTTTAGGTGTATCACTACCGCATTTATATCTGCATGGATCTGTCTCAATTCTTCAACATGCGACATTTTCTCTTGTAACAACAACTCCATCTCCTGCTTGTACTCCGATAGGCATTTCTCCTCCTGGTCTTGCGTCTCGACCTCGACGACCAGTTTTGACTTCAGCTTTTCCAGTTGGATCGTTTTCGCTCTAAAATAAATGACCGAACGATTTGTTTATATAAACAAACGCCTATTTTAGAATAATCACCTGATTTCTTTGATGGCCTCCAGTTTGTTATAAACGGCCCTCTCGTGATCCGTCATTGTTATTTTTAATTGGATAACGCTACTCAATTCGATATCTAATTTTTAATTGAATTCGATTTCTTGCATCGAACGTACAAAACAAAGATAGTTCTGTCACTGTCAGGGAAGCGAAACGTCAATCGTCGTTGCATTTTAGGAACGATAGATGTTGCCACGCGCTCTCCGGCAATAGATACGTATTTTTTATCATAGTTACGAACCTTTTTATCTATTGCAGGTATTTAATCGGTCTCCCACCAAACCGTCATCGGATGCCGACCAACCATCGCCGAAGGAGGCGGCGACGCTAATAAAAGAAACGACGGACCGAAATAAAATAATCGCATCCGTCGTTGCGACGCGCGCGTCTCGCACGGTCGAGTTGAACGCGTAAGCCGGTGAAATTAAAATAAATAAACGAGGTTCGTAATAATAATATAATTATTTATAAATGAAATGTTTTTTTTTGCGCGCGCTCTCGCCGTCTCTCTCCCGCTCGTCCGCACGGGACGTGTGCAACGTGAATGAGAGCATTGGCAAGAAAGACTCGTGAAAATTCGCTCATTGTTAAACGGTAATTATTAAAATTTTATTTCGAAAAGAGCACTTTGATAATAATTCGAAAATCCGTAGTGCGATATGAAAGGAGAGCGGTGAAACTATTTCTGGGACCGTTTGTGAATCGAAAAGGGACCAAGAGATTGACGAATTTTCGCTCATTTTCGGAGATAAATTAAATGGAAGACAGCAGCAACGTTGAGGAAACGAAGCGGATCAAGTGTAAAGTGAAAAAGGAACTCATCGACGATGACATTAAGGTAATTCAGTTGATTCCATGCAAACGTACGTCAAACTGTTTTTATTCATCCCTGTTATCGAATGGTCGCAATGAGAATCCGAAAAGGAAACAGTAGAATTTGAATTTCTGTCGATTGATGACAGTTATCTGCGTATGCAGTGTCACTGTGACGGAAAACTGTCAAAGTTGTGTTGTATATTAATAGAATAGCAGAGAAAAAGTAAACGGATAAAAGTCGAAATTTGAAAAATGAGACAATGGAATGAGATGAGAATCTTTGGGTTCTGAACGTGAGAGGGAGAGAGAGAGAGAGGGAGAGGGAGAGGGTAAAATTGTAGGTAAGTAACATTAGAAGAGCGTTACACGATACGCGACGATATCGGATTGCAGATGGTTTTGGATGTTGTTGTGGAAGTGATACCGTTCGTATCGCCATCGGAGGAGGCAACGAATATAACAAAAGCAACAACGCAGACGGAGTCCATAAATAAAATCGTGTTACCCAACGACGACGATTATATATGCGGTGTCCGCCGATTACTAAACCGGTTCGAAAGCGCGAACGTTTACACGAAAATCACGAGGCGCCACCCTGTACATTCCGGCCATCCTATCTAACATGCCCGGATATCGTATTTACACACGTGTAATTGATACGTATCTGGATGTATATTTAATACCTCAATAATAATAATCATTCTTTTCCCTTTTTTGCAGGAAAAATTGGCATTTTTGCATTTTAAACATTGTTGTTGATGATAGGAAAGCGCAATTTCATCAACATCATCATCAACATCTATTCCATCTTTTTGTAGTTGGTGATATTAAACGAGCCAAACTCATCATTCTCTCTCTCTCTCTCTCTCTCGTACCAACTTCAATTATTGCCTCTCTTCTATTACTAATTGTAACCCGATATCGGCGTATCTTGTATCGTAAACGTTATATAAACCCGACAACACAACGAAAATAAGTCTCCCCATAAATAATATACGAAAATGTACAGTGTGTCCAATACGCCAAACCTATTAATTGCATATTTTCTACTCTTCTTTGTGGCCCACAGGAATATGCGGAGACGACGATGAACGAGATGTTGGGCTGGTACGGTTACGACGAGACGAACAACGAGAAACGAAACGATACGAGCGGTTCCGTCGGCGGACCGGAATCACCGAAATGCAACAACAATAACGAATCGACAACAGGTAACGACACAATCGAATTCTCCTTTAAGTCGGTTTAACTGTCGATGAGAAGAGGCGAAACTCGAAACTCACTCGCTGTGCGCGATTAATAACGATAATCGGCTGACTAGTGCGTTTTTACTTAAAAGCCGACTAAAATTACAGCAATAACATGGAGCAAACGGCCAGAAATAAGCCGATAGAAAGAGATCTTTCGACTTCTCCGTTCCGCTTTATTTTCGAAAAATAGACGGGAACCCTTTTCCACGGAAACCAGCTATTAAATCGGCGGAAAATTGCATCGAGTTCGTAGAAACGTGAATTGATCGTTTCGATTAGGGTTCGACTTCCTGGAACGATTGCACCGCACAAATGAAAAGGACACAATCGGTATCGATAGAAGGGACAATTGCAGCTACAATTCCCCACTTCGATTTAAAATTAATGAATGCATTAATGGGGTCACTTTTAAAACGAGAGAATACAAATTCGCAGCAATTAATCAACGAAATAACGAAAATGCGAAATAGTATTACAGATTGGCAAATGAACAGCGAAACGAAGATGTTCATCAATATCTGCAACCAAAAAAAGTCGATGATGATTGCGTTTGTTTGTTAACGACCGCATCTCGTTACACATCATCATCATTATGATGCATTTTGTTATTCCATCTCCGCTCCCTCTTGCAGTTTGTTAATAATTGCCGATGTGCAATTGCGAATCGACGAAGTTGGAGTACGGGAAACAACCGGCTAAATCGATGGGGCAAAACAAAATTTAATCCCTTCAGCTACACGCAAAAACAGTTTTAATTGATATTGCATTACAGAAAAAATACAATGCACTAGCAATAGCCAAATGCAATCGGAGAGCTTCGATTATTTTCATATTGATGCTAAACGAAATGAAGAAGAACCGTACTTGCATGGAAGTTTGATTTCTTCGAGATAATCATAAAAGTATTTTTCATTAGAGGATTATAACACAGTAAATTTTCGTTTGATCCGATTGTTTTCTTTTTTGAATCCAGCTTACTTCAAGCGTGACGTTGTTTTTGCAGATGGTTGCGGCTGGTGCGGTAAACAAGTAGACGAGAGTGCACTAGACGGCGGCGGCGGTGGCGGCGGTTTAACGTCGACCGTCTTCTGCTCCGAACTTTGCTTCTCGCAGTCGCGTCGCGCCAACTTCAAGCGCAACAAAACGTGCGATTGGTGCCGACACGTGCGACACACCGTCTCATACGTCGACTTCCAGGTGAACGAACGCAAATAATTCCCAAACGGAATTTTGAATTGTGTCAATAAGCGAATGTGAGAAGACGTTAATTGACAATCGTTAATCTTTGTCTGTTTGTTATTTTTAGGATGGTGCGTCGCAATTGCAATTTTGCTCGGACAAGTGTCTGAACCAGTATAAGATGCGTATATTTTGCAAAGAAACGCGCGCCCATTTGGACATGTTGCGGCCGCAACACGTAACCGGCGACGTCAACGAGAAGAACGGCACGTCGGAATCGGCCGCCCTCATCACGCCGGAACTGTGGATGAGAGATTGCAAGAGTCCAGACGATACGAAACAAGTTTTCCCGTCGATCCTACTCCCACCGCCGCCTCCGCCGTCGGCGGCACGCACGCCGCCGTCTAGTCCGTTACCGTTGATCGCGTTACGGCATCCGTCGAAGCTGACGATGCCGTCGGACGATGATACCGACGACGTCGTCGTACGCAAGCGATTCCATCAACGAAGGCACAAGAACCGTGCGGTCAAAGTAAAAGTGAACGAGACGCCGCAAGATTTGCGGATCAGACAATCGCCGATCAGTTTATCGTACGACGCCGTTGCCGCACAAGGTTCCGTTCGGCCCGTAGATGATCCGGTTCGTTGCATAACTGTCGATCCATCTGATCGGAAACGATCGACCGTCGACGATCGTTGTAATAACGTCTTGTTACCTCCCGTCACCGTACTGGTTCCGTATCCTATTCTATTGCCCGTACCGCTACCCGTGCCGATTCCGTTACCCATCGCCAGTTTCCTCGAGGCGGAACGGCGACGTGCAGGTGACGGGCGTCGTGATTCGACAAAACGACCGCTCGTCAAAACTGAGATGACGAACGATTCTAGTCATGTGACGCCCGTCCATGTCGAAGAGGACGCGGAGAACGACGACGATGACGACGAAGAGGTGGTGGAGCGAGCACATAGACCGAAACGACGCCGTCAACGGGAAATCGTTGTCGACGATGTGCTAACGTCGACGCGGAAACGTAAAAGGATTGGTGATACTGCTAAAGGTAACAGAACTGAAAAGGGCACCGTCTATTTGGCCGCCACCTCGACGACCCTATGAAAGATTATAGTATATTTGGCTTTTTACCCGTGTCCGTGTTGTATTGCATATATTTAATTCTAATATCTGTTCCCATAATTAGTTTTCTACCATTATTTTATATGCGCAAATACGAAATCTGCCATTTCTTGTAATCGTGTTGACAATATTGTTAGAAAATAACAATAAGAACGTATGCCCTTTCACATTCGAATTGATCATCGTTTGCCATCAATGAGAGCATCGGCTTTAATATAATCTTGGGCTGAACGAGGCGATGATTCTCTCACGTACAGCGTTCGGTTAAGAAAAATGTCTTTTATATAAATATAAAATTATTTTTTCGGTAATCGTGATCAAATGAGTGATATTTAAAGGTTCTCATTCCTTCTACTTCCCTCATTTCTAGTCTCTCGTCTAAAGATACACAGCCAATTATTAAGTATTATTTAATAATGATGATAATAAAAAGAAGAAATTAAAATAAAGATGGCAAAATTAAAGCGAGTTTAAATGCTCGTCTTTCATTATTTAAAATACAAATAAAATCTAATAAATGCGTCTAAATTCAAAATTCGTCCTGTTAATTAACTAGGCAATACTTTGAAATCATTACATTATCCGCGACGGCAACAACGAATGAAAATCCAAAACAAATACGCACTGGTTAGTGCAGCTGTTAAGCACAAGGTGGGACACTGGGCACGTCATGTTAACAAGGTTTCCGTTTGTTGCAGAGTGATAAGCATTTCAATGGAATTTTGTAGTTATATTATCTTTGGAAGTTATTCTATTTTCTTACAGAAGGACACAAAAGAGTACAAAAGAAAGATATTCTATTACACTAAAATTGAAGTATGAAGCTTGGCAGAAAACGTGGCAACTGTTAAGCCCCTCACTCAGAGAGGGCACAAGCTGCAAACGTTGCTCAACTACATCTTCCTTGAATATTATCTTTGTTCTATATATTATCTTTGGATTTAGTGTCAGAAGTGCAAATATTATCTTTGGTGCAAATGCTTACTATTCTGCTATTTATTTATAAATTAACATTGAAAGTCATTTGCACTCCTCTGAAATGTATTATTAACAAGCACTTTATAGCAATATAATAACAAGAATGTGTATTTAGTGCACTTCTAGGATTTCAGTGACGTAAAATGGACCGTAGGAATTGCAATTATATTCCCGAATAAACGTACGAGCAGCAGAAAAATTTAAGTATTAAGAATAAAGGAAGCCAAATGCAATTTTAGGAGAGCAACGTAATTAATTAACAGGTATGCACACTATTGATAATAATAAAAAATATATTCACATAAACTACAAACATTTTAATGAAGAGTGTGGAATTTTGTTTGAAGTATATATTTTTGGTTCTCACATGTATATACTAATATATGCATTTCAATTATTTTTAGCAATAATTATGGGGCCGTGGTAGAACACAACATATAATTCAACACCCAAAATTGGCTGGCAGAAATGTATGCTCTGTTACTAGTGTGCTAATAAAGGCAAACCAGTAAATTCCGCATTGGAACAGCTCAAAAATAGATATATGAAATTGCAAATTAGAATTACTTTGTTTTCATAAAAGTTAATGGATTTAACACTTCTTGTTAAATCCTTAACTATTTTTGTGAAAGCAAGGTAAAATTAAGAATTGTATGTAGAATATACTTTGTTTTCATAAAAATTAAAGAAGATTTGATGCTAATTGTTAAATCTTCAAATATTTTTATGAAAATAAGGCAATAATAAGATTGTAATGTATTCCATACTTTGTTTTCATAAGAATTGAAGAAGATTTAATGCTAATTGGCAAATCTTCAAATATTTTTATAAAAACAAGGCAAAAATAAAATTGTAATGTATTCTATACCTTGATTTCATAAGAATTGAGGAAGATTTAATGCTAATTGTTAAATCTTCAAATTTTCTTATGAAAACAAGGCAAGAATAAGATTGTAATGTATTCTATACTTTGTTTTCATAAGAATTAAAGAAGATTTAATGCTAATTGTCAAATCTTCAAATATTCTTATGTAATCTAAGGAAGAATAAGATTGTAATGTATTCTATACTTAGTTTTTATAAAAACAAGGCAATAATTGCTGTAATTATGTTTATTTTAATATTATTACAAGTTTCAAATATACTTAAATAAACCATTTTAAAATACAACAAAAATCTTTAATTTACAAATCTCCTTCAATTAAACATCTCCTTAAATTCGAATTCACTATGAAAAAAAAAAGAGCGAAAGAAAAAAAAAATCGAGTTAGTTTCTCAAATTTCTCGACATTTTAATTCGAGAAATATTAGGAGAACATGAGGACCGAGGAGGTCGGCGATCCTGATATTTTGGCGGGAAAAATTCTCGGCAAATGCTCGCGAATTTCTCGGACTTTTAATTCGAGAAATATTAGGAGAACATGAGGACCGAGGAGGTCGGCGATCTTGATATTTTGGCGGGAAAAATTCTCGGCGAATGCTCGCGAATTTCTCGGACTTTTAATTCGAGAAATATTAGGAGAACATGAGGACCGAGGAGGTCGGCGATCCTGATATTTTGGCGGGAAAATTTCTCGACGAATGCTCACGAAATTCTCGGTCTTTTAATTCGTGAAATATTAGGAGAACATGAGGACCGAGGAGGTCGGAGATCCTGATATTTGGCGGGAAAAAAACTCGGCGAATGCTCGCGAATTTCTCGGACTTTTAATTCGAGAAATATTAGGAGAACATGAGGACCGAGGAGGTCGGCGATCCTAATATTTTGGCGGGAAAACGTTGCGCCCTCTATGAGTGAAAAGCTGAACTAAACTCAGCCAAGATTTGAATCCTACTACCACTAATTAAAAAATAAGACATATTTAAACTGCCTTTATTAAGTACCATTCCATAACTTTATAATCATATTACATTGTAATTTTACACTATTTATCTAAACTAACAAATAAATACCTTGCTTTCGCAGCAAAGCTATTATTCGCACTGCAGCACTAAAATCAAAGATATATAGAACAAAGATAATATACAAGGAAATCGTAGATGAGCAACGTTTGCAATTTGTGACCTCTATGAATGAGAGGCTGAACAGTTAGCACGTCATCTTGATAGCTCTCTACCATACCTTCAGTCTTGCCGGAAATTTTCAAATAAATATTAGTGCTTTGATTTCATAAAAATATACAAGACTATAACAACACGTTAAATCTGTTAATTTTTATGCAATCAAAGTCTATTCCTATATACAATTCCTATTCTTAGCATGTCTTAATAAAAATATTTAATTATTTAACAAGAACTGTTAAATCTATCAATTTTTGTGAAAACAAAGTATGTTCTACATACAATTCTTATCTTGGCTTGGTTTCACGAAAATGTTGGAAGATTTAACAATTAGTATTAAATCTTCTTTAATTTTTATGAAAGCAAAGTATATAATACATTACAATCTTACTCTTCCCTTGTTTTCATAAAAATGCTTGAAGATTTATCAATTAGCATTAAATCTTCTTCAATTCTTATGAAAACAAAGTATAGAATACATTACAATCTTATTCTTTCCTTGTTTTCATAAAAATATTTGAAGATTTAACAATTAGCATTAAATCTTCTTTAATTTTTATGAAAACAAAGTATATTTTACATACAATTCTTAATATTACTTTGCTTTTATAAAAATAGTTAGGGATTTAACAAGAAGTGTTAAATCTATTAACTTTTATAAAAACAAAGTAATTCTAATTTGCAATTACTTAAATCTAGTTTTGTGCTGGTCCAATGTTCAAGTTACTGATTTGCCATTCTTATTAAACATCAATTTTCTGCTTCTCAATCTTGAGGTGTTGAATTATCTTCTGTGTTCATTGCATTGCCCCATAATTATTGCTAAAAAGTAAATAATTGAAATACATATATTAGTACATGTGAGAACCAATAATATATGCTCCACATAAAATTCCAATCTCTTCATTAAAATGTTTGTAGTTTATGTGAATATATTTTTTATTATTATCAGTTGTGTACATACCTGTCAATTAATCATGTTGCTCTCCCAAAATTGCCTTCAGCTTCCTTTACTCTTAAGACATTCATCTCTTCTTCTGCTTCGAGAATATAATTTAAACTCGTACATTCCATTTTCACTGAAATTTAAACAAATATAAATGAAATCTGATAATGTACAAATGCCTTAAAAACATATACCTCTTTCAATGTTGCTATTAAGTGTATATATTTCACAAGACCGTAACTGATTTTCTGCGTTAATTTATAAATAAATACGAAGCATATGCTTTTAATTTTGGAAGCATTTGCAACAAAACTATTATTCGCACTGCAGCACTAAAATCAAAGATATATAGAACAAAGATAATATACAAGGAAATCGTAGATGAGCAACGTTTGCAATTTGTGACCTCTATGAATGAGGGGCTGAACAGTTAGCACGTCATCTGGATAGCTCTCTACCATACCTTCAGTCTTGCCGGAAATTTTCAAATAAATATTAGTGCTTTGATTTCATAAAAATATACAAGACTATAACAACACGTTAAATCTGTTAATTTTTATGCAATCAAAGTCTATTCCTATATACAATTCCTATTCTTAGCATGTCTTAATAAAAATATTTAATTATTTAACAAGAACTGTTAAATCTATCAATTTTTGTGAAAACAAAGTATGTTCTACATACAATTCTTATCTTGGCTTGGTTTCACGAAAATGTTGGAAGATTTAACAATTAGTATTAAATCTTCTTTAATTTTTATGAAAGCAATGTATATAATACATTACAATCTTACTCTTCCCTTGTTTTCATAAAAATGCTTGAAGATTTATCAATTAGCATTAAATCTTCTTCAATTCTTATGAAAACAAAGTATAGAATACATTACAATCTTATTCTTTCCTTGTTTTCATAAAAATATTTGAAGATTTAACAATTAACATTAAATCTTCTTTAATTTTTATGAAAACAAAGTATATTCTACATACAATTCTTAATTTTACCTTGCTTTGAGCTGTTCCAACGCTGAATTTACTGGTTTGCCTTTATTAGTACACTAGTAACAGAGCATCCATTTCTGCAAACTTGGGTGTCGAATTATATTCTGTGTTCTACCATTGGCCCATAATTATTGCTAAAAATATATATAATTGAAATGCATATATTAGTACATGTGAGAACCAAAAATATATGCTCCAAACAAAATTCCAATATACCTGTTAAATAATTATCTTACTTTCCCAAAATTGCATTTGGCTTCATTTATTCTTAAGACATTCATCTTTTCTTTAGCTCCTCAGTTTATTCGAGAATATAATTTAAATTCGTATGTTCCATTTCATGTCACTGAAATCTAAACAAATCTGTTAATGTACAAATGCCTTAAAAACACAGACTTCCTACAATGTGGCTATTAAGTGAATTTTAATAATACATTTCCAAGGGCCATAACTGATTTTCAACGTTAATTTATAAATGAATACCACGAATATGCTTTTAATTGAGGAAGCATTTGCAGCAAAGATATGATTCACACTGCAGCACTAAAATTGAGGATAATATATAGAACAACAATATACAAGGAAGTCGTAGTTGAGGAACGTTTGCTCCTAACAATTTATTTATATTAATTAAAATTTATATCTACTATTATTATCGATTGTGTACATACCTGTTAATTATGTTCCTATCCGAAAATTGTATTTAACTGCTTTTAGTCTCACTATATATAATTCTTTTACATCAATCTTTTCTTCTACTGCTACGTTTATTCGGGAATTTAATTCGAATTGGTAACTCCATTATACATAAATACTTGAAAAATGATTGTAATTGACGAAACACATACCCCAAAATTAAATATAAACAATGAAGCAGAGATAATATATGAAGTTGTCATGTTTGCGAAATCGTTGGAAAGGTACGTTTGCAGTCTGCGCCATCTCTGAGCGAGGGGGGTAAACAGTTGCGATTACAGGCTGAAAGGAATTCTACCGTCAGTTTTGGAAGGAGAGTTTTAAAAATCATTATTATAGGAACAATGTCCTTACATTCAAAATATTTCATCAGTTCGCATGCCTTATATTGATAAAGTGTGTGTCGAAGGATCTGATTTCAGCTATGTTCAAGTACAATTTATGTCTTAGTCAACATTAGAAGGGATTGTGTCAAGTGGGTTGCATAAGCAACCATATTTGCCTGTTTTTCTTCATAATTTAATTATTTAATTTAACATTAATCTATTTGTAATTTTAGCGACTTGGTTGGAATCTGTCGGTCATAGCGTTTTGAATTTATCTGAGAAACTGCCGGGCCTATTGCTGTAAGAGAATAAATTGCTACGTAAAGCTCTTCTACAATTTTAGAGTATCACATACAGAATTTTAACTATAGTTGATAAATATCATATAATAATTTAAATAATCTGGACTTTAACGTATATGTGATTATATTTAGTAACTGATGGAACTTGTTTCATAAATTCTTTAAATTATGTTATTTTAGTTTTATCTTGATGACATCCATGTATTGATTGATTGTTTTTTTTAAACATTACTATAAGGAATAAAAAATCATGTCTTGAAACTAGAGAATTGATTATGTCTTGAAGTAGTGATGGTTAGGGTTTCGTATTTTTTTATAAAGACAAATTGTTTTGGTATATTTCCTAATTTCCGCCTGCAAGGTTTGCAATTATTAAGTCACGTAAATTAATTCAATTCATTGCAATGTTCCTCATCTAATTTCCTTATTACATATGATAGACGTAAATAAATTAATCAAGAATTAATGTTAATGACAGAAAGAAATCCAAACGATGCTCTTTCTTTCGATACCTGCTTTAGTAGAGGATATCCCGGATTGCTTGCGGATAATCGTCGTAATCGTTATTCGAACCGTCAGCGATCAACCGATTATAATGGAAATCGTAGTTTCTCGGACCGGACGAACGGTACTTTGGCACATCTTTCGTCCCGTGCAGAATGAGCCACGTTTCGCCAACGAAACCGACGTTCGTACTCGGACCGACCTGCAATAATAAATTTAATTGTGAAAACAACTTGCAAAACCAAAAGTGATCGAAGTAAAACGGCACCCTATCTTTAACGGTCAACAACCAAAGACCGGCCGATTGCTCGCCCCACGTCAACACCGACATAAAAATCCAATTTTGGAAACCGTCTCGCGACACATCGAATCGCCTCGTACTCAGCAATTGCACTTTCGTACCTTTAATCAAATAAGAAGACCGATAACGAGACGAATCTTAACCCGATCGATTCGGTCGCTTTAACCTGTCGGCGAAGTTAGGTAAACTTCCAGCGAACCGCGTCGCGTATAATTGATGCTCGTTTTCAGTTCCACGTGCTCCAAATACCGCACCTCGTTCCCCGTGTGCATGCAACCGTTCGTCTTGATCGGTACCGTCAACGAACGATTATGGGCTAACGTGTTGTTCTGCCTGTAACAATCAATCGGTCATGAAATTCGAATCTAGTTGCGACGCCGTTTCATTTACAATCTCGGCGCTTTTACGACACAAATCCCTTTCTTCGGCACGCGCGGCCAACGGATCGCCGCTTCGACTAAACCGCGAGCGTTCATCAGACCGAAACCGAACCGCGTGTTGAACCGATAGCCGGCCGTGTTGATCTGCCAGCCGGGATTGTTGGCGTAGACCGGTGCCACCTCGGACGTCCAGACGATCAAATGTTGCACGTCGCGCCACGTTAGATTGCCGCTAAACCGAACACGCGAAGAAGATTAAAAACTAGTAGCATACCGAAGAGAAAACTCACTTTGCCTCTAATGCTAGAGCGATTATGCCCGCAGCCAACGGCGCCGAAGCGGACGTGCCGGTGTGCTTGACGGTGCATTCGTTGTAGATGTCGGTGGTGGCCTTTAATGAAATCGAACGTTAAATAATTGCGAGTGCTAATCGAAGAAGAGAGAACGTTCACGATCATTTGATCCTGATAGGCGCCCGACGAGTAGGTGACCGCCAACGTCGATGCGCACGCCTCGCCGTACCAGGGGAACTCGCCGCGTTGCGAAGCGCTACCGATCGAGATCGTATACGGACTGGCCAAGTAGCCGTCGCAGTTGCAATTGTCGCCGTGGCTGCCGCCGTTGCCGGAGGCCCACACGTAAATGCTGCCCAATCCGTTGCGACCCTTGCGGAGGAACCGTTCGTGCGATTAAAAAGCGATCGTCTTCCAAACGGCGGCGTCCTACCTTGTTGACACCGTTCTCCAACGCTTTCCGCGCCAATCGTCCCGGCCCGTCGACCGTTTTCCCGTCGTCGCTCGGGCCCCACGACGCGCTATAAATGTCCACCTTGTCGCGTGCGTAACTCAACGCCGTACCTTCGACGCGATCGTTCACCAAACCGTCCAATAGCTTGATTCCTGTAGCAATCGTGTTAATGTTTCGACTTTTCGTTTTCGCAAGCAGCGGATTTTACCGACCGCCAATCTTCGATTCGTACGCCACACCGACGCCGCACTTTTCGTTATTCGCCATCATCGACACTTCGCCGGCGCACCTCGTGCCGTGACTGTTCGACTTCGAGCGGTCGTACCTCGGCAACGGATCGTCGTCGTCCTCGTTACAGTCCCAACTGATTTCCGGATCCTCCGCCACGAGAACACAATTCGAACGGTCAAGAACGATCGTACGACGTTCGACTTGCTACTCACGTAATTCCCAATCAGATCCTCGTGCGTGCGCTCGATGCCGTCGTCCAATATACTGATGCGTATACCTTTGCCGGTGAAGCCGAGTTTGTAAACCGGCAACACGTTCAAATCCAACTTGGGCAAATCCGACCTCGTGCGCGTGTCTCGCTGTAAACAAACATTGCGACGGGGTTTCGGTGGCAAAAACGAATCAAAAACTCGTCGATAACTCACCAGATACCATTCTTGCGTCCACAGTTCGTCGTTGAACATCCGATCGTGATAACGCACCGGCAACGGCCGCTTGTAGACACCGTCGTCGACGGTATCGAGATCTTCCACGCCAACGAAATCGCGCTTATATCGTTCGACGATCGCTTGTTTATCGGCCCATAAGACCTAAGCAACAAACCGAGATGATAACGAGCCTTAAGAGAACGTAACGTACCCTCTTGTCGTCGGCCAACCGTTTCGAGACTCGCATATCGCGCTTCTCGTGCAACATCCATTCATCTTTCAGCGGCACGAAGAGGTACGTGTTCTTGAAGCCCAACACCTGGAGGAACACAAATTTAACACTGGAAAATTTGATTTGGCATTTGACGTTATCTTGTTTTCGGTAGTTTATTTTGACTACAATTTCTGACAACCGTCAGTTCGAATGGAAACGGATGTGCCAACATACGCATTACTGCCAACTTATGAGAAAGAAAGTGCCAGACAGTCGTTACTAACGGCGAGGAATTCAATTGTACCGCGAATCGCTTGTTTATCGGCCCATAAGACCTAAACAACAAACCAAGATGATGTCGAGTCTTAACAATAAGAGTAAGAGAACGTAATGTACCCGCTTGTCGTCGGCCAGCCTTTTCGGGACTCGCATATCGCGCTTCTCGTGCAACGTACATTCATCTTTCAGCGGCACGAAGAGGTACGTGTTCTCGAAGCCCAACACCTGGAGCAACGAACGATGTGTTTTGCACTCACAAGTTCAACATACGGACATTTTCTTTGTCATCTGATGTTTATTTCGACTACAATTTGTGGCAACCGTCAGTTCGAATTGAAACGGATGTGCCAACGTACGCGTTACTGCCAACTTACGAGAAGGAAAGTGCCAGACAGTCGTTACCAACGGCGGGGAATCCAATCGCACCGCGAAACTAATTGTCTCGCTTTTCGTTCGTTCGCCGCGTTCTATTATTACAAAAATAGACCGAAAGCGAGCAGCTGCCGTTTCGGCAACAGGTTGTCGGGCGACGCCGACGCCGCGCGTCCAAACGTTTTCGGCGTCGTGGGAGAAAACGGCGCGCGAAAACCGACGCCGCGTACCAGGAAAACATGAATCGCGAAGAGACGAGACGACGCACGGGCACGAGCCACCCTAAATATAGATTTCCCCCACGTTTGTGTTCCGTGAAACTTTGTTTTTGGGTGGGCCGCCACCCTCCTCCTCCTCCTCCTCCGCCGGCAGGATATCTATCTCCTTCTGTTGATCGTTTAATTTTAGATAGGCTCTAACTGAAGAGAGAACAATAGCGAAATGTGAAGCATATGGGAAATAAAAGGGGGAGTATCCACGATTACGTGGACCTAATGAAGAGCGTTTGTTATTGTTAACAGGCAACGACCCTCCTTGTGGCACGTGCCAGCCCCGGTTAGGAAAAAAAAATAGTGCGACACCTGCTCCTCGAATGTGACATGCGGATTAGTGAATAATCGCATGTGGCCCGCACATGAGCGGCCAACGATCGATGCGAAAGAAGTGCTCGGGCGAGAAGAGACGACTACGCGAAGGAATCCGCCGTTGATTCCCGTTCATCCGTTCCTGTTCGATTGCGCTCCTAACGCTACCGCATCTGGCTTAATAATGATTTCTCTTCCTGTACACGCGGCGACGTCGGTCGAACTCCATCCTCGGACGCATGCGGTCCTGGTAGATTTTTCAGCGCGACGCCGCTACGTTCGACGCCCTGAAACGAACGACGACGTCGACGTCGACGCCTGAAAGCGCACGAACAGTGTTTCCCGCACACCCGCGCGCGTTTCTGTTGGCCTGGTCGAATTTTCAGAACCGCGACGCCAGCTGCGTCGATCCGTGAAACGCGCCGAATCTACTGGCCCGCGTCCTTTTTATCAGCGTCGTGCGAAAAACGTTTTCACGCAAAAACAAACGCAGATTGGATCTGCTCTGCGTGTTTTTTTTTTGTGGAAGCCGCAAACGAATTGTTTTTTTTTTGTTTAATTCGAATAACATTTTGCCGGACGCTTCTGTGCTTGATATGAGGATTAGATCGCGACGGGATCGGCGCCGCTCGCTCGCCGTTTTCTTTCTTTCGCATCCGTGCCAGTTCATTCAATTACGCGTTGTTTTCTTTCGATTTGCTTGTTTGTTAATGCATCCTAATTGGCGGCGAACGAGAGAGAATGGGATATAAACGGAGACTGGCGATGATGCTCTGCTAAATCTCGTCGATACGACAAATGTTAAAGTTCAGATTAGCCGAGTGACCCGCGTCTCGTTTCTATTTAACTATTTTATTTCTACAAATTTCCTCTTTCGTCGTCGGATTTGGGAAGAGCTCGCGGGTAATCCTGGAAAGGGCTCCTAAAGCTAGTTGATGTTTACTTCTTTTATTGCGATTGTTTGCTTCTTATAGAACTTTCCCTACCAGATATGTTTAGATAATAGCTTCGTTCTTTTGTAAGAGACAAACATAAGCAAGTACAACAACAACGAATTTAAATCTCCGCACAAATTGGACGTAAATGATGGCGCAATTAATTAATCAATCGAATGATGTTAATAAAAAGTTTACGCGAACAATCAATTATCTTTTGCAACACCGAACTTACTGGGCCGTTATAAACGAAGCCGAGTTCGTCGGCTAATTCTTTGGCGATCCTCTGGCCGCCGGCGATCTTGACGACGATCTCTTCGTCGTCAACGACGGCCGAGTAACAATTAGAAACGACCGTCGCGTAGAGCAAGAGGAGCAACTCGATCGAGTTCCGTGACATTTCCAATTTAGCAATTAGTGCAAAATGAAGAGGAAGAAGTCTACGATAGCGGCACAAACAACGTGTTCTCTCTGCACGATCGACGAACAGAATAAACAACAATTTGTGACGTTGTTTTTTTCGCAGCGTGCGAACAATAACAATGCGAAAAAAGCGAAAGAAGATGGGCAGGAAAGAGGAGGATGGCGAATTAAGGGAGGACGGACGGTTATTATCGATACTGGTAGAAGTCGATGGTGAACGGAAAGAAGGAGAGATGAAACGTAATTTATGCGAATCGACGCGTTGTATCAGTTAATGCGACTAAACTGATAAGTGAGTTATTATTGTTCGTATAATCGCGTAAATAGTGCGAATTAATTAACTTTTGGTCGCTCAATCCAAACGATATCCCCGTTGCCCAGAGTTCCAATATTAACTGATAAACGGCCATCGATCGTCGCGTGCCGATAATAAAAATTAATCAATTCCGATTGATAACAAAATCAGTTGCGATACAATTCGCTCGTCGAACTGTTCAAACAACCGATAGCAGTCCATCGTTAATTGACTTGCCAATTTGTATCGATCACCTTCCCTCCATCGGATTAGGATTAACGGAGAGAATCGAAAGAGACGAAAACAAAAAAAGAGGAGCGAATGTTAAAGAGGCAACTTTGCGGTTGTTTATTTGAATTACGAAGCGATAAGAGATAAGGAGCGCGTTTAATGGCACGCGATAAGGCAAATGTCAAGAAAGACGTAGCCGACCGTTCTCTCCTCTCAACGCCAGTTCGTTACGTCGTCGTTGAGAAGCAGAAGAACGAATCCGATCCACTCGCGTACGATCTAATGTCCGGCTTAATCGCTCGAATCTCATCGCACCTGCTATCGGCGACGCGTAATCATCCATTGTCAATTGCGAGAGCCATGTCTTCGTCCGCTTATCTCGTCAACGACGGCAGATATAAGTTCTTGAAGGAGCTAGGCTTGGAAGCGACCAATTGCGGCGTGTACGACGGCACGTGGAAAGGCAACGGAACCGTAAGTGGAAACGCGTCGGAGCACGTCGTCGATTAGATTAGTCCGCTTTCCTCGACAGGTGGTGAAATCCGTGTGTCCCAGTAACGGCGAGGTGATCGCCGAAGTGCGACAAGGCTCGCCGGGCGACTACGAATCGTGCGTGAGAGCGGCCGAAGAGGCGTGGACCGTCTGGGGCGATTTGCCCGCGCCGAAACGCGGCGAGATCGTGCGTCAAATCGGCGACGCTCTACGCAACAAGCTGGTGCCGTTGGGGCGACTCGTCTCGCTCGAAATGGGTGCGTTCGCCTCCGCCGCGGCCGCGCAATCACTAACATCCACGTCGATTTTCCAGGCAAAATCCTGCCGGAAGGCGTCGGCGAGGTGCAAGAATACGTGGACATTTGCGACTACGCGGTCGGCCTGTCGCGCTCGCTCAGCGGCTCGCTGCTGCCGTCGGAGCGGCCGGGCCACGTGCTGATGGAGAAATGGAATCCGCTGGGCGTGATCGGCGTCATCTCGGCGTTCAACTTCCCGATCGCCGTCTACGGCTGGAACAGCGCCATCGCGATGGTCTGCGGCGACGCGATCGTGTGGAAGAGCGCGGAGACGACGCCGCTGATTGCGGTCGCGACGACGAAGATCGTCGCCGACGTGCTGACGAGGAACCGGTTGCCGGGCGCCGTCGCCGCGCTGTGTTGCGGCGGCGCGGACGTCGGCAAGGCGATGGCGCAAGACCGCAGAATCAAACTGTTATCGTTCACCGGCAGCACGCGGATCGGACGAGAGGTCCGGCTAGCGGTTACGCGTCGCGGCAACGATTGAACTGTTCTGTTTCCAGGTCGGCATCGAAGTGCAGAAGCGCTTCGGCAAACACCTGCTCGAACTGGGCGGCAACAACGCGTTGATCGTCGCCGAGGACGCCAACCTGAACATGGTGATCCAGGCGACGCTGTTCGCCTGCGTCGGCACGGCGGGCCAGCGGTGCACGACGACGCGCCGATTGATATTGCACGCGAACGTCTACGGCGAGGTGCTCGAGCGGCTGAAGAAGGCGTACGCGCAGGTGATCGCGAACCGGATCGGCGACGCGTTGGACGAGACGACGCTGGTCGGGCCGTTGCACAGCGAGGTCGCGCTGAAGAAGTACGCGGAGACGATCGCGGAGATCCGGCGGCAGGGCGGCAAGATCGAGATCGGCGGCAACGTAAGTGCGGAACAACGTGCACAGCGTTCGAATCGGTAAATCGGTAAATCGATCGGTCTTCAGGTGATCGAGGGTAAGGGGTACTTCGTCGAGCCGGCCATCGTCACCGGCCTGAAGCACGACCATCCGCTGGTGCACAGCGAATGTTTCGCGCCGATCGTCTACGTTCTGCGAGCGAGCGACGTGCGCGAGGCGATCCGTTGGAACAACGAAGTCGACCAGGGATTGTCCTCCAGCTTGTTCACCGAGAGCAAAGAGTACATGCACGAGGTGAGTGGCGGTTTATCGCTAATCGAAACTGGCCCGATCCGATCGATCCGATCGCTTTGCAGTGGACGGGACCGAACGGATCCGATTGCGGTATCGTGAACGTGAACATACCGACGTCCGGGGCGGAGATCGGGGGCGCGTTCGGCGGCGAGAAACACACCGGCGGCGGTCGCGAGTCCGGCAGCGATTCGTGGAAGCAGTACATGCGACGGTCGACGATCACCGTCAACAACACCAGCCGTTTGCCGCTGGCGCAGGGCATCAAGTTCGAATGAGATATTGTCCGAAGGTCGAAATAAAACATGATTCGAACGTAAGGTTCGCGTGGAGTTTTGTTGTAATAAAAATCGGTCAAAAATGAGGACGTTGTTTCCTGCTGACCCCGACGTGATTTGAACACGCAACCTTCTGATCTGGAGTCAGACGCGCTACCGTTGCGCCACGGAGTCGTTGTCTTAACGGAAGATAGCGCTGGTTAACTGCAAGAGTGTTTCTATAAAAGCGCAGTAAGTTAGCGTTAAATGATAAAAGAAATTAATATTTTTTTTGCAAAAACACTGCATGGACAATGATTTTCAAAACGTTGCGTTCTTATATTCGATACCTGCATTCAACGTTGCCGAACAATAAACGAAGAGATTTGCGATTTTTGGCAGAAGAAGAAGAAATTGAAAAGTGCGCGTTCCTCTCGAATTCGGCCTCTTCGTTCTTTGCCTCATCGATAACGATCGCTCAATTCGTGCGGCAACTTACCATACAAGTTAATTTTTTCCCGGAAATGAATTTTTAATTATTTTCTCCACTTTGATATAATTGTTAACGAGAAAGTAATGGTAGCGGCTTTCGATGGCATTTAATTGCGGTCCGCTCCGTTCCTGATTAGATTTGCAGTCGAACAACCACCGCGAGAGTTTCTTTGCTGTTGGAGAGATCGATTTCGTACGTTCGAATAGATAATATTTTAGTTATTGTTTAACGCATCCCACTAACAACCGTTTCCGATTTCTGGCAGCGAAAAAGAAGTGGAGAAATGCTTGTCTATTGGTAGAGAAAGAGACTGGACGCACGTACACGGCGAGCGGTGCATTATCTTCATTTCTGCGCCTGGGTATTCACGTGGTGGGATACTTTAAAAGTAAACATAATATTGTTTGAATTGCAGAGAAAGTGCCACCGGCAAATATTGTTTCTTCTCAAATAAATAATAATCACTTTTTTTTTTGGCGAAATCGTTCAGACTTCTCGCGGCTTCAGCGTGAAACGAACCAAGACATCGAAGAAAATTCGCAGAGTGAAAAGAGTTGCAAAAGACACAAAGGAAAATGAGGAAGCGTTTTCTCATTTTGCTTGCTTTAATCGAATGGATTCGTTTTCCGGGAGTCTACGGTGGTTTAAGTGAAGAGAGCAATAATGTGACCGGCGTTTATCGCAGTTTGGCCAGTTATTTGAATTTCTTCGACACCGCAGATTTGGTGAAGAATCTGCAAACGTTCGGCGGCAATCTAACGAAACTATGCGAGGACGACATGAGGATGTACGTCGACGGTTTGATGGAACATCGGCAATGGGCATTAAAGAGTAAGTTTGTCGTTAAATTTGTATTTAAAAGAGATTGCGAATGTTGAGTGGTGATTCGCAACAAACGTAACTATTTATTGGCCCGATTTGCCTATGAGGAAGTTACATAAGGAAATTGTATGCTTCGTATTTGTCTGCAAAATTGTAAGTTATTCTTTGTCGGAATATGGTAATAATAATGGTGCTGAGGGAATTATGTAAAACCGCGGAAATCGAAGCGAATTAAACGCAATTTAATAGGCTGGCAATAAGGAAAGCACTTTCCAAACCAGACAAAAGGTGTTAATTTAAGTTGTTTTTTTCTCTCTCTTCATTATCGCCACGAAGACCTATAATTATTTCGCACGTTGTTAAAACGATCGGTTAATTGGTAAAAGCGTGTATAAATATAAACTAACGCACATGTCCTGGGTCAAATGCAAAGAAATTATGTCAAAACGCCGAAAACGTATTAGAAATTAATTCTCTCTTTCTCTTTTTTAAACCATCGAATCTAATCCACCATTTACAAAAAATAAAAATTAATAAAACGAGGCGATCATATTCGATTTTAGCATTATTTTCACGTAGCATTTAACAAAGACGGCAACATAATTATTAAAAGTGAAATAAATGTAATGGCGATAATAATAACTCCGTGTGTAAGTGGAGAGAAAGTTTTATTGGCGCGTGCAATTTACTTCACTTTTTTATTACATTTCTTTCCATATCCTTATTATGAACAATTAAATAATTTATATTTATAAATACAAAAAGCGGAATCTTAGAGGAAAGAAATGCTAACGACTCATTTTTTGTGCCTGGAATAATTAAGAAAGTGAAGAAACGAAAAGTAAACCAAAAAGAACTGGCGAGAAACGGTCGCAATACAATGAAATAATTAACAATTAATAAGATAAAGCTGCTGTTTGTTAAAAAGAAATTACGCTCTACGATTATTTATTCTTTGTTATTGTAAAACGATACAACAAAATTCGCACACGAAATGCAAACAATGAGCGTTTGAGAAGAAAGTTTTCGAGTGTTCCTATTCTTTCGCCTCTTAATAATCGTTTTGCAAATCTTGCTTTTCTTTCGCGCAAAAGAAGCAAACGAGGGAAAGAGCGCGTTTGTATTGAAGAATGAAGTTTCGTTGTTTCTCAATTTACAATCATCTTCGTTTGTAAACGTTTTAATAAAGAAATTAACATTGTCTGCGACGTTAATTATAAAAAGCCTTTTGCATTTCGGTTTCGATATTTTGCTAAAACGATCGGTACGAATATTGATCTTGCGATTAAAAGCAAATATAATTATTATTGCGAATGTTCCTCCATGTCTTTTAAACTACCATTAACTATGTGTTTTCGTCGTATCGTCCAGTAGAGTTCTAAGCAAACAAAGAGTAAATGAGGAAGTACGATTTGCATTAATCCGGCAAAACAGAAATATTGCCATTATTTGCACTCGCGCTTCGAGTTAGAAATGCAAATTCGAGTTGTTGATAATTGAAGGTGAACGTCCCTCATTTTTATTCTTCCCTTTTGTCCGCGCCGGAATTTTGCATAATAGCAAATCAAGGTCCATCTCCTTTGCATACATATTTAATTGTCGTCGAAGAGCGGTTCAGTTTCTATTCCGCACCAGAGTTTGGCCCTAAAAAACGAAATGACAGGATGTTGCGAGGAATCAGGAACTAAATTTGGTCGCCTTCGATACGAGTTTCTATACAAAGTTTTTCGCAAACTCGCAATATTTACATATCGTAAATCTGCTTGGTATTTCCTTCACGATCACACCGACCGCTTACGTAAACCATCGAACGAGATAATAACTCTCCATTTTAAACGAGGAGAAAGAGAAAGGGCACTTTGTAAAAAAAAAACAACACACGAAACAGAAAATTAAATAAAACATTAAATCGTCGCAAAAGGAAAACTCTTCATCGCTCGGCATTCGCTTATGGGAGCGAGATTTCTAATTAGAATAACGGTCGCATTTGTAACAGGTACCGGTTAATTGGCTTCACCTCTGACAAACGAACCGCTTTCTTTCGTCGATTGCGTGCATTACTCGTAACGATTCGCTCTCGCGCGCGAACGAACGTTATTCAATAGGAAGCTTTCGTTTCGCTTACGAATTATGTAAGATCAACGACGTACGAGTACCTTGAGCGTGGCAGACGATCGTTATTATTATCGTCGTCGCGTCGACTCAAGATCACTTTCGCTCGCGCGCCGTAGAACGAATGAAACTGAATGGAAAAGAGCGATGATGCAGCGGACCAAACGAATCACGCCGTTCGATGCGCTTAATTGAGCGCACTTCGTCGCAGTGTTTAGCGCGATTGCCGTAATTAAAACGACGGCGAAAACGGTACCTGTCGCCGTGTTCTCGCAAAGGAAGAACGTAAATTGCCGTTGCGGAAACGTCGAGACACGTAAAAGTTGCGCAACTCGCATTGCATAAAATGTATCGCAATCGTCGGTCTTGCCGTTATGCAACCACGCGCGGAATTAAAGCTGATAATTAATGCCGACAATGAGGCAATTATCGATTTGCAAAAGAACAACTTCCCGTTTTCGTTTCGTTCGCGAACGCCAAGACCTTGATTGTAATTGTTCAAACAGAAGAACGTTTTGGGAACGCAATATTTATTTATAAGGCCGCAGTAATTCGTCAATATCGCGTAAAAATTTTATCCTCGTCCGCCCAAATATTTACATCATACTCGTAAATCTATAATTAGCAAACATTGCGAAATATCGGCTCGACGCGCACGCAGTTGTTGAGGAAGTCGAACGAAGATCTTCCTCGATTAAAACGATTAAATCGGTACGTAAATAAACGAAGGGTTTCGTCTCGTTTCAGTGGATGATGCAACCGGTCGTTATACAACCGGTTGGTATTGGGGCAACCACTATTGGACCGGCTCGAAGAGCTTATGCGAGAACATATTGCTATCGTCGGAGCAAACGCTACTGGCCACGAAGAATGTGGACGATAAGGTAACGACATCGTTAATTGCTTGACGGCGTAGGAGGAGGCGAGTCACGAACTCGTGAGAATCTGACCAACGCTCGACGGCGAGTCGAGAGAAAGTTCCTCCGGTTTCCGGGGGGAATTAAAGCAATCGCCGCAATCTCATAACGATCTCTTCCGCTATACGTCGTAACGAAGCATCGAGCGAAATCGTCAAAAAAAACAAAAACAAAACGTTTTTCTCTGTCCGTAGAAGTCGCGCGAACGGCGAATTGTGAAATCGACGAATATGCACGTAAGCGAATCTTCGTTGTCGTTGCCGCCGTTTCCGGTCGCGTTCTACATGTTGCGCGCCGTCGTGGCGAACGGCACGCTCGTCGACAACGACGAGGATCGTTTCTTGTACATCGGCTTCTGCTTGCCGCAGATTTGCACGCACGACGACGTCAAGCTGCTGGTGGAGGAAACGTCGCGGGCGTCGCGGAAAACGTCGCTTTCCGTGGAGAGAATCCGCACGGCGAATCACGATTACAACTTCCTCACCGACGTCACGTTCGTGATCCTCTGGTCAGTTCGATGGCAAAATTGCGACGAAAATCGATTAAATTCGACGCGCTAACGCCTTTCTCTCGTTCCAGCGGCGTAACTTTCGTGGTCGTTCTTTTGTTAGCCGCCGGGACGTTGTACGATTTGCACCTGTTGGAGGCGGAGGAGAAGCGGAAGGCGCTCGCGATCAATTGCGCGGCGTACGCGAACGGCAACGCGAAATTAGGCGCGGACGTGGCCGTCAAGTTGGACGTGATAGCGGAGAATTTGGCGAAGACCAACAATAACAACGGATTGTACGTCGTCAACGAAGCGGAGCGAGGCGCGCCGAGCCGGAAGAGCACGTTGGATCCGAACGATGCGACGTTCTTCAGTAAGCGAACGCGCCGACGTTTTGCACGATTGCACGATTGATCGATCGATTCGATTCTTAGGGGACGTCTGCAAGGAGCTGCTGCTGTCGTTCTCGCTGCGAGTGAACTTGAAGAACATCTGCGACCGGTCGGTGGGCAGCGACACGATCCCGGTGATACACGGTTTGAAGGCGATCAGCATGGGTTGGGTGATATTGGGACACACGTGCATCGTGGCCTTCAAATATTCGGGTATTTGCTTTAACAATTACCACACGACGACGTTGTGGCGAACACAATTTGCAATCGTTTACATTTGCAGATAACATGGAGTTTCGGAGATTGGTGGAGAAACAGTTCCTCTTCCAAGCCCTCACCAGCGGCACGTTCAGCGTCGACACGTTCTTCTTCACCAGCGGACTCCTAGTGGCCTTCCTCTACTTCCGCACGAACGCCAAGGGGAAATTGGAAAAGTTGTCCGCCTCGTCCAGCAACTTCCTATCCGGATGTTTGCATTTCGTCGGCTTGCTGGCCTACAGATTCGCGAGGTGCGCAACGTCCGTTGGAAGTCGCGCGGAGGTTTGCCACTTTGTTCTTTCATTCTTCCAGATTGAGCGCCCCGTATCTCTTCGTGCTGGGCGTGGTCGAGGTGACGATGCGATGGTTCAACTATTACTCGATATTCGATCCGCCGACGATGGACCACGAGAACTGTCCCAAATACTGGTGGCGCAACATTCTCTACATCAACACGTTGTTCTCCGTCAAAGAGATGGTAGTGTAAACGCGTTTCGATCGATCGCAACGATCGCCATTAATCTCCCTTTCGCTCCTTCGCAGTGCATGATCTGGAGCTGGTACTTGGCCGACGACACGCAATTCTACATAATCGGTGCCATCTTACTGATCCTCGCCACTCAGTGAGTAGGGAACGTTATGCGAAAACAAATTAAATGCAAAAATTGCCCGGCGCATCCGCCAAAAAAGAAAAACACGACGTAATTTTCCGTTTCAGCCGATTCAAAACGGCGATGTTCCTAATGTGCGGCTTCGTGTTGAGCTCGTGGCTGACGACCGGCTACGTGGCGTACACGAACAGCCACATGCCGCATCTGGACGATCCGCTTGCCCTGTTCGACAAGATCTACGACAAACCGTGGACGCGATTAGGACCGTACGTGATCGGCATGATGGTCGGTTGGATACTGTTCAAGACGGACTGCAACATTAAGATGACGAAGGTGCGAGCCCGATTCCGTCGTCCGCCCAAGAATCTAATACAGTCTGACGCAGAAGTAGAAGGCACTCGGATTTTTAAGCGTAGCTTTTTTTGGAATCAGAACGACGAGCTGAATCGAACCGTATCTGTATATACTTCTTCATTTACGATTTTCAAAAAGCAACTTCAGAGAGACCTTTACCTCGCCCCATTTTGTTTAGACAAATTTATGAAAATGATTTGGGAGCAAACAAATGAAGCTCGATAAATTTTCAAGATTTTGCACACGAACTGACCACTTTTTGTTAAGTGCCTTATACTTTTGTGTCGGTGACATTTTCATTATGGGCTAGAATGAAGAAGTATATATGTGATTCGACTCAGCTCGTCGTTCTGCTTCCAAAAACATGCATTTCATATTTGTAGCATCGCTTAGAACAAAGTTATACTTAAAAAAAAAACCGAGTGCCTTCTACTTCCGCGTCAGACTGCATAAGCGTTGATTCCACTTCGACTTCCAGTTGCAATTGATCGTCGGCTGGTTGGCATCGTTCGCCGTGCTCCTATCCCTGATCTTCGGGCTGTACGAGGCGAAGCTGAGCCGTTACGCCGGTGCGGCGTACAGCAGTTTGAGTCACTCCGCTTGGGCCCTCGGTCTGGCGTGGATCGTGATCGCTTGCTCGACCGGCAACGGCGGCTACATCGATTCGATTCTCTCGCTGACGATCCTGTATCCGTTCAGTCGCGTCACCTATTGCGCCTATCTCGTCCATCCGCTGATGATACGCGTGATGGTGATGAACATGGACAGTCCGATACATCTCGGCAAGGATCTGCTGTGTCTGCTGTTCTTGGGGCAAGTCGTCGTCTCCTACGCGTTGGCGTTCTTCGTCTCGTTGGCGTACGAGGCGCCCGTGGTCTCGATGCTGAGGATCCTGTCGAAATTGCCGACGTCGACGCGCAAGAGGACGAGCGAAGAACGGCAGCAGAACACTTAAAGTTTCGTAATCGACCGACGGAACGAAAGATTATTGATAAGCGAATTTACGTATGTACGGTAATTGTAGGAGTATCATCATCGTCACGAGTTTCCTTCTTCTTTGTCACCGGGGGAACAGATTGCATAATTGCGGATTACAGTTTATTTCTAAGTTTACCTATTTATGTATCATATCTAGTTGTATATTGTAATACATTGTTAAGCCTACAAACTTCGTGTACTATCGAGTCCTTCGGCACTTAAAACTCCCTAATGCATTGATAATTGGCATCATGGCGGACGAATTGATTGATTACAATTATTTTGTCTTATGCCAGAAGGAGGATTTTTGTTTATTGCAAATGTTTCGTTTGCATTACGCACTAATTGCTTTTAACTACTATGTACATAAATGGCTTACAAAAGTCGATAATACAGTCCATCGCGCTAATCGTAAATTACTAACAGACTTATATACATTTACACTAAATTTAACTCGTTGTGTTCCTTAATAATTAATATATGCACATGCCAGCCTTTAGTTAATTACATTTTTCCTTTCGTAAATCTTACCAGCTAATCGAATAAATAAACCTAAAAGAAAGGGGAGAGAAAGCGCGGCGCGACGATTAATCGATTAACAACAGTCTACCAATTGCAAACTGTTAGTCATAATTCTGTAGTCTCCAGCTTCTTATCGCCACTGTTCTTATCACCGTCGTCCTTCGTCAAGACGTTCGGCAGCGTCTGATAGACGTTCTGCGACCGATTCAAATTGTTCCGATGCTCGACGTGCTCGCAATCGAGGCTTTCCGGCGCCGAGCAGAGCACGTTCTCGTCCAACGAATCGTGTTCCGAAGCATGACTGAAACGAGACGAATCAGACGATCGCGAGGACGGCAAACGCTCTCCTCTCTCTCTCTCACACACACTCTCACCTGAAATCGTCGTCTTCGTTGTGCTTGTACCATTCGTTCTCGTACGCTTGCAACCAAATCGGGTTGCTCCCTTCGACGCTGTGCTTGTTCGTGTTCGGCACGCGGCCGCTCAACGCGCTCAATCCTCTGCCGTCCAGATCCGAATCCGCACCGACTGGCGTCGATGTAACGAAAGAGGATCGATTAATAAAGCGCAACCGTTCGTTCGACCACGGATTTACCGTAAGCGGTCGCGGTGGCAGCTTTCAGTTTCCGCTGGTACGTCTGCCGCTGATTGATGCACAACGACAGGCAGAGCAGCAGCAGGAGCAACAGGAGCAACGACGAGGCCGTCAGCCAGAACGTGGTCGTCGCCGTTTGGACCGACGTCAGCGCCATTTGCGCGCCCGGCTGCGTGTCGAGGACGTTGAACTCCTTGAACAATCGGTCCAATCGCTCCGTGTTCTGATCGACCAGTCGCAACACCTGGTCCACCTCCAATATCGAATTGTCCTCGCGATCGACCAGATGCAAATAGAGGTCCGTGCGCGTCTTGTCGACGGTGCCGTCGCGATTCGCGTGCACGCGGAACTCGTCCACGTTGACGATGGCGCCGGTCACGTTGCCCAAGACCCTGCACGAGGACGAGGGAATGTGAACGAAAGAAAGGAAAGCGATTCGGCGAGCGGTTACTCTCTGAACGTCTCGATGCGACTGCGAATCTCCGTCGGATGTTGCCGCAGGACGAACATCACGCGTTGATCTTCGCGCAGCAAGTAGATGAAGACGCGCGCGGTATCGTGAAGGCCGCCCGTGTCGTTTGCGAGCACGACGAAATCGAAATAGCCCTTCATGCCCTTCTGCGGGTCGAAGTTTAGCTGCACGCCGCCGGTTTCGGCGTCGACGAGGAACGGGTCGCGCTTCAAGTGGTCCAAACCCTCCGTCAGCGTCATCTGCACTTGGCCGTGCAAATAGTACGTTATCACGGCGTTACGATCGGAATCGGCGTCTTCGGCCTGCGCGCAAAAAAAAAAAAACAAGTTAACAATCGGATGGGAAGTCGAACGACGGCGACGCGAGGAGACCTTAACGGACATGAAGACGGTGCCGAAGGTGCTCGCGGTGCTGACGCCGCCCGTGAACACTTTGCGCACGAACTTCGGCGGATTGTCGTTGACGTCGTCCACGCGCACCGTCAGTTTGAGCAACGTGTCGTCGCTCGCGTCGAAGAAGCTCCGATTCGCCGGCTTCGCGATGCAGTCCTCCGTCGCTTGCACCAACAACGAATGGACGGCGTCCTCTTCGTGGTCTAACGGACGGTTCGCCTAGAAGAAACCAACGCGGGCATTGAACGCAATCGTCTCCGTTAATTTAATTTAAGTTCATTTAATCACTGTCAACACGTGCGTCGTCGGGTTCAAATCGAAGAGGTCGCGCCGATTCCCGCCGACTACGTAGTAGCAAACCGGCGCCGGCGGCCCGTCGAACTCCAATTCGTCTCTATCGATCGTGTCCGGCAGTTTGACGGCTTCCGTTCCGGGGCGAGCGTTCTCTGCAAATCGTTCGCAATAATCGATCGATTGCGTTTCGCTATCGGCGACTCACCGGTAAAATTGACGACGTAATCGTCGACCATGAACTGCGGCCGATAATCGTCGATGTTCGTCACGTAAACGGTCAGATCCAGGTCGGAGGCGAGCGGCGTCGGCACGCCGAGATCGTACGCCTCGATGCGAATCTGCAAGAACGCGACCGTGGCGAATGGAACGAATCGATTAATAAAGTCGACGCGCGCTTACGTCGTAGATCTTCTGCTTCGCCTTGTCGAGCGGCAGGCGCAGCTCCAAGATCCCGGAGACCGGTTGCAGTTCGAACGTCTTCCAATGGCCGGCCGGATCGTTCTTCAGCCGGTACCTAACGGCACCGTTCGAGCCGACGTCCTCGTCCGTCGCGATTATTTGTATCAAAGCGCTGCCGACGGTCGCGTTCTGTAACGGAACACACGCGCGATAAACTGCGATGCGTTTTGATGGCGAGCTAAACGATTCCTACCTCCGGCACGCGGAGCGTCGAATTGTGCGGCGGCGACACGAACAACGGCGGATGATCGTTGAAGTCCGTGACGCATATCTTCAACGGTTCGACGACGACGTGCGCGGGCGTGCCCAGGTCTTGGGCCTTCACCAGCAGCGTGTAGTTGCCGTGCTTGCCGCGCAACGGAGCGACGGTCCGGATCTCGGCGGTCGTCTCGCTCGTCCGACGCAATTCGAACGCGTCCAGCCGGTCGCCGTCCGCGATATCGATGATTATCTAGCGCGAACCATTGTGAAAGAGATGTCAAACGAATGGATCGAATTACCTGTCCGTTGTTCGTGTCCGGGTCGTCGGCATCGGACGCATGGACGACGGCGACCGTTCTTTCGATCTCGTGGAACTCGGTTATGCTGACGCAAGCGGTCGGCACCGTCAAGATCGGCGCGTTATCGTTGACGTCCAAGACGGTAACGCTAAAACACGCATTCGATTATGGCCCGTCTTCGCGCCGTCACCGCGCGACTGACTCACTTGATGTGCTTGAAAGCGTTCCGGCTCTCGCCGTTACTGTAGCCGTACTGGTAGTTGTCCCACGCCTCCACCACCAAGAGGTACGACTCTTTGGTCTCGCGGTCCAACGGCTCGGCGACGGTGAGGACGCCGCTGTCCGGGTCCAAGGCGAACTTACCCTGCAAATTCAACGATGATTCTCGTTTGGCGACGCTTCCAACGATACGCACCTCCGACGATGTGCGATCCATCAAGTACGTGACCTTGCCGAACTCGCCGCTGTCGGCGTCTTCGGCTTCGACCACGGCGATCGTTTGCCCGACGGCAGCGTCCTCGGGTATCATCAATGCTCGCGGTTCGGCGAAGAAGACCGGGCTGTTATCGTTCTCGTCCGTCACCTGTATGAAGAGTTCGGCGCGGGAATACCTCCGCGGTACGCCGGAATCCAACGCTTTCACCTGCGAGGAAATCGATTTGTAGCACGCGCGGAACCGTAACTAACGTCTTACGCTCAGATTGATCCAATTGTGAAGCTCGTAATCGATTTTACTCGCGACGACCACATCGCCGTTGCTCGCGTCCAAGTGGACCAACTGCAGCAGTTCGTCGGGGCCGTCCAACGCGTACGACACCGTCTTGTTCTTGTCCGGATCGTCGGCCGTCACCGTGCCGACGATCGCGCCGTTCTTGCCGTTCTCCGTCGCGGCGAAGCGATAGAACGGTCGCCGGAACTTCGGATTGTTGTCGTTCACGTCGTCGACGATCACGATCACTTTGGCCGCGTCGATCTGCAGACCGGTCTCCGACGCGACGTCCTCCACGGTCACGCCCAACACGACGACTTCGAACGATTCGCGGTCCAACACTTTCGCCGTGCTTATTACGCCGTCCGTTTCGCCCAATTTGAAATGCTTGTCGCACGGGAACTGATCGTTCGTCAGCAACGTGCCACGTTCGGTCTTTGCCTCGCATTGGCTCGCGTCCAAGCGGAACCTGAGGATGGCGTTTTCGTCGAGGTCTTTAGCACGAAGGCGCGTTATAATCGAACCCACCTGCAAATGAGGAAGACGTGAACAGTCGTCCGCTAAGTTTCTTAAGTTGGTTTCTCTTACCGGAACATTTTCCAGGACGTTAATCACACCCGGATCGCTCATCACCGGCGATTTGTTGTTAACGTCGAGGACGGTAACGTTAACGACAGTCGCCGCGCTGAGTTGTTCGTCGCCGGAGGCGCCGTCCAACGCGATCACCGTCAAGGAGTAGACGGTCGTGCGCGGTTGCGTGAGGTCCGGGTCCAAAGACGCGCCTCTCGCCACGGCGATGACGCCGTTCTCGCCGTTGATGGCGAACTTGTCGGACGCGCCCTTTTGTATGCGATAGACGATTTGATTGTTCGGCGCCGAGCCGTCCGCATCGTGCGCTTTCAACTGCAATATCGAGGTGCCGCTCGGCGTGTTCTCCGGTATCGTCGCGTTGTAAGACTGTCGCTCGAATCGCGGCGCGTTATCGTTCGCGTCCTGGACGTAGACGAAAACCGACACGTCCGCGTATAGCGACGGCGCGCCGAAATCTCTCGCCCGCGCCGTCAGCTGAACGGTGCGCACGGTTTCGTAGTTCGAGCCGTCGATCAGCTCGAAGTCGAACGGTCCCGTGGGCGCGATTCGACCGGTTAGCGCGTCGACGGCGAAGTGTTTCGCCATTTCGCCGTACAGAGCGTACTCTATCCGGCTGTTGTTCGTACCTGAGAACACGCGCGAAACGCTCTAAGCGGTAATCATTTTGCGCGCCGTTACTTACCGTTAACGTCGGCGTCCCGCGCTTCGAGCCGCAGTTCCGGCTCGAAGTCGACGCGGTTCTCCGCGATGCGCGCCTCGTACTTGTTCGCGTTGAAGACGGGCGCGTTATCGTTGACGTCCATCACGTTGATGATCAGCTGCACGTTGTTCCGGTTGCCGTTGCCCAAGTCGTCGCGCGCCTCGACGGTCAAATAGTGGCGCGACACTTGCTCGCGGTCCCAATTCGCGCCGCCGGACGTTTTAACCGTGATAACGCCGGAGACGGGATGCAAGAACAGGCTGGAAAGAAGAAGACGAAAGGACGGCAATTACCGAGAGGCAATCGCACGAATTGCGCGGCGGCGGTACGTACGCGTTCTCGATGCTGCCGGCCAAAGCGGTGTACCGAACGCCCTGCGTCCCGTATTTGCCACCGTCTTCGTCCAAAGCTTGCACCCACGCGACCGTCGTGCCGATCTCGCAATTCTCCGGCACGTGCACCTCGTAGACGTTGCGCGTAAACTCCGGGAAGTTGTCGTTGCGATCGATCAGCGTCACGGTGACGGGCACCTGGCTCGTCTTCCGCTCGACCGTGGCCGACTCCTGTGCGACCAACGTGAAATTGATGGTCTTCACTTGTTCGTAATCGAGCAACGTGGAGTTCTTGACGCGTATCAGGAAAGACGCCTCGTTTATCACCTTCGGCGGCGTCACCTCGAAAATATCGTCGGCACCGGTCAAAAACAAATGAAAGGTGCCGTTCTCTCCCTGAGAAGAAAGTTGAAATAATCGAAGAGATTCCTTTATGCAGGCCGTTAAAGAAAAAGTGTCACAAACTTTAAGTGGTGATAATATGATCTAAGATACGCGGAAAAGTCTTGATGAACATGGGGTCGGAAATTGACAGTTTCGAAGATGCGGAGGATTGAACTTTTTTCTAGCATATCTTCGGTTTTCGCTTTTTTCATTCGCAGAACTTGCGGTTTCATATCGTAATTAACGGAGTTTGGAGTTGACTTTTTTTACTCTCATTCTAAATTAGCCCATCATGTATTTCATTTATGGTCGTGCTAATGCTAAATCCAAGAGTAACTCTTTGCCTTTATGTTGAAGCTTATCGCATTTGTCAGATTCCTTCAGGTCGTGTTCTTAGTGAACGTTTCCGCGGATTTTTAAAGATGCTTAGGAAGAAGTGGATCTTTACTATGGTTTGCAAAATCGCCAGATTTAAACTCTCCATATTTCTTTCTTGCGGGCGATTTGAACAATTTCGTTTACGCTACGCTTGCAAATGACATCCAGCAACTGAAACAACGAATAGAGCAAAGATGCCATCGAATTTAAGCCAATAGATGATTGCCAACGATTTTCGAAAGAGTTCGAAGGTGAAGATTTCGTGGCTGCCGTGAAATGGAAGCAGGGCGCTTTGGACCTCTTACTTGAGTTAGTTTGCGTTTGTGTTTTGTTCGTAGTTTGCATTTTGTGCACGTAAATTGTGAAAAACATAAAAATTGCAAAATGTTCCGTATCTCCGAAACCGTCCATTTCCGCCCGCACGTTCATTAAGACTTTTCCGCGTATCTTAGGTCACATTATCACCCCTCGAAGTTTGCGACACTCTTTTCTTAACGCCCTGTGCATGTAAAGTACCAGGTCGTAATCGGCCACTTGCGGCTGCGAGTTGCCCAAGAACGTTAACGGCGTGTTGATCGGCGCGTTCTCGACGATCTCGCACTCGTACCGCTCGCTGCGGAAACGCGGCTCCTGATCGTTGACGTCCGTCACGATTATCGTCACCTCGGTGGTAACGCTCGGCGCCGGCGTCATCTTGCTACCGATTTCGGTTGCCTAAAAGCGCACAGCGTTATATGGCACTTTTCTGTCGGCCGTTCTATCGCAAAACTAACCGTTATTTGTAGCGTATACGCTCCCAGAGCGGACGTCAGCGTTTCCCTGTCCAGCAAACGCGACGTCGTCACCGTGCCGCT
This sequence comes from Hololepta plana, assembly GCA_963695495.1. Taxonomy (NCBI): domain Eukaryota; kingdom Metazoa; phylum Arthropoda; class Insecta; order Coleoptera; family Histeridae; genus Hololepta; species Hololepta plana. The sequence continues at coordinate 1,069,539 of OY968839.1, read as the reverse complement.
CCTCGACTCGATCGCGAACGGTTCGCTCTCATTCTCGACGTTGTTCGACGTCAACATGTAATGGATCGGATTGTCGATGCCGCGATCGCCATCGACGGCGAGAACTGGAACAAGAAACGCGGTTACTCGCCGCTCGCTCACGCGGTGAATCGACTCGGTACCTTGAAGGATCGACGTGCCGATCGGCGCGTCTTCCGCCACCCTGGCGACCGGCTGCACGCGCACAAACTCCGGCAGGCGATCCTCGACGTCCTGCACTTTGATCAGCAGCGCGGCCGTGCCGGTATTGACGCGACCCTGTTTCGCGCGGTCCGTCGCCAGCACTTTCAGCTGGTGCAACGTTTGCTTCTCGTAGTCCAACGTGCCTACGAGAGAAAGTTGCGCGAACGTGAAGGATACATCGATGGGCGTCGGTAGACGCGGTACCTGCGAGCCGGACGACGCCTTTCCCGCCGACGGTGCCGATCGTGAACAACGAACCGCTCGCGTCGACCTCTTGCAGATGGTAAACCACCTGTCCGTAGGCGCCCTCGTCCGCGTCGGTCGCGTGCAGAACGGCGACGATCCCGTGTTGCGCGTCCTCCGGCACGTTAATCGACGGCTGATACGGCTCGAACGTCGGCGTGTTGTCGTTGACGTCCTCGACCAGCAGCAAGAGGCTTTGCGTTATGTAGTTGCCGTGACCCAGTCGGCCGTCGGTCAGCGTCAGGACTAGAGCGTACTCGTCGCGCGTCTGTTAACGAGAAGGAGACGTTGAAGGTTTATTGGGCGAGAACGGTCGAGAGAAATCGGGTACGACCTCGCGGTCCAGCTCCTCGTTCAAGTAGACGTTCGCCTCGCTCGCGGAGACTCCTTCGACGCGCACCACGTCGCTGCCGGACTGCGAGCGCACGCCGAACTTGAGGACGTCGCCGTCCGGATCGATGCCGCGCAGTTTGTAGATGAGGGAGCCTGGCGGAGAACGGATATTAACAAAAACGTTGTCTTTTGTTGCAAAACAAAAATGTTCGCGGGTTCGATTAACGTGCTAATTGAACGGAGTTAAATCGTGTAGAATTTTATGCCGGTGACCCAATCCAACGACCATGACGTATCTCATTTTGCGGAAGAAAATAAGGAACAGGCACAATTTGGAAACCATTCTTTTGTTTCTTGTTTAATTCGCCGTTTTCGTTAATTAAGAACAGTTGCTTTCCTCAACCGTGCTCCTCGTTATCCTATAAAATCATCGGACTAAATCCGCTAATTAACCAAACTCGATGGCAATTCATTCTTTTATATAACATTACTTAACACCAACTATCTTCTTATGGACTCACCGACGGGCGTATCGTTGCCTTCTTTCAACCTCAAGACGATCTCCGTTTGGCCGTCGATCAGGAATCGCGGCGGTCGATTGGACTGTGCGATCCGTTGGAACGCGCATAAAGTCAATATTAAACAGAGCCGGTTGATTGGCAGCATTTTCTCTTTGGTTAACCGATTAGTGATAAGTGATTAGACCATTCTTCGTCGACGCCCATCTCAGGATTCGCGGACTCTGGAAAAGCTGTAAACGAACGTTTCTATATTATATCTGCAAACTTGCGTATTGTTGATTGTCTATCGGGGTCGCATTTAAATTGCGATTGGTACGCACGCGGAAAAGAAGAAATCGCGAGTTGATGTGCGATTAATTGCAATTTATGGTCGTCTAATTGTATGGATTGTTAATAACCATAAAATATAGTTAATGGAGTACTTAGCATTAGGCGATTAATCGAGCGGAAAACTTTTATTGCACTTTCTTTTCTAACGATTTACCATCATCTTCATCATCGTCGTTATACATCTTATTTATTGGTCTTGTTAAACGAGGGGAAAAAATAAGAAAGATAAACGTCCCGTTTTTCCATATGCAGTCCTGTCTTTTCTTTTGTTTGCGGTATTAATAATTAAATCCTACGGTTAATTAAATCTAATCGATGCGTTTTACGACTTCTTCCTCCTCTTAGTCATCGAGGGAAATCGGTGCGTGGATCGATTTCGAATCCGCTTTTGTTTCAATCCGTTAATGAACTTATCTTAGTTTTCGCAAGCGCACGAAATGATTTAACGAAGGATTGTGCGAAACAAATTTCGCTAGAACCGCATTGTTTCCACCAAGATATGTAATATGATACACGTAATAATGAGGCGATTGTTGCAATAATTTTCGCGTTACGTAAACTTTCGTTTAACGAGATCTATTCGCTTTTGTGCAGCAACAGAATTTAATTAAGTTCTCATGTTTGGAAAAAGAAAGAGGCTCCTTCCTTCGCACCTCTTTTATATAACGGCCACGATTCGGGCGTAGATTCTCTTTTTTTGCTAAGCCGATTGTGATCATTTTTCGCCAGACGTTTCTGGTTTGTTTAAATAGTGAAATGGAGAACGTTTGTTGCTTCTTAGTTGGTTAAACTTGATGGCCAAAAATGCAAATGATCGCTCACATTTTCAGTTCGCACCGTCGTAATATGCATATTGGATGGCGATAAAAATCGTCATGGTTTTTGACATTTCGTCCACGGTGCGTAACGAAACGAAACAGCCAACAACAGGAACAATGATGATGGCGATGGTGGTAATAATAACACCGGACGTTGACCATAAACTTCTATCTTTCAAAATTACAACTCGTATTACTACTACGACCACTACCACTTTTTTGTTTGTTCTTCTTTTGAAAGAAAAAGTCTTTCATTATTTCCCATTTGTCTGTTGCTCCTTCTCTTTTCCTTTTCTTCTCTTTTTTTGGTAATTGTGTTAAGCGAAAGATTTAATGCGTCGTAATGTTTTCCGTTTCCGCGATTCCGTTTATCGTTGAGGAACGAGAGGATACTTAGAAGGCCTCCAGCTGGAATAATAAGATGCGATTATTATAATTACCATTCTTTCCGAATCGATTGTGTCGCTTATTTTCTGCAAATCAAAAAAAGCTAATCACTAACCGTTCTCGTTTTGCTATTATTATTCATGAGATTAACCCACTTTTTATTCGTTCGTTTCTTTCTTCTTTTGCAATGATAAAGGCAAAATCTTTCGCTTTCTTCTTCATTCTCCTTATTCACATACAAACAGATAATTAGTAATAACGGCTTTCCTTTATTTTCCATTCAGTCAGCAGATTGTAAAAGAACGAGTCCTCGGTTGTTTCAGCCGTTGTAGGAGGTTGTTTGTTTGTTTATTTATTGATGCTGATTGCAAAAAGGAAATTGCTTCAATGCGAAATCCAGCGGCGTTATGCAATTAATTCAGTTCAACGATGGCTCGCTATTCTACTAATCCAAATTCGAGATTATTCACGCTCTAAATTAATCATTTTCGCCGTTCGAAAACAACGCGAGAATCCATAATGCTCCCATCGACGTTTAGTTTTCAACAATACGCTTTTGTACCGGAATTTTAATTTAAACTCAATTTTGAAACGAAAAAATCTAGTTCTTGGATTTAAATTTTTGTATGATTTTTTTTAATTAATTAATAGAACAAGTTTCTAACATAGCTACACCGAAAGTGGCATGTTTCGTTAAACATTCTAAACACGAAACACAACGGAGAACAACATACGTGCATGATCGAGGGGTAAAGAACTTGTCAAAAATGTTTAATTACGACCAGTTTCACAATTCGCTCGCATTCGTTATTAACGTTTGAAGAGCGAAGAAAAAGGAGTTGAATTAAATTCCGAAACCGTGTGCTCTACAATTTTAACGTACCAGGCACGTATAGGTGTGCATAGTTTAAATAATGCAAATTACGTTATGCGTAAACATTCGCGAACGGTAACTATCAATCGGAAAGTAAGTTTCCAATTTCGATTATCACGATACGCGGTAAGCAATAAGCCGCGAGGGAATTTACATATTTTCTTTTAAAAGAGAAAGGAAAAGAAAAAGTTAAATTAATTTTATGATCAACGACATCAAAAGAAATTTGAGATTCGAATTTTCCGTCAAACGCCGACTAACTGCGAACCCAATTGGAACCTCGTCGTCGTCAGCATCACTCAATTAGACGAACAATCGACGGCATAATTTGTAACGCGTGTTAAATAAGGAAAATAATCCAGATCAGCGACAGTCTTTCTTTCTCGCAGAAACGAACGCGTGCAAATGCATTCCTGTTTACCTACTGAAACGAGATTAATCGATTTCATGCATTACAGCAGGTGGAACGATTTCGTTCTTGTGCTCGATCAAATGTGCAATTTATAAAGAGAATTATAATAATAATCTCGCGAATTAATCAAGCTAATTGCGACGTCCCTCTGCGGCCGAGTAAAATCGAAACCGATCGAAGACGGAAGTGAAAATCTAACGGCGGTCTCTTAGCGCAAGAGAATCGGGATTCATTCCTTCGTCGTGTTTCCCATACAAGTTTATTTAATGCCGATGTAGGTGAATAATTGTTTCCGGTAATGGAATTGATTTGTTCTTTAAGAACAAGAAAAAAGTTGAGAATCGAGGTCGATTGCGTATCGTCATTTTCTTTTAATGCAAATTTCCTATCAATTCGCCAATTAGCGCCGTCTTCCATTACAAATCCTTGCTGCAACGTGTAAATTTCAGTTCGGGGACACACTTTTTTACTCGAACCTACTTAGACGCTTGAATAATGGCATTATTGTCAACAATCTTTTCGGTTTTGTTTTTTTAATAAATTTCGCGTCTCTTTCTCTCGCGCAATTACGCATCGGTCGGCATAACGAAGACGTCGCTAACTTTCTACACGAATTAATTGTAATCGAGAGTCTCGAGAGCGTACGAAATTGAAACGAATTACAGGCAAAATGATAAGTCACGGGCGTTTGGATGGATTTTCAACCATCCACGTATCTCTCTCTCTCTCTTTTTTCCCCGTTCCGTCGTTAATTCGCACTGAAAACTTTTTATGTTATTACCATCATTATTAATAAGCATTGTTGCGGTGACAATGACTGAATACGAGGTCGTTGACAAAAGTTGCGTGAAGGGTGGATGACGATTACCGATGATGAACGTCATCGTTCAACCGGACGCAGGTGTCTCTTGCGATAAAATCCAAATTTCATATTGATCCCTCGAATAATTTCTCGTTCGATAAGAACGTTATTTTAATTTCACGCGAACTCGAATGGAATTTCAGAAATATTTTAATAGAGGCGCAACTACTTCCCGTTTCGAATCGATGGAACGTTTAACATCGCAATCTGATACAGATATAATAACCGTATCGGCTAATAATTCGCTATTCGCAGTGCAGTTAGAAATCGCTGAAATTCAATATTAATATCGCTTATTAGTATTTCTACAAACACACACATTCTTGCAATTAGATTAGAGCGTGCAAATCGCAAACGAAAGCGGCGAAAGAGAATTCGACGCGTTCGGAATAAAAGGAAACCTTATTTCTTTCCTCCGGTTCGCTGATGTAGGTCCCTTTAAGATTTAGAAAGGCATTATAAATTGTCGCGTGATTTATTTATTAAAAAAACGTAATTAAGTATATCGCGAATTGAAAGCAATTTTAATTGAGCAATGCGCAAAAATTAAGCTCGTCGATTGGCTTACCTTAAACCATTTAAAATCCTCATCCTCTTCTGCGGCACGCACCACTTGTCCACGATCGGAGACGTATCAATCAATGAGGCACTAATCACAAGAACAACAAACACAAGGAGTAGCCAGTTTACAACATATTACTGTTATTGCTGCTACTATCTAACCAGTTACTACTACTTCTTTTACTCCGAACCGATTATTTTTTTCTGCACGGAAACGAATTTTAATCTTATATATTGTTATGTTATCTTCTTTTCGCAAATCGACACCGTCTCTATTACCACACGACGATCCGAAATGCGTTTTTATTACGTTGCCGTTGCGGCGAGTGGTAGAAAATAGAGGCGAAAGAGTGGAGAAATGAATGGGGGAACCCGCGAACCGTGTCGCGTTCTATTTTGACGAGCCTTTTCCCTACAACATGCAATTTTTTCCGTCGAAGCCAAAGGAAACACGCTATCTACGCGCGGAAAGTAGGGAAAAATTGTTCGAACCCCTTTCGTTCGTCGTCGAAGCGAGCTGAATTATTCATCGAAACATTCGCGCCCCCCCCCCCCCCCCGAGCGTCGATCCAAACGAATGCAATTTGCCTCGTGGTCGTTTTCGGATCGCGGCTAATTTCGGTTTTAAGGTCGTTCTTAATCATTTTTTGCATTAACTTGGCAGAAGTGATTAGCGTCCGTCGAAAATGGAAATGGGCGCCATTAAAATAAACACCGATCATTTCCTAAGCGATTCATCACCGCTCGACGTATATCGTATATGAGGGCGACTCCGCCGTTGGATTCGCGATCGCGAACGTTCTTCGGCGAGGAAAATGAACCGTTTAGCCGCGATCTATTCGATTTGGCTCTCGTGCCTACTTTACAATTGCGTGAGTACTGCAAATTCGACTTTAAAACGACTGCAAGCGCGATTGTTCAATTTTTCAGACGTCGCTGGAGATAACGTGCGAAAGGGCGAACGTGGTGCGCTTCAACGAAGAGCTTTACTCGAAGGCCGAGGCGCTTTGTTTCCCGTACAATCGCACCCTGCGAATGCTCAACATGACTTTCGCGTTTGCTCGGTCGCCCGGCGTAAACGATGCGGTACCGTCTCGAATCGAATGGGTTTCTTACGGCGCATTCCCGTTCTGTTTCCTGTTTCTCTGCAGATGAACCTCAAGTTGCACATCTTCCTCAGCAATCGCTACGTGTTGACGGGCGTGCAGACGACGATCAAGTGGAAAGCGCTGGTGAATTATCCGCATTTCGGCATCAAACGGTTCCTCGCGCGCAACACGATGCCGTCGTTTAATACATGGCCCATTCCTGTTGGCGAGGTGAGAACTAATAAATTTCGACTACGATAAAGCTAGCCGAATTTGATTTCAGTATAAAATGTTTAACATCATCCTCGATGGGAGAGAGATACCGTTCAACATTGCATTGGGTCATTATATGGCGGAGATCGAGCACGTGGACGAGAAGAAGCGCGAGATGATGCTCTGGCATTATCACCTGAAGATCAATTAATTCTGCGCTTCGGTTTCGGTCAATAAAGGTTTATCGGGCGGCATTTAGATTTGCGTTTAATTCAGAAGACTTTCCTTGTTCGAATTCGAATTGCAGCTGTCGTTGGCGATGCCTTGCGGCGTTCTCGTTCGTGTTGCGATTTAATCGCGTAAGGCCGTTTTACGGATCGAGCGGCGTTCCGTTAGTTTAAAGTCTCGCTGTGTGCATGATTTATCGTTAAAGAGCAAATTATAATGTGAGCAGGAAGAATGTGCGACAGTTTCGATGCGAGAAGTTCGAGTCGAATGGGATTATTATTATTAAACTAGCGGGGGGTCTGATATGGAAGAGATTAATGAAACAAGCAAAAAGTGAAATAAAATAACAGACCCCTAGCTAATGTAGGAATTCAACATTCTTTATTCTCTTTTTAAATTCTTTGGTTTTTCAAATTGGAAACAAATTACATTCAATAATAATAATAAGAAACAATATAATAATTATTGAATTACTGTAGTTATCTTTCGCGTTCATCTGGATTCTCTTTGCCTTTATACAAATATTTCTCTTGCAATCATTTTCGTAACAGTAAATATATTATTATTATTACAAGTTTAATATCTAATCGTTTATTTATAATCAAAAAGTCGGAGCGAAACGAGCTTTACAAAATGTAAATTAAAAAATATATATATTTATACGTATAGGAATAGATTTGCAAATATCTCTTTTATTTCAATAACACAATAACATTCAAATAGACTAAATATTTATAATAATAAATAATAATACGGACCGCATTCATTTTCTCTATGTCCTACCAATTTAGCTTAGATTGCGAACATTTCCTATAAACGTTTGTGAATCGCAAAATGTTCGCATTCGAAACCGCAGTCTGTAATTTATTTCAACAACAAAAATCTCGCGAAAACGAAAAATACACATGGAAAACAACATCTAAATTATTTTAACAGTAAGTTTTGATTTGTTCTTTTAACGTCTTTCATATTATCGATTCTCATTTCCTCCGCATCCGAAAATTGAATTGATTCAAGGAAACCTTAATTTGATTATTAACAAATTCATCGATAATCATAATAATAATAATCAGTTTCATATAATTTCCTATTTATTAGGCAAATAGATTTAGAATTTATTATTTCATCGTCACGTCCCTCAACTCGTTCTTCTCGTTTTATCATATATTACTATGTTATGTATATAATATATCTAATAATTTCTTAATTTTAACGTTATTAATTAATTGAATCTTCATCATTATTAGTTTCATTCGCGCCCATCGTTATCATTGTCGAATAACAATGATAATCGATGTCGAAGTTAATAATAATAATAATTGCGTGCAATTACATTTCTTTCATATTTAATTTTTACTACAGCTGCCTTCCTTTTTGATCGTTATTAATATCATTTTAACATTTAATCTAAGATAATTCATTTTTATAATTATACTCGCCGCATTCGAATTTTTACAACAAATTCGATTTCACAATTTAAGAATACAATTTAGATTTCAATTTATATATGCTTTTTTATATATATGCATTATGCGTGTACAGTTTTTGCTTTTTTAAATATACTTTAATTTCTATCATCGTACATAATAATAATTACTCTCTCAGTTTTTTTCTGTTTTAATTATTATCATTAAGACTAGCTTCGTGTTAATTAATTTCACATCTCTAATAATTTATTCGAATTAATCTACGATAGTAATAATGGTATCCGAATATTTCCGTTTAAATACGTGCGTGTAGAAATGAAATAATACTACAGAATTCGCATGGATAGGATCTGATTAAAAGTTGTCCACGATCATGCTTTTGTGAATGCAACACTATTATAGGAAAGAATCTCGATAAAAATCTATTAAAAACAATTTAAAAAAGATTTCTAGGTGAATGTTTGGTGAATCTCAATAAACTAACACTAAAAAATTATCTTTAAAACGCAATTTTAACATCGATGCATCGTGGACAATGATCGCAATAAATTATCAGATTAAACAATGAACAACTACATAACATACGTACTACAGAAGCTGTTTCAATTAGTCACCATATTCGCGATATTTGCACCTAATTCTTTTAACATTGTTATCATGTACATGCGTTTATGGATTATTGCATTTCAACATTCGATTAACATCGATTAAGATTAAACTGAATGGAACACTTCCAATATAGATGAACGTTATAGTGACTGATCGAACAGCATCATCAATATTTCACTAATTAATCACATTGATTCAACTAACTTATTAAAAAGTAAACGTTGATTAGGAGATAGAGAGCGATATCACAAACAAAAACTTATTACAATAACGAATTACGGATTTGTGAAGCTTAATTAAAATAAGAAGAAAAACAACGATAGAAAGATCTAATTGGGATATCGTTAAATTAAACTGTAAATACGTATAATTATGGAATTTTTGATTTTGTAATCAATTAATTAACTGATAATCAAAGAGACTTTACAATATCTTGTACATTGGAAAACGAGAGGAAGGATAATCGCTCGACAAACTCAAATCTAAGCAATCACGCGCGGTCGAAAGTCTCTTCAATTATCGTTAAGCTTCATTTAACAACTAAATAGTAACTTATCATCGTATCATCTTAAGCATTTCACGACAACTGCTCCAATCAGTTCTAGCGTACAATAATATAATTTAATAGTAGACGTCTAATTATTAGAATATATGTCTTGTACTACGTTTCTTCAATTCTCAGCATTGCTTTTTATACAGTCTTCTTTTGATTTTGTCCTCGATACTACTATACAAACCGGACCTCTAACTATTCGCAGTAAGTCTATTATTTCGCTCGTCGTCATGTTCTCTACGCTCTCGTCGTTCACCTAAAAAAGATAAAAATCAAACAATCACATCGATCGAAGAACGCCAAACGTTCGCTAGCTTTGAATCAAACGTTAATCCTCCACCTTGATTAAACGATCGCCCGGTTTGATGCGACCGTCCCTCGCCGCCACGCTATCCGCATGCACGGCGCTGACGTACGTGTAACCGGCCGCCCCTTGCAAGCTGAACCCCAGGCGACTGTTCCAGCCGCGATTCAATTCGATGGCGAGTATCTGCGAAATGATTTGCCATACAACAATCGAATCCGTCACGTCTAATGCACCGATCCAACCTGATAATCGGCCTCGACGTGCTGAACCGATTGCGCCTGATTCCAGTCGCCGGTGCTGGTAGCGCCACGAGCGGCGGCGACGCCGCTCTTCCCATCGTCCGCGTTCGCCGCGACGCTCCTCCGCTTCCTAATCGTACCGTCATCGGTCACGATCGTCGTCGGCGGCGCCGTCTTGCCGTCCCTCTCCTCGACGCCGAGCGGCGGATGCGCCGACTGATACGCCGGATTCTTGTAGCTGAACGCGCCACCGTCGGACGACAAGTGCGGCATGCTGACCGGCTCCTGCGGGAAACTGTCGCCGCACTCGACGTCCGCGCTCTTCGCGTCGTCGCCGACGGGATTGTTGGCGAGATTGTACGTGAGGTTCGGCGCGTCGAGCACCTCCGGGTCGAGATTGTTCAGCTCGTAGGCGTTGTGGGCGAGGGAGAAGTTGAACTTCGGCTTTCTGGTCGCGATCGGCGTCTGATTCGGATTGTACAAGTCGAGCGAGATCGGACGCGGCGGCTTGTCCGCGTCGTCGTCGATGATGAACAACGAGTCGAACTGATCGCCGCCGTCCTCGTACGGATGGCCGCACTTTTGCAACAGTCCCTCGTGGAACTGCTCCTCGTAATTGCTGCCGCCGCCGCCGCCGCCGCTCACCTCTTGCGCGTTGTTACTGTGTTGCGACGCGTCCGACGGACACGGGTGCCGTCGCAGTCGTCGCGGCGAGACGTTCGGCGACATCGAGAGGTGGTACTGATCTTGACCGGCCGGTATCAGTTTCCTGGCCGCGATGTCGTTCAGCATGTCCATGGCCTCTTGTCTACGGGTTTTAGAGAACGAGATTAAAAACACGTTTTGGGCATTGGGTCTGTTGCCGAGCGCAAGAACCTCAAATGCGGTTTCCTCGAGAACGACGTCCTCGGCGTGGTTTCGGTCGGCGATAACGTGGCGACCGGCGTCTGCGCGAAATCGCGGTACAATCGCAGTTTGACCACTTCGCCGCACTGTCGCAAAAATTGCACCGCCTGCTCGTGGGTCATCGAAGAGATCTCCACGTCGTTGGCCTTCAAGAAGAAAACGAGAAGCGTTTAACGGTCTATCTAAATCCCAACGACGAAATTCAATTGTACAGCTCTGAAATGGAGGATCGCTCTTCGAAAGTAAATCCTTCCGTTTATTTTCGCGACCTTTGCCGAATGGAGCGCTTATGCGGAAGGAATGGAATAATAATAACAATAACACTTACGGCAATAATTTTATCGCCCGCCTGGATTCGTCCGTCAGTCAGGGCCGGCTCACGGACGAGCGCCCGCACGTAATGCCCTAACGCGCTGTCGTCCTCTTTGCGTAACGTGAAACCTAAAGATCCCTTAATCTTCGTGAGTGTTATCTCGAATTCCTGCAAGAAATCGCCGTTCAGATTTTGCCGTACGTTCGTATACCGTCATCAGAATGGGTCCACTTTTTGCCCTTTTATTCTTATTTTATCGCCATCATTCACTCGCACTCGCACTCTCGCTCTTCTATTTCTCTCGAACCATCTTTTAGTGAATGATTGATGATGGCCGAATGATCTTCGAAATCGCTCGCACACTTTATCTCGCCCTTTCGCTCTGCTCCTTTCAAACGATCGATAATGAAGATGATTGTACGAAATGTTGCAGGATGATGGTGATAGTTGATGCTTGATGATGATGTGCGTGATTCTAAAAATTAATTTTCTTACCCCGTGATAGTGATCGTCTTCTAGATCGCTATGGCTATGAAAACTAAGGTTACCAGGTGGTTCTCTTCTAGGAGGTGGTGGAGGAACTTCAGATATAGGACTAACGCAACTTAGTACGTCTGGTGGTGGTCGACAGACCCTTAGATCTACTTGATTCGGGGTTGTTCTTAATACTTCTAATGCTTCCTATTCAAAAATAAATAAAAAACAGAAATACAAAACAATAATCGTAATGCAAGAAACGTACGAATCATTTAGTGAAATTAGTAATCATTAACAATTCTAATCGGATAAATAGAAAAGTAGTTTACGCAGAAAGTAATAAAACAAAAATTGAGTTCGCGTCGTTTACTTTTAACAAGTCGCAGTCTAACGGCAAGTCTTAAGAACCGATCGCAACGTCGGAGACGCCGTAGAAGAAGAAACGTATAAGAGGCAAAATTGAAGAGAGAAGAAACGAAAGAAAAAAGAAAAAAATAAAGAAACGAGAGAAGAGAATTTAGCGAGACGTGCGGAATAATCGAATACTAACGTAATTGGTCAGTCCGGTCAACGGGATTCCGTTCGCCTCCAACAGCAAGTCGCCGACGTTGAGCATGCCGCACGACGAGGCCGGCTGATGCGGGAACAATCGTTTGATGCGTATCAAACCGGGCCACGAGCCGTTGCTGTCGATGCCGCCGGTCACGCTCAGTCCTAATCCGCGCGATCCTTTGGCCAGCGTCACCGTGAACGTGCTCTCTGTAGGGCAAAACAGAAACAAAAAATAACGGCGGCATTAAATAAACCGGGAACTAGGGCGAACGCTCAAAGGAAAGCGTTAAACGAGCGCAAAGAGGCGCGAACGGGCGAAAGCAGTTTGCTAACGTACGAGCGCGAATGAGTCGTGAATCGCGCGTTGTAAAATTTTAATTGGATCCGCTCGTTTCTGCCGTCTACTTTCCTCTTGCTGAATTTTATTTATTTTCAGTTTCTTCCTGCAAGTAACCGATGTACGAGCAAATCCTCCCTCTCCCACTGGGCAGCGCCGTTTCGCAGTTTCTCGCCCCATTTTCAAGCGTCCTCCTCTCTCATCCCGTCGCTTTACGTTCGGTCGTTGTTTTGCTAATTTGTTTCCCTTGTACCGTAACACCTCATAAACCAGGACAAAGAAGGGGAACGGCGACGACAACAACAGAAAGTAACGGGAACGAGGAGAGACAGAGCATTGGTAATGGATTACGCGAAAAGCGTGCCCGTTGGAAATTGGAAAAACGACGAAGAGAAGAATTCTCTTAAATTCGCTTAAATTGTCGCCGTTTACGTGGGCGCAGAACCAACCGGTCGGCGACTATTTTATGGCCGAAAAGGGGCGAAGCCGTTTAGATCGTAACTTATGCACACGTTAATAACGATGATTTAGTTTATCTAACAAATAATGACGACGACGACGACAACAACAACAACAACCGCTAAAGCCGAAGGAACTAACGCGAGTGATAATTTTCCGTGCGATTAATTCCCATTAAAACGTGCAATACGCGAATGTCTCGCAAACAGTTTCCGACCTCCTTTTCGAACACATACCCAACCAACGTCGTCGTCGTCGGAGCGGACCTGCGAGAAATCTCGTTTAATTAGGCAAGTTCACGCTCGATTGTTGTAAGTGCTCGCAGTTTGGCTTCGAAGGAAATGCGTCAGAAACCAAAAGGCAAAGCGCGATCGAAGATGGTCCAAATAAGGCCCACCTGCAAAAACTCGGAGGTGAAGGATAATTTAGAAAAGTACCATGAAGAGAATAGTTCCTTAGGTTGTGCTGAGAGACTTGCGTATGGTTTGCATAACTCTGCGGACGCGAAAGACTCCTCATGGGATCATTCATTCAAGTCAACTTTGAAAATTTCGTCCAAAGTAAATCAAAAATATCATAGGGAAAACGAGGCTGATTTGCGTTCAACTGAAACGAATCAACCCTCAGACTCATTTCCTTTCCTATTATTAGCCGAAGCTCAATATTAATTGCCGTCGATTAAAGGCACGTCATTCTTCTTTGAAAGTTAACATCTAATTTTAATAAGGCCCACTTCGGATCAAGGCTGAAACATTTTTTTGGGCGAGGTAATTTTTTGTTTTATTGCCAGCATGAATGTTGAAAGAGAGAAAGAACGTGTACCATGGTCATCAACAAATCTATGATTAGCGTTAAAAGGAATAAAGACCGGATATACAGATAGAAAAATGTCCTAATGGTTGTGGAATTTTCATTTAATTAGTTCAAAAACAATTGCCATATGTAGGACGTTTTCTTATGTTTAAGGCATTTTTGGACAATTTCCCAATTGATTCTTACGACTTGCGTAGGTCATACTAAATTCACGTGTTCAAAAATAGGGTCCACTGCGGAGCTTCTTTAAGTAGCCTTTTCTTGTACTGTACCGTTGATTTTGTTACTGCGTACACGTTACATGTACAACATAATAAACTTTCAATAGCGGATGTATATGAAAATTTGGGCCTTTGGGTCAGTTGCCTTATTACAATTTAAACCCAAATTTTTATATCGAACCAAAAATTCCCATGCATAGAGGAGTTAAAGTTTGACTGAAGCTTTACGAAGGTTTCCGTTCTGAATAAAAGTTATTGCTTTGAGGGGATACAACAAAGAGAAATGCGTAAATGGTAGTTAAGAACGGCTCTATTGAGGAAAATTGCCAACTAAACGCGTAGGAGCGTCGTTATAAAAATTGTATCATAATAGAATTATTACATGTAATTCGGATTGGATAAAAGATAAAATCGAAGACACAAAGAGGGATAGTTTCCTCTACGATCGCCAGTGTATAAAAATAAGTGGAAAGGAAAGATTTGATTGAATCTCGGGCAGAAGACGTAACGTAAAAGAGCGCAAAGAGGACGAAGCAGGAAAGTAGAGAGGAGCCGAAAGAAAAAGTCGATTTTTGCCCTCGACGTCATCGTTCTTTTGTTGGGAAACCCACCAGAGATTCGGCGTCGTCGAGTTTTTCCTTCTTGCGACCGAAGCTCGAAAAAATTTACTTTTCCTTCCACGCTTTTTCTGCAATATCATTCCCACCTTTTTATTCGTCCTTTCACGTTCTAACGAACGAAAGAGGTGAAAAAATTACCCGAAAATAGAACGTCAAAGTGCGTTAAATGCCCATAGAAAGGCAACAATTTAACTTCTCCGTTTGCCGAATAGTCATTCGTAAACCCACAAGAATAAAACGTTCCGTTAACAATCGCTCAATTCCTTTCGCACTTTTTCTTCGCGCTCGCATTTACGTCAGTGTTGCCGCTGTTTCTCTGCTTCTTCTTGCACGTCGCTTATATTACCTGGCGTAATGAACGGGTAACAGGCGTACGGATCTAAATGATGGTGACACTGATCGTGGTCCGGAAGCGGCGGCGGGTACTCCTCCTCCGGCGACCGCTCCGAGCCGTAGCCCTGATCGCAAAGGGCCGTTTGCGTGTCGGAGAACTTCCAATGTAACGGCGCGCTATCGCCCAACGGCGGTATCCTATCGACCTGCGGATGGCAACAACAACAACAACAGAAAGAGAAGTTAAATTAAAGCGGCGAAAAGACTAAAAGAGCAACGTTTCGCTCGGCCGCGCCCCGGTTTTCCCTCTTCATCTTCGGTCTCCGAACGAAGTTAAACAAACGAAAAACCGGACCGCGAGGCGAGCGTAATCGATATCCGCCATTCTGCGATATTATATTATTCCGCAGCTTGCAAACGCTCTACGAACGGGCTTTAAGCCGCTCCCTCGGGATCATCGTTGTCAACTTTCTGCCGCAAGGATCGGCATTAAAGTTTACTCCTTCGCACATTGCGATCTCCCGGTTGTTGCCTCCGCGAAAACAGGAACTTACTTCGTCCAGGGGCCTCTTGTCGCACTCGTGATGGTTGTTGTTGCATCCGTTCGACGACGATCGGTCCTCGAGGTAGCTCGGCAGGCTGCCGCAAATCTTCCCGTCGCTCGCATGCCGCCCTTTGGCGTTGTTGCAAATGCTGCCGCTCGATTGCGACCGTCTGCCGAGTCCCTTCGACGAGTGACGGCTCACGTTCGCGCCCATCTTCACATCATGCTGCTGCTGTTGTTGTTCTAGCGACAATTGCCGCACGAGTTTCAGCAGATCGGTCTCTTCGCTGCGGTCGAGACGACGGCGATGCTTTGGTTGTTGTTGTAGCGGACTGTCTTTCTCCTGTAGAACGCGAACTGTAACGATAAAAGTAAGATGATTGGCGCTTGCCTTGCGGAAATGTTCTCTCGCTCATCGTAAAACGACGGTAATCGAATTTGGTTTATTAATTTAATCATTAATCTCGCTTATTTTCGCATGTTTTCTCTTCGGACGTTGATATACAAAGTCGGTTCGCGAAGAGTGAAATGAGGAATGGTTTATTTTTGAATCGTAATAAATTATATTTTGGTTTGAGGAAGAGGAACAATAAGATTAAAAAAAGAATGAATAGAAGCGATTATCGTGTTCCACGATTATCTAGGTCGCGAGAATTAAAGAGCGTTAACTAATTTTAATTCGTTTCGTTGTTTGTTACTACTATTGCCACCGCTATTGGTTGCGGATTCGAATTGAATGGAAATTATAATAAACTAGTTCATACGCTAAAAATTCCCATTTTTGGATAAATCTTTGTTTTGTGAATTTCTTCCCAGAAACCGATTGACATTGGAAAGAATTTCTTCCCAGAAACCGATTGACATTGGAAAGAATTTCTTCTCAAAAACCGATCGATATTTGAAAGAATTTCTTCTCAGAAATCAGTTGACATTGGAAAGAATTTCTTCCCAGAAACCGATTGACATTGGAAAGAATTTCTTCTCAAAAACCGATCGATATTTGAAAGAATTTCTTCTCAGAAATCAGTTGACATTGGAAAGAATTTCTTCCCAGAAACCGATTGACATTGGAAAGAATTTCTTCTCAAAAACCGATCGATATTGGAAAGAATTTCTTCTCAGAAATCAGTTGACATTGGAAAGAATTTCTTCCCAGAAACCGATTGACATTGGAAAGAATTTCTTCTCAAAAACCGATCGATATTGGAAAGAATTTCTTCTCAGAAATCAGTTGACATTGGAAAGAATTTCTTCTCAGAAACCGATTGACATTGGAAAGATTATTTTTTCCCTGAAACGGATAATGGTTTACCCTCGACTACGAAAGAATCCTTTCCGAGAACCAATAAATAATAATAATTCGTTATCTGTAAGCGATAGTTAAAATCGAATGGGAAAGAGTTTATTCCTTGAAAGCGATAAAGCTTTAGGATCGACATTGGAAAGAATTTCTTCTCAGAAAACGACGACCTTCGCTTTTGCATGAGGAAATAGTTTTTTTTTTATTATAAAGTAGATGATACACAATAAGTTGAATAAACATTAAAGATCGATTAATTAGGGTTTAAATGTTCTCTACTTTTTCATTTTTGCACAAATTGCAATAAACTCGTTTTGGAACTCAGATAGTAGGTTTCACGCACACAACTCGTGTTCTTGAACCCCTTTTGTGCGACGATTCTCTCTTCTTCGTATTAATTTATCGGGTGGATTTTCTATGAAAGAGAGAAAGAGTAAATTATGGATGTGGACCAGAGCAATTGAGAATGAAAGGAGGAGGAGGATGAGTTAAACAGAAATCAAGAGAAGTTTCTCGATAAATTCGAAAGAGGTAGAGGCGAATCCCGTTAGATCAGCGATGGACCACGATGACGTGATGGTAACTTCTGGGCAATATTTTTCTGTTTGCTTTCGGATCCTTTTTGTTTTTGTTTTTGTTTATAACGATAATATTAGTTTCGTCCCGTTACAAACCGAAAGGAGAAGAAGGAAATGTTTTTCCAACAGATTATTTACTCGTCTTCTAATAATAAAAGTTTCTAGTTCTCTCGTAAGAAGAAGATGATGGCGGTGGAAAAGTTTTCGTCATATTGAGACCTCGCTCTCTGCGGATGGTCGAAATGTGGAACAGAAAAAGAGAGACGGGAAAAGAGTGGAAAAAGCAGAAACTTTAAAGGATTGATTTAATTACGCGTCCGTCGTTTCCTGCGGTTGGTCTTTTTAATTAAAAGCGAGGCAAAGGAAAAATGTGGTAACCAAACTTCGCTGCACGTTTGTCTTTTTTTGTTGTTTGCTATAACTTTCCATCAAGATGAGGTAGCAAATTGTAAATTGAGACGCTCGTTAACGCGATTCGAGGGAACGCGGAGTTAAAGAAAAATGAAAGCCCGAGCGAAACTATTGCAGAAGTATTCGAATCGTTTCGGTTAAGCACGTTAAGGATCCACTTGGTGTACGATAGAGTAAGTCGCCCTTTAAGGACCCCGTTGCGTGGAAAACACAATCAAATCCATTTGCCTCGATCGATACGTTATAAAAGATTCTTAATTTAAAACTAATCGAGGAATATTAATGAGATTAATAATACGAGAGGTAGTCGGCAGAAGGACGCATTTCTTAGCCGGCGTTCATTGTGCTGAAACTCTTAATTAACTATTATGCGTTTTAAGAATATTCAAATAGGATTTTAATGAGAAATTTTCAATTAATTTCCTGATTAATAAAAGGCTCGATCGAGACAAACTTTCGATTCGATCAATTCGGTTCAATAAAAACGAGCTTTAATTATTGTTGTGTACAAGTCGAATGAGAGGAAACAAAGCATAACTCGTACATGCAAAAACTTATTACTAATAATTATTTTGCAAACAACGGTAGCATGGAATTAAAGAGCAGCAAAAAAATTGGATTGTTCGCTAGACAAGAAATTGAAAACACTTTTTGCTGATTACAGCAACTTAAACACTTCCAGTTGCATAATAACAATGAAAATTAATTAAAATGCATCATGAAATGATTAGGCGAACAAAGCAAATTAATTTAATTATAATTTTGTAATTAGGAAAAAGTTGTTAGTTAACATTGACATTTTTCCAAACACGAAGCAAACAGTTTGATTTGCGAAATATCGTTCGAAGACTTCTTATCTCTCTTCATCATCGCGAACCATTAAAACCACTTTATTTGCCATCTTCGTGAATAGAAGCCGCAGATTATTCATTATTAACATCACTTCATTCTATTATTCATTATTCCGCTAACGGAATGCAAATATTGCCTCATTAAGTCGATCATCATCGTTAACATTATGGTTATAAAAGTGTTACTTCTTATTATAATAATAAACAAAACTCTTCGCGGTATGTTGCGAAACGTACCCGAGAAAACGATGATGGAAAATCAGACCCCTGTTTCCACATCGAAAATTTCCACGTCTCCGATTGACTTCTTTCGTTATTTGCTTTTTCTTTTAAAAAATTTACGGTACATCGACTGGGCGGAATTCGAACCTTACAAATTTCGGTTCCTCTCCATCGCTCGCCGTCATTTGATGTTATGCCCACACACACCCACCAACCACTTCGCCTCCTTTTTTTGCGCTCCTTCTTCGATCTTCTTCCTCTACACGCCGTTCGAATTTTAAATAACGCTTCGGCTTTTTATATTCGTTGGGAACGCCGGCCTCGAATTCTTTCCCGTTCCCTCCACGTATTCTTTTCTCGCAGATGATGATCACGATGAAAGCAAAAAAGTACCGTATGTTCCGGCTGGTAGCTTTTCCTTTAACGTTCAAAAGAAAGAGGAATTCTTGCCGGACTACGGAAGCCCGTTTTATCTTTGTGAAAAATTGTTGTGTTCGTTACTGATGGCCGTCATCATCATCATAGCGACGCCGAAGCGGGCGACGATGATGAATCATGAAGTTTAAACGAGTTTGTTAATTTCTATCGGGCGACATTACGAACACGAAATAATCGACGTTAACCCTCCTTTTTACCGCCCATTCGCCCCATTTTGGTCCTGTAAAGGGTCGTTTGACGCACAAAAAAAAAATTGGCAAAAACACGAAACGAGGGAGGAAAAACGGACTTTTGCAAAGGCCGATAAACAAAATACCTGCACGCG
This sequence comes from Hololepta plana, assembly GCA_963695495.1. NCBI lineage: Eukaryota > Metazoa > Arthropoda > Insecta > Coleoptera > Histeridae > Hololepta > Hololepta plana. Next base: position 1,049,612 of record OY968839.1, on the reverse strand, counting down.
TTCGTCATTCCCAAGACGTTCATTAATCACTTTCGCGCCGAATTATTTAAATTATTAATTTACACAAGCAAATTGTTTCGAATGCAGATTGATTAAAGCAAAAAGTGAATTATTGCCTCTTCGCGTTCGCCTCGAGAGCTTTTCGCGACGATCGCGAATCCTTTCGCTACGGATTAAATCGATTATTAGAGCAGGAAACTGACTAAATTTTCGTAAGCAGCGAATAATTGGAAAATAATCCATTTCCAATTAGTCGATGGATCAAAGAACGAATCGTCGGTCGTCATCTACCATTACATCATTAACGACTTTCCTCCTGGGGCTGCTGGTAATACGTGCAAGCGATTAAATCAAAGTAACGCTAATTAAAAGAAGAGGAACTCGCCCTTTACTTCCATTTCTTCCTGCCGGTCTAGCGATTGTGGACGAAGAGTTAATCAATAAACTGGGCCTCCATAGGCGAGAAAACAATGAGAGACGGGCAGTGATTATTGGTGAGAGACAAATATCGATTAACACGCTCGTTAAAAGGTCCGTCCGCGTCGAGGACGAATAAGACGAAAGCGGTCGTCTTAAATTGGGCACGACGAAACGCATCGACAGCTGCGGAGTGGAACAAAAGACAAGCGAAAGGATCGGGTGTATTAAGGGAGGAAGATGGATTGAGTCGAAGTTTTCGTTATTGGAATCGATCCAAAAACAGAAAGAACAAAGAGAGAGAGAGTTAATATAACAGAGACCTACAATTATTAACTTCAATTTCGATGCGGATACTTTAAAGATGTTCCCCACGTTTAGTATTTACCCTAGATTCCTTTTTTTTTTCTTTAATGGCAAAACCGAAGAAGATTTATAGCGACCGAATAACATTAGCGGACGAAGGGGGAAGAAATACGTTCGGACGAGTGATCGATCGTAAAAGAATTTGCGGTCTCGTTTGAATTAACCGCGCCGCAATAAAGTAAACGGTGTCGTTCGGGGGCGAATTACGAGGGTCGCGAAACGCCCCGTCTTCTTCCTCGTTCGCGCAATTAATTTAGGTGGAAACGCACAAGAAACAAACCGGCGGAACAACGACAAAAGAGGGAAAAATTTATTCGGTTAACCCAATTGTGTGTATGTGTGTGCGCGAGAGGCGAATTAATTAGCGCCACCGCAAGACGCGAGCGAATCATCGTCAAAGAATCTTCGTTAATTCGATAGATTTCTCTCTCTACTATCTCTCGTTCTGCATTAATTGCGACGAAATTTATTTGCAATATAAATTCTTCTTATTCAAAACAAGAAAATCGCGAAATCGTTAGTGTTGCTTAACGATTGCCATCATTTTGGATGCCCAGATGGAATAATCGAGCTTGGTTCGTTATTACCAATAATAAGACGCCAATTAAGAATTTTTAATGAAAAGTGAATGGTAAACAAAGTAATTGAAACTAATTGCACGGCGATGGCGAAAAAAAACTAGTTCTTGTTCTACCACTTTTTGTGGCGGCGTTGTTAATTTTAATTGGAATTCTAATTAACGCTAATGAGACGACGCCAAATTTAAACGGCCTCGTGAAATTCGTTACGTATCGCGCACAATTTGGAAATTCCCCACGTCGAACGTCAATGGTCAACGGTCCAAATGCGATAAGAAACGATTCCGATATCATTAACCATTGTTCCGCGATTTCTTTTCGTGCCTAAATGCCATCGCACGAAAAGCCTTAATGCACGACGCGGATTCAAAAGCACTCAGCAATAATCTTAATTACCGCAATATTCCACCGACGATACGCGGATTATTGTGTTCTCAATTCCATTTCCATCGACTTTCGTTCGGTCTTCTTGCACCAAAGTGAGACTCGTGTTTCGATTTTCTAAAAGGGTCGAACGATGAGGCGGGAGAAGAAAAAATGAACTGCATGGAAATTATGCAAATCCAATAATAACACTTTGACGGAATTTGCACGACGAGCGGAAAAGTTGTTGCGAAGAGAATAACCCGCATGGGGCGACGATAGAGAAAAAGGCCGATGGAAGAATTGATTATTGAACGAGGTCAATCGATAATTTTGAATATATCGTACGTACCAACCACGAGGTTACTGCTTCAGTCGGTCCCATAAATAATATTTTGCCATTAGGGAAAAACTCTTTCCGGATGCTACCTTTTCGATTGCCATCTAGCTGGTGGAATAATAATATTTAAAGGAAAGACCGCCATCGACAATCATTAATAACAACCACCGCAATAAAAAGAGAGACCGGACGTAGATGGACGTTTCGTTATCGACCGATAAAATTCGATACCCAACGATATCGAATCAATTTTTCAAGCACGGAAAAAAAATTGGGGCAAAAAATGACGAATACTCGCTGGCTATCGTCGGGAAATTTCATCCAGTTCGACGTTACTCTGAAGGCAAAAAAAAAGCGTTCAAATATTGATCCGTTTCAATAAAACGGCATAAATCCGTCGTGGAAGAGAATGCAGCAGAATGTATAAATACGATGCGACGCTCATTTCTTCCTCGAACGTCTTTTATAAATAAGTCCATCAGAAATAGAATCAAATTGAGCGAGCGAGCGAGCAAGAGCTGATAATTGTTCGTGATGCGTGCCAGAGGAACGAGAAAACTCCAACGTTTTATTTCGAACTACAAAATTAGGGCACTGGCATTTCTCGAATAAATGCACAGGTGAGAAGGTTAGAGAAACGTGCTTTACAGTCACGTTTATTCGAACAATATGGCGAATCGTATCGATAAGAATTCGATTCTTCTTTTTGCGAAAGCATTTCTAAGACTTCCCCGGGTAAGCCGAGCGACGACAGGCGAGGGGAAAACTTTCGAAAGCTCTCAATTCCGCCCGAAACGATATTGTCGTCGTTCGTCGACGTTTTGAAACGACGAAAAGGAAATCGTTTCTATCTATCCGCACGGTGCAGCCCAAATTCGTATTGTCCGCAACGAAAGTAACATCTACCTGTTTATTCGTTGCTGCTGTAGGTGGAGGACGGATTGGCAACTTAACACAATGCGATAATAATAATGGTCATTGTGTCTATTGAATGCTAAAGTTAGCTCTTGTGTGTGGCAACAGCAGCAGGCCGATTGTTGTTCCCTTCCGCAGATCGGCGAAAGAGGAGCGAATGAATGGGTTATTATCATTATTATTGGCACGTTTAAAACGATAGAAAGTTGCCGGTTTAATAAAAGTCTTTAGGCCAACGAGGTCGACGAATCTAATAATCCAATTCCCTTTCTACATTTACCGATACTAGAAGCCTTTTATTTGTGATTTTATTCTACGTCGAACTGCGAGGAATTACAATCTGTTTTATTTCATTTTTCAACTTCGAATTCGCATTGGGTCTTTGCAGCCGAAAATAGATTTCATTCGAAGAAATGTATTTGCTTATTGAATTCTCTCTCCTCCGTCTCCGCCAACAATTTTCCCACGCCGGCAAACGAATACAGAGGACGAAAGTTCTTTTAGTTTCGCAAGTTTGCAGGTGAGCTTTGCGATGCTTCCTACCGAATGACTTTCGATTTCCGTCGTTTCGCTAATTCGATGAACGTAAAAATGGGACCGGATGGCCGAATGGTACTAAGAATTTATAATTTAGAATCGCCGCTTCCCATCGCGGGAATTGCGTCGAGTAAACTTTGGGCAACGAGCAAACGATGCGGTTTTTCTCGATTGCTATTTCGTTGTTTGGTTAAATGTTCATTTTAAAGTCTCTCTATTGATATTGCATTCCTAATAAAACATTAAACGGTTATTGAACGAGATTAATATCATTATTAGCATAATAATAATAATAACGTTCCGAGGTTAATGGCTCGATATTTGTAGATATTAACCGTGCAAGAAGCGAAATTACAGGCATTTGTTATCGACGAATCGCTAGCGTTTTATATGAACGTCGTATTAGATCAATTGATTGCCTTATCATAATAATAACGACGAAGATTATGACGATGGTATTGCAAATGATTATTTACCACGTTACAATCTATTACCAGATTCAAATTACCGGAGCGGATGAACCGTGTAAACTTTCGGACACTAAATGAGTCATTCCGTGGATTAAGAGCAATCCATTAATATCGGTAATTAATATCGTTGGATCGATCGAAATGTGAAAGAACCGAACCGCTGTTAACGCCTCGCGAATGAATCATATGGACGTTTTTTTTTATTAGCCACCACGTGACTCGTATAACGCGGCCTTAATTCTCGCCCGTTTTTTTTTGCTAAATTGAAAATTGTTTATTTTTTATTGGCAAAAAAGCGGGAATCAAATACGATTCTTCCACTTCGTCCACAATTGAAATCCGTTTCCGTACGAGCGAAGATTACATTTGCCGAAGGAAATGCGATGCGACAGCGGCAATTCCTGCGCGCCAAGAAAGATGCGTAATAAAAGTGGCGACATGATAATGCAATTGCGGAGAGAGAAACGTTTTCGTTATTCGCGAATTTCGTTCGATTTATTATTGAACTCAGCGGCTCGACGAACGCGGAAAATCAACGTTTCATCAATGTTGCACGCGGAAAAACGAATACTTTCGCTGCGAATCGAATGGATCCTTGTTAGTTGGTGAATTATTAACCCTCCGCACATATTATGCCAAAACGAGGCTCTAAGGCTTTGAATTTATGCATCCTCGAGTCGTCGCCGACTGAATTTTGCAAAAGGACATTTCGCGAGCGAGAGGATTGACGAATGGGCCGCATTCGAGAACGAACGACAGCAATTGCAAGGGGGCAAATACCGTATGGTACATTTAATACCGCCGGGGTACGAACGTATAAATTGGTAAGATATAGTTCACGTGCTGGGTCATTGTACCTTTACAACGTGCACAACATTTGTTATTTATCATTATTTGAATTCTCGCTCTCTCTGTGCGGCCAGCATTCGTTCCATCTCGAACGTTTTCCCCGCATTCGCAAACACGTAGAGGATACGTATTCGGTTGTAATTAGAGGAAGAGCGATCGTCGTCGTGCGGGAATTAATGGGACGAAATTTCTTCCCGATATTAATCAATTTCGCTCTAACGATAACGTAATAATAATCGCGCGAAATTTATGGCGTTCTATTAGATTTGCAAATCGCACGATGAACGATTTTACTATCGATTGCGAATCGGAATATGCTTAACGTAACGTGAGTAGTGCAAAATATGAAGAAAAAAAACGAAAACGTGGATGGATTTGCAACATAAATAAAACACAAGCAATTATTAACTCACCTATACTAACATCTAACATTATATCGTGTATCCGCAGAACGACGATGTTGTAAGTTACGAGCAAAAGCACACGAAATGAAATAATTATATTTCCATCCGGGGAACAATGGAATAAACGTTTATTCTTCCACTCGATGAGACGGGAGACGAAGAATCACTGACCGCATTAGATTAAACACAACAACAACAACATCAACAACCGGGCACTGCGAGCAAGAACGCATCAACATCAAACAATATTGCAGCAGCGAGCGAACGCTTTAATCGTCGACGAAAAAATAAATAAAAAGTAATCGTACATCAACAAAATCAACAGAACACGCAGGCCAAACAACAATTTTCCAATTTAAATTGAATCCCTCTCGCTCTCCGTCGTCGCGCTCGCACACTCAGAAACCCGATCAGTGTCCGATTGCGTCGTTAGTTCTCTCCTCCACGCGATCGAAGAGCGAAAAAGAAGGCCCAAAATTAAAACGTTTCCACCGGCACAATCGAATTAAAATAATTCAATTAAAATCCGTCCAGCAAAAGAATCGTGAGATGAAGCAATAACAACAACACTAAGAGCAATTGTAAAAGGAGCCTTTCCACGAGCACGAGCAACGGCAACTAACTAATAAATGGGCAACACACAAGAACAACCTGCTTTGGTGGATGGATCGTGGTGGTAGGAAGAGGTTTCCAGAAGAAAGAGGGGGGCGAACAGTTGGTAAATCTCAAGAACAAGAGGACGGATGTTACGGTTCTTTCGTGGATCTTACGAGGACTGAAGAAACGGGAGAAAAGCGCGTCGATTGTACGGTTGAAACTGATTCAGGAAAAAACTTACGTTTTTGATCTTGTGGTACTTATCAATGAAACAAAAATGCAAACACTGCTATCTTCGATATGAACTTTGTTGTCGCAAATAAATATTTTATGATCGTGCGATGTTTGTTTTATTATTCACCTGCTTGGATCGAGTCTGGCGAAATTTACGTCTCCGCATTTGATCAAACAGATGCGATTAATTTAGCAAATATTTGCGGTCCCACTATCATCATCATTATTTAATAATGTGAGTCACTTGATAATTGTTCGCTAGCCGAAAAAATAAACAACGAACAAACAGATGATTAGTGTTCGACTGTTAATAATGATTGAGGAAATTGCGGAAACCAGCGGTTTTCCTTGCGCCGTTTATGTCTACGGCTCGTATTAATTTCGAGCATAATTTTTCGCGAAAATCGATAACGAACCGTGCCACAATAACGCACGTAATCTAAAATTTTATGACTGCACTCGCTATAACATAGAGTGATTGCCAATAGGGAAATTCGCGTTTTATTTGCCTTTATATTCGCCGTTCCACAATGGATATTGCGCAATTTGTATTTTAAATAAATCGAAAGCAAAAATTGAAAAAAAGGGGTATCAATAAATCAATTTATATTATATTGCATTTAAAAAAAGCGTTGACAAGAATGACAGGTAAATTCGCAAATAGAAATGTTCGTTTCGCAAAATGCTTTTCTTTTATGTAACGGCGAATTCGATGACGATTGGAGAGAGTCGCGGTGCCATTTCTATTTTGCAAGTTAATATTAGCAACGTTCCTTTAGAAATCAGTTTTATATTGCAGATTTTGCAATTTAGGTGCAACCGTTCAGAAACACAAAACGAGCAACATTTTGTGTTTTAAGTTCACAATCAATTTCACGCCGCTTAAATGGAATGCCAATTTCGATGAACCCGTCTTTCCATTATGTGAAAAACCGGTGTTAAATTGTTTGAAGAATAATTTAATTAAACAATTCATTAATCATAAAGGCACCGTCAATTCGATTCGTTTCAATCATCGCTTTCGGTCCGTTTTTTTTTGCGCCGCAAATTCTCAACAATGAGGATTTTTTGCTAATGAACCGGAAATCGTCGTAATGAGTCCACTTTTATTTGAATGAATGAAATTTGGCGGAGGAATTCGAAATGAGCGATTTATCATTCTTGTTTATGTAGTTGCAGAACACTTTCTAAATATTATAAACGGCGATTAATCTAAACTGAACTAATCCGAATGTTAATGCCAACCTATTTTTGAGGGAATTCCTTCAGCAAAGAGAAAAAAAAACAAATTCTCTCGCTTTGCTTTTCATTTTGAAATTAAATTCATAAACAAAACGTTAAAATTTCAATCGCGGATCGAATTTGAAGTCGCCGGTGATTGATTTGCGCGATGAATCACACTGCAAATTATGTTTGTTTTAGTTTCTCTTTCCTTATTTAATTAATAACAAACGTCGAAAAAATTGAAGAGACGAGGCCGTCCTCATTGTTAACCGTTTATTCCAAGGTTCCATTTGTTGCGAATTTTTTGTTATTATTAATTTCCAACGTACTTTCCTCTCATTTTTCGTTTTGCATCGATTGAAGGACTTTCGCGAGGTTCCTATTCGACTCTCGAAATTTTATAATACAATAACAATAACGAAAATAATTGCGAGCTGCATCGTTATCATTCGGACAGGTACGGCTTCAAACACATTTTCCTATAGCGGAAAATCACGTGCGGGGATTTTAAATTGCAAGCGAAAATCCCAAAGCATATTCCATTTTAAGCCATAAATTTTTAACGTTTTTTTTTTCCGTATCGAATTCCACCGGGAAAAAATTACTCCTGCGCCAGAGATATGTGTGTAGAGCTGTTGTCGTTGTTTTCGTATCAGAGCAAAAAAAATCCTTGCAAAATCCACGCCATCAAACAGTGCGATTATTATTGGCCAGTGACGGAAAAGTTGTTATCGACCACTTTGCAGACCAAAACAAAAAAAAAACGGCCCCTTTATTTTCGTTTATAGCGAATTAAATGTTAACTCAAAAAAGTCATTTTTGCGAAGCGAAATTCGTTTATTTTGTCTAAATCCATTCTGCGAATGTTGATTTAACAAAAAGAAACCCGGCAGACTAATCCTGTTCATTGTCGTTCGTTACAATCCGAAGCCTTCGTGCAATCGCGAATTGTAATCGGTTCCGAATCCACCGTCATCCCTTTCTTAAATTCGAATCGATTATTTCGCCTCTCGTTTCTCCAAATGCGAACGAATGCGTTTGGAAGCCCTTTCGAACGACGAGTAAAAACTTCTTGCTGCACCCATTGTACGTGGCACTCGAGAGGATGGCTTAAAGTTGCTGCTCATTGAAAAACGAGAAACGGGATAGATTCCTTTTATGGAACTGTTCCTTTATACATAAATAATATGTAGTTTTATGTGTATTCGAACGATTCGCTTCGGAGGAAATCCCCGTGAAGAATGCGCGAAAGAACTGTTAGAAAGATGGTCGAGGGATGCGAGGGAAAGAACCATTTTCGAATCGATCTTTGAATTTTTAAAACCGACACTCCCATTCGATCGTTCAAGCATTCGTTTTCCGTTTCTGTTTGCTTCTTTACAAAGGATTCGCAAAATTATATTCGTCCATCGATGATCGATATCTAAGAGTACAGAAGAGAATTTGAATAATAAAGAAGAATTATCGTAGACGAGAGAAAAGAAACGATGGATGAGGATTGACAAAATATATTTTTTTACACCTCAAGGGTCATCATCATCATCATCAGTTTTCCGGCGATAAAGTAATAATTTTTAATCAATTTTTTTATGGTCGTTCTTCATCTCCCATTTATTTTATTGGATTTTACGATCGACTTCTTGTGGATTTATGTTTTAGCCGCCCGCAATTTTTATACGTCTTCATTAATAGAACGCTATCGTCAGCGCTTTTTTTTTTGGATTATACTCGAAAAATTCCCTCAATCGCATCAATCGCTTATTCGATTAATTTGCATTATCGATTCGTCAAAACACGCTCGCTGGAAATGTTGCGTTAACGTCGCTGAAAAAGGACGGGAAACTGTTCGAATGTTGTTTGAACTGTAAATTAAAGGAGCCCTTAATTAACGAATCCCTATAATTAGAACCTCGCTCCTAGCCAACGACTACTGGCCGTTCGGGTTATCGGAAGGTTAGTTTCGACGACGATGACGACGACGAATAAATATTCTCTTAAGCAGTTGAATTAGTACAATCAGCAAAAAATTAATCTTACCACTTCTACTGGTTAAATTTTTAGTTCAAACGCAAACTTTGCCCGCACTTCCGCTTACGAGAGTTCGCATTAAAACCGATCCGATTCAAAAACACGTTTCAACCGTTTATCCTTAATTAAAATGATAAAATTGCCATCCATTGTTGTTGTAATTAAGCGGCGGAAGGCGACGTCGCCGTCCTCGGGACGTCGACTCACTTTTGAATCGAGTTAATTAGTAATCCACCGCCACTTTAACATTCTTCCGTATCAGTCGGTTGTTCCGACGACAACGCGGAGAGCAAGAGCAAGAAGATAGACCAGAAGATGTTACGTACTTGTACAGACGAACCAAAAGACTTTGCGCAATTCTCGTGTAGTTACTTCGTGTTGTTAACACAATGGCAATAACAACAACTAAACTTAATTTGCATTGGTAATTAACATGGAAAGTTCTCTTCGTTACCGAACCAACGTCAACTTTGAAATTTGCGAAAATGCTCTTATTCGCGTGCCTTCGAACTTTTACGAGAACAGTATCAATTATTTTTGATTTCGCTCTTTATTGGAGAATAATCCCTTTAAGGACGTATAAACGAGATTTGCGTGAGCGTAAAATTAACGGGCGTTCGATTGCAAATAAGTTATCGATCGCCGTCATCCTTCTGGCTTACGCACGAAGGGAATAATTCGAATAACGCAGAGATTGGAATTTTTCTATTATTATTTTTCGAGAGAGAAATGGTAGAGCGCACGAAGGCCGATCGCAAGAAGGATATTTCAGTTTGCCTCCACCGACTGATCCAACAATACGATCTATTATGGGTTACAAATACCTGCCCTTCTAGGTAGACGACTTTTACAGAGTGACTCATGCCGAATGTATTCGTGTTATGTAATCCATTACGTCTTACTCCAGGTAGATTCGAGAAGACGGTCAACGAGGCGACAGGAAATTGATGTGGAAACAAAGACGAAGCGGCAGAATGGAGAGGAAGTTGGAGTTTGTAAAAGACGGAAACGTCTGGTTCCTCTCCTTTCTTTTCTCGCTCCAACATCCAATCAATCTTTTTCTTGCCGCGAGCGAAATGAATGAAAATCGAATTACGAAAGTTTTCGCAAACTAATATTGCCACACGAATTCGCTTTCGTCCCGTTAAAATATTCCCTTTTTGTTGCGTGGCGGGAACGCTTCGAAAGGCTGAAAAGCGGAAATGAAAACGTCGCCGCACGCCATGTTCCTTCTGGTAATTACCGGAAGAAGGTAGAATGTGGGACGTTCAAGTTTGCGACTTTTTGTAAGCGCCCATTTACGTGCTAATAGTAATGCGAAATGTTTTAGTCGCTATTCTGTCGATTTTTGCATAAAAACAAAGTCGAATTAATAATAATAAAAAGTATGGGTCCATTAGGCCGCATCCAAATGATCAATCTCAATTTCGTGCTACTCTTTAATCCCCGCTTCCTCCACGTCTTCATGCTGCCATTGTTAAAACAATATCAATCATTCGCAAAAAAAAACGAATTAAACAAATAACATTTTCTGGGCTGTCGCGAAAAAGCTTACCAATCTAAAACAAAGAACCTCTCCGCAACGAATCGATTTTCTTATCGTTGTCGCATCGTTTACGATACGTTGATGGAAGCAGAGAAAGAGCGAAAAGTGTTTGATTGGCCTCATAATCCAACGACCGACCGGTTATCACGATGATAATAAAGGACAACGTGCTCGCGCAGTGATCGAGTTAATAAACGGTCCCGCGTTATTATTATCGGTTCGATTTCAATCGATCACATTATTTTGAAATGTGTCAATTTGGCCTGCAATCCGGCCCTCTGTTTGGACGGCACCGTCGCCTTTCGTCTCCTTTTTTCCGCGTCGATGGGTAACTATCGTGCGAAATTGACTTTCATTGTGATTAATCGATCAGCTCTCCTACGCCATTTTATCCGATAACGATTGATTTAACTCCCTCCCCGCAAAACGTGACGATAATTAAACGACTGTTCTCGTTTTTTCGCGCGTTGCGGCGGATTCGAAATTATTCCATCGATTACCATCCGTGTAAGAAGACAAACAACAATAACGAGCCAGACAATGGGGATTCGTCAGAGTGAAGGCGAACAACAAACGGTTTCCTAAAACGCAACCATCGGCAGCAACGGCGGCGGCGTCGTCATCATCATCATCATCATCTTCAACAACAATTTATGCGACTTCCAGTTGGAAAAAAGTTGTTTGCAAAGTTCTTCCTGCCGCTATTGTTGGCGAAATTTTCGCGATTGCTCTTCGTCTTATCGGGCCCCCATTTATTATTGCCGTTTTCGCGATAACGTTTATTAGCGAGAACGAAGAATAAACTTTATGCAGTGGCAAAACGACACGAATGTTTGTTTATGATCTTGCAACAACAAAAAAACTGTAACGAATCGATTCGCCAAATTATCAGTTGCATTCCGCTCTTTGTTGCTCGCAAAATTTTCGCTCGTAAACTCTGGAATCGAATGAGATGATGGCGCTTCTTTTATTTAACATTATTTACCCACATCAAAAGGATCTTTTTATGACTCGGACTCTTGGCAAGCATTTTTATCGTCCGCCCTTTTTTAATCAAGCCCATCATTATGCTTGTGTCACTAACAAGTGCCATCGCTTTATGCGTTTGCAGGGGCGAATTGAGAGGGAAGTAATAATAATCTGCAAACGGAACGTTGATGATCGCGTCGTTGACGATGATGATGATGCGGATGCAGCAAGCGAGCGTCGCAAACAACGTCAAGTGCTTGCTCATTTTTGCCGTCATTTATTTTCTGCAATTTCTTTGCGCAATATTGACACGTTCGTTATGCACGTTCGCGAGCGCTTTCAGGGGGCGAAATTGCATTTCCTTCTTGGCGTGCGGTTAAATTATGAAAGTGGGACGCGCTTTATTTGACCGTAGGCTCGTGGGCGAGGAATTGAAAATTTCATCTTCAGGTACATCGGTCAAAAGAGCGGCAGGGGCACGTAGCAATTTTGTTTTTTTTTTGGGTTAAATTATTAATATTTTGCTCTACCTGGAAGAGCTGGTCGATACCTCGAGGCTCGAAGCAAATTCTTTTCATATTTAATCCGTCCTCTCTTTCTTACGTCGTCGAATGCTGCGGGAATGATGTGAGCCTTAACTGAATTCTATCGGCCCCATCCCTCGCAACTCGTCCTCCTACACCGAACTACAAGAAATAAGCATAACACTTGGTGTACGTGGAGGATATCGCATGTATTATGCGAGCGAGCGTTGTATTTATGTAAAGAGGCACGTTTCTCGAATAGACGCCCCAGTTTCCACTCACTCTGGAGCATCGTGGAATATTATTAATACCGCATTCGCACTTGTAAATAACTCCAGTGCAGAAGAGCAACGCGACCAAAAAGAAGGCGGCGAAACGCAAAATAAGGATTCGCGAACCGCTTCTCTTCGACGGCATCGAATAAATAACGAACTTAATGGCAAAAACTCTATTAGGGCCGCGAGAGAAAAATAAAGGCGAATGGTAACGTCGCGTCATTAAATTTGCACTAGATTGAATGCGGCGAAATAAGAAGAAAAGAGTAATTTTGCAGCGAAACGTCTAGGATAAAGTGCAGTAATTAACAACCGTTTCTGTTATTGTTACAAAACGCGCTAATTAGCGTGAGCTAGGGAGAATTTAATGCGAAATTAATGAAAGAATGACGAGCTGGAGATTGAACGGAATGCATTCTCCCGGACGAATTTATTTATAAGCAATTGTCGTCTTCGCTAAATAATTCACGGGCGAAATTTTTGATTTATACCGTTTCTTCAACTCGCCGCAGTAATTTATCTCGATCTTAACGGTGGCTGTCGGTTCGTAGGAATAAAATTTTATGATGGAGAAGAAAGGACGCTGGGAGAGGAGTGGAACGAAAGCGACCGACGAAATAAACAATGGCCTTAATGGCAAACTAAAAACAAGGGAAATGAAAAGGAGCGAGAGAGGATTTTTGTCATCGCGAAAGCGCACGACCCGTTTTGCCGGATAGTGAAGGCAACGTTTTTCGCTTCCCTTTTTATACGCCCGCATCTTTCCCTTGCTGATGAAAGGTTTTAATTATTAAGAAACCGTACAAATGGGAAAATTGCGATAGAGAAATTGGCGCAAGGGGCAAAACAAAAACGGACGAATTGATATAAGAGAGTGTCAACGTGCAATTTTCTTAATTAAATGTTAAAGTCAAACGATGACAAAAGGAACGTTGGTCTCATTTTCCTTTTCGCCTCGCTCGCAATATTTCTCGCCAGTTCCGCGGCTTGTCGCGTGCAAAATGTTTTTTCTTAAATATCGTTATGCAAATGTTTTCTTAGCAAGATAGCAAATTACGCGGCATTAATCATTCGCTAAATTAAATAAGCTGCACTTCTCAACTGCTTTCGATTAATTGGGTCCTTTCAATATGCCTCGTAATGGTCAATCTTCGATGCAAGTTTCAACATTTAATGCGCCAAGCGCCGAAAACAGTTTTTATTCCGCTTTGGCCGACGCTACAAAATCAAACACACAATGGCTTTTGTACTGACCGGACATAAAATTGAATTGTCCCGAAGTTTAACAAACCGGAAATTATTCCATTGTAGTTCTCCCTGCATTCGTCCATTATTTACTTTTATTATTTATATACGTTTTTATTATTGTTGGGCACATCTACATCGAGCGATTTTATCGTTGTTCGTGCCGTAATAATCGTCTTATTATTAGATTATCCTCGTTGGTTCGCGCGAGAGAAACGAGGTTCCCTCACGAACGAAGAGACATGTTTTATACGTGTCTTTTACTTCTTTAACGATAATAACATCTGTTGTTTGCTAATATCATAATAACAATAATTGCTTAATCGTGTGCCAATGTCTATTAATTGCACGCTGCGATCGAATCGATTCCTCCCCAACGACAACAACAAGAAACGAAAACATTCTTTGCTCCCATAAATCTTATCCTTCCTCTACTCGTCGCCCTCCCAACAAATTTATTCTCGTGCGCCGTTGGAAATGAATGGCAATTAAAGGTGGAAGTCGATGAATAAACGTAGAAGAAAGAGAGGGCAAATTAAAGTCGAAAAGGAGTACAAGAGGCACGGCACGAAGGGCGTTCGTAGAATATAAATACCCTCATCCGGTCGCGCTAATTGTAAATCCCTTCGTGCCGTTGTTCCATTTTCTTCGTGCGGCAGTGGAAAGTTCGGGAACGCGAAGAGATCTAAAGCAAACGGTTGAAGCACTGTCGGACTCGTTGTTCTTCGATGCCGAATCCGATATCGATTTCTTTCAGAAACAGGACATGAACAAAAACCAATGGGAAACAAGGTGATCGGCATTGGTTTTATGCCCAAAACGATTTTTAAGCCTTCTTCCTCCCGCAGAACGAAAAATTGTATGCACGTTTCGCTAATTTGCAATTTAGATAATTGCGCACTATTTTCTCGTTCCCGTACGCTTTGAGATGAAGGGCAACACAAAAGAAGAGAAACGTTGATGGAGGTTTTCGGGGGTCGCGTATCAATCAATCAAGTTGTTGGCCTCGGAATAAAAAGGAAGGAGAGGGAGAAATTAACCCCCGGCCGGATCGTGTCGGAGGCCCTCGAGTGCCGTTTGAATAACGTCCGCTAGAACATTCGAACCTTCCTCGTCCCGTATTTAATCTATCCTAATTTTGGTCGAACCGTACATTTTTCAAGCAGATAAGCGCCAGCAATCGAAAGAGCGTGTTAATTAAATTCGCTCAACTAAATGAAATTTGTTTTAAATTTCGACTTATGAAAACGCGCCCGCAACAAAAAAAAAATGCTTTGCCCATGTAAAATTATTAGGTTTTTAATTAAATTATCGTAATTAACTAACGCTTACCGACCCTCGAACACACGTAGAGTAATGGATCGAATTAGATGGGGATTACCGAATAAAACAAAGAAACCGAGGAGACTCCAATCGGCGATCGTGATAATAACATTAATGGAATTAAATCCGTGTGTAACATGGTAAGATCCGTTAATATCGTCATCGATCGTCGACAATTGCCACTCACCTAAAACCGAAGAGCAATCAGGAATTAACAATTTGCATTTAAAGCTGTTGGTTAAAGAATGATGGTGATGGTGGCGGTAAACCGACGAGGAACGAGTGTTAAAGGGGCAGAAAAATAAATGAATTAAAGAAACACGATTTTTTTCGCGATCAAATCGGGGAGGAGGATAAAAAAACCAAAGAGAGAGTGAGAATTGGTAATAAATGCAGAGAACGAATTAAATTGAAAACTCTTTCAACCGTAAACATTGTTAATTTACTTTTGCATTTCATCAATCATTCGCGTTCGTTACAATTTAAATTTAAATAATAATGGGCTCTGCCTCGTTCCCTTTAACCCCTTTGCCGCTCTTCGTTTTTTTGTGCAGATTTCATCCTTTTAGTTTATTATTTACGGCCGCAAAAATAAAACCGATGGACAAACAAATAAAAAGTTAATTGTTAACAACAACAATGATTCGATTTCGTTTGTTTGAAATTTTTGCCATGATACTTTAGCAATTTTCGCTCGATTTCAATTCGTCGACGATCTCAACTAAAATCCGTCACGATCGGGAGGATAACGCCGGTAAAGAGTGGACTTTAAGAAATATTAGAAACAGATTCTCTTAAGGACCGTCTCCTCGACTTTTATCCTAGAAAATTGACTGTCTATCGCTTGGAGAGATGGCGAATCCGATCGTCCATCTCCAAAGAGAGAACGGACGAAGTCAATCTGCCGCAAAGTATTAACTTCGCGCGAATTCTTAAGGATCCTCTTCCTCGGAGAAGGAGGAGGAAGATAGAAGAACGGAGAAACAAAAAAAGAGCGGTTAAATCTCGAGAAACAATTTAATGGAATCTTTTAAGATTAAGTTGAAGCGGACGAAGAAGTAAGAAAAACAATTTTTCTTTTTCGCGTGTTTCCCTCGCGGGAGATTTGCTTTCTCTCTGTTTCTCTCTGTCTCTCTCTCTCTCTCTCTCTCCTTCTCTCTCGTTTTCGCGCGTATAAGTTGCATATGAAAATTTTGGCAAGGATTATCTAATATCCCGTGATAAATTATTTGCAGAAATAAAAGAAACGGCGGGCGAATGGAAAAAGTGACGGAGAAGGAATAAAATTTACCGCCTCAATCGATTTCTCCGTTCGCTGTGGGATCCGGTTGACACCCGTTTGCAATTTTTTTTCTGCGGCTTTCTCTAAAGAAGAAAGTTATCGCGCGAGACGAGGCTTTAAAATAAAATGTTAATAAGGGGTGAGGCAATAAAAAAATTGTTCAAATGAACCCTTTCAGCGTTCTTTTACTAACCGCCCGGTGCGCATTGGTAATACGTTTATTTTCATTTATAATTTCTTTAAAATATGGGAATAGTGTGAAGTTTGTCGCCTTTGAAAGTCGTAGATTATTTCGCATCCGGTCGCTTCACTTCCGGGTCGTTCGGTCGGAAAATGATCGTACCTCGCTTTCAATGGAACCGCGGAATAAATAACTTCGCAAAGAAACCACTTTGTGCCGAATTCTATTTTTGCAAATCGTCTTGTTTTTTTTTATTATCATCACAATTTTTCTCCTTTCATCGTTCCCCAATAAGCAATTTATTTATATTAATGTAATCGGGGCCAAAAGGAGAAAAGAAATAAATAGATATAAAAAAAAAGAGGAATTGGCTGCCTCAAACGAATCGATCGATGGTAATAAAATGTAGGACACGGCGCATTACGGGCCCGCATTTACGCACGAAACGAATGGATTTGCTTATGAAGAAGTTTTTCAACTTCCCCTCGCGTTCATCCACCAAGTTTCTCTTGTTCTCGGTCTCCAACGTTCTTTGAACAGGTCCACGTGCACGAATAATAAATGTACAACAATTAACAACGACAATCAATAAAGAACAATAATCAGTAAGAAGAACAAGCAGTGAGAACAGCAAACGATCCTCGGAGAATGAGAGTCGCGGAAAGAAGTTGCTGAAATTGTAGCGCAGACGCGACTGCAAAACTACGCATAAATGCATTAATTTAAATATCGTTTTGGCCATAATTTTTCGCGTTTCCCCATTGAATTTGCATAAAAGCGTCCTTTAGCGAGCGAGGTAAGAGGCCCGCGGAGTCGCTTGTGCCATTTGTAGAAACGACCGCTAATTAACCAAGCGAAAGACAAAAAGCTCGCCCACGCAATTATCGTGGCCTCGAACAAAAGGGCAGAAGGGAACGCGGTGCCGGAAATGAGAAAAGGATTTCTATTCGACTAAGTCAAATTAAAGCGGCGAGGGAAACAGCGAACGGACGGGAATTTGCGAGATGCCGAATTTGAATTTTTGCCCATTTCGCTCGTCTTCTCATTGTCAAAAAGTTAATTGTTTGTCGTCTTTCCGCCGTCTTTGCGCGTGTTTGCGAAGAAGGTCGATTACGTGAAATTTTTGCAAAACTCGTTTCGCTAACGATTAATAATTAGCGAATTTTCGTTGCCGTTCGCGGCAAGAAAGAATGGGCGAAGCGAATTGGATGCTGACGGGGAATTCGTTTGTTACGAGCGACGGCAATCTAATTAATATAAATGGAAATTTAATTGGAGTTTAACTCGAAAACAAATTGCCAACGATTCATCGCATCGCGTCAAGCGTCGCCGTTTAGCGACCGGAATGCGGCAACGTGCAAAACAACGATTTCGCCAAAATTAATAAATGCGAAATTCGCTCGCGACCCGAAAACGAACCATCTTCGCTTGTGTACCCCCATTCGTTCGCGTAATCGAATTAATAGGCGAGCAGACGTGTGCAATAACGAACGGACGATATTGCAAAATCCGCTCGAACGCTATACGCGAATTCATTAAGTTCGAGGTCCTCGCGGAAACCCCGACGTAAATCCCGTTCGTGTATTTAAGCAGCGTTCGTCGGTGCCAAATTGAAACCAGCGGCAATCGGTGCACTCAACATTGCAACTGATTCCACGTGCGTCTTCGTCGAAGCAACATTGCAAAATCGGATCTGTCGATTTGTTGCAGATTTTTTATTATGAAGATTTCCGAGAAACAACGAGCGAAAAAAAAAACCGTAGCAAATCATGTGCAAGTGTGATCTACCGGGATATAATTCCGGTTAACAACTTTTCCATTATACAAGAGCCTCTCCAACTATTGCCATTTCTTTTTGCTGCCCCCTTTTAACTACGCGAATTTATTACAATCGCCAGGGGAGGCGGCCACCGGGAACGGCGGCGGAATGGCAACAATAATAGTAATAATCGTAACGTAATATAAATGTGACCCACATTCCCGCTTATACGCGAAGAACTAAGTAGAACTGTATATATACCACACACACACACACGCTGATAATGGCACTAGTGCTACTCATTATCATCATCATCATCGCAGCAGCAACTGTAATGAATTGCGATAATAATAATAACGACACTTTGCCTATTTAACAATAGGAATTCGCAAAAAGTTCTCGTGGACCAATCAACAACAACAACAACAAGCGGATAGTTTGCCAATTCGACTAATTATTAAATATCAATTCGTTGCGATTAATACGAGATTATGCCGGTTTTATTTGATTAACAACAAATATCGCAAATTCGTTGCGAAATCGATTTAAATTACGCCGAAGCCGCCGAATGCGTACCGGGGGGCGAAATTTTTAAACTAACATTTTACTCTTGAGCAACAAAACGACATTTGCTTTAAAGAGACTAACTTACAGGCAAAATTACAAGAACTCGCCGACTCTCTGTCAATCACAAACGAAGAGTATCGAAAAGGGAAACTCCTCGTCGTTCGTTGACGCGTGTGAACCGCCCCGTAGATGTCCACCCCCGTGGATATTTTTCATTTTGCGAAATTCATTTTTTCGTACCGGAGGGGTGCAAAAAAGCGGTGTAAATTTAAGGATCGCGTACTGCAGATTGTTAAATCGTGCGAAAATAAAAAGAGTACGTTATAATATACGAATGAAATTAGTGGACGTGCCCCGGACCTGATTCCAAATAAACGTGCATTACGAGGTTGTAATTAGCTATTAAATCCCATTTTCTGAACTCTGTGTTTGCGTAATAAATTGCATTATTAAACGTAGATGATTATCGGTGCAAATTGAATATTCCTCTCGCTCGCTCATTCTCTTCCCCGTTTAGCTACACTTATTGCTAATAAAAATGACGTTAAATTAAACGTCGGGAAAACAGCGGGTGGAAGCGCGCGAATCGTGAGGAAACGGGCAAACCGGAAGCCGCTATTTAACTCAAAAGTCGTCGAACAAGAGCAACATCTAACGATTGTTATTTGTCGGTTTGTTTGTTTGTTTGTTTGTACAAGAAAGTCGCTTTGTTCCAGCGCCGTTTGTCAAATAACGAATCGACGTCTTGTTTTCTTAACGTTAACCGTCGTGTCGGGATGTCGTCGAACAATGGGGGAAGCGAGGAAATTGGATTGATTGACGCGTTGAAAAGGGAAGAAAAATGAAGAACGGGAGAAATGTTAATCCCCATCGGACGCGACGCCCCCCGTTTAATCAATCGCAAATTTTGGGTTTGATTAATTATTTCGAGCAAAACCTCGCCTCGGAGGGGGCCGCGACAACGGTCGCGCTTAAATATAATCCTGACATTTTCTTCGTGCCTCACATCGACAATGGCTTAATTCCAAGTGACTAATTTAAAATTACCGTCGAATCATTACGATTTCCAGTTGGTCGTATAAATAAATTTCTTTCTCTGCGATATTTTTAAAGGAAACATTTCTTACGTTACCTTGAACTTATCAAGTTTGTAAGGTAAACATCTCACTCTCGTTCACAAAGTTTATTTTATATCTCTCAAGAATAACTTCCTGCGAGCGGGCGGCGAGGGGGCGCACGAGACTAAAATAAGAGAGAAAAGAAAAAGGCAAAAGGCAAAATGATAACGCTACGTTCGCCTACGATAGGAATTCCTCGATATAGCGAGAAAACGTTCTCTGGAAATTAAAATAATTTCCGCGCATACGAAAGCGAAAATTGCAAAAATAATAGCATAGAAAACGGGGACGATTTAAAATGGAAGGTCGGCGTAATACGAAACGCGTTATCCCATTACTATCATTTCAACCATTATTATTACATAGTAATTTTATCACGATATTCTAATTAAAATTCTATTTATAGGTGGAAACAACGTGAACGAAACACACATTTCGCAATTTATTTCGCCGGAGTGCCCATAAAGATTTTATGCGCGAATATTACAACAAAAAAAGGGACAGAGCGATTACTATTCTTCGCGAATAAAACGTATCCCCGCAAATTCAACGAAAGGAAAGCGACAACGACGAAAAAATTAACCAAAAATAGATTGTTGTTGTTGATTATATTTTAGATTTAACCCTCCGGACAAAGAAGGAAAAACAAAATAAAAAAAAACGTGGGGAAATAAATTGGGTCGTACGTTTGTCACGCGGAAAAAGCGAAAATATATTATAAAGGAGAAACCGAATTAATCGTGTTTGTTTTAAATTTGATACATTTTTTTGGGATTTATTTGACGGGAGACCCTCTCTCTCTCTCTCTCTCCCGATTATTTTTATCGGATAAGTAAAATTCGCGAAAGAAAACAGGAGACGTAGAAAATAAAAGCGGATGTAAACGTGTACCTGCGCCTCCGTCGACGGGAATCAGATACTTTCAGGTGCCTCGCTTCCGGTCCCGGTTATTTCGAATGGACACGCCTTCGGATCGCCGCCGCCGCCGCCGCCGCCACGGGGGCCTCGCACGACTCTTCTTCTTTTTGTTTCTCACGTACGATTCAACCGCGACGCCGACGAGGACAACGTCGCCGTCGTCCGGTGCATGTGCGTGTCGCCGGTCCGGAACCCGGAATGATTTGGCACGAACGAGGAATGAGACAAAACACAAGGATCGTTCCCCCTTTTTGTTTCGTCTCTTGCACGTATCCAGAAATAAACTATAACCTATAACGCGCTCGTCATAATCGACATCGATCCGCGTCGAGTGCGGCGATAACGCGACGCGATAATGACGAATATTTGCAGGAACCTCGCGCAGTTCGGATAATCGCACTACTCGCACAATCTGCACAACAATAAACGACACACGGACTGCGACATCGTTGCCGCGTACTGTCTGGCTGCTTGCTTGCTTGCTTGCGGTGACCGGCAGTTTTCCGAACGACGACGACGATGGCAGCAGCAGCAGCAGAAGCGGCAAGGGGGCAAAAAAAACCTTCGGCGGCGGTGGTGGTGGTTGTGACGACGACGAGGCAGGCGAGGCCGAGGAAATGTGTGCGCGAGCGCGGAAATTGTTCGAGGGTGCCGGTTTTCCCTCTTGCTCCCTCCCACTGCACACTTGTCGGGTCGGTCGCATGCGACCTCTACGACGACGTCTCCCGCCTCGAGAGCTCGCGATCTTCCGAGGGGGTGCTCCGTCGCGAATCTGCTTATCGTCGGACGAAATGCTCTTGTCCCGATTCGGGGTTTTCGCCTTTTTGCTCTCCGACCCGCTTCAAACTGCGGGTAAAGGTCGAATCTTTATTTCGCGCGCTGGCGTTTTTAATGAGGCGCCTTAACGATGGGGATTCGCGAACCGTTCATCGCCAACTCGATAAACAAAGTTTTTGTTGCTCGCACGCTTCCGTCACGCTCGATCTCGTTGATCTCTTTGTTTCGTTAATCGTCGACGGACCGCGAGACCTTCGCCAAACTATCGTTGCAATTATTAATAATAGGATAATGAGGGTTTCGCATCGAATTGCTTTAATCTGCAATCAATCAAATGACAACGCCCCGGGCTCGCTGCCATTAAGAGAGTTCTCGTTAAGGGCGTGCGTTAAGTGCAAAAAAGCGTTCGTTATTTTAAGCGAAAAGTGACGATAATTGCGAATAATCGGTAGCTTTCGAATAAATTATTCAAGGAGCCGCCTGTCGCGTCCTTTTTATCATAATAAAACGTCGCTTTCGTCCCGTTACAACGCACCGAACTGGGGCTTCTGTTTACCATCGTCTTCATCAACAGCATCCATTCCTGCTCCCCTTTTTAGCCCGTTAACAATCCGAACAATTAAACGCTTTATAAGACGCATAAAGTGTCGCCATCGAGCGACTTCAAGGACGTCAATGATAAATGGAAATATTGATGTTAGATTATTTCTTTGTTCTTGAAACGGAAGCGTATATGTGGCTGGAATAAGTGAGGAAGCCGTCCAAACTTTTCGAGTGTAATTAATCGAAATTAAATTAAGAGCCAACCGAGAAAGGAGGGAAAGAATGAAATGTTATTTCGAGAGGGCGGACGCGGCACTTCCTCGCCCGTCAGTTGAAAAATTTATCTTTCTCCGGCCGGGAACTTCTCGAAGAATCGCGAGCAACGTAATTAACGGAAACTTTCGGGCGTCCTTTTTTTTGCCTTTTGCCGGAAACAACTTTCTGCGATTTCTTTTAATTGGTAATAACTCGCGATGGAGTTTCACTGCACAACTTTTTTGGTTAAAAGCAATAAAAAATTTACTAAAAATGCCTCGTCTGTAGGACGGGCAACGGGCTTATTATTACGTCAGAAATTTCGAATAGAATAAAATAAACGCCAACGATTCCGAATAGAAAGGATACGATTCTATTATATATCTTCTTTTTCGTGTTATTAGAAATCCTTAGCCAACGGAAACGTCTATATAAAGAAATTTCCATCTGCCATTTCACTTATACAACATTTCCGTTATCCGAAAGAGTGGTAAAAAAAATTGTTTCTTTACCCTCGCATTTCTCCACTTCCACATTCACTTTTACATGTAGAAACTCTGCGTTCGATTTTTCTCTGCTTCGAGCTGAAGAGGAAAACAAATACGCATACACACGCGGAAAATAAAAGGGACGAAGAAAATCTGTAGGAAAAACCGCCGGGAGCAGTGGAGGAATGGCGGAAAACTCCAAGTACGTCTCGCAGAAAAAAAAGAGGAGAAACCAACCCTTATACGGCGAAGAGAAGGACGGAACAAATTGCTGCTGTACATATACGTTTTCCGGGGATACGTTTTAATACCTATAGGGCTTTGTCCTCCATGGCAAATGTCCTTTTTCTTTCGTAAAGGATGTCTTCCCTTCGAGCGAAAGAAAGAACCGTTTGCGGTTTACTCGCATTTTCCCAATAATAACCTCTGTATAGTTTCTCAACGTATTACGAAATGAATTCGGTTAGAAGCTTTCGCAATAAAAGAAATGTGGTCGATGGGCAGCGTTAATTTTATTTAATCGTTTTATTTGCGAAATCCGTCACTTTATTGTATCGTTTTCCAATTTACTTTTCCCGAACGAAACAACATCCAACTGATGCGATCTTTAAACTGGGGCCGGTTTTTGCCCCTTAAGTGGCTAACGAAGAAACCGAATAGGAGGACAGACGGTGGAGGAAGATGGGAAACTGCACAGCGAGGCACTTAATGGGTTTTAAATTTAACGTTTAGTCTCTCTCTTTCGATTCCACTTCAATTTCTACTTCGACTAAACTGTTAAGTTTCTTTTCCGCCCCCTTTTTTGTTTTGTTTTGGTAAATGAAACGTAGTGGATCGGTAATTAAGACGTAAGCATCGTGCGGTCGAAGTTTAAAAAGAGAGAACGCACTAGAGGAACGAGAGAATGGAACGTATCGAGTATTTAAAGTGCGTTACTTTTCAAAACGAGCGTTTCGTTTTATTGTTAAGCGATAGGAAAAGAATCTGGAACAGTCACCGTTCAAGTATTTCCCTGTGCCGTCTAATAATTAACCCACTTCTGCTGCCGATGGTACTTTTTTTAACGCACCAACGCAACAATTTCAATGTCGAATAGCTGCGGCCTTTGTTTACGCGAGTCCAAAGCAATAACGTTGAATAATTAACCAATGCGCCATTATCATAATTATCGCGAAATGCAAATTCGCATTGCTTGAATCATGGAATATTCCTTTCCTTCGCGGGGCGTTCATCGATCGACGTATAAAAGGGAAGCGCGTTCGCAAACGTACCCACAAATTCATTCCGTTCGACAAAACAGCAACCGCCATCGATGATGTCAATAGCGAAACGTCTGCGTGCCGCATCGTTCATTGCGGCCGCTCTACTAATTCACCACGTTCCTGCCGCCGTCGTGCCGCTCCAATGCACGGTACCCGATTGCCCGCCCGATCACGTGCTCGTCACCAACGAAACGGTGCAACCGTGTCCGTATTGCGTACCGGAAACGAGTGAGTAACCGTTTTTTGTTTTGCGTTCTTCTTCCTGTAACATCCATTGGTTTGTAACTAGATGCGAGCGGACTGACGGTCGTCGCGCAATTGGAACTGCACGAAACGGCCAAAGGTAAGCAATGCCCTAAGATTTACTGTTATCCCGGCTACGTGCTGACCGACGAAGACGAAGGATCGCCGGACGAATGCCCCCATTGTAAACTGATTGCCGGTAAACGAGAGATTAGATGCGAATTTACAATTTTAGCTCTTTTCTCTAATTTAACTTCTAGTGCCGATCGAGAGTAACGCGACGAAGAAGACGGGCGATAATGAAGCCGGCAGTAATTCGACGGCTTCGATGGACGCAGCGACGCCGTCGATTGAGCTAAACGGCAACGACACGTGGAGAGAGCCGAAGCATAGAAGAAGGGAGGATTCCAAGGACGAGTTACCAACTTTGCCGGATCGCAAGAACAACGAAACGTCGACGGATCGAAACGAGCACGGAACGACCGTTTCCTTGAGCGTCAACGGCGTGACGCACGCGACGATACTAGGAAATAATACGGAATCGAGGGATAACGGTGCAATCGAATCGACCGATTCCAAGAACAACGAGACGATCGGTTCGACGGAACACAAAGATAACGCGACGTTGACCGTCGATTTCCGCGATAGGAGCAATTCGTCGGCGACGGAGGAGAAGAATGCGACCGCGTCAACGGAGCCGAGCGAAGTTAGTTCCGTCCGGTTGGGCCACGAGGCGACGACGGTCGAAGGATCGACGGTCGGCGATGGATTGTTGACGAATAAGACGGATTCGATCGATGAATCGAAGAAATTGGAGAGGAATTCCACCGCGGCACCTGATGAAACGAAAGATAAAGGCGGCGACGATGATAACGAAGTTGACGGTAACGATGGTGCTTAAAAGTGGGATACTCCGGGATTAATCGTCTAATTAATAAGTTCTTAATTAATTCTAGTTAATTATTGTTAGATTAAGGATCAGAGGGCATTAATTGGATTCATCTATTTCGCAACGTTACTGTCAATAGCTGTGATTTCATGTTTTTTTTTTCCTTTTAAACGCGGAATAAGATTCCATTAGCTTTAGTTTTAGTTAAATAATTTGTAGCGTAGAATTGTTCAAATAAAGTTATTAAATCTATGGGTTTACTCGATTTAAGAAACTCACATGATAAGTTGTTATCGCAAATTGGCGCAAATATTTACTGGAAACCGAGTTCTAATCAGTCACGTAAATTCGTGCCATTTCCACATTGCTTTCAATTAATAACAATCGACGATGGTGGGAAATTGGTCACTTTAAAAGACCCCAAAACAGTCACTACGAACTGTATTCAGAAAACGAAACCACCAAGATTCAGCATATGAAGTAAGAAACTTAAGTTGAAAGTGTTCAGCTCGAAAGTTGTTAAAAATGAATTTATCACTGTTGTTAACGATTTGCGTTACGCTACGAGCGATCTATTCTTGGGATTTGGATTCACATAGAAGTCACCATAGGCTACGATGTCCATGGACCCATTGCTCGCGGGGTTACGTGTTACAATGGTCGACACAAAACCGATGTCCGATATGCGCGCCACGCGAAAGTTGTAAGTTGCATACATTGTTCTTGAGCCGATTGGCAAGGCTTAACGTGGGATTCGATTGTTTGCGAAAAGCCTTCCCCACGGCGCCGCCACCTTGTCCGATGATCACTTGCGGCCCGGGCACGATTTACCACGATCCGGGTAACGGACAATGCCCGGAATGTAGACCAGAATCAAGTAAGACAACGAGAAACCGCTTTTTCTTTGCTTATTTTCAATAATATATCTCTCAAATAATGAAAACAGCCGCAGAAGAGCCATCAACAACGACGCCGCTGCCATGTGCGATGATCACTTGCGGCCCGGGCACGATTTACCACGATCCGGGTAACGGACAATGCCCGGAATGTAGACCAGAATCAAGTGAGATAATAAGAACCCGTTATTTCTTTGCTTACTTTCAGCATAATAACCGTTAAAACAACCGCAGCGAAACCATTGTCGACAACAGCATCACCACAAACGACAACGGCGAGCGCGCTACCTATCGAAAGATTGGTAAATGCTGTGGAGGCCGATGGGGAACCGACAGTGCCAACGAAGTTAATAGCAAGACACGACCATTCGGAGAAAGATGATGAAGAAGAAGAAGCTGACAAACCATTACAATCGGAAGAGGAACCCACAGAAGGAGCAACAGCATCTTCTGAAGAACCCACAGAAGGAGCAACAGAAACTTCTGAAGAACCCACAGAAGGAGCAACAGAATCTTCTGAAGAAAGCACAGAAGGAGCAACAGAATCTTCTGGAGAACCCACAGAAGGAACAACAGAAACTTCCGAAGAACCCACAGAAGGAGCAACAGAATCTTCTGAAGAACCCACAGAACGAACAACAGAAGCTTCTGAAGAACCCACAGAATCTTCTGGAGAACCCACAGAAGGAACAACACAATCTTCTGAAGAACCCACAGAAGGAACAACAGAAGCTTCTGAAGAACCCACAGAAGGAACAACAGAAGTTTCTGAAGAACCCACAGAAGGAACAACAGAATCTTCTGAAGAACCCACAGAAGGAACAACAGAAACTTCTGAAGAATCAACAGAAGGAACAACAGAAACTTCTGAAGAATCAACAGAAGGAGCACCGGTTAGACTAGCGGAATCAGAATGTGATTCGACAGAGGACGAAACAGAAGAACCTGCGGCGCAAATACTCCCAGTAAGATCGACGGATGAACATTACTCGGAAGAATGCGATTCGTTCGAAGATGGCGTCGAAGTGCCTGAGGAGACTACGCCTCGGACTACAACGAAATCGGAGGAAGCATCGCCACCGGAAACTGCTACCATTCCTCCGACAGAAACTACAACGGCTTCCCTACTTCCTCTGCCGTTAAGACGATTTTCGACGAATGGCGTGACTGGTAGGAGCGAACTAAATTAATTTTTAAAACACGTTGTCTGACGCCTAATTGCAGAAACTCCGACAACAACAGGCAGAACGGTCAAAGATTGCGACATACCGACTTGCAAACCGTGTTTCTCTGTGACAGTCGTACCGGGCGAAAACGGCGATTGTCCTTTCTGCCAATTAGACGAAGGTGAAGAGGTTTTCTCCACCGCCGGTTTGCAAGGTTTCTCATCGATATCGCACACTTTCTTATAGATTGTTTGACACCGTCGACGACTTTGCCGCCGCCTTGTCCGAGCATCGCGTGTTCGTCAGGTTTTGTGGTACAGGACCCGGGTAACGGAGAATGTCCGCGTTGCGTGGAAAGAAGCGGTGGGAATTACCGCGATTACCATGGGGCTTTATTTAATGTTGAATAACATATCATGGGAACCGTAAACGATGCCAATTGCAAAATATAATTGGAATAGCGTCCGTTTGTGTGATAACTGTTTGTTTTTCTAGCAAGAAATACTCGCATAATCGATTTTTTTTTCGCATTCTTTGAAAAACTATTCGCAATTTCATTCATACGATCGACGCCATTGAACAATTCGTAATGAATCATAATCGGTGTTATCGGCGAGCGATTAGCATAAAGACATTGCATTTGCAAATTGTTGTGCTATTTACGTTTTGCAAAATGTTAAATAAACTAAAAATCGCTCACCTTTCGACGAGCTGCGTCTCCTCTTGATCGCCGTCTCCGTTTCGTCCTCGGATGACGTCGCCGACGACGATGGTTTGATCGACTGCGCCACGGATAAATCACTAAGACACTTTCGCACTTTTCGCTTGTCCTTCTTTGTGAAACTGTCCACTTTGATCGGCACCAAGTCCTCGCTGTTCTTCCGGCTATAATCGCTCGGTGGCTCTTGCACGACGTAATCGGCGTTGAGGGCTTCGGAAACGTCCGCGTTTCCAGCATCGACCTCCTCGATGACGTTTTTGACGTTCAAACTACCGTTCCTACGCACGTTTTTCTTAACCGTCGAGCGATTATTAAGATTCGTCGCACTCTTCGAATGCGGCAGCAAGTTGTCCACGTTGCCGGCGTTGTTCCGTTTACAATCTTCCGTCGTTCGGCCGTCGGGAACGGTTTTGCGTCTACGCCAATTCGGATTCACGTAAGTCTCTTCGCGTATAATCAACGTGCCCGCTTTGCTCGTTCGCGTAATGTACTTGTTGTGTTTGAAATGATTAAATTCCATCTTATTCGTAGCGCCGGCACCGTTACATTCTTCCATCTCGAATCGTTGATACTGGCGCTTCTTCTTAGCGGATTTCCCTTTATCGTCGCCATCGTCGACGATCTCGTTTTCTAAGCGTGCCGCCGCCGGAGCCGCATTATTCATCGATCCTATCATGAATTTACTGTAACCGTCCGTAATTGCACGCTTCAAACTTTCGTCGTTATGTTTTAATAAGCGCTGATATACGTCGTCGCTCCGCGATCTCTTGTAGCTTTTCTTATTAGCGCTATTATTATCGATTAATACTTTTAAGGCGCTCTTTCGTTGCAGAATCTCCTTCAGTTTGCTTCGTTGGTCTTCTTTATCTACAAGAAAGATAGGTAGCCGATGAGAAAAGTATTTAAAAAGAACGCGAGAGAGTTTGTTAGAGTTAGAGTTCCGATGGAGAACGGAGAAAGAATAAATAATGAGTTCAGATTACAATAAAAATTGTGGGAAGGAGTTGACGTTTTGCTTTGGTTTGCTGCTTAGAATTGCTGAATATATTGTAATTTACAATGTTTGTGTTTGGAAGAATAAGTTTATGGAATATCAATGACTCACAGTTACATAAAATATAACTGAAAAAGAAATTGAAGAATTGAGATTAGTTGGAGGAAGCGGTTGAGTTTACCCTACTTCCAGTTGGAATTGCAGAATGAATTGTGGATTACAATGTTTGTTATTTGTAAGGATAACTTTATGGTATATTAATGAGGTACAGGTGTGAAATGTAACTGAAGAAAAAGCTAGAGAAAAGGGGACTAAAATCTGATATGAAGAGTTTGGAAAACTTGCCATAGAATAACTCGCTCTTGGATTTACGTAACGGATTCTTCGCATCATTATCGTCGCATTTTTCTCGGGACGCGCTCCGTCTCCGTCGCGCCTGTCGCCGTTTCTCCTTCTCCGTCGTCCCGGATTGTTCCGGCAATTCGTTGTTGTAGCAATTTATCGATTGCTCCTCCCGTTCTTCCCATTGCTGCTGCTGTAGCTGTTGTTGTTGTTGTTGCTGACGCGTCGTAGATTTAGGATATCGCCTATTATTATCATTATTATACCGATTGATCGATTCGTATTTTCCAACAGGTTGCTTCGTCCTCTTCTTCTTCTGTGCGTCCAATATGTCGCTCCTACATCTTTCCAAACGATTTCGCAACACGGTCCTCTCATTATCGTTCGCATAATCGTTACTATGCCATGTCCGTCGTTGGATGCCATCGTCTTCGGCTTCGACCAGTAAACGACCTTTGAAGTCGTATAATTGTATCGTCGGCAATGCGATGTGCGGCGACGATCGCGACGTCGACAGTTCCCAATTCCAGTTCTTCGGTTTACGCAATTGCAATCGAATTACGTCTGGTACCGATTCTATCGAGCCGTACGTCTCGGACGATCTCCGTTTGATCTTCGACGCGTTCATTGTCATTTACTTTCGACGACGACTAATATACAATCACGTTTCTTGTTCCATTCTCTCGTTGTACGTGCATGTACGACTTGTAATAACAAAAGGCGAAATTACTCTTCTTCCTACACACGTTTGGAACCGGGCCAAATGCAAAACGGAATCAAGGTCAGTCACGCGTTCTATTCTTAAAAACCCATCATCAAAATTCCATCACCTGTTATTTAACACCTACAAAACAACGAAAGACTTATTAATAATTGCATGCGAATGGAGAAGCGTAAGAGCGAAATTCAAATTTGTTTAATTACAAATGGTCGGTTCATTAATCGTTGGAATTGTAGTGCACGTCCATATAGTGAGCGAGCCAAATGTTGTAAAATAGCACGTTTGTTTACGACCGCTGCGTAAACCAACACTATACACGCCAGTTTAATTATAAATTAAAGTCAATCACGCGCGATTTTCAATCACTACGCCACAGTGTACACGAACGCACGACAAATAAGAATCGAATTAATGGTGTTGATTATGATCGCGATATTAGGCCCTTGATCAATTCGAAATAATCTCGCACTACAATATGCTTGCTATTCGATAATAAAAATGCTAACGGCAGTGGTAGAAGTGATAAATTTAGAAATGCCTGGCCGCTTTGCCAAATAAACATGAAAATCGAATCGTTTTTTTTATCATAGATCAAATGCTGAACGACGATCGAGTTCAAAACAAGAAAGTAACAAACAACAGGACGACATAATTTAAAATCGTCGACGTCGTCGTCGTCATCATCATCAGTATTATTAAACCGTTTATCTGGCGAACATCTTGTTACTGTGGCGATAGGTTGCAAGTAACACAGTTGGTTGTAGTCGCGTAGCCCCATCGCACCCACTGAACAAATATTTGGCTCAAAAATAGATTTCGCAGCATTCTCACTAGGTCACTTGTGCGTGTGCTTTGTGCACGCACAAACGACACGTACCATCATCAATTAATTAATCAAATTTAAACTTTATAGTGAACAATAAAGCTTGTTGCAGATTGGTGCATTATTAAAAGAAAATTACCTCTCTGACTAAAAACAGAAAAGGATAAAAACTTGGTAATTTTGTTGGACAGCGAAACGAGATGATGTTCTCTTTTAATTCGTGGCGTTTCATCAACATTCTCACTAACTTAATATGGCCCTCATGCACGTTATAACTTTTCGTCCAAAATAAAAGTTAGAAGTGGTTTTAACGTCACTCAAAAGTTTTCCATTATTTATTCGTCAGCAAAAAAGAAACGGTGTGTGCCTTAAAACATAATTCGCTTCCTCTTGATTAATAATTAATAACTAATTATTTTCGTTGCCGACAATTTTTTCGTAATTACTTTTATATTCGCCCAAAGATTAAAGAAATCCTTCAGCAAACGGTCACAATCGACGAGATTACTTCTTAATTGCACTTTTCGATTATTAAATGCACCAATTTCACAAAATATTTGGAAAAATCAACACAATTCGTAATGTACACTTGAAAATCTGACTTTTCTAGATGGCGGACATGTCTTGCCATCTATCGTCCAAAGGCTTAATTTATCTTCGTTAAAAATATAACATTTTATTAAGATTTAAGACGATAAAACATTGCAGCTTGAAAATATTCAAAGAAATTTTGATTAATTTCTGCAATCACTGACTTATTTAATATATTATTGCACTTCTTGTTGGTGCAAAATGAACTAGATGGCAGCAGATGTTTCGCATGGATACGAATTTTAAATTTGCGCTCTTTCAAACAAAACGAACGAATAACTTTATTATCTACATAATTTAAATAAAACAATAGTAATTGTTTAAGATCTGATTAATATTCATTGTATTTTATATCAGAAGTTTAATGAAAGTTATCTGTTAGCAATCAAACACAATTATGCACCGAATCCAAATAGACTTAAAATAAAATTGATTATCGCCCTCGGAATACTGAAGATGGTTTTGCATACCGAATCGATCATATTCCAGATATCGCTTAAGAGTGCACCGACTGGCGTCGAGCTTCTGGTTAAAGTGTTGGATTCTAAAACGAAACATTCTTAGATAAAAGACGTTATCAATATGTTTGGTACTTACCATGACAAGAAACGAAATAAAAGCCAAAGATTACAATTAGGAGGATGAAAACGTATGCGTGTTGCATCTTGAGGCCGAGTGATGTATGGAACGTGTATGGAAAAGAATGATGTATGGCCTTAGTTTGAAATTGCGTAATCAAATAAAGCTTTCCACAATTCTATCGTTAAACAAATAAAGACTTTTTTTCCTGGCATTCACAAGTTCGAGGCAAATCCCAATTTTAGGCCCCATTTAATGATCGCACGATTACGACCAATTGTCTTAAGAAATTCAAGATTATGTCGCCGCCGTTTCTTATCGCGTTCAAAACCAAATTGACGATATTGTTTGCCAAACCAACGTCGTAGTTAAAATAAGAAGGAGAATGGTTGGTCAAATCCGCGACGATCTCTAAAGAAAGATGTTAATCAAGAATCTGGTTAATTATGTACAAATTTACCTGTAGAGCCGACTACGTGAATTGCGCAAATTTTTACTACAACCGTAGCTATTAGAATTTTAGCGAAAGTGCGCATTTGCTTTGATTGTCTTCCTTTTCGGTCTTAATCAAACACAAACTTAATGAGAATAACGCAACGAAGTTTTGATTAATTTACATTTTCGTTTGTGAAGTTACGTAGGGCATTCTTATCGTTTAATGTAAATATAATTGTTCCAAATTGTTATTTTTTTCTTCTTGCATCATCCTTATCGTGAGCATTGTTTCAACAGATTTTAGCAGCCTTTAGCAATTGGTTTATGCAAAAGAGGACCAAAAGGAGAAATGTGAAACTTCGAATTTCCGTTCACTTAAACAATTCGTTATTTAAATTATTATATTTATTTCACAATCATTTGATACAATAATAAATTCCGGTTCCTTCAACAACTTCAATTTCTCTTCATTGACCAGCTCACTTGAATATGGAAAATATGAGTCCCAAGATTCTTCTCGGTATGTATAATATTGCCGAGAATATCCATTTGAATATACTAAGAAGCGGCGACGTAGTGCCCCCAGTCGGTGCCGGCGTGGTTACTTCTGCAGAAATTAAATAACTTAAAACTAATCGAACGTAAAGAACAAAAAATACTTACGAGTGTCCTCGGAGGCGACGTAATACACACAGCAGATGAGTACGACGAACAAAAGGATGTACGTAAACTTCATGTTTCCCTTTTCAGATTGTCTTTAAAGGCGATTCGCAAAAAGTTGGTTCTTCAGAGTTTGTTCTGAACGAGTCGTCGAATTGAATGGGCCATTAGAGGTCTTGCAATTTATATTAATTTTTTCTCGACATGGAGCACTCCGTCATAATCCATTGTCTGATTATTTTTTGGACAATTAATCCGTCTTATCATCTAACGCAAACAACAGAGAGGCCTACGGCGAAGAAGAGCTCTGTTGACATTAACAGTATTTCTAGGTAATTAATTAATATGAAACAACACGCGAAACTTGTCACCGCGTGCTTATCACTTGGAAACGTGCAAATCACCATGCGACCTTCGCGATTTGTATTATTTTTTTTCATTTTGTTGAAGAGTTAGGCGAAGTTAATTTATTTGCCAAACTAATTCCAAATTTCGACGATTTCATTTATCGTTTGCCAAGGATCTACGCAAATCAAATCAAATATTTGAAAAATCAAAGTACAACAATACGTGATTTAAAAAAAAAGGACAATACATTTATTTATTAATTCTTCAAACGCAATTACAATTAGCTAATCCTTCGTTCTGCGCTCCAATCGCACGTTGATGCCGTTCGTCGATTTCAGCACGACGGTGATCTCGAGGTTATCGATCTCTTCGCCCGGTAATATGCGGTAGTTCGATACGATCTTCACTAGGGTCGCTTTCAGTTCGAGCATCGCGTATTTTTGCCCTTGAAAATAACTTTTAGCCAAAGTCTCCGATTATTCGCGATCGAACCTCACCGATACAATTCCTCGGTCCGGCACTGAACGGCACGAACGCGTACGGATGCCTCTGGCGACTGTTCTCCACGGTGAACCGTTCCGGATCGAATCGTTCCGCGTCCGGATGATACTCCGGATTCCGGTGCACCATGTACGTGTTTACGCTAACGTTACAGCCGGCCGGCAAAACGTCCTTAGCTAGTGCAATCGGAAAAACGTTCGTTCTTATCGCATATTTCGTTTCCCTCCTCGATACGTACTCAATTGCAAATCGGTCTCCAACAATCGACTGTACGACGGAATCGCCGGCGAGAGTCGCAACGTCTCCTTGATCACCATCTCCATGTATTGGCAATTTTGCAAATCGTTGAACGTCAAAGCGTCCACTTTCGAACCGAAGAGATCGTTCGCCTCCTCGAACGCTTTCTTCTGCAGGCGGGAGAGTTTACGTAAATCGACAAACGTCTACGGTGTGACTACATTTTTGCGCATAACTTTTTTCCTTGTGGCTCAATCCGGACCGAAACGATATTATTGGATCCAGAATGACAAAATGCATCAAATAATTGTGAATATTTGAAATATCACTGACGCAGAAATATAAGATCACCTGGAGAGAATCAACTTAAGTCATCTTGAAACATCTGAAATATGCCAGGTCATTAATCACGATTTTGATAAGAATTTCGTGCTCCAGTTCTTTATCTGACATCGAAAAGGGCCAAATTATTGCCTGTCACAGTGTGGACTTAGTCAACGATATGTAGCAACGGCCATAAACCTTTTCAAAACCGTGCTGCAACATTTCTTGAAAAATCCATGGATTTTGCCATTCTGAATCCAATAATATCGCTCCGGTTCAGATGGAGCCACCGTTAAGTCCAAAGATGTATGTAAAAGAACGAAGCGCTCACCTGAACGTCTTGGTTCCGCGATAAGTAATAAACGGCGAAACCCATGGCGGCCGTTATTGTATCGTGTCCCTTGGAGAGGAAAAGCGAACCATCAAACAAAACGTGAAATTGTGACGCTTTTGTACGAAGAGATTTCACTTACCGCGAAAAGGAACGTGTTCACTTCGTGGCGAATGTCGTCGTCGGTGAACCCGGACCCGTTCATCTGGTCGATGAGCAACAGGTCCAAGAAGGCGCGTCGCCTCTTGATGCCGACATCGTCGACTTCCTTCTCGCCGCCGACGTCGGCCATCTGCGTTCGTCTCTCTGCGATCACCTTGTTGCAATAATCGTGCAGGATTTGCAACGATGCCGCTTGCTCTTTGCCCTGTTTGGACAAATTGAAGATGAACGTTGGATGCAGGAAGACGTTGAAGGCCCTCCGGTGAGCTATTTTCGTCATGCTGCAAGTGATAGATGCGGCTGTTTTAAAGGCGAAAACAAAATGCGATTGTTTAATTACGCGTGAACCGCCTTCACGTACGAACTGTTGCGATCCTCTTGGTAGTTGCATTGCGTTCCCATCGACGTTTCTGCACATTTTCGACAATTTTCTTATTAAATAACAGCAAAAATTTAAGCTCAAGTTTGCACCTAGAATCGCGTCGAAAGCGTACAAATTCAGGTAGGGGTAGATATCGAACTCGTCGCCCTTATCGGCCTCCTTGTTCAGCAGTTTCAGCAGTACGGCGCCCTTCTCGTTGAACACGTCGACGAACCGTTCCAAGATGTTGAAATGGAACGCGGGCGTGACGGCTTTGCGGTGTTTGTGCCAATGTCGACCGGACGCGGTGACGAGCCCTTGCCCGAGCCACGAGACCAAGTAGTTGTAAGTGGCGGACTTTTTTATGTTCTTCGTGTCGCGTAAGAGTATCTGCATTAGAGGAATTTAGTTGGATTAACGTTTCGTTCTTTGAATCATTGCAGAACGTCGCTGGGGACGATCACCTCAACGTCGGCGGGATCCGAGATAAAGACGTACAACGATGAGCCGACCCATTGTTTCAGCACCGAGCCGTACTCCTTTTGCGCTCTTATCAGATTGTTGAGACGGTCTGTTTGCGAAATAACGAAAAGAAATCGTTTCGTTCGTATCTTAGGGCGAAAAGAATCGAAATTGCTCGCTTACCTTTTGGATTCAAGAAGAACGGCAACGCGTTTCCGAAGATTGGCAGCGTCGGCGGTCCTTTAAGCCTCTCGCTCAGCTCCAGCAAGTGCTTCTTGCCGTTGTCCTTGCGGAAGAGGAAATAAGTCGCGACCGCAATCGCAATTAGCAGGATAACTATCGCGCTCATCGCACCGTTTCCCTTCTTCTGTCAACGGCACCTTCAACGAGAGAGGAGAAATTAAGCTGCAATACAAAGTTTTTGCAACTCGATTCGTATTTAATACCTGTAGTTTCGCAATTTGCCCAATTGTTAGCTTTTTTATTTAATTGTGCACTTTTATCTAGGTCGATTAAACTGTTGATAATTGGGGTTTTGAAGTCTAGGCAAGTCAACGGCGAGTTTCGACACTCCGTTTACCTTAAAGATGCACGAATAAGTGTTGAGCCTTTTAAGATTAAGAGCATAAAAACTTTATTTGTTTTGCTTATTACATAAACAATCACACGCGAAGTCGCGATAGGTCAGACGCGCTAAAGAACCGACCGACTGTTGACCACTAAACGTTTTTAAGTTGGGCGCTATCTAACGATTTGCAATGTTTTGCGATTTTTTGCGAGAACTCCGCGCGTTCGTATCGATCGAATCACAAAGGTTTTAATCGATCGATAATGATGAAAAACAATTGACGATCATTAAAAGATTTGCGATGTTTTGCGAATTCCTCTGAGGAATATCTCCACGTTTTCGAATCGATTGATTGCAAACGTTTTAATCGAGCGATAATGATCGCAAACAATCGATAATAATTGATGAACATGTGCGTAAAACTTCAAACTTTTGTTCTTTTTCCTTTCCTAGTAGCAAACTAACCAAGCGTCTTAACGGAACTGAGCCAAGATAGCAATCAAATTGTTATAGATGGATAATGGGGGCCTATTTATTTTTATAGTATTACACAATCTCTAATAAAGTTTAAAAGAATTAAATTGGCTACTAAATAAAATTCAAGGTTAACACACGTCGATTTGCCACGGGGTTCTTAAGCGAGAGACGGGAATTAATTTGAATTCGGGGCAGGTCACATTCGCAGTTGCGAAAAACGCAATTGGATTGAATTGGAAATTAGCAAGTCGCGTTTAATAAATTACGCATGATTCCGCATTTGAATGCTTCCATATTCATATTTATGTTAAATCATGGCCAACAATTAACAAACGAAGATTGATTAATTAGCAATCGCTGATGATAGTCTCGAATACAATTCACGTTTCTTTCCTTTTCTTGATAAATCCAAGGTCGTTTTTCTTGTTAGATAAACGAGACCAAGAAAAAAATATCAAAAACAAACTAGTTAATTAACTAGATCAAAATCGCAAATCAAAGTTCATTGCTAACAATTTTTTTGCTGATATTTCGCAACTAACCAAGATTGATGCTCCCATAAAGAAATATTTTGCTAATTAAAATACTGTCGAACAAAATTAACAAATTGCCTTAGCTTACAATTAGGTAGAAGTTTCGATAAGAAAAGATTCAAATTTCGTTTTGTCGTCATTGCCAATTATATTGTTGCTAAATTAGCATTTAGACAACGCCGTGTACTCTTGCGATTGTTTGATTGCCTATAGTTAACAAAATTAAACATTCTTCGTCCTGAGAGGATAAATCGTTGAAGAGGATCGAAAAAACGCTCACTTTAATTGCGTCTTCTTCTTTAACACTATCTTTGCAATCGATGCCTTTTGTTCGAATTCTTTCGTTAAAAACAATTACAGCTGGAATTTTGCCATTCTCTCGCCTTGTTTAAAATCGTATCAAAGACAAACGGAGAACAAGTTCCTGATTCAAAAGAATTTCTTTCGACATTAGAATGATTAATATGCTTCGATCGTTATGACACAAGAGAAAATTCCTCTAAGATTACAAATCGTCGCGAATAATAATCTAGGTATGCAATAGTAATAAATGGATCGTTATTTCTTTATTATCCATCACAAGAGCCGGCGATTCTCGAGACTAAACATACCTTTAACACCTTAAGACCGTTCGTGGAACATTTTTTCTTCTCGCTTTCAGATAGGTGTGTTGTTTTATTAACGCGGTGAAAGTGATTTAAAGAAACGTAAACGGCCGCACGGAACACGTACCAGAGACATTATTATTATAATTCGCCAAATACCTAATGACTTAGTTATTATTGTAATTCCATTTGGATAAAAGGAATTTTTAGGGATAGGAACGATTAAAAAGTGAATTTAAATAATGTAAATGCATGGAGTCAAAAGTCGAAGAACCGTCTGCTTCTTTTTCTCCTTTTGCGATGACATTTACTGACCTTTATGTAAGAGAAGAATTTATTATCGCGTTGAAAATCGTGCCAAAGAGAATCGAGAAGAAGCGGCAAAAAAACTTTCCATCTTCTAGGCAAGTTGAATGGCTTTGCAACAAAAAAGAAGCAACAACTTTTGATCATTCTGTGTCACATTTGTTGCCAAACTTATAATGAAAGAAAGAGGTTCATCAATAACGAAGAAATTATGAAATTTGAAAGGTCGATCAACTAATGTTAATTAGATGGGACGTCGCGTCTCATCGAATCATCGACTGTTTTAGAAAAGGCTTTTCCTTTTCTTCTCTTTTTTTTTCGTATGACCAACATTTCTTAATAAACAAACGCTGGTGATAAAGTCGCGGAGAAAGTATATTGGGTACGCATTTTTATACAATGATATGCGTCGAGGGCAATCGACGAAAATGAAAAACTTTCACTGATTCTCTTTCTTCGTTTACCTGCCTCGAAAGAAAAGAGAACTTGTTGTTGTTATTTTAGTTAATTAGGCAGAATAATTTAACAACCGAAGGAGCGAAAAAAAAGACAGCCAGCAGAAGAGGAATTCGTACAAGAAGAAAAAGAACAATCGGGAGAAGGAAAGTACCTTAACGTAATATGCACTTTCTTCGCGACCGAATCGTTCTTTCTTCTTTTGTTATCAGTTTAAATTGCTAATCATTTCCTCTTTCCCCGTTTCTTTTTTGTTAACCATTGTTTTTAATTAATTACCGATCAATTATCCGGCCATTAATACGTAATAATTCCTTACAATTTCCTAGTTAATTAACTTGATTAATTAATTCAACTACTCGGAGTGTTGCTAAAGTCTGCAGGTGGCTCAATGGTCTAGGGGTATGATTCTCGCTTTGGGTGCGAGAGGTCCCGGGTTCAAATCCCGGTTGAGCCCAATCTTTTACAACACTTTCAATTCAACAACAGTTTTTTAAGCTTCCTAAGACCTAGTGTCCGTAAAACCACTCCTGACAGGTCTTCTTAAGACCTGATGCAGACAAAGGGCTTTCGATCGAACCCAAGCACTTCTTGTTTGTAAAGCCATTGTCGTTGTTGACATTACGTGCAATGCAATGAAGTTATTTTGTTTTGCACGTGGGCATACAGGTATTCCAACTCTTCAGCAGGTAGATGTTTGTCCATCCAACAAGCGGACGTTGATGGAGAGGCCAAGGAGTCGACTTTATTTTTCGTCTTTTAGTCGTTAACCTTTGAATCGTCCCGACGGCGTAGCGCCCAAGGTTACGCGAACAATGTGGTGAAAACTTTAGAAAACTTCGAAACTTCGAAATTTCGAGAAAGAAAATCAATTTCTTGCGCTCGATGACAATAAACCAATATTAAGTCACTTTCACTTCGGCGTATACAATTTTTTTTTTGGAATACGTCAGTAATTGTTGTCGTGAAAAACAGTCCATCGAGGATTTTTTGTTGCGATTAATAGACGTGTGCTTTTTTTGCAACAAATCGCTCGCTTAATTAGTAATCAGCATACTTCATTCGTCGGACAATGCTTATTCGCATTGAGAATTAACAGTTATGCACGGTATTGCTATTAATAATAAGGTGCGGCTTATCTCTTTCACCGGCTATCCGACATTTTCCAACGGTCGCATAATTTTTAATTCAATTTCAAATGCGAATAATCGGCTTTTGTGTCTTCGTTCGCTGCGACGCAGCGCAATTGCTTCCTCAACTTTCCTGAAATGAAGACGTCCAGCGCCATGTCTTCAGCGCTTTACCGTTGTTGCGTTTTGATTGATTTAATTTTTGGCAAATGACTCACTGTCATTATTGGCAAACGTTCGTTGAATGTTAATTCGATCGATATTTGCTGCCCGTTGACCAAATAGTGACATAATTTTCGATTAACTGTATAGTGCACAATTAGAGAAAAATAATGACTCAACAATGGTCCTTCTAGCCTGTCGTAAGGCCTTGTATTGTAAATTACACGAAGGTGAAACCGTTTTTTTTTTCTAAGAAGAAGGGAAAAAGTCGTATAAAATGCCAACGATATGCTGGACATGAATGCAAGAGCGATTAGTGAATCTTTTTCGTTTTTCCAATTCGATAACCTTCCACGTTGCGGACGTCTTCGTCGTTGGCGCTATATCAGAAGTTCAATCTTAAGGAAACAATAATAATTAATACATCGTAATAATTCTCTTCTCAATACCGGCTCGTAGATTTCGAATTAATTCATTCGTAGAATACGATCTCTTTCGAATCGAATTCTTTTCGAACGCCAACCTTGAATTATCATTTGTATTTCTACGTTCGATTATTAAGAAAAAGGATGTAAGCGTTGCATTATTGCTGAAATACAAGAGTCAGGTAACGATTAGGCAAAAGCGAGTCGAGTATAATCGTTTGGGATTATTAAAAAAATAATACGTTGGCATTAAAATTCTTTTTAATTAATTCATCTAATTAATGAGCCGTTAAGGACAACAACAAGCGCCAAAACATATCGATCGAATTAAAAAAGCTAGAAAGGAATTTCGTTAATTAACCTGAATTGCCCAATTCGATAAAGCAATAATAAGAAATTGATTAATTAATTATTACTAAGAGGATTCTTGACGGCTTTACTCGATGCAAGTTTAACCCACAAAACAATCGGTTATATAACGAAAAATGTGAGTTTGTAAAAGATTATGATTGCGTGGTGCCGAAGCAATAAGAAAAAGAGACGAACGTGCCGGAGGAGAGTGAAAGTGACAAAATTGAAATAGGCCAAAGAAACGATTAAGCAAATATCGATAAATGTTAGACCGATCCGCGTTTTGGATCTTTACCAAAATGATTAATCGCAATTAATTGCTCGGTAAATTCGAGTTGCCCAAGATTGAAATTGTATCGATTTTCATCGAAAACAGAAAATCGCAAGATGATGAGAAGCTAAATGTTGAGAAAGATGTTGGCCAGGGTAAACTTAGTGAGAAATATCAAAGTCATGAGGAGAGGTACGAAATGAAATCGATGGAAAAGTAGTTCTCCTTGAAGACGAACCTGCGGAACTGGTCGATTAAATAAATCGCCGCTCGCTGTGGCACACTGATCTAATGCCGTCGTAGAAAAGAAGAGAGCGAACGAAGAAAACGAATCGAAAAAGTTTTCTCCTCGATGTTACTTTATAACGTCGATACACCTGCAAACACGAAATAACGCGGTGGAGCCGCGAAGGAAATTGTTTCTTTGGAATTCCATCGTCGCTCGAAATGTTAAATGTCAGGAATGGAAGAGATACGACAGTGAACGATGGGAAGGGAAAGAAACCGGTTTCCAGAGGGAGATTGATTGAAACAAAGAGAGAGAGAGAGAGTTGCAACAATTTATTATTGTACTTTAATTATGCAATCGAATCGTCCCTCGTCGCATTTAAATGCAAAACGATGATGAATTTGCCAGAAAAAGAGAGACAAGCAAAGAACTAATTTTTGGCCAAAGCAAAGGTTTTTTTTTCGATCTTGCATAACGCAAAGTGGCATTACGTCTTGAGGCTCTCAAAAACTTCGAAGTAGTTTAAAGAAAGTTGGACAAAACGAGACCTAAGGCCTTCTTAAACAAAAAAGCACAATTATTTTCGGCAATTTTTTCGTTAGGTTATAACGCATTATATAATTTCACGAGTTTAGCAATAAAAACGACTAATTATAATTATTCCGAGTGCATTCGCGTTTAGAGGGAACCGCTTACGAATTCAAAGCGTATTGTTTGTACAATTTTTCGTACGAGAATTTTAATTGAATTATTAATAACAAATTATATAATGTTTATAACAATCGTGCGAGGGACGTTGGACGACGAAGAAAATTGAATGGATTCAGTGTGGACAATGGGTTAGTTGCAGTTATTTTATTCGGATTAATTAACATTCAACACGGTCTTCTACTTCGTTTACGTCTTTCCCTTTATCGAATCCTTTTTCTAGAATTTCGACGATTAATATGCAAGCGCATCGGCCAGACGTTGGACATTAACGCATTAACGACGTTTCGTTTTTTTTGTGCGTGTGTGAGGAATCGATCGCTCAACAAAATCGACAGACATCCGTTATAATTTCATTCTCGATTGAGAGAGAGAAACGATAAACGTTAGAGAAGGAAACGTGAATTTTTAATAATTCCACGCGAACATTTACTACAATTCCTGTGGACGAGCGGAAAGGAAGTCACGGTCGTAGATCGATGGCCTCACCGAAAGACCGACGCTCATAAGAATTCATGCCCATTACGACGGCACCAATCGACCCTACGTTTATTTACGTGCGAAAGTTCATCAATCGGAAGAACGACTTGGATTGCAACTTCCCGGATTGGCCAATCGAAAAATCCAATTCACAAGTAGAAAACGAAGAAAAATCATAAAACTCGATAAAAGCGTGTTCGCGTCAAGGATAAATTGCTGAAATTGCGTTTCGGTTGTGTTTTATTTTATTTTTTGTTCGGATTTTGCAAGCTTCCTTTCTCACGTTAGCATTTGGAAATGGTGGATGTGAGCGAGGATCATCTTTTTCACGTTGTTCGTCTTTGCGAGTAAAGGGTCAAGGATTGTTTTGCCCACTCGAAACCAAACCCAAAGTCGTCGATGGCAAACAGAATGACTCCTCGACGCCCACGTTGGCCGTTGTGCAAAAATCGAAGTCTATTGCCAAAGTGATTCTCTTTTGTATTTGCATGTTTGCCTTTTAATCGCTTCTTCTTGCTCTGCTGTTTATTTAAAGGCACTCGTAGCCCGTAAATCATCTTTTATTGCACGCAGCAATCGTAATATTAAAGGGGCTCGCAATTTATGCGAGAATTTATTGACGGCAATAAGAAATGGACAATGGGAAATTGCAAGTGATTTAGGATCGCGCTATCGCCAATAAAAAAGTGCTACAACCATTATTTAAGACCGAAAAGCAACAAGAAAATTGATTTTTATCAGCGAACGTTATCATTTAAGTGCCTTTAAATTATTGCAGCAACGCATAAACGTCGTCAATTCATTTTTTTTTTAGTTTAGAACATCCTCAAACTAAAGAGATCTGCATTTTTGTTGAAGACAAACTTTGCCCACGTAATAACAATTAATTGTTCATCCGGAGATGACTCACATCGGGATTTATCATGTAGAATTTCAATTGAATCGTTGCATAACGAAAGTTGTTGTTGGTGATGATGATGAAGAAAGCGCATTTGGTTCGTTGCAAAATAAATTGCATTATTAATAAACGAAAGAAAGTGAGTGACTTGATGCCGATTGAATTGGAAAAAGTGTCGAGGAAGACGATTTTTCCTTTTTGCAATTGTCGATACTTAATTAGCATATAATGAAGCCGGTGTGAAAGATGATGGGACTTCAATGCGTGATGCAATTCAATTTTAAACGTCGACTTATGTAATCCTGTTTGGTTAACGAGCGTTCAAATTGGTAATTAAACGATTTATTAATTAGCCGACGAACAAATAGTTGTTTATAGTTGAGAGATGATTAAATTTTCAATCTCGAACTGAATAATAAATCCGCAATTTTCGCCACTTTTGTTGCGTGAAAGTATTACAAATTGATTTTGTTCGAAGCAAAATTTTAGATTAATAGTTGGCAAAATGATTGGAAACTAATTGGCGATTTAGTTAATACCGATAAACGATTGAATTCACGTAAATCAGAAGATTGTTAACGACTTGTTTGCTTGCTTGGCATGTTCTTATGGAAATTACCATTTTATTTCATTCAAAAGAAAGTTTTTTTTTTTTCAAATCGTATCTAATTTATCTACGGCAATAATGAACCGGAATATTAAAATTGTTCTATCGATTCGTGTTCGGGTGACTTATTCGAAACGAATTCGCTACAAGTTTATTTATTAGTCATCCATAATCATGATCTTTGAAATT
The DNA here is from genome assembly GCA_963695495.1 of Hololepta plana. Taxonomy (NCBI): domain Eukaryota; kingdom Metazoa; phylum Arthropoda; class Insecta; order Coleoptera; family Histeridae; genus Hololepta; species Hololepta plana. Next base: position 1,005,077 of record OY968839.1, on the reverse strand, counting down.
AGTATTTGATTGGGAAAGTTTAGCAATAAAAAAAAACAAAACTATCGATAAGAGCTTAAACTGGAATATTTTGTATTTTGGAAATTTATCGAACAAAAAAAAAGTGAAATTGCTTCAGTCAAATGGAATTAAATCGATCAATATATTCAAGCAACGGCAAACAATGTTTTTAATAATGCATGTGTGGGGAAATAAAAAAAGAGCAACTTTCCAGCGGCTTCGTATAAATAAAAATTCACGTTCCATTCGCGATTTTAATTGCAAATTTTTCCTACCATCAGCCAAAAAGAAACGGCCCGAACAAAGAGAACTTTCGTGTTATCTCTTCTTTTTCAAGATCACATCTAATCAATAATCCCGATGACGATTCTCGATTATGATCGACGATAATGGATCTCGTCCGAATTGGAAGGACTTCTTCTATTTTCCACAGGTAGATAGACCGCGCCTCTTTGTACAAGAAGTTAATTCAATGCAACGTATAAATAATTAAGTGACCAGACTGCCTTGATCTAATTCCTCCGCATCAGAATTCTCTTCGGTCACCGCCCGACTCGTACCTCTTTCAAAATAAAAAAAAACTTTCACTCCAATTGAAGAGAGTTTATTTCCCAAAATTAACCGTTTAATTTCGCCTTCTTGCTGTTATGCCTTCGTTATCGTTATCAGGAACGTTCAAAGAAATCGGGAAGTCGATCAAACTGCAGCCCACCGTTTGCTCGTTTCCGCAATTAAACGGTTTCTCCTTCCCGATCGGGGAGACCACCGTGCGAACAATGAAGACAAGACAAAAGAGCTGAAGCACGGCAATAAAGGAAATCTTCGTTTCCTGCACGTTTAATTACGTCCCAGGTGAATTAACATTGTTAACAATTAAATTGATTGAAAAGTGTGACACGTTTATTCGATTGTAATCATTAGCTATTGGCTTAGAGCAAGGTTTTCCAACAAGGTACAAGAACACCTGAGGTGAAATTTGAACAAGTTGATGGAAAACGTCGAGGGTACTTTGACAATAGTCGATGGAACTTTAAAAGAGTCAATTGAACTCTAAAAGAAAGTCGATGGACCTTCGATAGAAGTCGATCAAACTTTGAAAAAAGTCAATGGAACTTTGAGAAAAGTCGATGGAACTTTGAGAAAAGTCGATGGAACTTTGATAAATGTCGATGGAACTCTGCAAAAAGTCGATAGAACTTTGAGAAAAGTCGATGGAACTTTGAAAAAAGTCGATAGAACTTTGAAAAAAGTCGATGGAACTTTGAGAAAAGTCGTGAAACTTTGATAAATGTCGATGGAACTCTGCAAAAAGTCGATAGAACTTTGAGAAACGTCGATGGAACTGTGAGGAAACTCGCTGAAACGTTGAAAAAGAGCAATGAATATTTGTGGATGACAATTTGTTTCCGCGTTTAAATTGTATTGTGCTTAGTCGATGGAAAATTATAAGCTTCACATGCTGAAAGATGCTTGAGGCAATGTCATTTGAAGAAGGTGAGGTACGATCTTGAACCAGTTTTAATGAGCAAACTATAACGTGAAAATACTCCAGTTTCTTCAGGTACGAATCTTTTTTGCTCTCGCAAAAATCGATTACATCTTTTATCAATCAAACGACACAGCGTGACGGTGCCAACGTTGATTGCAGTTATTATTGGGTCAATGAAATATTAGATTATTGAGGATAGATTCACCAATTCAGTAATTACCTGCAGATTAATTTAAAAGAAATCAATTTTGTCCATAAACAGGTTCGGTCTATGTGGGTATATAAATATTTAAAGAGCGAATAAAGAATTCGTTTCGTTTTCACGTTCTGCCTCGTTTCTAATGATTTAATTCATTAATCCAAACATAATTAAGTGGAAATAACAGGTAAGTAACAATACCTGACAAAAAAATTATATAAACGAACAATTTTGAATATTTATTTATGGATAATTTCCTTATTGTTACTTTTATTTAATTATTACTAACAGTTTTTTCCCTCTGTTTCTAATACCGTCTAAGTTATGAAATGCGACGAATAAGAAGTGTGGCGAAGTGAAAGAAAGAAATGTGTCATTAAGAATTAGGAATAATTAACAAAAAAATGTGAAACAACCTGTTATAATGAGTGTTAATTAGGTTTTTCGTTTGGGTCTTTAAATTTCTACCAAATGGAAAACGTTTGGAAACCCGAAAGCTGGTCGTTCCTCCGCAATAATAGGGATCGTTCCTCATCTGCAATAAAAGGAATAAAAAGCGATTATGCAATCCATTTAACAATGACACAATAATAGATATTCCTTGTACGGTATTTGCTCAATGATTCAAAACGTTCTCACTTCCTACTCTTACCGTTTATTTAACCATTTTCTTTTCACTCATTTCTCTTCTCCTCACTTCGTTCCATTGTTCTCGTCGTAATTTAAGAGCGAAATAAAGATTGCAAGAGAAACAAGAACCGATTATCTCTTGCATAAACTTTTTCGCAAAAAGAGTTTTTTCTGCTTCTATTCCTCCGCTCATTGCTAACCGAGAAGAACGAAACCAATTGGAAAGAATTCAATTCGAATCGAATTTCAACATTCGTTAAGAATCGAATTAATTTATTTCGCGAATGGCAAACTATCATCGTTGTTGGCGAAATTATCAAATGCATTTCTTTGCGGGCACGAAAAAATGGAAATTGAACGAAAAACAAAAAGAAAAATACGCGCATACAGGAGAAATAATAAATGGAGTCCGTTCGTTTTATCTGTACGAAATCACTTTAATAAGACGTTTTATAAAGGGGGGCAAGGAGGAGGGCCCACCTACAGCAGGTATAAAGTAAGCTCACCGACTGCGACCAGCAGTAAGACACTGTTTATTTTAGAAAAGACATATTAGTCAAATAACACCTCTCGTTAATTGTAGAGATAAATTGTTAATTAATTTTTAAAAATTTATATAAATCGCCTTCGATAACTTATTTAGTGAACCGACAATGAAGAACTTCGTGTGTTTAGCTGTTCTTAGTGCGCTTCTTTTCACTGGTACGTACCCAATAGAATTAATTCAAAAAAGGCATTTCTAATCAATGAGATACTCGAGAACATTTGGCAAACGTTTGATTGGATTAAAATAACGGTTAAATTGCGAATTCTCCAGTTTCTTCTTTGATAAGGCATTGAACGATTTATCATCCATCATTTCGCCGGGAACGTTGCGAAAACGAGAGGAAATTTGCACGTAACAAAAAGTAGGTCGATTTCTACGAGAGTTTAGTGTAGCATCTTCGTCTCGTAAAGTTGCAATTAAACGTTATTTATAGAAAAAGTAATGTTAAAGTGAATGTACAAGAACGTTCGTCGGTTATCATCGTTTTATTGTTGTGCTTTAAGAAGAGAATTTCCTATTTCAAAATCCGCATTTAGTAGATTATATGGACCGGACTCGTAAGCGACTTGAATGTTAAACGGTCAAGAAAATAATAACCGGTAACGGCAAGAAAAGGAATGGAGAGAAACGGCAATTTATTTTTTCAGTTCACCTTTATTATAATAAAAATAACATTTTCTACAAACACAATTTATACGTTGATTATCATAATAATATTTAGAATGCAACCTTGTAATTTATTTATTTCTCTTCGCATTGCCACCACCTCTTCTTCTGCCATTAGTTGACTTCTTGTTTTCTCGTACGTCGTTCTTCTAACGTAACGCAAAACGGCTAAGAACAAACAACTGCTTCCTAATGACGAAGAACGAATAATAAAGCGAAGAACTCGTAGAAGAAAGTGCAGTTTATTATTCAGCGTCAGTTGGTCAATTTAATATACCAAACAGAATCTTCTTCACTTACTACACGGTCATTTGTAGGTTAATAATTAGAAAATGCCCCAGAAAAGAAATTTCTACTTTCAATACGTTTTGTTAAATCGAATCGATGAGCACCGCCGTAATTGATTTAATAGTTATGCAACGTTCTTTTTAAATTAATTAATTAAAGGTCAAGTGCGTTAATTGCTCGAATTCGAATGGAAACGACAATGAACTTTATCGACAATTGTTAATTGAATAGAATTTTTGCCGATTTCGTAAGTAAAATTACGCGAAGGAACGATGCCGGAGGAATGAGTGGCACTCGACAAAATAACGGAACGCTTTTGCATATTACGCTCGATTAATTTCCTCTATGTACGTTGTGGCCTTGATTTTATTGAGATTTTTAATGGGAAAATCGCAATTTAAAGGCTAACCGCAATTGATTTCAATTGCTAATTCGCATTCTAACGGAACGCGAAACAAGCCGGAGCAGTCAACAGAAGAATCAAATTAAACCTCTTAATTAAGGATTCTTAGTTTGTGGAAACTTCCTGTCGTTTTCGGATTACTGGAATAGTTTCCTTTGACACGCATTCTCGCTCTGTTTCGCGGCGAGAAATGTTGAACGAGGAAATTTCCGTTGTAGGCTTGAAAGTTGCAAAAGAACAGCTTTTTGTTAACATTAAAAAGTTGTGCATTCGTTCAATGTCACGCACAATTTGATCTCGCTTTCTCGTAATGTTTGGTGCGCGTTCGAACCGAATCGTTTCTAATTGGCAAAAACTAACGGCGAAAAACAAAAGAGGCAATTAATTTGTGTGCGACACGACAACGCGGTTTGAACTTTTCGCGTTCGTTTCTGCATTTCATTTGAATTCCATTAATTTCTATCATTCCTTTTGATCGTGTTACGTAAACGTGTTTAAATAGTCGAAAAGTTATGAACGAGAAATTGCCAATAAATTATTGCATATTATTAACATTTCTTTATTCATTAACATACATTTATTGCGCGTACCTCTCTTTCTCACTTAATTCGCCATTCAAACGGGCTTATTGCTACCATATCAATTGGTTGCGGCTTGTATAATGTTTGCTAAATATAAATTATTACATAAAAGTTGTCGTTTGAAATTATTATATTATTATTTCCGGACAAAGAAAAAGCGGTAACGGCACCGTTGCTGTTGCTGTCGTGGCCGTTTCTGTGAAAGTATTTTTTAGCGTTACATAATTGCGACAATCATAATATTTGCTTAAAGAAATTGTAGAAAAAGGAGAGATTATCGAACCGACATGAAAAAAGGCAAATTAACGGTAAAGAACGTTATTTTAATTAATTATTAATTAAGTAGAAAGCTACGCACACCGCACGTAAAGATTTAGATTTATTTCGCATAAAATCGCGATTGAAACGCGCTGGCAATCGCATATTGTTCATTTAATGTGCAAGAAAGATTTCACTTAGCGGGAAAAAAAAGTGGAAAAATGTGGCGAAAATGACAATGAATCGTACGGCGAAGAAGTACAACATTTAATACTTTCACCTTGAACGAATGGAACACCTGCTCCTTTTACAGTCATTAATTTGCTTTTCTTTCACTGGAAATCGTACGACCTTATGTCTTTTTTATTCAATCGAATTAGAAACTTTACATGAAAATTGGCACGGAAAACCGCTCGAAAATTGCCAAAAATTGAATATTGGCAAACATGAAAACAGGCATCGTAGTTTTCTCTAATTTATTTGAAAAATATATTTAAAAAACTTTTACTTTTGCTCATAAATTTAAAACAAAAATCCATTTAAATCAAAGGTTAAGGTTAGACTGCATAATTCAAATCGCCATGGAAAGGTTTCGCTTTCGTTTAATCCGTTGAACTCCTTGGACCTCTCGTGAAAACCGATCGGACTTTAAATTATATTCAACCGTGCGCGTTTCCTCATTGCTTTTCCCCGAAGGAACTCAAGGATAATGGCAAGAATGTTACCGCAAAGAAGCGTTAATTGGGATATTTGGAAGATCGTTGCGGTGTTTGCTGGAAATTGCAATTAATAAGAGATTTAGACGGGGGAAACTCCAATTGGTCTCTTACATAAGCCAAAAAATCGAATTGCACAATTAACACACTTGCACGGCATGAATGAATATCTCTTTGTGTGCCAAAATAAAAAGCAATATCGAATGGTAAATGTACGAGCCATCGAGTTCTCCTTACTTTTTTCGTTTCGCCTTGCATTTAATTGCGCCTTACACTTTCTTGGCCCGTTCTTTCTCTCTCAATCAACGTAACAGCAATGGGTTTAACACATTGTGCAATCGAAAGCATTATAGGTACACGTTCCTTAAACGATATTATATAAAATTTATCATTACCGTCTCGGCTCATATGTAATACAAATTCATCTTTTCCTTTTTCGAAATATTTGACCTTTTTGCCGCACAAACATTCGATCGAAACCGTTTATAAGCCGAGTGGAAAGTTCTTAATACACATACGACACCGATTTATTATCCCATGAAGACTGCATCCATCCTTTCGTCTAAACGGATTTGCCCAATCGAAAAAACCGTCGTCCCACAAAGCGGTTCTTAACCCCGGTGCGATTGTCATTATGGCAAAAACCGCACCCATGCATTATTATTAGTTATTAAGAAAAAAGAGCGAAGAAATAGCGTTCACATGCGAGCGAGAGAATTCGAATCGCCGTATCTCCCGAAACAGAAAAATCTCTGGGGCAATAAATGGGCGAGACCGCGTTCCTTGCGAAAAGAAATGGGAAAAGAAAAGCGCCCGACCTTGATGCGATCGATCGAGAGATGGAAATCCTTCGCTTATCGCTTCCTACAAAATCCAATTGCCATATACATACGCGTCGAATGTGCGAGAACGACAAATCGGCGAAGAAAGAATGCGATTTCCTCGTGCCTTTTCGTTATGCCATTCACGACCGCCTCTTGCCATTTTCCTTTTGCCTTTCCGCGCGCACTTACGCAACTTTCTAATCGATTCGTTGCACACGCATTTCTCACGTGCAAAATTAACTTTACATAATCGAATGTCTTTCAGTCAACGGTCAAGACGGTTTCAAATGTCCGGACGACTTCGGTTTCTATCCGCATCACACGTCGTGCGACAAGTATTACAAATGCGATAACAACGTCGCCGAATTGAAGACCTGCGGCAACGGGCTGGCCTTCGACGCGAGCGATCCGAAATTCTTGACGGAGAACTGCGATTACATCCACAACGTCGATTGCGGCGACAGGACGCAATTGGGTAAGAAGCAATTGCACGAAACAGTGACGTTGTGCAAAAAAACACTGTCCGGCAAGCGGAAAGCAACGATTGTTTCGTTACGCTCTTCGCATCACGAATCGTTCGCACGTTTCAGAACCGCCGATTTCGACGACGCACTGCGAACGTCTGTACGGCATCTTCCCCGACGAGGCGAAGTGCGACGTATTCTGGAACTGTTGGAACGGCGAGGCCTCCAGGTACCAGTGCTCCCCCGGTCTGGCGTACGACCGCGAGGCGCGCGTCTGCATGTGGGCCGATCAGGTGCCCGAATGCAAGAACGAAGGTAATTGCAATTTGTCCTACCGCTTAAACCGCGACATTCTGCAGAAAAGATTGTGTTAATCGATTGTTAGAACACCGATTAGAAATCGGATTCTAATTGGAACGATCTGTGCGTTCGATTTTTGAGTTCGGATCCGCCGTCGTTGGAAAGCGGCGAACGAAGTGAAAAGAACTAGGCCGTTTTGTTCGAGAACAATTTCACTTCGATCGAGCGTATTGGACCTTTCTCGACGAATTTCTTATTTTGCATTCAATCGATCGATCAATCACCGACGCTCATAATTTCTTTATTAGATTCGCCAGGTTTCGCGTGTCCGGCCCCGGGCGAGGTGAGCAACACCGGCTCGTTTTCGCGTCACGCTCATCCGGACGATTGCCGCAAATATTACATCTGCTTGGAGGGCGTCTCGCGCGAATACGGTTGCCCGATCGGCACGGTGTTCAAGATCGGCGACGCCGACGGCACCGGTAACTGCGAGGATCCCGAAGAGGTCGCCGGATGGTAAGTCACCAAATCGAATTTTCTATTTTTATTTGCGAAGAAGTGCGATGCGTCGACGTGTGTGTTATTGAATGTGGAGCTATCGATAAGAACTGCGTTGCAGTCACGTTTTTATTTCGTTCTTCGTTTTTGTAAACTTTTGCTTGTTATCGATGGCTCCATTTCCGGTTTGAACGAATCGGCGAATGATTGCTTCTTTATTAGGAAACTCCGGTTTGAGAATCGGTTGCGAATGATCTTTCTCGATGATAAACTACTTTCTCTGTGAGCGAATTTGTGCTAACAGCATGTGAGAGGCAATGAGCACGCTACGAACGCACCAAACACGCTGATTTTTATTCCGCACAACAGGTGTAAATTAGCATCTTTCTTTCTTCTGTTTTCTCTACACGCAAACTCTTTCTCACTCGAAAAAGAACGCACACAAACACATTAAATCTTTCGTAGTCCATCGATCCGCGACCAAACCGATCCCCGACATTCGAATCGTTCCCTGTCCAGTGTACGAAGCGATTTTCGTTTGCTTTTCATTACGTTTTTGTGCATGACTTAAATACAAAAAAGAAAAGAGCGAAATAAAATTGCAATTTGGCTTCGTGAATTTGAAAACTAGGATGAGCGCTTTTTTGCGTCCAGCAGAAGGACTAGGATAAACAAAATCGCAATTAGTTGTTAAGCAAGAGGAAGTCGATGGCTTAAACTTGATTGGTGGTAATAAACGTAAGGTTGTCGGTCCTCTTGCTTCGCAAACGAATTCCGATCAGTAGACGAAAGTTAAGAATCAATCAAATGTGTACGATGCGGGCAATTTCTTCACAGCGAGGACTATTACGGCGATCTGGACTTGAAGAGTATCCGCAAGAGCGAATTGTTGGCCGGTCTGCAAGGAAGTTCGTCCGGCAGCAGATCGTCACCGCCGAAGGTCAGCAATAGACCGAAACCGATAGCATCACGTAACGAGCCCGCTGAAAATTAAGCGCTCGAAACGAATCTCAATTTTTTCCTTTCGCAACAACACGAAAGAAATCCATCCTAGAAATTTAAAAGAACAATAAGTTTTATTCCAGAACAGAAACTTTATGCAAATTTAATTTTTCGATAGTTATCACGGCAAAATTTTCACATCGAAACGGAATTCACATCTCGCGCAGACTGTCAATCGGTGCGATTGAGATACCCGATTAATATTTAATTATTTTAGTGTTTATTATTGCAATTTTCTTTAATTAAGTACCCTTCGCCCCCCATTATTTCCCTTTAAGTCTGCTCCACGTATCTGATTGACATTCTGTCCAATAATTTGAGCGAATCAAACGTTTTATTATTTTTTTTGTAAATTATTAATTAGTGTTCTTTCGAAAAATCTTTCGTCTCTCGAGCCACTCCGACAGAAACAGAATAATGTTCTTCTCTTAACGAAAGAAAACGAACTTAACGATGAGGAGAGACCAATTATTTTTTTTATATACATTTAATATGATTAAATAACATGAAAATAGTTTTTAATAAAATGAAAATTATCCTTAAAACTTTATTTGTTTCTTCTTCTTCTTCTTCTCCAACAACCTAATCCTCATTGTCTCTGTTTACCACTACAACAAGACTCGTCAATTAAATACGGATACTTCTTGTTCTTCTATCGACTTCTGTGTGATCTATTATTAATATTAATTCTTAATATTCTACTTCCACCTTACAAATTAAAAAAGGTATGTGCACTTTAATTAATACTCTTTTAATGGTTTGACTATAATTAAATTATTGTATAATCTAACAGTTGTTTGATCTCTTTAGTTAATTAACATTTATTTCTAACAATAAATGCAAAATTCAAAATATTAATGATTTTATTTTCACAGCGAGGACTACTACAAAGACGTCGACCTGAAAGCCCTCAAGAAGTTAGGATATTAGAGTAAGAAAGTGTGTTTAGAAGTCGATTAAGTCCCAGTCATTGTGTGGATGGTTCTTTCTTAGTTCTTGTTTTTAATTCCTTCACTTTTGTTGTAGATACTACCTTTTTTGATAATGTTAATGTCAAGAAAACTCGATAGTTATTAAGTATTAATGCGTGAACGATTGTCGTTAAGAAACTTGATTCTTAACTTACTTTAAATTATGTTGCATTGTTTACTTGTTGTACAATTATTATTATTTTAATTAATTATTAAATAACATAATTGACTTGTATGTTGTAAGTGAAATAAAACGATTTTTACGACTTTTTTAAAGATTTAAATGCCGAATTAAATTTTATTTCAAGACTCGCGCACCGGCGCCTCCACCATAATTTCACTCGATGGTTCCCTCCGTATCACGTCTGTTTCTTCCGTTGGCTCGGTCAATCAAGACGTTGACGGTTGTTCGAATGCTGCGTACTCGACGCACCTGCTCGGATCGGTCGGGAAGAACTCCTGGCACTTGGTCATCAAACGTTTCAATCCTTGAATGTACTTCCGTTGAGTTTCGTCGTTCATCACGTGCGCAACGTTTTTCGAGAAGATCTTTTCGCGGCCGGTACGTGCATGTATACCGACCATCGTGACACCGATCGGCCACGGTGCGTTACCGATAGCCATTTGCAGATAAGCATCGCTTGCCTACAACAATCGATACGATTAAAATTAAACGCTTGCGAATGTCGCTCGCATTCGATTCCACCTTTAGATAATTCCTGTTCAATAAATGCGCGACAATCTCCGACAAACTGTCCGATATGTCTTCGGGCAACGTGTGCGTTTTCAGTTTTCTCAGCAACGGTTTCAGGTAGACTTGCGTTTGGGTGTACGTCGCGCCGATCAGTTTGCCGCGCGTTCCCATTTTCTCGTCGGGCGCACGATTTCGCAACTGCTCGTTCCATTTCGTCAGGAGCAACTGGAAGATGTTCGAAACAAGCGGAAAATTAGCGCCACTCAATAATAAGCGATTGTTTTATCTCTCCCATTTAGGTGTATATATGCGTGCGAAGTGAATTTATTTTGCATAGATAAGATGCGTCGTCGATGATTAAAACGTCGGCAGTTTTATGGCAAAAAACGAACGATATTGAATATGGATGAACATTACATACCGATCGTATTCTTCAGTATCGTCATATTCATGGGTACGGCCATACTGATCACGTTCGAGTTGAGAAAGAGGAAGATTTTGAAATATATCGATCAAGGTGAGTTACTTAATAATTCATCGAGTGTTAACACAAATCGTTGTTATTTAGGATACGCTTTCGTTTGTACACCGACCGGACGAGTTCTGCAAATTATAGCGCCGCAAGATAATCCGGCATGTAAATAGTTTCCACGTTTCGTCCGATATGAATTTTCTTTTCATTTTCTTTCGTTTTCAGTGGACAATTCGCTCTCGTCGATGAATTCGCTTCCGCCACGATATTAATGCGTTTAGTAATTAATTACTCTCATATATACAGTAACTTGTACTTAATTAATATGCAAATTAAATAAACTTATTTTACTAATGAATCGTTTTCGATGTGCGAATCACAATGCACTTTACCCTTATCCCGTAGGTGGTGGTTTCGTGTTACAAAACAATTTCGTATGCGAAATTATTTTTAATTATAATTATCTGTGGCAAATTTAATTGTTCAATAACTTTCTAAATAAAACACACGAGTCATCTGTAACGTTATCAACATAGAAAAGCCAATAAATCTGATAAGATAACGTGTCGTTGTTTAATTTTAGAAAAAATAAAGGTTGCATTTAATTCTGTAACAACATAACATGTATAATATTTGATTAGTTTCAGTGCGCAGAATGTCAGAAGGACCAGATATGATGTTTTTCATATTCATACCGTGTTCGGTTATTTATATGGTATTCATAATTATTTACATTACTAGAGAATCGTATAAATTGAGGAAAAAGCTAATAGAAAGCGGTACGTATAAGGTTGAGAGGAGGATTGTGCGATTCAAATGATTCTCTTCTCGTTTAGGTTCCCTCGTCTCAGCAGTTCCCATACTGTACATAAATAGGCCCGCAACACCGATTTCGCCTAACGGTAAGTAAATAATAAGCAAATGAACGCAGAACAGTAATCCTTGTTGCTAATTGCATTTCCGTAGGCGCACCGCCACCGCCACCGTATTCCCTTACTATGGCGAGACCGCCACCATACACCACACAAATCTATAGTCCACAATTAGAAGCCTACACGCCTTCAGATGCGGTACATTTAGAGATGGTGCAACAACCAACAAATGTTGCAAGAGTTGCATCAAGTACAGAGCAAATGCCAACAATCGGAGAGCATAAAGAAACTACAATGCAAACAACAGAAACTAGAAGAAATTCCACACAAACATTGCCTACTGGTACAAATTAGTTTTAGCATTAATAATAGACTGATACCTCAATAAATCTTGTAACGACGTCCATGTCATGGTCTCTGTTGCCTCTGCCCATTCTCTTAGCCATTTCCTTAATTTCGTCATATGTTATGTTTGAAATTGTGGCTGATTTATCATTTTTACCATCATCTTTGTCGTCTCTCAACAACTCATCCAAATAGGCTTGATCCACTTTATCCATAGCTTCTTGAAAGTCATTTCTTAAGCCCTAAATTGATTTATGTTAGAGTAAACTAATGTACATATGTGAATGAACTTACTCTATTGATTTCTGGTTGTAATATTTCACATTTTCTCAGTCGACTAAAAGCATCCAATTCAGTTTCTCCAAATAAGAGAATAGGCTCACATCTATCACGTAATCGCGATATAACTTCATTTCTTGGCAGCTGTATGTGTTCAGCTTTGTTGTTTGTCGATCCTACATATAAACTCTTATTATGAACAAAGTCATTGGGCCAATTCTCTTTACCTTCGCTGTGACTGATTGTATCTTCAGCTTCCTCATTTTGCTTTATTCCATATTTCTGATTGTACTCTTCCAATTCTTTGTTAACTAATTCTGCTCTTTTGAAATACTTCTTTTCAGAATTCTAGAAATGCTTATGATCAGTATCATATTGTAGCCAATTTATTTGCTTACCCACAATTAATTCACGTTCCTCCAACAGTTTACGTTTCCTAGCTATCTCTGCCTTTAATATATCCATTATTAACAAGACTATTTTCTTTCAATTAGTAATTATTTTGAAAAATAACTTATTATCCATTGAATGTCACGCATTACTTAGTTGAATGTGTAACTTGTGTTGCGGTTAACTTTTTATTTACTATCTTTGCTTTTGGATTGTGTGTTGCACAATTTGATGGGTTGAGAATGACATTTGGAATCTTTTTGGAATTATGGAGGTTAATTAATAAAGTTTATAATTGATAGTCAAATCTTTGAAAATGTACTTCAAACTTTCCCTGAGCTTAATTTTTCTGTATCACTTCTTATCAACTGCACATTGTGTAAGTATGATTACTAATTTAATACCAGTTAAACTAATGTAACATTATTTTAGACCAATGTTGATTATGATGGTATCATTACAATTAAGTTACAACATGCAGTGAATGATGATAATGATTTAAATCCTGTCTTCACTGATAGAGGTAACTTCACCATTCACAGTCTTCGTTCAGCACCACCACCATTTGTGGTACAAGATGTTTCACATGAAGATCAACAAGCATTAAAAGTAACTAACATTCATATTATGATCACATTATTTCATTTCATATATTTTTCAGCAATTAGCTTATAAAAATAAATTTTATAAGCTCAAGTCTGTGGTAATCATCAATGATATGGTAGTGTCTTCATTCCTATCTACAGTTAAAGCAGTAATACAAAATTATTATGAGTCTATAACAAAAATCTAATGTAGGTTTATTGTTTTAGTGTATGTTAGCTGAATCAGAACTAAATGATATATTATCAATATCATTAGATTACACAGGTAGTATAATTGCAATTACATCTACAGTTGCTTCAACATCTACCTGTGAGGGAACAGATGTAAATATTGGCAAATTAAAAGCATTCACAACAAGCATATTTGTGAGGCAAACTGAAAATGGACCAATGTAATATAATCATATATCTATCATTTTTATTGCTTAATTTATCAAAATCTAATATTTTAGACCAGACACTGCAACATACATTCAAAAACTGGAAAGAGAGAGGCTAGCCAAAGAAACAGGTGAAGGAAAAGACAATAGGTCTTTCCTTGAGAAATATGTAAGTGCTAGATAATTTAGGCTTAGAAATTTATTTTACATAAATATTCTTTTAGTGGATGTACATTATTCCAATTGTTATAATGATGGTGATTTCATCAACAGCCAGTCCTGAGGGGCAACAAGGAGGAAGTGGTGCAGGTGGTGGGCGTTAAGTCTAGTCAATTCATAGTAAATTATTTCCTTCTATTTATTACTTGATGTTAAACTGTTAAAGGTATCTTTTGTACATTGAATATCCATTAGTTGCTGTTAACATGTCATGATTAGTAACAAACACTTGTAGAAATTCATTTAACAATTGTTCTTATGGGAGTTATTATGTTGCTGACTTAATTCCAATGATTTCATGGTGGCCGCTTCAATGGCTTCGATAAAAGCAGCTCTGCATGAGAGGAAATATAAATTAATGTAAATTAAAATTTACAAAGTGAAGTAAAGTTACCTAACACCATTCTTCTCAAGAGCGTATATTCCCGTGATTGTTGTACCACCTGGTGAACAAACTTCATCTTTCAATTGTCCTGTATGTTTGCCAGTTTCTAAAACCATCTTGGCCGCACCTAAAACCGTTTGTGCCGCAAATTTTGTCGATATTTCACGCGGAATACCCATTTTAACGCCAGCATCAGACATAGCTTCAATGACGAGGTAAACCTAAAGCAAATAATTTGAGATATTATGTGAGAGTTTTGCTAAAAGCGGGAATGCATATACATAGGCAGGTCCACATCCAGATAAGGCTCCAACTGCATTGATCATAGACTCGGGCACCAATTTACAAATGCCTAAAACACTTAAAATGTTATTAACAATAGATATATCTGCTTCAGTTGCTTGTTGGCCTGGGCAATAGACTGTACAACCTTCTCCCACCATTAGTGGTGTATTTGGCATAACTCTTATGACTCTTGAGCCTTCAAATGTTAAAATCTATAAGTAAATTTGTTAGACATGATTTGTTTTCATTAGTGTTCCAGATTACATTTTCTAGTGATGCCAATGGTATACCAGCCAAGACAGAGACAAACAATTTGTTTGTCACTTTATTTGGCAGACTTATTGTCCTATGAATATTAGAAATTGCTTCTGCTAATATATGTGGCTTTACACATATAAAAATAATATCACATTCTTCCACTATTTTGGCATTCTTGTTTGATACAAATATTCCTTGTTGCTTCAGATCTTCCAAATTCTCTAAAGTCGGTCCGGCTACATAAATTTGGGAGGCATCAACAAATCCTAAGAATTACGAATACAATAATTAATACATATGATTATAAGTAGGTGTGAATTTGAAGTTTGATAATTACCTTTATTGAAAATACCACTTATTATTGCTCTGGCCATATTGCCACCGCCTATAAAACCAATGTTTTTGTTAATTTTTAAAGATATCTCCATTGCTTATAAAGATTATAAATTAAAAACAATATGTATTATTCAAAACTATTTTTATCGCCCATTGAGGCACTTCTTGACAGTTCTTGCACAGGCAACCAACAACGCACATAATTCATAGTTACGATCGCAGTGGTTATGATATTTACACACCGAAAACAAAACAAAATCAGTGGTCTGTTTGTTTCGATTGTTTTTGAAATAAATATAATTTGCTGAAAAAAGTAGGTGATAAAATGAGTCGGAGAAAAAAAGCTAAGGTAAAATTTAACTAAATTTATTTAGAATCATTATATTTTAATCGTATTCGTTGTAAAAACATTTATTATTAATCATTACAAAAGATTCTAATTTGAATTTAATTTCATCCAGGTGGAATGTAAAGAAATGGAAGAGAAGAACGTAGTTGAGGACGAGACGATCCCCGAAGCTGGAGATAAATTGAAAACTGCTACTACAGATAAGAAAATGCCGGTCCTAACTAATGCTAAGGTACCTAAGAAGGAAGCAAAAAAAGAAGATATTAAGAAGGAAGAAGATAAGCTTAAGAAAGAACAAGATGCTGAATCTGAGCTTGATGATCCTGTCGTAAAAGAATTGTTTTCTGGTTTGGAAGGTGCTGCTTTTCAGAGCAGGATGCCTTTTGATAAGATGACATCAACTGAAGCAGCCTGTTTCCCTGATATTAGCCAATCTCCTCTGCAAACCATCAAAGTCTATTTACACATTCGTAATAGGATCTTGCAAATGTGGCTAGACAATCCAAAGCAGCAGCTTATAGTTGAACATGCTATAGAGAAAATGGAAGCTCCCTACAACAGTGACATCCCATTATTAAAGAGGGTGCATGCATATTTGGAAAGAAATGGTTTTATTAACTTTGGCATGTTTAAAAGATTGAAACCTTTACCAGCTAAGAAATATGGTAAGGTAATAGTAATTGGTGCTGGCATAGCAGGATTAGCTGCTGCACAGCAGTTGCAACAGTTTGGCCTGGAAGTTATCGTATTAGAAGCAAGAGATAGGGTTGGTGGACGTATAGCTACATTTAGAAAAGGTACTTTATTTTTAATGTTACAATAGCATATTTATTTGTTAATTAACATTTTAGGCAATTATATCGCCGATCTCGGCGCGATGGTAGTTACTGGACTAGGAGGCAATCCGGTCACAACCCTGAGCAAGCAAATCGACATGGAACTGCATCGAATACGCCAGAAATGTCCGCTATATCAATCGACGGGCGTAACGGTCGATAAAGATAAAGACGAAATGGTCGAGCGCGAGTTTAATCGATTGCTCGAAGCCACTTCTTACCTGTCACATCAATTAGATTTTAATTATGCCGGCAACAAACCGGTGAGCTTAGGTCAAGCGTTAGAATGGGTGATCAAGCTACAGGAGAAGCACGTGAAAGAGAAACAGATTCAGCATTTGAAATCGGTAATTGCTTTACAAGACAAATTGAAAATCAATCAGAACAATTTGATTAACGTGAAAGAGCATATGATCGAGGCGAAGGAAAAAGTGAAAGAGCTCGGATCGCTGGATAAACGCGATATCCAACTTGAATTTGCATATAGGAGTGCTATTCGAGATTTGCATGCCTGCGCTAAAGAATGGGATCAGTTGCAAGAGCAAGCCAATGAAATTGAAGATAAATTAAAGGAATTGGAATCATCGCCTCCGAGGTATATAATATTACGTTACATATTATTTCATTATTACCATTTCTTATATTGCGGACGGCCACAGGGTTAATGTAATTTAAATTGCTGTTGCAATTATCGCCGCATTTAATGCTTTATAGTAATGACGTGATTATTATTACGGCTAAGCTCAAAACTTGCATTAAATTATACGATTACCTTATTATTTCTAATAAGAATCAGATCGTTAAACTGCTTCTACTTTAAATTAACGATCTCACAACAGACGATTCGCTTCTGGATTTACATTTTGAAATTGCAGTTGCGAATGTTTGCTTCTTCCCATTTGTTAATCTAGAAACATCACAAATTGGTTTAGAATTTGCAAATTGTTATAATGCTTTTGCTTCCTTTAATTTTAGCGACGTGTACTTATCGTCGAAGGATCGTCAGATATTGGACTGGCACTTTGCCAATTTGGAATTCGCCAACGCCACGCCGTTATCGAACCTATCGCTGAAGCATTGGGACCAGGACGACGACTTCGAGTTCACGGGGAATCATCTAACAGGTAGGCGATTTATTATTCTTTTTGCTGCTTGTATTCCGTCTATTGCACTCGAGTCGAAAGATTG
This sequence comes from Hololepta plana, assembly GCA_963695495.1. Taxonomy (NCBI): domain Eukaryota; kingdom Metazoa; phylum Arthropoda; class Insecta; order Coleoptera; family Histeridae; genus Hololepta; species Hololepta plana. Next base: position 987,348 of record OY968839.1, on the reverse strand, counting down.
GATTGATTTCGCTAGTAGCTAAACGAGAAACAATATAATGGTAGTAGTCGAGAAGCGAGCGAATGGAAGAGGGTTTAATAATCGAACCCAATCGATTTTCCACGCTGCATCCAGCTATATATTGTGTTTTATCAATTAGTCGCGGACTCGTTTTTCAAAGGATCACTCGAAGTTCGTTAACGGCTGCCGTTTGCACCTCTTTATTTCCGTCTCTCGCGCGCGCTCCTTCTTCCTCCTTCGTTCGGCCGATGCATGCGGCGTGTCGTAGCCGTCGATGCGGATCGATCTCTCCTCGATCCTTTTATAATACACTTTTTTGCACTTCGTCTTTTTGCCTTTCAATAAAATTTAATAATGATAGAGTTCCGAAGCGTGTCCTATAAAGGAATTTAATTACCGGATACCCAGTTGGGTCAATAACATTCTTATTTCTATCTCTTGCAACCGCTTCTCGAACGTTGATGCTCGTTTTTTTTTTAAGAAAACGTGAAAAACCATCGCTACAGTTAATCGGTTTTACTAAAGTCTACTCGTTTACGCAATACAATTGCGTAACGTCTCAATATGCGTCCATTGTGTCGCGTTCTGCGGCGACGCTCCGAATCCGCTTAACTACTAAACGTTTTCTGGAACGGTTTCTCTTCTAGCTAAAGAGCTAATGCCCCGGCTACTTTCTAATAAATCGTTTCCAATAATGGGAAATCGTGTTTGTTTGGTAACAACAATGCTTCGATGGAGCAGAAGAAGTAAGAGGCATTTAAACCATTACCACCGTCATCATCGTTATTACGAGACGGGTTCTTATTATACTTTTTGCCATGTTAGTTAACCTTATTCGTGAGGTTATAGAGCACAATATCTGGCACAATCTGCAAACTTTGCAGGTACTTATCTCGTACATCTCGTTATTGTTAACTTCTCTCTTCTTGTTGCTGCATCTCCATTATTTTCAATTCTCGTTTGTCCGCAAAGTAACGCGAGTTGCGTTGTACATTTTAACCGGAGGGCAAAGAGATAATTAAATTGACGACGCTGGTAACTCACTAATTGCAGTTTGGTTTTTCGGTTGGTTGAAACTGGACGAACACACCGACGTAACCGGAGGACGTTAAGCGATCAAAGAAAAATGGCCCGACATCTAAATGACATCCTTTATGCGGAGAAAATTATTGAGTTACCGAACACCGGAACCCCGCGAACCGTGCGAGCTAGAGGGCGGTCGATCAAGCTTTTCTTCTCTCGTTGTGTTTTTTTTTTTCTTTGCGAGAGCGTACGAAATTGTTGAGCGGCGGCTCGCTTTTGCGAAACACGACCCTTCTTCCGGTCTAGATTTCGCGAAACGATAACGCCCGAATCGCGAGGAGGGAAAGAGGAGTCGGACCGAGATGCGTTTGATTGCGTTTCAACGTTCGTCAAGATGTTAATTTTTTGTTGCGGGGGGCCGAAAGAAACGCCAAAATCATATTAAAATGCTGAATTTCTTTTTCTCGTTGCCTCGTCGCTTTACGTGCACTAACGGGATAACGTAACGTTCGCCGATGAGAGTGATTATCTTCAAAAAAGAGATGCTTTTTTCCGCTCTCTTCGCGTTCATTTCGGTCGCTTTCAGGTTTGATGTTTTCTCATCAACTGATGAAGCGACGTGATTGTTGTTACTTCATCTTGTTACTTTAACGTTGCGCTGCCCCTCGGACGTTGGGGGACGGACGAATGAGAGAAAGAGACGATGCCGAAACGGTTTCGGGATCTGATTTACACTTAATAAGCTTCTTTTTTTATCGGCGTTCGCGTGGAAACACGATCGGCACGGACTTATTTCCTCGATTGCTGAACTAAAAGGGAAAAATCGAGACTGTTATCTTTCCGCGAAGAAAAAGATGCGGGAAGGGGCCGGCTGAGCGTTTAATTTATTCGGGCCTTTTTCGCAAGAGATCTCTCCCCTTTTCTGTTACTTTTGTGATGCAATCATAAATCAAGCTCACTTCACTCGCATGTTATGAAGAATCCTTTTTCGTATGGATCCTTTATCGTTGTTAATAACGAAGAGCGTTTTCGTTCGTTTTAATTGTCGGTTGTTGCTATTCGAGGCAGTCACTGTGTGTAGCATTTAATTGCACGTGCAATTAATTAATATGCGAAAAACGCCCAGGGGAACCGTCGCGGAAGACTTTTATATCCTCTCATATCAAATTAGACGGTGCAAATGATCTTGAATCGATAGGAACAATTACGAATTGAAGCAAACTTATTTTTCCTTTCATTATAAACTGTTAAGCTGTCTTGCTCTTAAATACAATCGCGGACAGGACGTTATGCTAATATCGATGGGTCGTTTACAAGAATCGCCAGCAAATATGCACATAATAATGATGATGACCGCAGCAAATCGCTGCAGCTACTTGTACAAGTTCCACTACTAAACGGTCGATATTAAGCGTTCTAATGCGAATGTACGTCGTGTCAAACTAACGTTCGGAATTCATTAAATCATTCGCGGGAATGAAATTTATACCGACGAAGGGTTAATTCGAGGAGGATTTTTTTCTTCTCCGGGATAATCGACGACGATATCCGCACGTACGACCATTTAACGCCGCTTGCACGTGGAAGTTTTAATTGCCGCGCTCCCGCTGCGACATTTATCAGTAGGAAAGAGAAGAGGAAAGGCGACGCGAAGACGAAACGATTCGCAAGTGACCCTCTCTCATTTCCACATTTATTCGTTCGCAACAATTTATTTATTGCGTGTGCGTTTCTCTCTCTCTCTCTCTCTCTCCCTCGCCCTCGTCGATTTCTTCTCGTTCGGCGTTCGCGAATCTTTAACGATATGCAAATTAATGTGCGTGTAACTACGGGCCCGTAACAATGATATTTTTATTATTTAATTTATGAAACTCGCTCGTATTTATTCTTGCGAGAGCAATTTCGTTCGCTTTTTTTTGCTCTTGCCTTTCGATTTGCTGTTTAAATCGACTTATAAATTGCGATTTAGTTTGCAGCCGTTCCGGTTGTCCCGAACGATTTAATTTCGCGCAAATTGCCTTTATTGTATTTATTGCGTTCGTAGCTTACGTGGATTAGTGGGCCCCGAACGCGAGCAATTGATACGTTCGCCGTAACAATAGGGCAAGTTTGTCTGCACGTTGTCCACTCCACATGTTTTACTCCGCGACGTTTGAGTTATTAACGTTCGAAAGCGGCGATTAAATGATTGCCTAACGATTGGTTTTGGGGCGCGCGTTGGCGGACGGTTGCTTAAGCTCTTTGTCGTCCGTTCGCAAAAGAGTTAATTACGCGAGTTTCTGTCGTGTAAATCGCTGACGAATAACGCAAAATTTTAAACCATATTGCATGCAAAACGAACGAAAAGTTCTAATTTTGCTGATCCCTTTAAACCCCTCCACCAAGGAGGACGTAATGGCGGATGAGGCAGAACTAATTTTTCACTGCGTAAACTTTTGCAGAATTCGCACTGTTTTCCTCTGCTTAGAGTCGTATCAAAGGCAAGCTTGAACCATAAAAAATTGGTCGGTCCCCAACAGCACCAAAATTGTATTCAACCTCATAAAAATGCAACTTCTCTTGGACAGCCTAACATTTTTGCTAATTTGTTACTTATTCAAAACGTTCTTGCAAATTATCCTCGCTTGTTCTCGTGGGTTAAAAGCAACCTTACCGAAAATTTAATTTTAATTAGCACACGTTGCTCCTCTTGTCGCTCTTAACCATCGTTTTCGTAATTGAAAAAAATCGACCGTGGAAACGAGATGAAGAGAGTTGTTAACGAACGTAGCCCAGATTTTTTTTTAAATGCAGCGAGCGAGAGTCCGTCGTCCACTCCCTATCCGAACGTGGAAATCGATCTTTACAAGCGATAAAGACGAAGAAGATTGTATTGTACGTGTAACTGGACTTTTTTCTTATCATCATTATTACTTCGTGGTGCACACGCATGCATTATAACTCTGTTTCTCAACGAGAACATCAACAACGGCAACATCAGCTTACGTTTAAGTACGGTTATTATTACGGGCCTTTGGTCGATTTTTTTTTGTTAAACCAGAAAAAAGGGATAATTATCTTCGCGTATGCAATTATATAATATACGAATACCGAAATTTATACGTTACGAAGATATATTGCTTCGATTTTTTTGTTGTTGCTTTTGTGGCAAGCAATCATCCGAGATGAAAGAGAACCGGAAAGAAAGGCTCTTCGAGTACGTTGATTAAATTGAGAATATCGGCTAATACCGTTAATTCTTCGTCCGCTTGCAATTTTCGTTTTATCGATCATTTGCCAATTTAACAAAAAAACTGCGATCTTTAAAAGCGCACAATATTGTTGTACATCTAATGGGAAAACTGTTACGAACGAGTTATAACGTTGATGATAATAATCCGTCCGTCGATGCGATGGATAAATTGCCGTGTTAAGAAAGCTTTTGCGTGCAACGTTCGATCGCGTCTGAACGCTTACGTTTTTTTCTACCTCTTCGTCGCATCCTGCCGGCTACTGGGCTTAATCATAGTAATAGGTTGCTGGTAAATAGTTTAAATTCGATCCCGTCTAGTTGGGACGTATCATATCTCACTTTTTCGTTCGGTCTCTCTCCGATTTTCACGTCTGGTTTATCGGATGGAAATTGATGATCTGAATAGAGGCAACGTTCGCATCGCATTCGTCGTTTTTTCCTCTTCGCATCGAGCGTCGTCGAAGAGAATCATTTCATAACGTTTAATAATAATAAATAATTTCAATCGACCACGCACGTTCTCGCTTCTCACGACAGCAAACTCCGGCTCGACTCCGGGTAAACTTTCATACTTGTTATTCCACTTCTTGTCGTGTCATCATCATCATCGTCATTACCATCTTGTTCTTCTTATAACGACCGTCGAGGCTATTGTTTTTTCGGTACCGTGCTTATTAAATAATCTCCTATATATTCCTTTGCCTTACGTTTTCTTCGCGTCGCCTTTGAACGAGAAGAAAGGACTTAAGAAAATGTCGGGGATTAGTTTCGAAGTATTCGCATTGTATGGAGCGAAATCGCCTTTTCTGTTGTCGATGTTTAATGTTATTATTGTTATAAGCCGTATCGCGTTCTAAAGGCCGAAATGAGAGAGAATAAAGCCATACAATAAATTATATCGGTAGGGATTATGTGTGTCTCTCTTTCTCTTGCACTCTTCTCCAACTTTAAATCCTCTTTCGCCATAATATTAATAACAATATTATATGGCGTGCGTGTGTGCTGCGTATAGGCAAAGGTAACGTTGGAATTATTATCATTTGTCGGCAAATACAATGTGATAATGATTGCATTATTATAATCGATGAGGACTAATAAAGCGATCGCCGATCTTTATCGTCGATGTCGTCCGATTCTCGATGCAACTTCTTCGTTCGCAATAGAAATGGGAGGATGGGGAATTATTGAATTTGTGCCAAACGCAATCGCTTAATTTGGTTTAATTAATTACCTACTATTCGTAAGAAACTTGATTTTGTCTCGCCATCTTTCGCTCGATCTTTGTTAAACATCGTTAAATCCTTCTGGTTGTTATTAATGCCCGCTCACGTATTGATTATTATGATTGCGTTATTCTCGTTTTTAATTAAATTCAATTCGATTTATTATTAATACAACGGCGAGTCCAATTATACGACGATAATTAATTAATTAATTGCGAGCGTATGTGATTGAATAACGATTCCTTGAAACGATGCACGAAATTGACTTGTCAAGAATTAGATCCAATCGATTTATCCATTTTTTTTGCGTATTTAATTTCGCTTTTTATTCGATTAAGAACCAAAAGCAACTTTCAATTGAAGATTCTCATTTGACAGTCTCTAATCCAAAGTTTCTTGTATTATTAGGTGTACAACTATGATTCCGCCGTTTTTTACGGTTTGCAAATTCGACAATTTAAGCAAAGTGCCAAAGAAATCTTCTTAAAAACATTCATCATTAATAACAACCTTTTGCCATATTTTTGGTAATGTATGGATTCCATCATCAAAGAATTCTTTCTCTTTGGAGGCAATCCAATTATCCATGCTTTTTTCGAAGTCCCCATAACTTTGAAGGACTCCTCAGAGAGGGCACGTGCCATTGACCAGAACAAACTGTGATCCGATGAAGGAATATCTGGCGAGTACAGCGGGAGCTGTAGGACACCCCATCCAACCTCTTCTGAAGTGGTTTTAATCGGTTCTGCAACATGAGGTCTTCGTTGTCATGCCGTAGTATCAGTCAGTTGATTTCCCTAAATTCGTGGGGCACTTTCTTGCCTTCTGAATCTTCCCCATTTCACGTAAGTGGCATCAAATTGCTGCTTGAGTCACATTCAATGAATCAACCAATTGTGGTGTGCTTTGGCATCACTTTCGGCCCATCATTCTTGCAATTCTTCGCCTTGAAATATCTTTCGACGCTCTTCGTCGTAGTCATCAAAATCACCGGTTTTGACCGGTCGAAACCATTATCTGGATGTACTTTCGCCTCGAGCATGTTTACCATACTCCACCCGAGTAATGGAGGTGCTACAGCAACACTATTCTTCGAATTAAACATGAAAGCAAGGTTTCCTGCAAACTGTTTTTTTTTCTGTTCTAAGACTTTACATTTTCAATTCTTCGTAAACCATTAATATAAGAACTTTTATGAATGTTATTTTATACCAGTAGATAACGCTGTAACAGTACTTCCAAATGGGCTATAAGATCAATTGCAAAAATAAATTATATAAGACTGAAACGCAAAATTAAAAAAAAACGGCGAGTCATAGTTATGGTTTCTTGTTGATCATCCACAGCCGGTACGGCTATCGCCAAATTGAATTGAGGCAATAATTGACACGATTTGTTATCAGCAACTTCCTCCTTTTCACATGGCATACCTTCAACTCTTCTTTCTACGTATATGGCAATTCGTACATTTTGCAATATTTTTGCTTCTTCTTGCACGTTTATTTTCATCCAAAGAATGCACTCGACAATGGCGAACGGAATAATGAGGCGGAGTGTACGCGTGGGTTCGCGTGGGACCTATAACAACAATTGTCGTTGTCGTTCCCCTCCTTTTGTTGCTGTTGTTGTTCTTTTCCTTCTTCTTCATCATTGCATTTTTTTTTACTCTTCTTAATTCGCTCGCTATTTAGTTTCGCGACATTGCCTCCTCTTTTTGCATCTCTCTTCTCTCTCGTCCACCATTACATAATTTAACGGTAACAAGTGGTGACGGTGGGTACACGAAGACGTTAATGTCTCATTATGTATTTGTACATTTCACGGTTTATTATTGTTGCCGTTGTTGTAATGGGCAACCATCGGAAACAATTAACGCACCTCGAAACATGTGTATATTTATTTATGGCGATTTTTTCCACTTTTCGAGTTAATATTTAAAAAAGGAAATTGTTAATGTTTCGCCTAACGCCATAAAACACACACGCGAACGTGGTCAAAATGATGGAAGGTTTCCATTGTTCCGATTATTTTTCCTTCGTTCTTACTTTGTAACGGACGGTTAAATCGAGGTTAAATGGTCCGAAGATAATTTAACAAGAACATAAAGAAAATTAGCTTGTAATGCCAATCGCAACCACGAAAGCCAAACCGTTTGTGGATGTAAACTCAAAAATCATTGGTAGTGTACCAAAAGGCACTCAAAACAAGAAACCTCTGCAGTTTGAAATCGAATTTATTGGGATTAAAGAGACAAAAAGAGGAAACACGAAAGATCGGTAATAACATGACCATCGTTCAAGTCTCCGCTATCTAAACTCGTAGTTCTTTATGCGTGCGTTTATTGAAGAGAAAGATGTCGCGTGAAAGGAGGAGGAAATTAAGAGAGTCTCTTTCCATTCGGACGTTTTGCTCGTGTGTACCGGTGGTCGGGCTCGTTCGAATTCGATACCGGCGCCCAATAATATCTTCCTTCTTTTTCCTCTCTTTCGGTCTTCACTTCACTTCTCTTCATGCGTTATCTTAATTATCCTAATTTATTCATTCGACGTGGTCATCGCTGCTCCAACCGATGAGTTTCACGAAAATAGGTTTTTAATAAATAGTCGAAGATAAAGGTGGACGGGATTCTTTATACGTAAAATGACTCTCGTGTTCGTTTGCTCTCGGAATGGCATTCTTTGAAGATAATAATAATAATAATGACAATTATTTCTGTCCAGTTAAAGAAGAAAAATCCGTTCTCGAGCATGTTCTCTCCTCATCGGGTATATTATATCGTTGGTAATCGGCGTCTCGGTTAATCCTTCTCATCGCCGTGGTTGTTTGTCTCTAATGGGGGTACCATTAAGTTAATGAGTTAATTACACCGTTTAATAACAATTATTGTTGTTTGTGCGTTTTTTGGGTAAATAAAGGAAGTCGTTTATTAACGATAAATCTGATAATTTCCCTTATAATTGGCTCCCTCTTCCTCTCTGGTCTAAACTAAAGCATTACCGTTGGGCGTTCGTTGTTCGATCGCCATTTCCTCCTCGCGGTGATTATCATTGTGCCATTATCATTTCTGAAATTGAAGAAAAATCGAGGGAAAAAAGCGGTAGCACAAAAGCAACAGATAGAAATGAGTAATTTCAACTCTCACATTGCGGTGCCTCGTCGTTATGGCCAATTTAAGTAATATAAAAGGGTCTGATTCTTCTTGTTGCCGGTGCTGCCATTAACATTTTTCTTTTTGTTTCCTTCTCCCGGCCAAAGCACCGTCTTCTTCCTTTCCGTCTTCTCTCGTTTCTTTTCTTTCACCTCTTCCCGGTAATAATTACAAGGTATTGCGTTACTCGCATGAGGAAAGACAAACGTTTCTGTCGGTTCTTATCGCGATCGGGCGAAATGACAAAATTATTAAATTTTTTCTCTATTCATATAGCTAATTAAATGTCTATTAAAGATGGTACCAGGAGGGCCTCGATGGCTCGCTTCTCTCCATTCCTTCGCCTTCCGTTGGTCTAATTAGGGGGCCGACAAATAAGACATTTGATTCTGGCAGCTTTAGTTTACAGACAATGTATTACAGTGCAGAGAGCGAATGGGAGAGGGGAAGGATTTTCGTTTTATCTATCGCGATATTATCTGATGACATCGCCGAAAACGAAACTTCTTAATCGTTCTTTCGTTATAATACCGATTGCATTCGTGTTTATTCTTCTGTCTCTTTCATAGTTTCCTTCGAACGTAGTCGAAACATAAAATACCGTCGTAAAAATCCATACGGATTTATTGAGGCGATTCGAATACTTTACGCCTGTTCGAATCGTATATCAAAAATTTCAAATGGGAAAATTAGTTTTTCTTTTTCTCGCCCTCCACCGCAATCGACCATATATAAATATTAATCTCTCTCTCTCTCTCCCTCTTTGTCTTTGATTTTTTTCGTTCACGCTTATTTATGACCGTATATTTATCACCTTCAAGGGAATTACCATTATCACATGTGATGCATAGTGATGGAATACGGTATAATCGCAGACGATCACTCGGTATATTGTTTTCTCTCTTTCGTGCGTCACCTACGAGGAAGGACATGTACAGGATTTAATTTATAAACCCATAAACGCTGTTTGATTTACCACGAATAGAAAATTGTCACATTGTCTTTTGTGCAAATAATAAAACATTATACGAAACAATATAATTTATTGTTCAAATAGGCGAGATATCAATAACGAAAAAATTGCTGCAATCTTGTTGTTATAGGGAAATCTTTGATAAGATTTGCGAAATCGTTCACCAAATCATCTTGCTTTCTCGTTTTGCACATATTTCGCTGCAAACTGCACGGATTATATAATCTAATTGAACAATAATGACTTATCTTTCGTACAATTCATAGTGTCGTAACTCTTTATTGCACAAGGCTAACCACTCATACGCATTCGGACTATTTCAAGTCAATGGGAAGCCTTTTCCTTGGAAATTGCGTAAAAGAATTCGCAACTGTTTATTGATTTAAAAATTATATGATTTATTAATATTGGACACTGGTTACCTAACATATATAGTGTCATTATTTTGAACATTAGTGTGGTTATCAGATGGCACCTCTGAGTAGCTTCCTTTGTTAGAATCCCTACGATCTTTGTTGTTCTTCTGTCTCTTATGCCTTTTGCAAACAAATAATCCGAGCCCAAAAACAATAGCAACCACTGGAATGATAACGAGAGTCCACAACCACCATTTACTCGACGCTATGATCGTTTGATTTTCGCTGTCGGCAGCTTGGAGCCGGATGTCCATGTAATTTCGCACGTGCGGGTCATCGTTCGACGCGAAACCTGTGACGGAATCCTAAAATTATAATCGCCGATTGATATCGTTCGTTAAGTTCTTCGAACTCAATCCTACATAAGACTGAAAAGAACTAGGAAAAATATGTAACCGCGATATTCGAAATAATGAAAAATGTTAATGCTGATGATCTCGTACAATTAATTTACAAGTGGTAGAATCGCTTCAACAGCGACCGCGAAAGTATTATTGAGAAAGTGCGTGAATTCATCAGGAACGACCGGCCATCGTCAATGAGATGCTATTCTCGCGATGACAATACAATATATTCAATTCACACCATTTTTACTCTTTCTAATAGAATTTTAGACAATCTGAAGAACGGCCGTTTTTTTTTTGAGGAAGTCTAATACTTAAAGGCTCACCGAAAACAATATATCTTTGGTATCGTTGAACATGTCGAACACCTCGAAAACGGAATTATCAAAGAAATGATTAGCGATCGTGTCGAACAGTAAACGTATGTCATCTTTGAACTTATTATCACTGTTAATGACGACAACATTATGCGGGTACGTCGCTAACGTGCAATCCTCTTCGATTCCACGCCGATTGACTTTTACTATCTTCTCGCCTTTGCACATCACGTAGTATTTGGTCATCATTTCGATGGGAAAATCTTGTAATTGGAATTTAACGTTAACGGAATTAGAAATTCTTAGTTATCATCAATTTAATAACGAACCGTTCTGATTGACGACGACGAAATCGCTCTCCTCGAGACACGCCAACGTACCGTTCTTGTAATATTTGTTTCCGTAATTGTCTTTACAATTCTTTGCGGCTATAAGTAATAAAAATGTAACAAACGAGATCAATTGTATATTGCACTGGGGATATATTAATACTTGAACTATGTACCGTCGGTTTGCACAAGTTGCACAGTTTCTCCTGATCCTCGGCTCCCGCGTTTTTCTTATTTATGAAGCCGGGTATGCAAGAGTCGCCAAGCTTCAATAGTAAGGCCTTGTGATCCGTGTCACTGCCGTGGGTTGTCTTACTTAAGAACGCTGCAATGCCTGTTGACGTTTTTGCATTGTTAGTCCTTTTCAGTATTTCGATATTGTTATGCAGAAAGCAATAATTTATTGGCGCTAAATTGAAATCAAAGCGTAAAGTAGGCTAGAATCGCGGGAAAGGTAGGCAAATTGACTAAATAAATTCATCGAAGTAGTGAAAATATCCACTTTTACCTACAAAATTCTTTAAACTATTTATTATGAGTCGCCCCAAAAAGCGCTAATTACCGTTACTCTTGTATTCCTGGAAGCAAGCCTTTTTGCCCTCGTAATCATCGTACGAGGACATGGATGTCTTATTCCTGAGGAGCATCACGTAGGTCGGGTACGTGTGAGTTTCGCTCGCCGTAAACATAAATTCCTCCAGACGATTAGACTCACTGCACAACGGGGAAAAACCTCGAAATCAACTATTCGCACACGAACCGCCATAATTTGCTTACGTCTTAATGTAATGACTGTAACCATCGACGACTATCACGCCGTTCGTATCGATGGACACATTCTTCAGGCCGTCCAAATGGTTATCAACTTCGACGCACTCGATGACGGGAACGAGAGCTTGATTCAAGCTCGCTGCGCTCAACCATTCGCATTTCGCCTTCTCGGTCTCTGTCACGTACCAATTAATCTTACGCTTGCACCAATTTATTTCCTCCTCCTTCGCCACGTGTCTTCCTGCGAATACCAATGAACGAATGCGAAGAGGGACATTTTAAACCGGTGAGATTGCAAAAGGGACTTACCACAATGTGTGAAATACTCGCTGGGATCGCGTAAATCCGGGTCGATCAGGTTGATTTTTCCATATTGGTCATCGATTAGTACGAGCGATAACAGGTCGTTCTTGCTCAACGCGCTTCTGAAAGACGCGAGTTTCTCGCTAACGAGGTTGTCGTTCATGTTCGCTTCCAAATAATCGATGACCGCTTTCGTTCGGTCCCTAAACGTAACGAGCAAATCCGACGACTGTTTGTTCCAATAACACGGCTCGTTCAATTCGTTGATGGTACCGTTTCTGCAAAGGAAACGGTAGTCTTCCTTCTTATTCAGATACTCATCATTCGCGAAGAATTCCTTGAAGTCAATTTCCGTGGTAACTGCAACATCGCCAGCATCGACGAGGCATTTCAATGCGGCTACGAAGCCGGTTTCTTCTTCCGGACAGTTTTGCAACGATTCGTGGGTTTTTCGTACTTTCTCGTCGATGTTCCAATTGTAAACGTGAAACGGGCGACAGGAATCGCCAAAATATTTCGCCAACGTTTCAATATAATTCTCCAAATATGTGCCTCCCTTTTTCGGCGCGCACAACTGTTCAATTAATCCATTCTCTCTTATCACCGCATTTTCGAATTCGTTCAACACGTAATTGCTGATTTGGTGTAGGTCGAAGTTGTTTCCCGGATGACAGTACTTCTTGCCGCCAAAATCCTTCAGACCTCGTATCTTCTTATTCACGACCACTATGATTTTATCTTGGGCGTCCGCTATTAAATTAATAGAAAAGAGATTAACGTCTAGGCCTACAGATGTAAGATCGTAGCGTGCGGCAAGGGAGAGGAAGGTTTGGCTAACTCTGCAATCGATAAGGAACCCAGGAATCGAATGATGTACGACAACATTAAGAGTGGTCCAAAGAATTGTTTATAGTGCCTCAACTACGATTTCTCGGTGACGTATTTGGCTTACGGCGCCGTAGACGTGGACCCACTTTATACTGCGTAAAAATTTGGCATAACTATTCATTCGTTTAGCATTAATACGAGGTCGGTTTCGTATATAACTTCTTTCATATACTTATAGCAGGGGACGAGAAAAGATGTCGATGTAGTCAAAAATTTCATCTTTTTAAATTACAAATTTAATTTGACAAAAAATTAAGCCAATATTAAGTTGCTTAAAGGTTCATATCAATTTAAGCGTTTCGAGTGATAAACAAAGTGGATAAAACATGATAAAATATTCGGTGGTTCATGTACTTCCTATGAAACCGTTTGGCTTTGGGTGAATGAGATTAAAACCTGTACGAGGAGCATTCGAAATACATCCAAGTCCTAGAGGTTCAAAGGCAACAGTCGCGTTCGAAATCAGCAATAAGCTCAATGAAATGGGCTTGACCAATAAACGATAGATATTGAGCGAGGTAGTAGAGACCACGAGCATCTGAAATGAACGTGTTTATTTTATGTTGCTTATTGAATTGCACACTAAAAGACATGCGAAAGATGGGTGCCGCGTTTCCAATTATTCCAACGCAGTAATATGATCTTGCGAAATTTGTAGCAGATGTTTTGTTTTGGCAATGTTGATCGCTTCAAATAAAATTGCCGCCAAAACTTACCCGAGTCGTACTTTAGTTCGCCGATAACATCGATATTTTTAATATGCTTCAAAGCAATCAGCAACACCTCGGCAGCCACTTGTGCGACATCCGCTCGTCCTGTTTCCACGTTCAATAACACTTCCGTCCTATAAAATTTCAATGTTTGTTTGTCGATTTGTAGTCGTCGCTGTTTTCGAACGTGATACTTACGCCCCATGCCCATAGACACATTTGACGTCTTGCTCCTCTAACAGATTGCATTGTTCCTTCTTCAGAGGATGCGTGCTTACTGTGACTGTGATGCAATTAGAACGGAATGAATTTGTATTCTAGTGTAACTTACGATCAAAACCGTTGGCCAACACTCGAATAGGGAAGCTAATCACTATTAAAAGTAGTGTGACGTACATTTTCAATACAACGTTTACGCATCACGGAATGAGTTTAAATGAATTCATGCAAGATATCCTCTTATCTTATCTCTCATATTTGAACTGATATCGAACACTTGATCCATGTACACCTAATATCAATATTTTTCTGGCGTAATATTTTAATTGTCCATGTTGGTATGTCAAATAGAGTATGCTACCGGAAGTGTCGCAAAGGATAGAAGTGGTTTTGGAAATTAATCTTCTTTGCGTACCGTTACTCTCTTTCGTTTTTATTATTTATCCGCTACAGACTCCGATTATTTTTCTTTTCAAAAGCGTGCATCCAAACTAGAAAGAAAACGAAAAAACTGAAGAAATTGCTCGATCAACCGGCATTTAATGCTGCGACGGCCGTGTCGATCCACGCCCTGTAGAACGGCACGTTGACGTAGGCGCCGTAGACGCCCTCGCGGCCGCATCCTTTGCCCCAGATCACGAGTCCGGCAACGCTGTACGCACCGGTCGGTCCCGCGCAGGCCAACGGTGCACCGCCGTCTTGCTGTGATCGACAATGAAAGCAATCACGTGATAATCGTTTCTAAACCAACGACGGAAGAACGACGTACCGTGCACGAGTCGCGACTGACGATGCCTCCGGCGCAAATCTCGCCGTTCGGGTCCAGGTACATGTCGACGTTGGCCCCAAGGACCGTATTGCCGGCCATACTCGCTCTACAAACTGCATACGACACGATCGGTACAGTCACTTGTCGTTGCGGATTCGTCGGCGCGTCGTTTGCCCCGAACTGCGTCTGACCCCAACCGGCCACCTGACAACTAATGAGATGCGTTTGAAAAGCATTGCGACCAAGACGACGATTTTGCGCTTAAATTGCTTTTGAAGAGCATCATCGTGAAGCATATTATTGCTCTCACCTTTGTCCGACGAACGAACTACCGGCCGGCGGTAAACAAGCGGTACCGATGTTGCGTACGGCACCTAAGACAACCGGTTGCGCCAGTCTGAGTACGGCCACGTCGTTGAACAACGTTTGCGGATTGAAGTTCGGATGGATGATCATCCTTGCGACCGTCGTATTGATAGTTGCCGTTAAATTGGCCGGATTGTAGACGCCCATAATGACGCGAACATTTTGCGGCGTCAGTCTGAGCAAATAATGAAAAGCACTTACGGTCACTCGCGCCAATTAAAGGTCGCAATAACTTTTTTATGAGGCGTTTCCTAATCAACAACTTTGATATCGCATGGGTCTGCTCTAAATGGGAATAGATCGCTGCGGACCTTTTGACATTTGATCAAGAGCAACGCTATGAAGGTCGACACAAAAAAACAATTAGCTTTCCGCGAATTTTCCCGAAGTGAAATGCCCAAATTACGAATCGAAGTTGCGCAACCCCGTTTTCTTCCTCGCTAATACTCACTGATTTAAATTGACCTTGTGGGCGGCGGTGAGCACGTGAAACGAGTCCAATAAGACGCCGCTTCCCGTGTACGACGTCTGATTGATGATGTACGCCTGCCACGGATAGGCGCCGTAATAAGTGGCGCCGTCCGCCGTCGTACCGGGCGGCACGAAGCGCACGCCGCACGGCACGTTGTTCTGACCGAAACAGGCGATCGTGCCGGGCGGACAGTTGGTCGGCATCGGTACGCCGCCACCCTAAAGAGAACGCGCTTAGAACTCGTAGACAGGTTAACGGAAAACTACGGAGGATACTTACCGGCGTCACGATGCGAACGTCGATCGTACCGGGTGCCGGTTGACCGCCGCCGGCGGTTACGCACACGTCCGCCGGTACGCACACGAATGCGTTACTTTGCGCGGACACGCGATTTACGAGAATCGTCAGAAAGGCGATGAGGGATAATTGAAACATCGTCGCCGAATCGATTTATCAGCTGTCACGTTGAATCGAGGCCTTTTTTGCACTTTTTGCACACTTATCCGATTCTGCACGCGATTTAAATATGATTTGTCCCACTACGGATCCACTATTTTTTGTTCGTGCACGATGAATGGGTTACACTGCGATGGATAGAGGACGGGAGATTATGCAATTTTGTCGTTGCGTTTGAGTTGTTGACGGTCTTTTTTAAACGAGGTGCTAATTTCGAAGGATCGATGATTTGGCCAGCTCCCGTAGGGATTAAGGGGCGAGGGGTCTTTGGAATTAACATTTTCAACGCTTGAGATATATTGGAGTTCTTGCATTTAATGTGTTCGAATTTTAGTGGAGCAGTTTGCGCAATCGGCAGCTTTATTATTATAACAACAATAATTGTTATTATTATTAAGTAATATTACATAAAACGGGAAATCATGCATAATAATAATTTGGTAGATTAACAAATTAACAATGATCCCCATAGAAAAAGTTTTTAGGTTAATGGTCAACGCTGATGATGATTGTGACCGTATTGCGAATCGTTCGCATATGAAGGGCGTTCAAGCTTCCTGTTACATAATTTGCACATATTTCAATAACCCAACTAAATAGGTGGTAATTACAAAAAACCCACTTTTTTGCTGTTGAAATTACCAAAGAAAACTGCACAATCGCTTTGTTGCGAATGGTAACTGTTTTGCACGTCCTGAGGTGAGACTCAGCCTCTTTTTCCTTCCTTTGCTTTCGTTTCAATTTCCTTCGGTTTCTTGCTGGTTTTATGGAAATGTCGCAAACGTGTTGCTCGATGTGCTCTCTCCGCTCGCTTTCTTTTAAAGTTCAAGGACGTACGTGGCATTATTACAATAAATATTAAGTGGTGTACGTTTTATGCTTTTGATTTTTATTTTTCCCTCTTGTCGATGGAAGAAAAATAAACGAGTTAGAATTATAATTTCTGGCATTAAGAAGAGAAAAAATAAAAAAAAAACGTAACGTGAAGAAGTGAAAAGAGAAGAAATAAAAGGAGGAGAGAATTTCAATAAGAGATTAATAAATTCTGATTAACTATTTATGGAAATGTAATTATAATAATCATAAATTCTACCAGGTTCTCCACTTTTTCTCCTATTTATTCGTTTAATTTACTCTTTTTTTTTTCTCTTCCTTACCTTAACCTTTTATTATTCTTCTCGCTCACACGATCCTCTTCTCGCGCTCGCCTCTCTGCCTTCTTGTCGTTATTTTATTTATTAACGTTATTATTATTACCGAACGTGGCGAAGAACAAACGTTCGTGAAGAGACAAAATGTTGGTAACCTCTTAGATATTGAGGTGTGAAAGAGATGTCTTCCATGTAACGTTGCGAGAGAGAAATGTAAAGGGAATCATGAAACGAGCAATTATCGGTGTGGGGTTTTAATGACGAAGAAGGTTCGTTAACTAAGTAAGATTTCAGTCGTTGCTTCTGCTTTTGCTGCTGCTGGTGGTACTACAACTACTTCTGCTGCTGCCACCGTTATTGTTGCTGTTAAGGCATTATCCCTGCTGTGGATAGCCGTGTAAGAGCTCATTAGCTGACTACTTCATTTTTGCGGTTCATCATCATCATCAACAATAATAACAACAACCATTGCAATGGTAATAATAAGAACAACAGCAGTAATTCGCAGCATTTCGTCGTCCCTCTTCTTCGATTACATAATTGAACGAGACGATGGTAGCAGCGTCGTGCAATCAGCGAGTCTTTTCTTCTTAATTAACTTCAACTCTTGTTCTCTCCACATCTTTTGCGAGCGCGGCCACCGGTCTTTAATTTCTCATTGATATTGATTAATCGATTATTTATGATGTTCATTATTAACCCTTTATTTCTTTCGTCGAAAAGGAGATACAATGACAAATTGCTCGTGGAACGAAAACGTGCTGCTGCTGGGCTCGCGGTGTCGCCAATCGATTAGTAAATTAGGAAACTTTGTTGGTTAACGGCGTTTAAAATGAGACGAGGAGATTTCCTCGTTGCCTTCATTAACGTTCCTCCTTATAAACGCCTTATTACACATTTTTTCACTTACTCGAACAATACCGGCTTAATTATGCCCTTTTTTTAAATAAGAGTAATGACGATCACACCCACGTTATTATTCAACTACGATGTTGATGATCATCTTCATCCTATGCTTCTTTAGTCTGTTCGTTACTAATTAGAGGCTAACAATGGATCGTTAATATCGTAGTGGCAGGCACGTTTGATGAGGCATTCACATGTAAATTAATTTGTATGAAAATTTCGGTGGCTATAAAACGGATTCCTAACAATCAGTAGGGGCACTTCCACGGTAGTTGTCGCAGCCAGATAGTGATAATCGGTGATTGAGTCATTTTGTTCTTTAATTCCGTGAATCGACAGACTGCCGCTGCCGCTTCTTACGGGGCAAACTTTCTTTTTCTCTGCCAACAACCGCTTCGACTGCTTTAAACTTCTTCAAACTTATTAATAATTAAAATGTGTAAATTATCGATCCTGTTAAGAAATTTTCAAGAAGAAGAAGAAGTGGTACCTTTTCTTCTACTTGTTGTTCCTCGTTTTCACAGTCTTCTTCATCGTCGTCGTCGTCGTCCACTTGCCACTCGTCTTCTCCTATAACAACTTAATTACATATTAATGGTCGCGCTTAATAAAAGAGAAGTGAGTCGAAAGTAGAATAAGTGGCGGCGGAGAAAATGTTTACATTTCAATTTGTAAGGCAATCGTTTTTTTTGCGTACTTTAAATCAGTTGGTCGCAGTAAAGAAGCGAGTTTCGCAATTTAAAATCGAGTTCGAGTTTCGAATTCAGTGTCGTCCTGTATTTCGTTCTTTTTTTTTTCATATGAATAACGCGAAGGAAAAAGGAAATGGTCGTTGGTTTAATCAAAGACGGACGATTGCCAGTTAATGACGAGTTATTATTATCATTCAAATACTAGTTCTACATTTTCCTTGCCAAGGGAAAAAGAAATTTATAATTAAATTACGCGGCAATAAATTTGTCAGATACCTTTTTGTCAGACGGTTGTGACTTAATTAAAACTTGTGATCCTCCTTTTGTCGATTACTTTTTAGTCGATTCAATCGTGTCCGTTAATAACGACGAATCAGAAAATGGGTTTTAATAATAATCGCTTCAGTTTCTTCAGAAGAGCAGTTTCCCCATTAAAATTACCTGTTTTTGTTCGCGTGGTTCGATTTGAAAAAGACAAACAGGAAATTAACGCAATGATTTTGTGTAAATAGATTTTATCTTCTTTGTCTTTCTCCAGTTTATCCATCCATTTGGCTAAATTGCGTTTCTCTCGTACAATACGACACACGCAGACCGAGCGAAGTGGCAACGTACGCCCCGGACGGGCGAAGGAAAAACGCGGTGGTACGGACGGAAAATAACTAGTTTCTTGCCAATTCTATTTTACGTTTTTCGCCGTTTGAAAAGTATAGAGTAATGAAATTAATTATTCCAGCGTCTAACGGACAGTAGGAAGGAAAGTTAATTGGCTTCAATAATAATAATAATATGGTCTTAGTTAGTCTCGATTAAATTACATCGTATAATCTCGCAATTGATTTCTATATCGTCGTTATTATTGGCAATTTAAAAGTGGTTATTTTGCTGTAATGCAACATTTTCTTTTACTGTTCGATTTCTTTCCTTGCCTTTTTCCAAACGTTTCGCCGAGATTCTAAACATTCCTTCCCGTTCTGTGCGAATGGTATCCTAAATCCTAAACGAATTTACGTATGAAGAAATCGATTTCTGAAGAAGTGTTAAATTGACCAGCGGTTTAATCTTTGCGTAACTTTTACACTTACTTAGTTTCCAATCAAGATCTGTTATGGCCTTGATCCACATCGTTATTGTAACGTGAAAGTCGATCGTTAACTGCAAATAATTCGCAATGTTACAAGCGATAACGATGATGATTGATGGCCGGCGTAAGAAAGTCGTTCGATAATGTAAGAACGGTTTTTACCAATTTCGTTAAAATTCATTTGGTTCTTTTTTATTCTTAATTCTTCTTCTTGCCGTTACCATCATGATTATTATACGCGTTTAAAGAATGAGATAAATAAAACGCAATTAAATTTCGTTATTTCATTCTTTCGCCTTCGTCTCTCTCTCTCTCTCTCGCTGTCTCTTCCATCCATCTCTTTTACTCTGGCATCTTATTTCTCCATCGCATCGCAGTTCTACGGTGCTTTATGATCACGAGAGGAATTTTACAGTTACGAATGAATATTATTAATCTAAATGGGTGTAAAAATATGATGATGATGATGATGACGATGGTATGCGTATATTATTATACTTACGTATATGAGAGAGTTGCCGTTTAATATGTGCGGAGGAACCGATAAAATACAAATTTTTATTATTATTATTATTGGCCCATCTTAATCATTCTTCATAACCTCCTCTTCTTTATGACGCGCTTCTTCCTCGTCCTTCGCTTCTCTCTTAGCTTCGGAGATTATACAAAAGCGGAATATTTAATGTAAATTCCATTTGAACCGAGTGGAAACACACACGGAGAATGAGTTTGGGTACTTATTCTTTTCTTCTCTCGGGAAAAAGAAACGACGAAGAAAGAAATTTTCAAAAAGAAATAAAACGAAACGAAAAAACGTGAACGTGCATCTCGATGACGGTATGATGTGCGATGGAGCAAAGAGTTATCACGCCATCCGGGGACCCTGGAAAATGGCGAATTGCACGAAGGAGAAGAATAAGGCAGAAGTTCTTCTGCTGGTTCCGCTGAGTTAGTCAGGAATGGAAAAGATGAAAGATTATGTGTGTGTGTGTGTAGAGGTACTTTCGGTCGTCTCTCTCTCATATACCGAAATAATAATAAAAAGCCCGAACTTTATATGTAGATAGAAGAAATGGCTGGAAACAAAGCGAAAATAATCTATTTTCTCTTTCGTTTCCTCCTCTACCCCCTGTTCAACGTGCAATAACAGCAGTAAAACAACGACAATAACGACCGACAGCGGAATCTACACGAAGAAAGGAGCAAATGCGTTTCATGCTCCTTCCACGTTTCCTTCTTTCTTTTTAGTGTTATTTTCCCTTTATTTTTATTTATTTCCTTATTCTTCTTTATTTCTTCTTGCCTTCTTCCCGCCGTCGTTGTTCTTGTAGTTGCTGTTGTTGTTGTTGCTGCTCGTGTACGTACTAACTCGAAACAATGTTACATTACATGCGAGATAAGAATTGAATTTATTCATATCTCATTTGAATTATTATTATTACCATCAGCGTCGTCGTCGTCGTCATCATCGTGTTGTGTATTATCGTTATTGCCTTCAAAATCGAAATTAACAATTAAAATTCACATAAATTTCGAGAGGAAAGTACTTAACTTTCGAAAATGAGCAACAAGTAAAAAGAGGAAGAAGAGGAAAGTCCGTTACATAAAATCAATAAACGGTCATTTACGAATCCATTAATCACCATCCAATATTCCTCTCGCCTCGCTTTATCTCTCTCCATCCGGACCTATCTCTTGTACTTGCTTCTTCGGCCGTTTAAACGCGTATTGTAATAAAAGGAGAAAGAGTCGATGATGATGATGATGATGATGGAGAAAGAAGAGGGATCCTCATAATACACTGATTACAAGTCCGACTGTAAATATTTAAACTGGGCCGCCCAAATCGTGTTTATAAACGTGTACACTTTCGTATACGTATACGTGTACTCGTTATTATTATTCTTGTTGCTGTTGTTACCTTTCGTCTTCGTCGGTCGCCACTTGGCCTCCTCGCCCATCTGACGAAGCAGAACTCGCCCGTCCGAGTGGTATAATAAAATAAATAAGAACGAAATTAAATAAATAACTAATAATGTTAACACGGACCAACAAACGACGACGACCGTTCGGGACTCTTCTCTTCCATCCTCGTCTTCTGCGCTTTCTTTTCCGTTTTTTTTTTGTTCCTCCCCGGTATCTGTTTTAATCATCTCATTTCTCTTTCGATAAGTGTTCAATCAATCGGTCTCGCTTCGACTTCGTCTCGTTCATTCGCTCTTCGTAGCTCGCGTCTCTCTTTCTTTTCGGAGGTACCTGTTACAATAATAACCGTGTCACTTGTACGATGTTAAATAAATTGAAAACGGAACGAATATTAATCGAGACGTGGCTCATTATTACAATTTGCTCAACGCTTCGCACGCACTCACGCACGCACCGCTCCGTCGCTCGCCGTTTGTTTGTTTGTGTTCTTTTTTTGGGTGGAAAAGGGCGGAGAGGAACGCGACGGTTTAGACTCTAGAAGATGACCCCCATCACACGGGCATCCTCCATCTTTCTCTCGCAAGCAATTTGCCGATTCTTCATCATCATCATCTCGTATTTTGCATAAATCGTTTTCCATTTATTTCGCCATGTATCATAAGGATTCTTGTTATTAGTTTGTAGTCAATTCTCCTCCTCCTCCTCCTTTATCCTTCTTTTCAGGGGTCGACAATTGTAAATCTTGTCAAGTTAAATATTTAACGAGATAAATTGCAAATTTCTCTCTCTCGCTCGCTCGCCATCTCGCTTTTAATTTATTCTCTCTTTGTGTTTTTTTTTAATCTTCATCTTTCTCCATTTCTTGTATTCGTCTTCATTATAATGCATTTATTTATTTTTTAATAACCACCACTTTAATCGTGTAACAATACATATTATACGGCTATTTTCGTAACAAAAGGGATGAACAATGTATTCGCGAAAAAAAATAAACCGTCGAAATCGTCGTCCTCGCTTAATGCGAATCGAAATTTATTGGACGGTGCCCGGGAATTAAAAGAGCGAAGAAAAAAAGGAAATTAAAAACGAAAGAAAACAATCTTTTAACCTTTTGTTAATGGTTAAACGGCGAATTTGTAAGTAACAATGGACACGCCGCAGTTGGCAATGCAAATATGCAAGAAACGCCATAGGGTTGTTCTTTCGCTCCGGTCGTCCGGTGATGTTGTTGTTCTTCTTGCCGTTATTATTATTGTTGGTGTTGTTGGCCACTTGTGTGCATGTGTGCGAAGAATGCCTTCATCTCCTTTATTCGCCTCTTACAAACTTCAAATCCATTAATTGTTATGTTGATACCTCGTTATTAACCGAAAGAATTATAAGTTATTTGTTGTGTTAATGGGATTTTCTCGGATTTAAAATACGAGACGGGCGAGATGAGCAACAAGAATAACATCAAAACGAAGAAGAAGAAGAACTGCGATCCGTCACCTTTATTTTTCTCATTTAGCGTGTGATTAATAATATTGCCGTTTCCACGAAAAAAATATCCTCATTAATTTGCATACGTTATACCCATTATTATAAGCTCTCAGTTTCATTCGGTCTCACCTTTGCACCGGCCACGAATTTGCATCAATTTTCGATTTCTCTTCATAATCTCGGACCATTAAAAGTGACGGAATTCACAAATAAAAAGAGGTGACGAGGATTTGAAAATACAATTGAGCAATTAAGTTCGTCGCTATTCCACCTGCACGAACGGTCGGCGGAAGAACAAGAGGAACACGAAGAACTTCTATCCATATTCTCTTTCTCTTCTTTATCGGGGCAGAATTATTTCGTCCCGCTGCGACCGCCCACCATCGCCGTCACCGAAAGCGTGGGCATTTTACGATGCCACACTCGAAAAATCGAAATTTATAACGCCACGGCTCTTTATTATCCTTCTTCCTTCGTCCGTGCATATGCATATGAGAGTGGAACCCATCTCTAACTCACCGGCCGGCCAAACACCCGACCCGGGACCACGACGAATAAAAAGAATTTAATATTTATACACAATAACTTGCACGTTAGTTAGTTTTTACGGTGGTGTGCATCGAATTTATAAGGAAGGTTTTATATAAAGGGAAACGAGTAACCGGGCGTCCGACTGGAAAGTTATGGCAATAATTCACGTCTCATAATATAACGCATACACACGAGGCAAATGAAAAGGGAGAAATTTAAGCGTAAAAGAACTACCGTTTAAAAATGACGAAAAAGATGGGAAAGCGAAATGAAAAAATTTAACAAAAAAAAAAACGAAAAGCATTAAAGGAAAAGAGCTTTTATGGTGGCATATGATATAAGGCGAAACATGTGACCCGTAAATAATAATCTCGGTTCCCTCCTAGCGCACACACAATGGCGTCCGAAATGCAAAAAGAAAACGTTTACGTTTATAAATTTGCATGGAAAAGAATGTGCTGCAGATATGATTGAGCACGTTGGATTTTACGCGAGAGAAAAGCTCTCCTGAACGCGAGGGAAAATATTCGAAATGAACGATTAAAATGCCCGAATCCTCTTCTTTTTTTTTGTGTGTGTGGCCACGCCAGTTAATTATACCGATTGTTCTTTCCGGGGTGTAATTTACACTAATAACACCTTACCGTCTAAATAAACGAGCAACAATGGTTCGTTCTCTCGATGTGATTCCATCGGGCCTCGTCGTCGTGTCTTTAAAATTAAATGCACGGGCAGATGATGATGATCTCGATAGATTAGCGTGGCAAAAACCAACACGAACGGACGATAAGAGCGACCGAAATGAGAGAGAAAGGGGAATATCAAGAACAATGCGGGAAAGAGAGTCGAGCAGGCAGCCGGAAGCGGTCGCACTCGAATTAATTGGTCTTTAATTATAGCCCTTCTTCGCTTTCCTACCATCCACATGTAACAAACTAGCTTGGTTATTTTAATGGTAATAACAATGATGATGATGATGGTATTTTATATTTGATAACCTACCCGTCGTTAGTCACTCTTATGTTTACCATTCTCTCTATTTATTTATACCTGTCGTGTCCCCGTCCTCTACTTCTTCTCCGGCCAAGACTGTTAGATTAAACGGCAGCAACGGCAGATGCATATTAATTTTACGTTTAATTTCCTTCATTTTCTATCTCTCGCTAGCCGAAGTAGGTGGTTTTATTTAAAATATTAATAAAACGGAAAATATTCTAAATTACACGTGTAATTATCAACTATATTATTACAATGTAAATTTTGAATAATACGACGAAGAAATTATTTTTTTATTCTTTGGAGAAGATAAAGATCGGCTCCCATTTAATTTTCTTTTATCTCGATTAATTTACGGCTTTGTTTTTGGGGAATCCGTTTAAAGAATCAGCCTTAATTTTTCTTTACGATCCCCGCGAGGATTAATAATCATTAAACGTCAATATTGAGAATTAATATCAACGGTTTACGTGGAATTGGCAAAAATTGGTCCACTCTTTTTCCTTTCTTTCACTTCTCTTCCTCTTATTCTTGTTATTTTAATTACCGAAACTCGCGAAGAGAATTAATGGCCGGTAGTAAAAGCGAGGAGACGGGTCAATAAATAAAAACGGATTTTCTTCTTTACTTTATTTTATTTTTTTTAATTAAGAACGGCGACTTTTTCAGTTTCAAAAGGTGTTTTCATCTCCGTTGTCATCATCATCATCAGCATCAACTTCGTCCACTAGAACGTTTCGTAATGAGTTTCACATCGGCAGTAAAAGACAAATGGAACTGTCAATAAACGTACAGTGTGTGATGGTGATGATGATGATGATGGTGGTGGTAGTAGTAGTAGAAGATACCCATCGGACATAAAGATCCAGATTAACACATCCTGATACTTCTTGTAACCAACGAACGTTCCTTCTCTCTCATTCATTCTCCGATATAATTACATCTTTTTCCCTTCGTATCTCTTACGGTAAGGAATTTTTGTTTTTAATAACCACCCATATATTTTCCATTTAGTACCACCATAATGCCATCGTACACAATATATCCATTTATATATCTCGTTTCATCTCCTTCTTCACCAATATTGCTGCCGTTGTTCTCTTCGCTCCTCATTTTCTCCGTCTGCGCTGTTTCTTCTTAAAAAGACATGTTAACACGTTATGAATTTTTTTTAGATTTAAACGACCTTTGTTCATCATCATCATCCTCTTATACTTCTTCTGTTAGTTAATAAACTATCCGCCATTAATATTCACATTTCTTACTTGTTAACAATTGTCGAATGTGAACGGGAATCGAATTAAACGGCACTCGAGGAGATAAAAGTGATAACAAATATTATTGTTCTTGTAAACGATAAGAAATTGATGTTGGACGGCTCCATCCGCGATTCCACTAAAACGAATTAATAAAAATAAAAGAGAAATGGGGGAAAAAATTCTATCAGAGATGTTTTATGGCCTATTAATAATATTTCGTCGTTTTGACGGCTTTATTGTTGCTCTCGTTGGTCTTCTTAGACGTTATAAACTATAAACCGTACAAATTTTTATTTGATTCTCGAGAGAGGAAGAGCATAAAACGACGCGAGAGATGCGTCCGATCTGAACTGAAGAAAGAAATGATTTCCGTCCTCGTTCCTCTCACGTTTTATGGCCACATATTACCTTTATACCTCTCGACACATGTTTCATTAGATTTTATTGCGATTTTATAATAGATTTTTCTTTCCGTTTTTTTTATTTCTTACAACAATTTAGGTATTTTATATTCATTTTACAATCCTTCCCGTTGGTTAAATAATCCTCCAGTTCCAAATAGGTTTATAAACTTAACGAATTCCTTCTCTATAAGTTCCGTGCGCGCAACAAAAACTGAACCGCTCGAGACGGTCTCGCAACTTACTTTTCCAATAGTTTACTTAGATCCCATTGGTACGTGGGGGTTTTATTTTTTATTTTCTTCGCTATCCGTTAGTTTCACATCGAGTCTCGTTCTTGTATTACAACCGAATAACGATTGTACTTCGGATTGTAATTGTAAATGAGAGTGTATCATAAAACGGTGTTCCATGCCTCATTGGCCTTTTTTCTCCTCTCTATTTATTGCGTGAACCACGGATAAATACCACTATTTAACAAGGAAATCGAAGTATCGTACTTGTACTTACAACACACGTAAGAAACAACAACGAGCATTTTTCAGAGAAAGCAAAGGAAAACAGAAAAATACTTCGTAGAGTTCGTAGAGAAAAACTAGAACCGTTTTCCGTCCATTCGTTTTTATTATTATTATTCACTTCCTCGATCCCTGATATTTAACGTTATCGAGACAATTAAGGTTAATTAGAAATAAAATTAAATCGAGCAAACTGGATGACAATGAATAATGGGTACGTAATGAACTGATCGAAATTGCAATAAAACTATTTTAATTGCGTTCGCATAGCATGCAAATAATTCGAATTGAATTAATTGCGGTAATAGATAAATTGGCAATAATATCGAGGATCGAGCGAAACGAATGGGAACTGGGCGCAACGAGGGGGACGGGAAAGCTATTTTGCAGTTTTAATAAATTACCCAACGCAGATTAAAGTGCCTATTATAAATATTATATTATTAATTAATGTCCCACTTGTAAATGGAGCTCGATTAAAACCGACGCGAATAATGGGAGAAAAAGGCAATAAAACGAAATAACGTCCGTGCGATAACACGTCGATTTGTTTGCCTTATGAAATTCGATCCGAGTGATTTCCTCGTCTCACATTAAAGGGCCCGTCCATAAGGCGCCTACGAACCTATTTATTCGCAATCGACCTCGCGTTGCAGTTATTTATTGCAAAAAGAAATCGTTAACGAGCAACTTCCTGATGACCATTTCGCGACATTAGTACCGATAATTAAAGGCTAAATTACGGATCGGCTCCGATCGGATTCGCTGTCAACATTTAAGGCACGACTCACGATTGAGATCTAAGGCGAAAGACGCTTATCATACTCGTCATCATCGTCATCATCTTTCGATGATCTTCCAATAAATACGTACTCGATTCTCGTTCGTGGTCAAATTAAAAGGCTCCTCGAGCAATTAAAATTACAATAAACGGAATTAATTGTTCGTATTGGAACGTATATAATTATTTTTCATAGTGTATAATTCTGAAGATAAAGAAGCATCTCTCTAATCTTATAGACGAGATTGTGATAATCCTAATTATCGATCATTTACATACAACTTGTTTCTTTTTCTTATATCGAATAAAAGTATAAACTTCTAATTAGTTAAATATTTGTTCGATCGAATGAATAGTAGATGGGTGGAATAAAGGAGATGAGAATCAAAGGCCGTAATATAATGACAATAATTAGGTATAAATGTGTTTATGCATATCTAAAACGTAAAAATCGAAATCGAATGAGGAAAAAAAGTAAGCAAGTAACGCATGGAGATGTGTTTATAAGGCTAGAGGAGGGCCTTTTAATCGCTTTCTCTCTTTGCCTCCTCATATCTAAGCTTATTACCACGACCAATTACCAAGTTATTTCTTCGGTATTAATAGTAATATTCAGAGATAAGCGAAAAAAAGAAGGAAGGAATCGAGAACGACTACGAGACGTCGAAGGCAAAGAAAGTAATTAAACGGATTTACTTACTGCCGCATTAATTAATGAGTAACATGCAATAACGAATTCAAATAAAACGATCGTCCACTTTCCATCATCATCGTGATGCTCTTATTCGATTCCACTTAGCCTCGCTTTATTTTGTTTGTTTCTTCTTTTGAAATGATGCAAAATTGTCTATTTCTTATTTGCTGTTTCGCGTTTTAGTGTGTTTGCTTTTGACGATTTCTACGTGCGAATAATTGAAATTATTACACGCCACGTCGTTGTTCTTGTTGTTCCTGCAGGATGTTTATTCTTGCGTCGAATAAAAAGGAGAGGAAAGAGTCTGACGGACGATCATCAAATGTAATTCGCACACGGACTCGCATTATTATTAACTTAGCAGGAACTAGTCGGAATTAGCCATTAAAAACAGTTCGTTATTGTGTGAAACAATATAAAACTATTATTACAACGTTTGCTCTCGTATAATTAACGTTTATTTTCTAATTCAAATTGGATTCTAATTGAAACGCGCTCGTTTATAATTAAATGCAAATCTGATGTTTCTCAGTAATGGGAAACAACGCGAATTATTTGGCGCACATCACGCAAGAATGTTGAGAAAATTGTTTGATGATTTGTTCGAGGAACAAACGAATACGCGGATCAATAAACCAATAATGGACTGGGACGAATATATGTGTGTAGCCAGCCGGTAACCGGTTAGATAAGAATCGATATATATGATATAAGAGAATAGAATTCCAATAGATAATAAATTATCCAATTAAAAGTACAAGAGAATGAGACAGGGAGAGAGAGAGAGAGAGAGAGATTTGAAAAGAACGAAAATGACGATGGTCATAAGAATTGTTGGCTTAACAATGAAACTGGATATAGGTGTGCATATGGATACACAAAATAAAATCTTTTCCTTCTTCGTTTTGATAATTTAAAAGAAAATTTATGGGTTTTGCTCAACTTTAAAGACACAACACATAAAATTGAAACTATAAATTTTATAAGATTGAAAAGGAGAAACGTACGAGCAGCGAACGAACAATGGGGCACATATGATTAATAATATTTTGATTATAATTAACCGAGATAAAAAAAAGAATTCCTTCCGGTGGTTTATCATTATTGTGCTCGGGCCGAAGAAAAGTTGTAAAAGTGGCCGTAAAAGAAATTGAATCGCCATTGTGAATGCACGAAGAAAGAAGGAATAATAATAAGAACGGACGGTGGAACGTAAAATGTATACGTACGACGAAGAATTTCGAGATTAATCGAAATGTTTAACAGCGTTAATTATTTCTTGGCCAAAATGGAGATGGAAAGGAAAGGATGAACGGCGAAGGAAAAGGCTTAACGAAATCGAGGTGAGAGACTTCACTCGCCTTCAATTTTGTTTTTCTCGGTTTCTTTTGCCTCCACCTTAAATAAGATATTTTCTCGGTATCACGTCAGATTAGAGTCAGTAATTTGAGTGACAGAGGTCGTCGAGTTTTAGATTATCTCTCTCCCGTTATATAGGCGGATGTCGTACTAAAACATCCCACGTCTTCTTAATAACGAAATGTGTGTGTGTATAGAATGGAAAAGATCTCTTTCTTATTCTTCTTTAACTTTTTCTTTTCGTCTTCATTCCGGTGTAAGTATATTGTAATTCTCTCTCGATTAAAGAGAGAGAGAGAGAGAGAGAGAGAGGGATGGCTGGAATTACAAGTTGGAAAAGGAGAGAGAGTTGGTGTGTGTACGAAAGGCGCTAAGACGATCGATGTCATTTTACAAAAAGCGAGGAATAGAAAGGTGGAAAGAGAGTAGGTTTCTTTTCATTATGTTAAGCGTCATAATAACGGCTCCGGGAATGATTAGAATGTAATATTATACAAAAATTTATATAAAAAAAACGAAACCTCTTTCACAACGTGGAAAACAATAAATTTTATTGCAGCCACAACAAGAACTAATTGATATCGATTTGTTATTAATTAATTGGACGATTGATTTCGAATAAATTCCCGTTTATTTTGTGGTTGATCGATTTTAAATTGAATTCTCTTATTAGAAAACAAAAAGAGCTTCAGCTGGCCAGAAGCGTCCGGATAGAGAATTGAATTAACCATTCCGCCGAATGATGACACATCAAGACAGGTGCATTAATTTTTCGGTTGCTTTATTGATACAACTGATCGTGACTCTGTAGTATTTTCATCTTCTCCCATCATCATCATCTACCTTTTCCCTGTTCTTTCTCTTCGGCTTTTCTGGCTGTTGGTGTCTTCTGTTGTTATTTCTAAGAAGTAATAACACAATATTGATTGAATACCGTTACCACCATCATCATCGTCATTATCATCCTCTCATTCTTCTTACCATTATCATCATTTCTTTTCTTCCATAAACAATTGTTGAATATCTACATAATCGCATTGTGTTATACATACATACACAAGAAGAGGATATCTTTTATGTTTATGTATTATCTACATATCGGGCCTTATAATCTACAAACAAGATTTGTATAAACCACCATATTAATTTTCGTCTTATAATAGCAACAATAACATTGTCATTGTGATGGATACTTCGAGGTCGATTTCCTGCTTCCTCGTGCTCGAATTACGGTTTTTCTTTTAACGCAGCGAATCCTGTTTTTCTTTAGTCTTTGCTCTCGTATCAATCATCATAAATTTCTATCCGATCGATACGCACGATGATTTATTTCCTCAACAATTTCCAGCTGAAGCCAACGGACGAACGTCCCGAGGATACGAAATAAATTGGCGTCGTCGTAAATCTATCAGCGCTAATCTAATTATGATCGCGCTAATTAAATGCTATAATTACATTTTGCAGAATTCGCGAAAATGCTCGTTATTCATAATCAACGGACGACATTATTCGCCGAGTTGATTGTGCAAAACGATTGAATTCTTCGTTTCGTATCTCGCGAGAAATAAATCTCCCTTCATACCACGCAAGAACAACAACAACAGCAACGAGAGTCTATCTTATTAACTCGCGTTCAATTCCGAATTCAACGTACATAGGTGTAATTACAATTAAATGACACGATCGTTTGTATTTAATTATCTATTTATAACAACGTACAACGGGTAATTTTATTTTTTTGATTTGTTAATTATGAAAATGAAAAATCGCCAGATGATTTATTAAGTAGTTTTCACGTATTTAATTATCAATTCAACGTATACACACACGTATCTGGTTTATTTTAAAAGGCATGGGAATTAATAGCGATAATAATGACCTAAAGAACGTGTTGCCTACATATTATCTTATTATTATCATCGCGATGATGGAATCTCGTACGTTTCCTTTGCAACCCGTTCCTTTTGTTCGTCGTTATTTTTTATCCCTCATCTACCTCATAATCAAGGAGAAAACGCAGGATGAAACCCTTGAATGGGCAATTAAGGCAACCCTTCAACGATTTTAGTCGAGCACAAAACCATGATAAGAGGCGTATTGGTAACAACAAGAAGAAAATTTATTTTTCACCTTCCCTCGGACCGTCTCCGGTTAAATCGTTGCGGTTCATTTTTTAACGTCTTTACTGCATCTAATTTCATCAATTTATTCAAGCACTGACAGCTAAAACAAATGGTCCGGGGAGCAACGGCCTCCGGTAAACCAGAATCTCTTCTTTCTTACACACACACACACACACACGTATGTATGAAGATGATGATGATTACCGATGGAATTTTTTGGACAAAACTCATCACAACGTTAAAAAGTCGAAGAGTCTGTTTCAGAAATAAAAACGCGGCGAAAAAGAATGAGTTGACTTCGTGCGCGAGAGAGACGGATGTAGGACGAGGGTTCGTATTGGCATTGTATAGGCGTTATTGTTGCTCTTCTTCCATTCTGCCATCATTATTTACTCGTTACCGAAAATACAATTTCGGTTCTTTTGTTCCTTCTCTCTCTCTCTGGCTCTCGTACACTAGTGCACGAAATAAAGGATAATAAGTAATAGCGAAGAACAAGAAGACATTGCAGTTTTTTTTAAGTCGGCCACATTACAATTTTTCCTTGATTGATTTCATTCGACCGTAACAACCAACACACACACTTTGTCTTAATTACCTTCGACTTTATAACAACAATAATGAGGATAATAATGAAATAAATCATCCTTGTATCGATCGGAGGGCGCGGGGAACGAATTAAGTTGCTAAAAATCGAATTTTTGCCCTTGCCTTGTTGCTCGCCGAGCGGGGAAAAATGTTTAAAACAATACGTTTTCAAGTTTTACCGCATTACAAATAACAATAGCCGATACGAAAGTAAGATAATCCCTCTCCTTGCAGTTTACTACATCCCTCGGTTTTTGTTTTTAACGTGCAGAAAAGACAATACGTTCCTCCTCGTCCTCCTTTTTTTTGTTCCTCCTCCTCTTCTTGCTTTCTCTCTTTTACCTTTCTGGAAGCATCTCGAATCTAAGTTTTTTATAACCACGCACACGTATTAGACGTTATTACAATAAAATATTATCCAAACTTTAAATGGTTGAAACGGTTTCGAATTACTTATTCCACTTCTTCTTCTGCCAGCGAACCAAATGAAAAACGTGGAAAACGAAAGAAAAATGAGAATGTTATTTTTTTTTCATTTAAATATATTACTATTACATATGTAACCCTCTTTTACATACGATTACGTGCGTATAAAATATAAATATATATTCTGGAAACGTGAAAGCGTTTCTCCAGAGGTTGGTGAAGAAATGAAAAAGATACACTAAAACAAAGAGAGAGAGAGAGAGGCTCACTGATTTTAAATTGATACATTTTAATAGAAATCCCCATATAGAATACGAGTTGGAAATTTTAACCTTTTCTCAATTTCTTTTATTATCCATCTACGTCCACATAGTTCACCAATTTTACCCTTTGTGGAATTATTTTTTAATAAAATTACAATAACATCTCACAAAATCAAATAAAAAGCGATCTTTTATCCGTTCGATGAATACGTTACATAAGAACGGCTCTTTTTAATTCGACTTTTTCTCGAATTTCGATTGTTGCTGCAATACTCTCTCGTTGCCCTTTCCGTTTAATTATAGTGATTATACCGTACAGTATACACTTGCACACACAATGAACATGACAAGGACATAAAATATGATGAATGTACTCGAAATTGACTTTAACAAATTACTCACCTTTTGCAACTTGTAATTATTTACAACGAGCGAGCCAGCAAACGTGCCGGAGAGAGCGAGAGAGACCAGGATAAATTTTCTTTTAATAGAAGAGACGAAGGTTAAAGAAGCTCGAATCCTTTTCACGGACGAAAATTGTTCCATCAAAATCCGTTTAAAGCGGAATAAGTTGAAAACGGATTCTGATGCGAGATTTTAGCAACGTCGTTCGCTCGCCGTCCATTAATTCCCCTCTAAGCGTCGTAAATTGTCGACGGAAATGTGGGTTGCTGGTTCATTAGACGCTCCGATGATTCTAATCGGATTCGAGGGAGATCATAATTAAGATTCTCGTGTCTTTTCTCTTGTACTATGACGTAATACGGGTTTCCAGAGGAATCGTTGCAGTCGATTATTTACAAGAAAGTCTCGCTTCGTCTCAAATGCATTTAACTCGAATAATAAATATAAATCCAATTGAAATATCTTAACTATTTTGTAACACCATCGAAGCAGCAAAAGTGTCGTTAAAGCCGCCAGTGCATTTTACTCCGCCGTGATAAATTGAATTGAACTTAACTAACATTATAAACATATCGTGACAATGTCGATTTTACATTCTCATACCTATTAGTTTTAAGAGTCGTTTCAGGTCTTTTTTTATTGTTGTTGTTGCGCTCGGTTGCGAAGCTGAAAGAAAGAGCCATGCGAAAATAATAGCACATAATAGCAGTAGTGGAAAATAAGAGAAGAGCAAAAAAAGATTGTAGCTGAAGAGTATTTCCTTTTTCATTCTACGGCAGATACTATTTTTGATCTCCGTCCTTCTTCTGCTTCGCCTTTTCAATGGTACCAATGAAAAATTACTCGCCATTAAATCACCGTTCCGTTATTGTTGGCTGTTATTGTTACGTTTAGAGAACAGAATGTGGAAATGCTACGACGATAATTTACTCCACGCATTCGAAGCTCGATAATTGCTCGGCCCAAAAAGGCGAAAAAGAGGTTTTTCTAAACGGCTCGCTTAGGATAAAATTGCGAAATTTCCATGGACCTAAATACCGCGCATTGTTGACGAACGAATGCGAATGAATTCTAATATTCAACGCTTAATAATCGAATAATTTTCCGCAAAATTGTTTGCAACAATTCTCGTTTATGTTTTTGTCGTTATTGTCCGTCCATTCTATTGTTTATGGTAAATGTTGGCGAGCGTAATGAGAATTTGAAGAATTCACGCTTTAAAAGGATCGTCGAAAGGATGACAAATAGAAAGAAACGCTTGGAGAAGAAGAGTGGCTAAATGGAATTAGACGGTAGTCGGATCGCGAGTGATAGAAAAAGAAACTGGTCCTTACCATAAGACGCAATTTCAAGTATGTAGTCGATGTTATGTAATTTTTTCCCCGTTCATCTTCTTCGTCGCCTTCTCTTTGTTATGAATTAAATGGTGTGTACGAAGTTTAATGCTATCACACAGAAAACGTACATTGTTGCAGTAGATGGACTCGATCACGATCAACAGCTACCACTTCTTCTTCTTCTTCTTGGTCTTCACAGTCTTTTTATTCTCTCCTCTTGTTCTTGTTACTTCTTTCGTTATTTTCTCCGTTCCTCTCTTTTTCTATCGTCTAAGCGTGACGTTGTTTTTTTTTCTCTGTTCTGTTCGCGAAATATAAAAACGATTCTGCCATTTAGTTCTTGTAATTTAGTGTTAAATAGCCAAAGGAAATTCTTGAACTTCTCGGAAAATTAATAACGTCTTCCACTATGTAATGCCATAACAAATCCAATCTAGTTTCTCTCCCTCTCTCTCTCTCGCCATCTCTTTTAATTTATTTTCCTTTTGCGTTACTACAAATTCATTCCTCTTCTTCATCTTCTTCGTCCAAACCACTCGATCTCGTTTGTACGTTAACACTTTTTTCTTCATCCACGGCTCGAAGAATAATAATAATTCGCGACCCTCAACTCGTTCGCCAAACATACATATGCATATTTGCATGTATGGTCGTTCTTGTTCTTGTTGCGGTCGTTTTTCTTTTTGTTTTCGGGATGTCCTCATCATTTTTAACTTGCCACCTCGTTTAATTTACATTTAAAAAAGAGCCACTTCTCATCTTCAAGTTTATCTGCTTCTTCTCCTTCTCGTTGCATTTTTTATGCGTTTTATTTCGCCTTCGTACGATTATCATCGGTTAAACATTGGTAGGTTATAAAGAATTACAACCGGAAATTCAACATGCAACACCACTTATAAAAAAGGCACAGGGAGAGAGTGAACGAAGAAGAAGAATATGTTCGGAGATATCCGTGAAACAACCACTAGGGTTCCCGCAATAAAATGATCGATGATGACGGATTGATATATGCGTAATGTTGGAATTCTTCCGATTTAAACTCACTTTAAGTGCGTTTATAATAATAATACATTATATTATAATATAATAAATTTTTAAATAAAGACGGGCATGGAGATGGAGGTGAAAAGGGAGGAATAAGGATAAGGATTTCTTATTGTAAACGCGGTAAGAAGCGATTCAAACGTTGTTACTTTATAATCTTGCATCCACTTTCATGGGGTCAACAGGAGGAAAAATAAAGAAATGCGAAAGTAAGAATGTTAACAACGAATAAAAGATCCGTACGTGCAAAATGTATTTTATATGTGAAAATATTATAATGCCACTTGTGATATCCAATTGATGTCGATTTTACGAGATTAAGAAACACGAATAATTGGAGATTCCATTCACGTCCAGGAATAATTTCTAGTTATCGTTGTTAATAAAATCGTCTTGTAGAATTTATTATTTCACTTCGTGGAAAATTTACCAAGAACAATAAAAAATCCCCGAGAGTTGAAGCCCGAATTGTTTTCGAATAAATCGATCTTAATGTAAATTGTTTCTCAACGTTTCTTGACGGATTACTGCTCGAAAAAAAAACTAACTTGTTTCTCCTTCTTAAATCGCTTAATCCAATTTGATTTAATTAAACGTCGTCGTGTTTGTAATCGGCGACTTAAAATTTTTGAAATTGTGAAATTCGTGATATCGTAATTACTTCTTGTTACCGTCATCGTCGTTATCTCTGCTTAAGCTTAAAACGCGGTCACGCATCTTTCACATCCTTTACCTTCCTCTTGCAACGCTTCTTTCGTGGTAGGTCTTCTTCACTTCTTATCGAGCCACGGGCCAATTGGCACATTTATTCGACGATTAGTCGATCCGGAGGCGTTTATTTCTGAATGTATTTAAAAGCGAGATTTATACGGTATTAATTTATTAATCGACGATATCGCCGCGTTTCCAAATGAAATTAACGCACCGAGAGAAAAATTCGAACGCTCTCGTGATTCCGCTCTATATATCTCGTACATCTCCTAGAGGGATTCTTATCGATTTAACGAATAAACTAGAATTTGACACTGGTCGTAACAGATGGCTTTCTGACCGGAGGCTGAAGTTTTCCCATAATTATCGACACAATTTGCCAATTTCTCTTGGTTCCGAACAGGTAGCACCGAATGCAACGTGTATCGTTCACGATAATAATTACCCTAATTACTTTCGCGTCCGCGCTGCATACGGGACAATCCGTTAAAGATTTTCGCTCTTTTTTACGCGCGCTCGCTTACGTTATTAATCTTTCGCAAATTTACAAAACTTCGAGGTTCATTAATTTAAACGTCTTAACGTCAATCAATATTCATTCCTGCACACATATTCGCCCTCGTCTTGCGGTAATTTAAAATAATGCCAGCGATGTGAGAAGTGGAGGAGAGAGACGCGCCGAAGAAGAGGAGGAGGAGGAAAAGGAATTGTTTTATTCTTCTTCTTGAAGATGCCACGAACCGTTATTTATCTTCTTGTGTTTCCTCTTCTTTATTTTTTGCATTATTATTAACCGGAATATTGCGAAAATAACAATATACGATTTGCATTCGAATAGAGAAAGGAGAAAAGAGAGGAATAGTAGTGTCATTTCGTCTATACGCTCGTGAATGATGTCGTGCCATTAATAATAACGATTATTTGTTTGGGGTCGACCGGTCCAAAAGAAACTGCTTTTTCATACGATGGTAAAGAGAGACATACGTAGAAAAAAATGATAATTTTTTATTCGCTCCGGCAACAAATCAATTTCTTCTTTTTTACATTTTAGATGGGAAATTAATTGAAATATAGCTAGTGTCGCCGTGAAAAGACCACGGAAAATAAACGAGGAAGATTTGTTCTTTCGTTCTTCTTTCTCATCATCATCATCATCAATGCCACACTATCAAATTCAATTTAGCCCGTAAAAGACGTTCTCTATTCTGTTAAATGAAAATATTAATTTATTGAATAGAAATGATGTATGCCAGCCATATATTTTTTCCTCTCCTTCTTCTCGCATCTTCTCGCCGCGTTTCGTAATACTTCTTATAAATCCTTTTTCATTCTCTTTCGCTTCTTTTTCCTTTTACATCCCGAATCGTTATGATTGAGTACCGTGACACGTTGCATCCTCTCTTTTCAAGCAAAACAGCCAGAAGAAGAACGTAAAAAGAGAAGCAGAAGAAAAGGAGTACATAAGAAAGGCGGCAGCGGCCAAATAGTGGGTCAACACCGTAAAGCACATAAGTCTTTGCCTTTAACATATTCCATCGTGCCTTTATTCTTCTCATTCTTCTTTTCTCATTTCATTTCTCGTCTTGTCTTATGTTGTCTTACCATAATGGTATATTATACCTTCACACACACACACACACACACATTTATTCTTTTATTATTATATCCTTTCTATATGGTCATAATAATAAAACCTATAACGTCTTATATATTTGCTATATGACGGTTCGGTTATCGTGGCACAAGAAGAAGATGGTCTGTCAATCCCTTGTTAAAATTCCTAACGACCGATGGAGAAAGACGTATTGAGGAAACACGAAGAGCGAGCAGTGGAAGAAGGAGTTTACGGTTCTCTGGAGGTAGATTCTTTGCCGGAACGACGATCATCATCATCGCTACGTTTATGTGTATACCGTACGTTTGGAGCGGCCGTCCTTTAGCGTGCCAGATAGCAGAAGACGATGATGATGGTAAAAGTAAAAGGCCGCGGAGAAGAGGGCCTTTATAAAGTAACCACGGAACGAGCGAAAGAGTAAATGGCAACGTAAATGGAACGTCGGAGCGGAGCGATCGGAGAGAGAACGCGAGTGCGATCGAGGTCGCGGGGCACTTAGCATTCGGACGTGTTGAGTCGATTGGGCGGGCTCGCTCGTGAGCGCTCACATATAATTATCGAAGAATAAACCTAAAACAAACAAGTGCTGGTTGACTTGGCTGACCCTTAAAAATACTTTTGCCGTATAACCTATAAGAAGAGAAAAACCGAGAGGTGATGCTAACGAAACGGGGAAAGCTGCGGCTACGTGTATTTACCATTTCGTTGCTTATATTGCGACGGGACCCCTAATAAAAACTCGCCACTCGTTCTCTCTTCTCGCTCCTCGTCTCTCCATCTGTCTATTTACGTAGCTTACAACACTGGCCACATTATACGGCTTCATTCTTCTTCCTTTTGCTTGTTGCTGTTGTTATTATTTTCGTTGATAATTTCGCTCGATTTCGTGATCTCGCGAAATGATTCGGCATCGTTTCTCCATCGCAAACGTTTCTTCTTGCCCCGCATGCCGCCTTTTTACAATTACCGCCGTCCTTTCAAAATTATTTTCAACTTGGGACGAAGACGATAATCTAAGGGAGGCATTTGCTGCAGAAAGTTTGCCCGATTGAAATTCTGTTCTTTTAAAAAGTTTCTCTCTTTTACAATGTATTCCGTAACAATTATAGCGGAGTTCCATTAAAATCGTCCGCTCGCACGTCGCCCTCGTTTACGGTGGTATTATGTGTCTTTGAAGAATCTTCTTTCGACGTGTGTACGTGTTACGTCCATCGTGGGAGACGAACTCCCATCGGAATGTGCTTTCTTCAATCGTTTATTATTCCAAGCGGACTACTAAATCGAAAACGTTTTTATTGCAATCGAAAACGATAATGAAATTCATATTTCGAAGGAGCGCGGTTGTGTGTGTGAGTGTTAGTGCAAAGGAGGAACGTTCTTTTAAAAAAATTCACATAAAATGCCATCTGATGATGCACCACCAACAGCTGTTGTGCATACCAAACGAACTCATTGTTATTAGCGTTTTGATGCTGTTGTCATCGAAGACAATTATTATGATAATTTCATTTGATGTTGATTGTTATTCAAAATGAGTCACCTTTCGCCCAAGGTGGTACGTTCGTCATTTACCTCGATTTTATACAATTTTGTGTCTTTCGGTCGTCGTTATTACCAATTCCGATCGTGTCTGCGTTATAAAAGAAATCCTCATTATTACCATTATTTTTTGTTCATTTTTATTATAAGAGAGAGGTACGATTAAGGTTTTACATCTCTTTAATATTAATAAACTCAACATTATTTCATCGTTTAACAACAAAAATATATCTATCGTCCAATAATATATTAACATATAATTGAAATAATCTCGGGCTCAATAATCTCGTTTATCGGAGATTTAATTTAAATAATGCCGAAATTTATTTGACGCTTCGTAAGCGGAACAATCAGCGACGACACGAATCCGAATGGCGAAAAATCCATTATTGCGGCAATTAGCGAACCGATTTCCATCCAACGCCTCTTTCCATCTCTATTGGGATTACGATCGAGGAATTTCCGAAGAGCGCGTTTTACAGTTACGGATTCGATGTTTCTTTCCCAAACAATAGCCGATCCGTATATGGAAATACGATATTTGTGTCCGAAGATCGATCTAACGGCCGTTTCTTATCGCTCCAAACGCCAAAAGTAACCGTATCCGTTCGCCCATTATTATTCCATTTGTCGCAGGTGCTAATGGATCTTAAGCCGTCCGTACGACCACAGACACAATCGGTTCGCTAATTAATCAAACTGAAAGCAACAATTGATCAACATTCTCCGGACTTTCTTTCCGTATCTTGCTATTGATCCTCTCTAATGGTCCTCGTCCACGTTGACGACGGCGTCCGGTAGTTGCGAAAGAAACTAACGGATTACCATCGTTTGATTCGTGTCGAAAAAATATCCATAGCCATTAAGTTTTGAACTTTGTCATTCCAACAAATAAAAACACAGTTTGGATCAACGAGTGAACGAAACTAATATTCGCCTTCGCGTATTCTTTTGATAACCCAGAGAAAGGAGGAACGGTATGTAATGGGGATTTTTGCACGAATTCGGTAAATCCACGAGACAGGTGTTAATTGTAGATGACGTTATTTATCTGTAAACTGACTAACGAATGGAATTGATACAAAAGAAGAAGAAGTCCGTCGTTGTTGATGATGATGAATAATAATAAATGTACCGTTCGCTTATTTGTACGATAAAATCGGATAATGTGTTTGTGTTGCTCGGACGAAGAATTGGAAGAAGAGCGTAGCGAATAATAAATAACCGGTAAACAGCAGTAACAAATAAATGGCAACGAACGATTATAATAATAATAGCAACAAAATCGTAGGCAAACGTCTCGTACGTATGCAGGGAGATCGAAGTTGGTAATAATCGCACAGGGAACGGCGTGCATCGGAATAATATAATAAGACTCTGCTCGGTCTCTCGCTTTCTTATATTCCTTTAGTTTTTGTTTGTTCTGCTTTAACTAGCATAATCGCAATAACGTTAAAAGAGTAGAAAAGCAACGTGTCGTGACAGGCCGACGAACAAAATGCAGAAATTCATATATATATATAAATACCATGGGACCATCGGGCGAAGTAATATTCTGCACGCGAGGCAAAACGATAACTTCGATTGCTCCGAAGCCCGGTTGTTTTTTCGTGGCGAGAGACGGAACCCGTTCTTTCTCTTTCGTTTGTCCAACAATAATAACACCCAACTTTTCAATACCATTGAAACCGACTCCGGCTCGATATGTAACAATTTCTATTACCACAGCTACACTGGTACCAGTGGTAAAGTCCAACTGATTCTTGCCACGATTATTAAGACCACCGACCGTACCGTCATCAGATAGGATAATATTCGCCTATTTCTACTAGGTGCAGGAACAGAAACGAACGAATGCCGTCTTGTTAATTCCTCGTACGTTTCCTCGATCGATAATGTTTTTCCTTCGAAACTTTGGTTTCCTTCAAAGTAGCCATCGACTTTTATCATTTTCGCAAACGTTCTTTATCCGTCCTTATCGTAAACTAATTGTAAAGAAAAGGGCTTACAATTAACATTCGTCCGGTCGCTGTCGCCGGGAAAAGAGACTCGTTTTACATGAAATTTATTAATATGAAACGTACAATTCAACGTGATACTTATTACGTCTTGGCTAATGCCACGATCTCTTCGTTTCGCACTCTCTCTTATACTCCGTTCATTACGCATCCGCCTCTTTCTTTTAATTTGAATTCCTTTTTTTATCCTTTCATTCTTTGTTCATTTACTTCATTCTTTATTCTTTAACATCTCATCTTGTTTATTTTATTTTTTCTCTACCTTTATTTTTCGTACGGAGTCGTTAAAAGCACCTAACGTTTATATAAAACGGCCGAGCGTGTACGTGGAAATTGCAACGTTTTTACGATGATTACCATCGAGAAATACCGGACACCTCATACTTTTCAGTTTTTATTATGGTTGTAAAGAAGACGACTTCTCTTCTCATTCTTTTTTTTTTTCCTTCTCCATCGTCCTCTTCTTAACTCATATACGTGTATATTTATACATATTATAAAATGTTAAAGAAGTTATTCGATTTTTATTTTATTTTTTCGTTCGTCTTTAATTTATTCTATGTCCATTTTGTTGTCGTGCACGAGATTGCTTAGCGAAATGGTAAAGAATTCCTTCAAGTCGCAAGGAAAGAAAAAGTCAGCAAGAGGAATAATATCAATATACGGTGAAGACAGAACGGATTCTTTTCCTACGGGTAACCAAATCATTTACCGCCGATTCAAATCAATTCCCTACCATTCGATTTAACGATGATGACGAACATCGTTGGCCGATTGTAAATATCTCCTCTTCGTCTTCTGTGCGGGAGAACATGTTACGGAGGCTCGTTTCCGTTTTGCTGCATGAGATTCGTGCTCTAGCCAATATATACGGATCGACGCCGGTGGTATCTAACGTTCTATTTCGACCGTTTTTGCACAAGAAATGAAATATGGAAGAAACATGGGAATTTGCGAAAAAGAAACTACATAGAAATAGGAAGGAAACAATAACCCGATACGGTTGGGTGAAGCTTTTGATTAGACAAGACCAATAACAATTTGCGTCTTTCTTCCGATTTCGTCTTCTGTTCAGTTCCAATTTATTAGTAAAGAATCTCTTCCATTTTTCTCGACTTTGGCAAGAAGTGAGAGAAAAAGTAACGAAATGCGGAATGGTAATAACGATTCGCCGTTTAGCGTCGTTTATCTTCCTAAGAAGAAGAACCGTTTGCGGAGAACGTTCAAAAAACAAAGATACAAATGTTAAAAACTACTTGTCGGTACACGGCGGATACGAAGGCATTAGTCTTCGGTCTAACGGAACAGGAGGAGAATTAATGGAAATTGATTTGTACATTTTTCTCGCTTCTTCTTGTACCTAACTTTATACGTCTTTGCATACAGCGGTGGCGGCTGCTGCTTCTTTTTATTGGTGTTATTATTAAATTTGTTTTCATATTGTTTGTTGTTTTAACGGTAACGATTTTACGGAAGTATTTATAAACGGTGTCACGGTCTTGTTGTTAACAATACCGACCGTTCCGTGCCACCGACGCCGCTTGGAAATTGCAATAACGCTTTTTTTCTTGGCGCGATTGAATCCAGAAGAAAATTGATTCACTTTTCATTCGTCGGCAGACGCTGGATATTTAAAGAACCAACAGAGGAGACTCTGCATTATCGATGGTGTAATAAACGTTAATGCGAATGCCATTAACTTTTCCGTACACTTGTTTAACCGTTAATATACTATTCTTGTCTTTCCGTCCGTACGAAGCTGCGATTGCTCTGCGTCTAATTCAACGTGTTGGACATCTTCCTCTCGCTGCCTCACTTACCTCCTCTTCTTCGCAGAAGATGGAATAATAAATTGAGTTTCCGTATTAAGACGTAAACTTTTCCCTACGT
The DNA here is from genome assembly GCA_963695495.1 of Hololepta plana. Taxonomy (NCBI): domain Eukaryota; kingdom Metazoa; phylum Arthropoda; class Insecta; order Coleoptera; family Histeridae; genus Hololepta; species Hololepta plana. The sequence continues at coordinate 943,650 of OY968839.1, read as the reverse complement.
TGCCCCGTTTAAATTTTTCTTCTTGTACTTTTTCAATCCTTTCAAATTGTCTCCTCGTATAATGTGGTAATTTCACTGTGTTCCTTTTTTGTTGCTCTCTTCTTGTTTCTAATACATCAAACATCAACGACAACAGCGACGACAAGAAAGTTCATTTGGTCCGCGTGTGTATGCGTGTACTTTTATGTCATATCCATTTGGTGTCTCCTCTCGCTCTCTTTGTTTACCGGTTCTAATTAATTAAGACTGTTTAACCAAAAAAGAAAGAACGTCCTCTGCCGCTTGGCTTTTCCTAGAATTAACATAGACGTGATTTCTTCTTTATTTAGTCTTCGTCAGCTGTAAAGTGAAGGAAACAAGAAGTTCTTTTTTTGCTTCTCGTTTGAGCAATTTACACCTTTTTGCACGTTTGGCAAACGAAGTTTTTGGTTCGCTGGTTTCTCCCTCGCTCTTCGTTACTCGACTATTATTTTGAGCCATCATCGTCTTTAATTGTTTGTCGTTTTCGATCATCATCATTCTTATTGTCTTCGACTACATTTAATTACACTCTTCATGTTGAGTAATTAGCTTCACGTGTTTAAACAAATCAGTATCCTTTTCACTTTTTAAACCTCCGTCGCCCGCCGATTAATTAAAATTGTCGATTGTGTGAAATGCGAATCGGGAAATGAGAGGAATTAAACTTATAAAAGACAACGACAAAAAAAATAAGATCATTTTCATTTGATTAATAGCAACGAATGCCTATCAACAATTAACATACAATTAGTTGTTGTGTTGTTTAATTTTTTCATTACCATCATCATCATGATCATCATCGTACATCGTCGGCTTAGTTAACCAAATATTTTAACATAATCCGTCGTTACCGGCTCGTTTAAAATGGTAGTTACACTTATTAGCTAAGCCATTAACTGGCTAACGGTTAATGTTAATAAATCAACCTTGATTTCCTCCCAGACCAAGGCGGCCAACAAGAGGCCTATTACTTAAAACAATAATCCTTCTTAATTGTCTCGCATAACGATTTCTTTCCTGCGTCCTTATTAGACGAACAAGAAGAGGAAAGACTCGTTAAATTCTGACGAGGAAACCGATGTTTCTGATTGATTCTTTCGCATGCCAATTATGATTGCGTTGATCAAAAAGCGGAAATTTCGTTGATTCAGTTCTTTCCGATCCGCAGTAATTCGATTCTAGCGGTTTCTAAGAGACTTACGTGATTTTGAGCAAATATTTTGCATAAACGGTGACATAATAAACGAAACAAACAATTGTAATAGCTCTCGTTTCAGTTGTAAATTAATGTAAAGATCAAGTTAATTTTTCCATAGAATTAAGAACGCTCTTAATTTTTCCACACGTTTTCTACTCACGTATCGTTAATTCCAAACGGGTAATTAAACAAAATTTACAAACAACAAAATTAAATAAAATTTAAATTAACAAGAATGGATTTTGTAATAGTTTCCTGTGTTATTCGTCATTGTACGAGCCAAACGTATTATTCGTACGCTTATATTTATTACCGTTGTTATTATTCTTGTTTAATTGTCTTTTACATGTAACTCGCAAACAATTCCAATAAACTTTATTATTAGAAAGTCATTATAATATCGTTTGCAAGTGGAATTGCACTTTATCGCGCGCACATAAAAATTAATTTCCTCAGTAGTAAAACTTCTCTAGAAGGTTCTTGTAGACTACAGAAATTTTTAATTACATTATAATTACAAGTTAATAAATTACGAATGGGCCATTTGCAACGGGTTATATATGCGCAGTTTAAATTATACGTACGGATTCGTACGTTTCGATAAGGTTCTTTTTGCGTTCATTAAAACGCCATAAAATGAACGATGCTCGTACCTCATACAATGTTTATTTTATTTCACGATTCTTTTTTGGCCGTCGAAAGAGAGAGGAAACGCTTCATTTTTTGACCGAATTCGCAACGGTTTCTATACGATTCGAGCGAAACGTCGTTAAAACTGAACCGAATCCATTTTCCCTTGGTCGCTTTCGAATGGGAATAGATAAAAATTAATAAGTCTCGTATGTGTAAAAGAGGGGAAAGAAGATGTTTTGCTTTTCAAAATAACATTAAAAATAATTTCGGGAAAAGAAACGGGAGAGAACGGTAATTTCGTTAATCACCTCGCGTTATGGCCAGTTGTTACACGGGCAACGTCGTCAAAACGCTACCAGTTTGTTGTTCTTTATGCGCGTAACAACTTTTTCCAAACAAACTTTCCAACTTCTTGCTCCTTTGTAATATTTTAATAGGGTCACGGTGTTAAAAAGTCTTTATTATCTTCATTATTATTAGGATGATGGTAGTTGAAAAGTTATGTTTTCGTTACACGCACTCACAGCAGAAGTAATAAAGTGGCTAATACGTAATTAAAAGAAAGAATTTAGGAAAAAGGAGGGCACAAAACATTTTAATTATTTAAATGGCCATTATTAATAATAATAATACCGCTATGCACGGGGGCACGGAATGCTAATTAATTTGCAACACACACACGTACTCACGGAGAGAAAGATAGAATGAGATAGAGTTCAAGTTGTAATAAGGCACTTTATTAAAAAATTCTTCGGATGCTATTCAAACGCTATCCGCTGGATTGTGTGTAATTGAAACGCTCGCAATTGTAACGGCTACATTTCGAAAGATCTTAGATAAGTTTATTGCATATTTTACTGGAAATTACTTTAAAATACCGTGCGTTGATTTACTACGGCGGCGTACGTAACGAATACGACGACAACGAGAACAGAAAAATAAATTTCGTTCAAACACGATAATCCCATTTTCGAAATGACGAATTTCTTTGCGAGTCGTTAATTAGTCGAAATCAATTCCAGTGCACGCATAAGGAAGTCGTCAACTCCGTACGAAATGTTCGGTTACATTCGAGCTTCCATTCTATCCATTCCACGCAATAATAATGGGCTGTAGTAATTAATTAATTAAGTTATGAATTAAAGATGAGGCAAAATGCACAATTGAATTATCATAAATATCGATTGTTATAATAATGCTATATGCGTTGTAATGCAAAACTGTTGAATAGCAACAAATAATAAATGGGAGTAAGTTATTGTCAGGTATTTACCATAAGGTATGGCAAAAAACAAACATGCAATAATTTTCTTTTATGATGCAAATTAGGCGAGCTATAGCGAACGACCCGGCTTGAGTGAATGGTGTTGAGTTTTTCAATGTAAATGCCATTCAAAAGAAATGAAATGGTTGAGATTACAAATGAAGTCTTTCGGTTCGCATGAATCAAATTCGTTTGCTACCCATTGCCCATTGTCGAAGGAAAACGTACATATATTTATACAGTATTTGTGCGGTTTTAAATAGCAACAGTGAACGATGCACGACGGTTTAAAGTTCGTTTCGCCCAACGGTCATAAAACGTGTATTATTATTATTGCTATTATATTGTTAGGGCCTCTCGCATCTCTCGATTTCACGGTTGCGAAATGAATTGTCGGGAAACTTTATTATTAATAAATAAACGTATAAATAATAAACGTTAAAACCTATCGGCATTAATTAGTTGCCGTATTAATTATTATTAAAATCTCATTCTTACCATTCCGATTCGTTATTATTACTATCATCGTCATCAATATTATTATTAATAATAAAAGCGAAATTGCTCGTTTTATTATTATGACTATGCAGATCGAAGCGAATCGAACGGAAAACCCGTCGGAATCATGAAACGGTTTGTTGCCTCTTTATCCTCCGGTGGTCTTATCTTTCGCGCAACCAGAAGAGGAATAATGTTGATTTAAACAAAAGGAGACAGAGATCGAATTTTATTCTCATTTTATCTCACCGTTATTATTATTATCATTACGATTATAATTTTATTGTTCCATTTTATTAAATGCAATTAATTAATTGTAATAATTAAATAATATAAATAATTGTTGTTGACCTTGTCGTGTGTGTGGAATAAAAAGGAAACAAACAAATCGTTCGAAGAGAGCGAGAATTCGCATTTTGCATCTTACTCTTTCGCAATAACAATTACTACCACCAGAACGAGCAACAACAAATATACGTAGCAATTATTCCAAATATTTATTACAGTAATATACATTTTTTGCTTTTGCAAATTATTATTGACTGGATCAAGAGTAACTATATCAACAGCGCAATCGATGTGAACACGGAGTAATACGTTTCGATCACGACGACAAAAAAGAATTACGAATGAATTTATTTAATTGCCCTCGTTTTTTACCTTTCTTTTTAATTATAAATTAAATTGGAATAAGGTCGTTTGGCTCTTAGAAAATTAGTTAATTATTAACCAATAAATTGCTCTCAGTAACAGAATAGGCAATTCTCGTTATTATTGTTATTACTAATACTGCATGTTTGATTATTGACTTAATTGACCGTGCGATTGCAATTTAATACTTATTGTTTGCGATTGGGATTTTGTAAATTGCAACTGCCTACAATAGAAATTAGGTAGCGAAATACAATTTGAAAAAATGGCTGACATTTATCTACGTAAGAGTAGTTGTGATTATTTTCGCAGCCTCGGTTTGGACCCGAAACTTGTTATGGTCGACCATTCTGCGTCAATTAAATTGTAATAATCGGCAAATGTTGTGCAAACAGGAAAAAATGTTCTTGGACTGTTGCATTACCAGTTTCTTTATTCTTTTCCATCCGCATTCTCGCTTAATGTTACGTAAATTACGAATACGTTTCCTTTAAGTTAATTATCCTACTTGCATCAGCACTAAATAAGACTAAACGAGCAGATTTTCTTATAATAATGCCATATCTCACTTATTAATTATTGACGTTTGAACGATCAAAACTTAACAGTTAACAGACCAGCCGGAAATTGGTTTTTGTTTCGCAGTTAAAGTGCAGCATCCTTTACGTGCTTCGTTTCCTTTTAAGAATCGGCAGCGAAATAATGGAAACCTAATAACGAATCAACTTTTTGCACTGGATTAATTGCGCTGTTACAGATCGAAAATGCGGACCGTGATTATCGTTTACGTTAGACGCGAATGATAATTTTCCCATTCCGCTTTCTTCCACACGCCAACCATTTCGTATTTCTCTCTTATTATTATCGTTCATAATTTATTGCGCCCGTTTCATTATGTATTTATTTATGGACATACGAGGTTCGAGTGAGCGCAATTTCAAGCCTATTACCTTTTGCGCAAAACGACCGTCGAACAGGATCGAAAGCGAACGCAGAAAAAGCGCTTTCGTTCTCTGCGAATATAATTTTATTATTGTTAGCCATATTTGTTTTGACGATTCTATAACGTTCGACGACACTAAAACTGATTTAAGATCGCCTTATCCTCTCGCGATAATAACAATACTTATCAATTATTGCAGAAAGCCAGGATTGTCCCCTATAAATCACGCGATTGATTCGCGTGTATCGTAAGCGAGGATGAAAAGTTCTGCTTAATTATTTCGCCTGCCGTCACATTACGACCGCCGTCGTTAAATCAGTGCATTATATTCTTAATAATAATCATCGCTGTCGATCTCTCTCACAATTATATCGTAAAATATGTTTATTATTTAGTTATAATTTATAATTACAACAAACTAAACGTCGAAGCCGAAGGAGCGAGGGACAGCGAACATTTTTATAGGCGCATTTATGGCAGGTAACCAATATAATACGAGACGGGGAACGATCGTTATAAATTTTAAAACACACACGTTTCCATACGAGACGGCGATCGTAAACGCTAGAAGAGCACACCAAACGATTTCGGCCCTTCATCATCGTCATCGACTCGGTCCGATTTTCCTTTCTTTTTTAGTAATCGTAAAGATCGTACAAGTGTTGAGTACGTCTCATACTATTAAACAACCAATATACAAGTCGAAGATTCACGCCTCATAAAACTCGGTGTGTAGTTTAATAATAAATTAAAACGGCCAAATAAGAGAAGAAGAAAAATTGGTTAGAAGATCCTCCTCGTGCTCTTTTATTACGACCATACATTCAACTCACTCTCGTTATTGAAACATTTTTACCTATTAATAAACCTCGCAAAACGTCTTCATTACCGGTCACCATTTTTATGCTTGAATTGATTCGCGAAGCGAACGGCTTAATTAACCCGCGTGTGAGGTTGAGGAAGAGTCGATCGAGCTCAAAGAATCAATGTTACACGGCAATTTGAAATTAATATCTTTTTCGTTCTGTTCCAGGTAAGCGGACTTTAACATCAAATTTGAACAATTTAAAGGCGCCCAAAAAGAGATTAAGGTAAGACTTTGAGAATGGTTTAATCGTGATTCATTCATTCGCATCCTCTTGATTACCAACTTGGCCGCAAATTATTACTTAGAAATCGCGTTTTTTTTCGCGTACACCTCATTCCGCGAAAACGTTTTGTTGCTATTGCGCAAAGACAATCACCGATTGGAATAACAATGAGGAATGATCCGTCATCTCTTTACTTTCGTTGATTTTTTCCCCACTTCTTTTCATTCAACTGCAATTTATTTCGCAAACTGTCTCTACCTCTTGCAATTTCAATTCACCAAACGTCAGTCACACAAGACGTTGTTGTTATTCTTGTAATATGCTGATTACTTAAACTGGCCTAACAGCAAACTCTTCAAGAGGATGTGCCACGTATATGCATATACATACATGTGTACATTCTTCTGGTTCAATTGCGTGCACGTCTGTGAGGAATCCAAAGAGAAGAGAAGCAATGCGGCATACCGCCGATCCGTCATTTCGATTTCAAACTTCCACTTTTTAACTCTCTCCGTTGCAGGCAAACGCAAACACTTGACAGCGTTTAATTTTAATGCAAACCGCATCGATTCCCCGATATTAATCTCCAATGTGGTTCACATTCCCCGTCTTATTGCACGTTATTATTGTTAAGCAATCGAGTGACGAGGATTAAATCGAATCGCCCGGATGTTGACCACCAGCATTTCTTAATTTTCCTCGTCTTTTTTCGATACGCGATCGTCTCCTAATTCCGTTTAAATCGTTCGGTCTTAATTATTATTAACTGATGGTGGCGGTAATCTCGCAATGTTGAAGAGCGAATGTAATAAAGCGAGTGGATGATATCATAAACGGAATAATCCGAACGAATGGCGCTTAAGAGCGGGACCGGTCGGTGTAGCGGTGGTATTAACGAAATTAATTCTTTTGCCCTTTAAGGTTTAAGAAAGGCGATCTTTGAATCTTGTTTTGAAATTTACCACGATCCATTCTCACATAATTTTGCTACGCCAAAGCCATCAAACCATTTCCACGAACTTAATTAATTACGCTTAATTAGCATTCGACCAAATCGGTTACGTTCAACTCTCGTACGCTTTCGTTTTTATTACGGGTTATTAAAGAGTGATACGTTATAAATTATATTTAACATTAATTAATTAATTAATTATTATGCGGCTAATTTTATGTTGATTTTTACGATTCAATTCGTTTATATAGTCTAACCGAATCATTTCGAAACTAACCAGCGATTCCTTCTGTTTACGTAAATCGGTTTATTAACATCGAAACAGTCCTCGGATTTACTGCACATTGGACGCGTTTGATGCCCTTCTTCCTCGCCATCGCATCAATCGTAATCGCAATGTTGCTTTATCGTCGGTCAGCAAAGGATTTACACGTATTAACAAAATAGAAGGAAGAAAAACCTCATATGTATTATAATTTAAACGTTGCGGTTAATTACGAAGCGCGTCGAGAGGCATTAAAAACGAAAACATCATTTAACCGCACAACAACAGGGCAATAATGATAATCGAGAACGAAGAGATTCAAACGTATTGTATAAGTGTGTGTGTGTGTTACTATTCTCTTTTACCAGTTAAATGCATTAAAATACATAAATGCCGGACAGGTGACCTGGAAGAGAGTGGGTGCAATGTTCTCTCTTCGGCGTGCTCGCTTATAGAGGCGTCTCTTTTACTATTTTATTTTCCGAGTGAAAATGCCTAGTCTTTTTTAGTCGAATAACGACAACAACTTCCTGCGTTTAGTGAGCAGTAGCAGCGGCAACAGTATTGCTTGGTAGCATTCGGATACGTTTGTATCAGAGACCATTTGTTTGTTCTTCGACTCCTTCATCTACTTCATCATCGCCATCATCATTTTCGTTTTTGTCACCACTTGGTATATAAAGTTAGATGCATAATAAAGATTAAGGCGAATCATAATAAAAGAGAGGAAAATGTGTAACAATAAAATATAGTAGGTTCTTCTATATGAAGGTAGGAAGAATAATGACCGCGAGAATCGAGATTATTAATTGAACGGTAAAGAAGGAAACCGCGATAAGTTGTACCCGGGTGCCATCAATAATGATAGACGGTCTTCGATGGTGTTACAAAAAATCGAAAAAATCATGCACTTCGATCGTGTTAAATTGATTAAAAGAGAGAGAGAGAGAGAGAGAGAGAGGAACAAAGAAAAGTAAAATCACGAACAGTTAGTGGTTCGGTTGGATCCCTCGATAGAGATGTGAAAGAGAGAACGAACGCCCCTGACTTATTGTTCGTGGAGTGTAGTAAATTGGCGATTTTTCGTGTTTTTTGTTTGTTTGCAATTTCTGCAAAATAAGGCATTAGAAGTTGTTCGAGCGGTTGTCGTTGTCGATGTTCCGCTGACACAGCGAATCCTTCGGCGTGTCTCAAAGAAAACAATGACACCGAGGGACGAGCGAAAAATGCGCCGCGAAGTAATTGATTTTAAGAATTGCGCATAGAAAAACGTTATTTAACGTAAACGAAATTAAACGGATCGAAACTTTATAATAACGAACAGCGATGGTTTCCGTATATGGCGATGTCTCCTTTTCGGAAAAAAGGCGATTTTTACGTCGACGAGAAGAAAAAAGAGGAGATCGGATATAGACGTCCACTCTTCAGACGTTCGCTCGCGTTTTCGCTTCCTTTCATTTATTCGGTTCATCTCTTTCCCATTATTTCCACTGCAAAGTTGCGAGAAACGCGAAAGAAACTCTGTTTTTATTTTTCGATTCCGTATTCAGTTTTCATTTTTATATTTAATCCGTTTCGTACGCGGTTTCGATGTTCAATGAATTAAACAATTTCATTTATTATTACATACGTTAAAACGTCTTCGTGTGTATAGAAAATAAAGAGCCGAGGAGGAAGAATGTTGTTTCGTAGAAATTACACAATGTCGGTTTCAATTCGAAATATGTCATAAAACGCTGGTCGTATAATATATTTATTATTATTATTAGTAACTCTTTGACTTTCTCATTCTTTATTCTATTACTCTTTTGATTGACTTTATCGACGTTTCTTCTCTATCCACGTAACCGAATAACAACAACAACCCACCTGTTTTCTTCCTCTTCTTCATCTCCTGACCGCGCTCTTCGTTCCACCTCGCCGTCGACGTCGTTTTATTTGTTTTTAATTATTTTTTCATCGCCATTTGGTTTCTATTAGATGACGCAGGAATTCCATCATTTTTATTATTGTTATTATTAAATTAATCGACTACATAAATCATTCAATAAATCATCGTTATTACTCGCTCGTCGAACGTTAATTACTTTATCATCGTCATTCGTAACGAAGTCTTTCGCTCGCTTCGCTGCCTTTTTTCTTCCCTCGCATCCCCATCGGTGACAAACGAACGCAAGGACGAAGAAACAATAAGGGAATTAAGTAAACCGTTGGGTGTTACGTCGATAATTATAACAATTATCGCATCTCTTTTGATGCGGCCACAAAAACGAAGTTGATCTCTTTCCGTCCACTTTTTGTTTAACTCTTCAATTTGACGAGAAGCACAGAAGAGAGCGATCGCACGTTCAACGTTTCGGACCGCTTTTTCTGTTTCGAGAAAGGCGACGACTCCTTTTAAAAAAGTTTTACTTTTCGAACAAACTCCACCTCTCTCCTTGTTTTTCGCTGATTACTTTCTCTTTCTATGGGAGAGTAAAACTAAAGTCTTTTTTTTATTAGCGTATTTTTGCCAGCAGAGAGTCGGTTTTTTTCTGTTTTATTTTCTCAAAAATCAGTCATACACAGAGCGATCAAAAAGTAAATGGTTTAGATTGTAAAGTCAAAAATATTGACGTTGACATATGTCAATTTTATTAATTTGTTGATTAATAATCGACATACGTTTATTTCGGTTACCAAAAATATTGAAGTTTATCGATCTTATACGCGAGTTTTTAATAAAAGTGTATGCAAGAGCAAACTTACTGAAAGTTATTGTCGTTTTATCTGGTTTTTCGTTACAAGTGAAGGAAAATTATGATAAAAGGTAGAGCCAGAAGAGAGTTAAAGGAATAACCAAAGAAGAGACCGTTGTGAAAACCGGCGAAAGACTGGCTTTTGCAACAGTGTGTGTTAAAGTTTCATTTTAATTTATTTTTAATGAAGGATGAAAGACGACGAAGAAGAAATGCTCAAGTTGTTGGTGCGGACCGATTAAACAACAACAGGGCCAACGGTTTAACTTTCGAGGCCGGGGGAGGGACAACTTTTTCTCGTTCCTCCGCTTCTTCTTCGTCTACATCGCATACCACTTCGCATAAAGCAAGCTGCAATATTCGACGGACACGGCACGAAAAATTTTAAGTAGCCGAAATGGAAGTCGACCGTTGGTTGTTGGTTCGTTGAAATCGTGTGCAATTTCTACGCCGTCGTTTTCTTTTTGCGCTTTCTTCGCTCGCTCGCTCGTTCTCTTCATCCTTCTTGATTATCACTTCTTCGGCTCTGGTTAGTTATACGGAATAACAATGCATTATCACACAATATATACCTATTGGGCACGTATCGCCTCTTCGCTCCTCGACTTAATTTCTTCCAGTTAAAAACATTTTGCCTCGACGTCATCTCGTGGTATTACTTACTCACCTTTTCGCTCGTTTTTCTTTTTTGCTTCTACCTCTTTTTCCACTCATTTATTTCCATCATCGTCCATTCTTTTGCCAATTAAAAATTAACAAGCGATGCGATTTAGATTATTCGACGTAACGTACGAGAAGAAGATGGACGTGGAAGGACGACGTAAAATAATCGAAATTATTATCAAATAGGAGACTGAATGAAAAAAAAGGGGGAAAATCGTTTGTGCCTAATAGGTACGTCGTGTGGCTTTATATGCAGAGGAAGGATTTTTGCACGTTATTATTACTATTTGCAACACAACAACAAGTTAGGATATTAATCTCGATTTCAAGGGCGAGACGAAGAAAAATGCCAGAAAATCGCATTCGCCGTCTCCTCCCATTCTGAAAGTAAGACCGGCTAACAATGAAAACGTCCCCCGCGCGGTTTCCTCTTAAGCTCGGGATGTTTCATAGATAAAACCATACGTCAATTACTGGATATCACCGTAAATAAACAAACGTTTTATCTCTTCTTTAAACTATCATCAGTTTAGAATAAATTTCTAAGAGGAATCACAAGAAATATAGGAGACGACCTTAATTTTTTTTGTGCATTTATTTGCGGAATCTTCAGCGTTCCATCGAAATTTTGCAAGAATATTCTAAATTTTAATCGCCCGTTTCCCTTAACATTTTATTCCTTATTATTGTTTGACCATACGCCATGCGAATGACAAAGAGATTAACGATAGGTAATGACACGAACCGACCGCGAAGAGGGCAGAAGGAATCAAGGATCCTCATCAAAATACTTGAGAAATTCCTGTTGAGCAAAAAAGGGCAAAAAGGAGAGTGAAAAGAGGCAAACGCACGTTACAAAAGAATTCAATTAAATTCAATTATCTCGAAATGTTATCCGGAATATAACCTATTCAACGTCTGTTGTTGCGCTCGTTTCTCTTTCTTTTGCCATTGTCGCCGTTGGAACGAATGGTGAATAAAAATTAATACCCTTCCCTCTTGTTTTATTTGCTATGCGTTACTCATTTTCTCATTGTTACAAACGACAAATAACAGCGACAAAAATGAGCGAATAACGATACCACAAAGAAGAAAAGGAAACTTCTCTCTTTCTTTCTTTCTTTCGCGCTGTCGCTATTATTTCCAGCAGAAAAAGATTCAATCAATGGACGATAACAATGACAACGTGTGGCCCGCAAGAGGCGAAGAACGGATTCGCGAGGCGCAGTGGATTTTAATGTGAGGCGAAAAGCCGTGGAAATTAAAGTTACGTGGGTCGTACGGGAATTGAGCCGGTCGCGCCGAGTGGGAAAGAATCAAAAGTGTAACACGTAACAACTACGAAATTGAATTTTATTTATCGTTCGTCAAATCTAAAGGTTGCTTTTTAAAAACAAAATCACTCTCTTTTTTTCTTCTACGTACCTTTAAATAATAATAATAACATTATTAAATCTACATTATAATGGTATTACGTTGGACGTCGTATGACTTGCACATAATTTCCAATTAAAAAGCGTTCGTGTACGCTCCAGAAGAAACGAGAGAATGGAGTGAAATCGTTTCTGTTTCTTTGCCTTTTTACGGGGGTTTTGTTTAACACTTTCTTATCCTCTCGCTCTCACTCGATTACTTGTTTTACCTATGACAACTCTTTGTTTCACTCTCTCGATCGAGATTTTATTTTATGAATAATAATTGTATTAACAACACGTCCATCAAACGTAAGAAGAGGATAACAATCGTTCGAGCGAAATGCAAAGAGCGAGATGACGAGGAGTTTTGTTTTGGTGTCATCGGAAACGGTCCAATAGTTTCCGATAAGAAAAAAATCGATTCGGCGACGGTTATTTTGTGCATAATCAAACGTCTCTCACAACTCTCGGTCTCGCAAACACACGACTTTCGGTTGTGCCAATTTCCTCTCTCTCACTCTCTTTCCATTCGCATTCACTTGCGTGTCAAACGCACAAAACGACTTAATTCGCATGGCGAGAAACGATTAATTATCCGAGGATTAATCCGCTGAGCGCCTCGCGAAAAGGCGACAATTTATACGTTATTTATTTCAACGTGCATATCTATCTAATGCAAATCGATTGCGGGATAAACGCAGAAGAGAAATAAAGTTTTTCTACGCGTTTGTTTATTGAATTGAAAAAGAAAACTCCTTTTTTGCAATACCAAACTGGTAATTTTGTACTCCAATAGGCAAATATAAATGGTCTTGTTGTTGTTGTTCTTGTACGTTATCTACACAGAAACGTCTTTCACTTTCCTTCTTTCGTCCTTTCTCTTTCTTGCGTTTTCTTCCTCCAAGTGTCATTAAATCTTGGCATTGAAATCGTTTCTATTATCATTATTTGCGAAAAACGACCACGTTTTGCAGGTCCAGCTTAAAGACGTGCCATTCGCATATTATTATTATTTTTGAAATACGTTCGCCATACGAACACAACGGCGCTTTTTAGAAAGCGCTTTTTGGCGACAAGAAACACTTGCGTACGAAATCGTTTGGTACGAGTGGAACCAAAAAGAAATGTGCAAAGAAGAGAGAAAAAAATGGTAATGAGAGCATATAAATTCAAAAAAGACTGCGAAACTAAACAGCGGGGGGAGAATGGTTAAGGTTCCAATTAGTAATGCAACCTAATACAAATAAATTACGATTTTAAAACGCAATAAATCATATCAAAAGAATTATTCTTTTGTGCGTTTTGGCATTATGTTTAATGCACGTTGCATTTTAATTTGCAAACTCGTATTATTAACGAGAAATAATAACATTGTATGCATTGCGAGAAACAAAAAGGATAAACGAAGACGGGAACAAAAAAGATTTCGCTCCTTTAATTTGAAAAACGAGAAGAAAATAGCGAACGTTTATTATAAAGCCTTTATTAATGTCATTTTAATTTATTAAACAAGCCATTATTGTGCGTGTGGTAGAATTAAGAGAAGAAGTCAAGGCTAATTGTTGCCAGCGAGCGAAACTGCAAATCTGCTAATCTATTAAATGGAAAATCTTAAGATTCGAGCTTTTTTGTTGTACGATTAAAGGTGGTTCCAGTGGAATTTCTTTTTGGCACCCACTTATTAAACGTACACGAAGAATTAATAACACAAAAAGTATCATCTTCAGTTACACGTGCATTTATTACGTAGCTGTGTTTACCTTTCCGCAGGAAACAAAAGGGAACGAACGAACGAAGACAAAGTACGCGACGATTTTAAAGGGTAACAAACCCGAAAGCAGAAAAAGCAACCACAAAGGAGTTCTTCTGCGTTATTATTATTATCGTTATTTTACCTTCAACGATAATGCATTATTGTCTCTCATTGTGAAGGAATTATTAAATAAATAAAGGTGAAGTGGAAAGAAGAAGTGGCAGAAAAAGACGAAGACAAAGAGAGGAATATAACTGCTGGAAACGAATTACGCGTACCAATTAAATATAATTAATTAGCGTTTAAGTTACATAACGTACGGACGAAGATGATGAACGCAAAGAAGAAGAAGGAGTCGGGCAAGTGAACGGAAAGAAATCAGAATAGAATCAGGAATGTTTAAATAATAATGACGACGACGATGGTAGTAATAAAGCAAAAGGATTAAATTAAAAATTATGGGCTATACTACGGGGAGCGAAGACAGTGCAGGAACCCGAGTGCAAGAGAAAGGAGACGATGACGACGTGCGGGATTCCGAAAGTGCCATTATGTGTGCGCGCATTTCGGGCCTTTCGTTTTAATTTGTCCCATCGGGAGCGAGCAAGAGACGAGGTCCGAAGGAGAATGAGCGAGAGCGACGCGAAAAGAAAGAAAACGAAGGTTCATTAAAAATTTAAGCGTCCGAGTTATGCGTTTTAAGTACGACGACCATAACGACAAAAGGTATGGGTAAAAGATGCGAAAAAGCATTTATTGCCATCGAATTTCTTTTTCCTCTTTTTTTTTGTTACTTTCATTGTTTTTATCCACCATCTTCTTCTTCTTCGTCCTCATCATCTGGCAAACGAAAATGAATCGAATGGAACGAGAAAATTTTGCAACGAAAGCAAAAAAAAAGCGAGAGAGAGAGAGAGAAAATTTAATGCCTTATGAAAAATAATTCATCAAATCGATTACGTGGAATATTTACAGCGTTCCATCGTACTTTTTCTCCAATCCATCCATCCCGTCCTGTATTTCTTTCTTCCTTCAATTTATTTATTATTGTTATTATTTGGTTGATGCTTCGTTCCAGGAATTTTATGGATGAAAATTTGTTGACTTCTTTCTCTTTGCCTTCGCTTTCGGTTCGTGAAAAAATTTCTCGGCGTGTAATACGCGGCAAAAACGGTTTACCAAAAAAAAATCCACTTCGAAGACGACTGAAGATGGAACGAGGCAAAGAAAGGACGGGGAGAAGACGCCGATGACAAATTTAATTATAAATTATCGAATCGTTGGCATTGCTTTAACGACGAAGACATATTTCGTCGTTTTATCGGTCAAACGCTCTTCGTTATTGTTAGATAATTGGCGGGAGGTCACTCTAAAACAAAATTAATCTCGATCGTCGATTCGATCGGTCGATTGTTACAATCGTTTTCGAAAATCTCGTCCACGTCAATCTTCCTTCACTTCGGGCCCGGTGAATAAATGATAATTTTAGAAGTTCATCCAGAATAAAATCGTTCCATATTTGCAATAAATCATTGCAGGCTTGTCAAGAATAACTAAACGTAGGTAACTCATTTAATTAAAGGAACCACGTCTTTCCTTCACTTTAGCCACATGCCTCTTTTTACAAAATGCTATTTAACCAATTTTTCACTGAGGTTTAAACGATTTCTTTTTCGTTCTTATCGATCGAAAGAAGTCATACTTTACTCGATGGAAAAGATGTACAATTTGTCTGCTAATTCACAAAAAAAAATTATAAGGTGACAAGAGGTTCGATTCTTTCCTTTTATTGGCAATAAATAAGAGTTTTGATGAAGGGAAAGCCGAGAAGCGGTAAGAAGGATTGAAGAAGCTTGAAAGCGAGGCGAGTGTACGTTTACAATAATAACAGAGAAACCAGCCACCAACAGTAACAACAACAGCAACAGCATCATCATCATCATCATCAACTGACAATAAGAAATAACAACAATTCTTCATCGTCTTCTTATTATTTAGGGTCTCGTTGCTGCTTCCTTTCACGTAATTATACATTTCATATATCGTACGCACAACAATATATAAATATACTCGCACGGCGCGTTATAATGTCATTGATTGAGACCGAGACGTTGAAGCAATGCAAGTGATAAAGAAAGAGATATAGGGTTCCATTGTATCATCGATGATGATGACCTTTATGTATGCGTATTGTTAAATATTTAAAGACGGATATTTGCAAAAGAATTCTTATTGAATTGGAAAACATTTTATAACTTGTTAAATTCATTCCGAGGCCTCTTTCTCTTTTCACTTCGGTTTCGTTTGAAAGGAAAAACGCAATGTAGAGTTCGAGCGAACGCGCGAGAGAGAGAAAAGCGACCGATTCGTGTTTTTGGTACCTTTTACTTAGTCAGTCAGTCACTGTCCACTGTCAATTACAATCCCCGTGGTACTCCTCTGCGAGAGAGAGAGAAAGAGGTATTTAACAGTGGTGTAACTGCCAATTAAATGAATTGCTTTAAGCCATTGTGCTAAACGAGAGAGACAGATGGGGCACATGAAGCGAGAGAGAAAAACGAAATCTTTAAGCTTCGTCATCGTTTAAATTTTGGCTTGTTGAAATGAAGAAGAAGAAAGAACCAGTTTCGATCTTTATTTCGCTCCGTCTCCATCACTCGCGCCATCCTATTTCATTTTATTTATTCCTTATTAATCTTCTACCCCAACGAGAAAATAAGATAAAAGAACGGTCGGCCTCAATTTAATTTCATATAATTATTATTATGAGAATCATTTTTTATAATAAACAAACTCTTTCGCGGCCTCTTGCTTTTCCTTTTTGTCTTTGCGTTTAATGCAATAAATTAAAGCCTTCCACATCAATTTGCTAATTAAATCTCGTCGCTTGCAAAACGGAGGCTTCGCGAGAGAGCGAATGAAAAGTCAGGAGGTAGATTTTGATGGATTCGCGGACAGGTTTCGTCCATCGCTCGTCTTTCTTTAATCCGTTATTGGGACCAATTCCGTGCTGTTAATCTCGACGGTGGCACTCGTCTCGAGGTGTCTGCGGGAACGTTTTCAAGTGACGCCGACGACGATGTTCTCCATCGATAACACCGGGAGGTAGCTAATGCGGGAAGACTCAAGCTGTTTTATCGGGATCGTTAAAGGGGACATTCGCTGGGGCGGGACGCACCGCCGATTGACGAAGGGGACGTTTATTAAAAGACACGGCGTTCGAAAACGCACATGTTTTACGACTTTCTAATGACCGTGTACGAAGAAGTTTACTTACCAGCGTAATAATTATTTTATAGCATGCGTAATATTTTTGTTCTTCTTCGGTCTCCGTTTGTTTTTTTTTCCTCTTGCGTCCTTTTTTCTTCATCTGCTGGTTGCTGCTGTTGTTGTTATTATTCTTCGTACTTGTTTTCAACTCGCTAATTGAAGGTTTGCATTAATAAGAGTTTTTCCGCGAAAAGGCCACTAATTTATAAGAAAATTATACGTTCTCTTGTGTACGACGAAACGAAAACCGGATGAGTTCTTGTTCGCTCGCTCTCTCTGTTTCGTATATTATTTTCTTTTGCTCTTATATAATACGACGTACCTGCGGAGAGCGATTTTCTAATTAATTTGATTGCCCTGATAATTTCTAATCATTTTCGTTTTTTTTTGCAGGTAAGTGGCTGTCCATTAAATTCCTTAACTAGGATCCAGTTTGAGGTAGTTTCGCTTGAAAATCGCAGGAATTGCAAGCGTAAGTTTGACATTTTTTATTTTGGGTGACCGATATAATAGAGATTTAATTTGGGAAGCAGATCGTTACGTAATCGCTTCATCTTTAGTTGCACTTTCGAAATGAATTCGTTGCGTTTTCCGTTTTCTTGCTTTCGTTTCGGAATTAATTTTAATAGAACGGGGATTGCGACACTTCGAGAACCGGATGTGTCTACTTTAAAGGAGTTCTCAATCGAAACTAATCCTAATAATAATAATGACGCGTTAATATTATTGTTACTTTTTCCTTACTGTTGTTGTGGTTTTAAAAGAAATTTTAATTAAATTTCGAACGAGTGAAAGAAGAAAATTCACTCAAATCCGGATTTAAAAGCAATACAAATATTTTTTTGTCCGTTCTCATTGTCGTTACGAAGGCAAGTCTTTTGTGAAAGTAACTCCGACATTATAATCTTTTTTGTTGCCTTCCTGTATACAAATATATATTTTCTCGTTGTAATAAGGACACTTTTTTCTGTCGATCTGTCTCTCTCACTGTCGTTCATTTGCAAGTCACGTATTCGTTTATATTTTCACTTTTGCCGCTCGGTTTACAATTTTAAAATGTCAATTCGCTAATGGTTCGACGGCGAAAGAAAAATCCTCCGACTTACGGTGGTCAAATATACCATCGGGATTTTTAAATGTAAAGTACCGCATCTCGCCTTTTTCCCACCGCCGATTAATTGCAGACTAATTAAAGTAATTAATATTAATTGCACATTTTTGTAATTGCATTCTAATTATTTCGAAAAAGGTTGTTAGACGTCGTTAGATCGCGAGTGGCTGGTATGCAATCTCGCTAACGACAGGCATAAATTCGAACTAGGGGTTCTCTGCAAGGATTACCAACATAAACATGCCATCATCATCATCATCATTGATCGCGTGACTTCTTTTCGCAGTCGACTCTTTCTTCCATCTTTCTCGTCCTCGGTTTATACGGGCGAAGACAAGGCATTCGACTGTATTTACCCATAAAACCCAGATTATTGCCAATAGCAAGAAAAATACGTTATTTTTTTGCGAATAAAACGAGATGTAGATATAAATCTTTTACAATTATTTGATAAGATAGATTGGTAAGACTGGTACAGAAGTAGTCGATCTTCAGCCGTTCGCATCGGCTACATGCCGATTAGAACTTGATTTCCATCGACACCTGGTCAGGTTTACGTTGGATTCCGCGTGCAAAAGAACGAGTAAACGAGTGCGTGTTCGTGTGTGAGAGCGAGATTGAATCATGTTAGCAACGTAATTGGCGAATACGATCTTGTAATTATACGTAATTATAATCGGGGAATAAATAAATATATAATCCTCGTTATGTTATCGTTAATATCGTTCGTTTCGCATCGGACTCTCATGCCAATTACGTTCGCTCAATCCGAATCGTTGCAAAACCATCGACTTCGATTTGACGAAGAACCAACTCGTCCGTTGCGAAACTCATTTTCAACGTTTAATCATTCCCAATTGAATAACAATTAATTGCTCGTAGTACAAGACTATATACATCGTCTGCAAATTGGAATCTTATTTAGAAAACGAATCGGATAATCGGTAAATATGTTTGTAGAATATGCATAGGAAATTCTTCTTATTAATTAAACTGGATTAATTTTAAAAAGATCGAGCGCGAGAGAATGAAGGTTAATTTCGAAACCCTCGCGATTATTTTGCGTGGAAATGGCGAAATGGAAGGCCGCATTAAAGATGAAAAAGGACAATAATAATTCGAAAGAGGGTTTCATATTATAAGCACTTCTTTTTTGCTGTCGTTGTCTTCGTCGCTTGCCAATGAATTCTTTAATAAACCAGTTTAATAATAAAACGGAAAAAGACAACGAAAATTAAGAAGAAGAACTTGAAGATTTTTATCAGCCAGAATTATCTCGAGTAATTTAATTCTCGTTAAAAACAATGTAGGGTATTTTGTTGGCGGTGGTAGTTAAATGAGGAGCAACGGCGCAAGAGATAGAAGCAAGAGTAGTAGCACTTTTATTTTTTCTTCTCTTTTAAACCTTATTAACCGACAGATGACGATGGTCACTTTGTTTTATATTACACTCCGGCAAATCTTTCTTCGTGTCTCTCGTCATTTTAAAACGAATCCTTATCGCGTTGGTAAAAAAACAAATCCAGGGACGCAAAACCGTAGGAAGAAACCATTCTTTGTTGCATTAATTGTTTTTTAAACGAAACCCTTATTTCTAACCTCGTTAACTACACGGAGATCGTATTAGATACGGATTTAATTCGGATGCTTAATTATGAAAGCGTTTCCCTCATCGTCATCATCATCGTTTCAATTGTTTCTCTTTGGGAGCTACCATTTCGGCTACTTAACTAGTCATTAGGACCACCAAAAACGCGAAGGTTTTGTTTGAACGGCGAGCTAGTTAGCATAATTTGTTGGTTAATCGATCTACGAAAGAAACGAAAAGAAAAATTATGAAATGAAATCAAGCAAACGAATATTAAATGATAACGATCCCATTTATTTACGATTGTTTAAAAGATCATCAATTCCAAAGATAGAATAAGTTGCAAGTGTTTGGTTTATTATCTGGGCCAATTATTAAAATTGATGGCGTTAATTAAGAGAGCGCGCAAGGAGACGGACGAAGAGGCGAGCTTTTAAATCAATTTAAATCGAATTGGGGCACGCATAATAAAACTCCTTTTTCGACTGCGAACGAAGATGCGTACAAAAAGGAGATCGGGTCAGGCAACGAAGCACGAGCAACATTAGCGAGAGTGTTTGATATTAAAGTCAAACGATTTCTTATTTCTAATTGTTGCTTACATCATCGTCATCGACATCAGCATCCTTGTGACATTATATAATTGTCTTTAATTAATATTGTAATGAAATTTAAATTCCATCGAGCGTTTAAATGCATTTTTCTAAATTAAAATTCTTGGAATTACGCAAGTCGTTAAACGCATAAATCAATTGGTTACGTTATTGCTGTTGATGATGATGATGATACGCTCGCACTTTAGATACACATTTTTCTCCATTAATGCACGCTAATTAATTCATCAACGTTATTAGAATGCTGCAATGAGGACGAAGAAAAGAATGAGATTCGACGTGTTTTTGCGTGGGTTTACGAGCGACTGAGTCACATTTTAATTTATAGTGCAACATCGCATTGGAATTAGAGATTTGTTAGAGAATTTTCGTACGTGGGATTCTACGGCACAAAAGGCAGTTTGGAGAGAATTATCGTTTTCCTTGAAGCCGAATTGTTATTATTATAATCGAATGTTAGTCAAATATTGGGCAAATTTTATGCGGATGCATTAATTTATGTCGTGCAAAAAATGTTGCAGTTTTCCTTGGCGTTCGTCGAATGAACGTTTATTCGTAGTTGAATGAAAATTATTAATGAAGGAAGTAAGGTAAATGTTTATCAAATGATGATAATAATTATGAGCGTATTATAATGAGCAAGAATTGTGTGGCGTTTCTCTCTAACCACAATATTTTTATAATTAATAATGTATGAGCGATTAATTTATAAAACTTTTTCCGTCAATGTTTATTATTCTTTCTTTCGCTCGCATTTCTGCTTCTAGGTAAAACGTTTTAGACATGGACTTTATAAAATATGATATCGTATGGGAATTAACATAAGAAGCAGATCTCTTCATTCCAACAACAACAATTTCCCCTTTTTGCCTCTCTCGCTATTTTTATTTGCCATTTTTTCCCTTCTGTTTTGCATTTTTTCCTTCTCTCTGCATTTTTATTATTATTAATGCACGTCTGCTCTCATATAATTTATTGGCACGTATGATAATAATAACAGGGATAAGAAACAAAGGACTGAAATTTATGTAAGCAAAATAAGAGAGATGGAGCCTTCCACTTCAATTAAAGCAATTACTTTTCCATGAAATTGTTTGTATAATTTCACAATTAATTATATTTTCCTCCCCTCGATGGAACGAACAACGGCAACAAAAATATAATCGTCATAAGATTCGTTTTTAATGTTATTAAATAAATTGCAATCTTTTTCTTTTTAAAGCCCATCTTCATCATTGGGTTCCATGCTACCTTCGTTCTTTTTTATTCTCGTTTTGAGGATAATTACCGGGTCGAATTCTTTCGATTAATGATAATAATAATCATCAATTTGTATGGCAATAACGATAGCCAGAACGTCGATGAGAAATTGTTCTTTAATTAATTAACAATTTAATTAATAATCAAGATTGTGGAGATGGTCGAATTAAATTGAAGAAAATAATAGTGATAATAAGGCTTCTTCGTTTAATTTGTTCAATATA
Organism: Hololepta plana; assembly: GCA_963695495.1. Lineage (NCBI taxonomy): Eukaryota > Metazoa > Arthropoda > Insecta > Coleoptera > Histeridae > Hololepta > Hololepta plana. The sequence continues at coordinate 921,498 of OY968839.1, read as the reverse complement.
ATTTTATTATATGTATTATATTCATATGTATAAAAATATTATTTATAAAAAAACATTTAGACAAATGCGGGGAAGAAGAAGATGAAGGGAATCGAAAAGAGATTATTTACAATTAATTAAATTGCGATGATGAAATGATAGGATTTATTTTCGTTTTAATGAGTAATTAATTAAGACAGCAATAGAGACGGAGGATTTTCGAATAAATAAATAATTGGGACGAAGAGTCATTAAATGGGGGGTTGGTCATTGTTAAATCGAATACGCAGAGAAGGACGGTTTTAGTATTATAATATATATATACACACACACAGGAAAGAAAAATATGCAAAAAAATTATTGAAATCCATAAAAATAATGAAAATCATAATAATGATAATAGCAATAATGATGATAATAATAATAATATACAAACTTTTAAACTTGATCATCTTTAGTCTTTCGGGTTTCCTTTTAATTAATAATTAAGTATTTTATTATATAATACGTATATTTACAAATAATTATTTTTCCCCTTCATTTCGTTTTATACTCTTTCAGCGGAGTTTAACTTTATTTCTTCTCGTTTCACGACCACCATCACATCATAATCGACCAACAATTGTACCAAGAAACGAACAATTCGCAAAGCACACGTATCCTCTTCTGTGTAACACATTTTTTGAAACTTGGGAGCAACTTTTAGGACACTTTAATTTTAAGGACCCACGTGGAATATTAAGGGCACTCGAATTTTAATTTTGAACTTTACATTTTAAAGGGCACTTTTTTCCAATCTGCGAGGGTACTTGTTGGCACTTTTTCAATTTTACGTATTTGCAATATATTTAAGGGCACTTTATAAGCGAGCCACTCTAATTCGTTAAGATTCTGGGATTATCACATCAAATTCGGCGGCGCCAAATTGCACGAAACGAGACAATATGATTAATTAATGACGTAGTTTATTTATCGTAGATCAGTCTCTCATTTTAATTAAAAATTTCAATTCCGCTTAACACATCTCGCTCGCTCTTTCTCATACGTTCTCGCTAATTAATTCGTTCGAACAATTAAATTAGTATCACATTTAGACGAAGGATAATAGTAATGATTTCTTTTTTCTTTTTTTAATGATCACTAAATAATCTAATTAGAATCTAGTCCGGCAAAAAAAAACTTAATCGGAATTAAACTAGATGTGTATGGCCACCGTGCGCGACGCGTTCGGATTCGCGTTACTCGACGGCCTATTGTTCGGCGCGTTCGGCATCGACACCGTCGTCGTCGTGGACGTCGGCCCCGTCGGTCCGTGCCGATGCACGTGATGGTGCACGTGCGGCTGCGGCGTCCGCGCCGAACCGCGTCTCCGATGGTTGTTCGGCACGTCCGGCAGCGCGTACTTGAGCTTCTCCCAAAACAGCTTGTCGCCCCATTGCAAGTAGATGTTCGTCTTCAGATAGAGACGTATGTCCGGATCTAAGTCTTTGTTAGGAACTTCACCGAGCAGCACGACGATCAGACGTCGTCGCCGGTCGCGCAACACCTGGTGGTGCGCCGACTTGAACTCGAAACGGCACCACTCCGACTTGATGAAGTTCTCGGAGAGGATCATTATCGTGCGCTTCGACGATTCGACCGCTTGCACGATCGTGTCCGCGAGGAACGCGCCGACGGGGAAGTCGCGATAGTGCAGGCAGAGTTTGTAGTTCGGCTCTAATGCCGGCGCGAGGACCTCCGCCACCCACGCCTCGTCCTTCGAACTGTAACTGACGAACGCGTCGAACAGTTTGTCGCGATCGTCGCGGTCCGTTTCGTTCGCGCGATGGAACAGCCGCACGCCGAACTTCGCGTGGAACCACACGCGCACCTCCTGCCGATAGATGAACAACAGCAGGGTGACGATGATGATGAGCGCGAACACGGCCAGCGTTATCACCAGCAGCGGCAAATAGTCTTGGATCAATTGTTGCTGCACGATCGTCTTCGTCGCCGTCAAGTTGCCGTTGATGCTGTTGTCGATGTTCGCCGCGCCCGTGCACGACGCCACGCTGTTGCTACTATTGTCCGTCACGTAGAAACCGTTGTCGGGATTGTCCGCGTACGCACTCTCACTGTAATAATCGATCTCGGTCGCGTTGTAAACGCAACGCACGTACGACGCGTCGGTCACCGCGTCGCCGCGCACGATCCATTCGCGTAACCGCTCCGTGTACTCGCAGTCGCACGACCACGGGTTGTAGGCTAACGTCACCTCGATCAGCGTCAACGGCAGATGCCACACGGAGTACTCGGTCAACCGGTTGTGATCCAGGCGTAACACGCGCAACCGCTTCAGGCCGACGAACGTCGTGTTCACGATGTGCGTCAGACGGTTGTGCTGCAAGAAGATCTCGGTTAGACCGTCCAGACCGTCGAATTCGTAGCCGTGCAATTCGCCCAAACGGTTCCCGTCCAAGTGGACGATCTCCAGCTCCTTGACGCCGTTGAACGTGCGGTTCTGTATCGAATCGATATTCGAATTGTTCAAGAATAGCACCTTTAATTTCTTGCGTCCGATGAACGCGTGACTAGTTAACGCACGTAAATCGTTGCCGTCCAGATAGAGTTCGGTGGAGTCCATCGGTATCTGGTCCGGCAAGCGTTCGACGTAACCGCTCGACGAACAGTCGACGACGTTGGCGGACCACGACTGGTCGTGGTAGCACGTGCAATTCGTCGGGCACGTCATCTCGCAGTCGCACGCGTCGAAATCGCAACAGTGGCACAGCGCGAAACAATGCGTTTCGTACGTGCAGAGGAACTGGTACGGCGCCGCTTCGACGAGCGGCACGTACGTCCGACCGCGATTGTACAACAGCTGACAGTAGATGCTCTCCAAGTCGACGAGTTTCGGCTGCGTGCGCGCCCGATTGCCGGCGTTCACTTTCTGCAACCACTCCATGGTGCAGTCGCACTTGTACGGATTGCCGCCGATGTGGAACTCCGGCAGCGATTTCTCTTGCGGCACGGCCGATATACGCAACGAGTTCGGATCGAGGTTCGTTATTTTGTTGCCGAACAGGTCGACGCGCGTCAGATTCGGTTTCTTGAAGAACGTGTACGATTGCACCTTCGAGATGAGGTTGTCGTTCAAGAACAACACCTCGACACTGTTCGGTATCGCGCTGCCCGTTATCTCCGTCAAGCGGTTCGCACTGGCGTCGAACGTGCTCAACGATAGCGTCGACTCGATTTCGAAATAATTGCCCAACTCCTCGATTTGATTCGCGTGTATGTCCAACCATTGCAAGCCGGTCGGTATCAGGGCGTAATCGAACCATTTCAATTGGTTATCGGATATGTTCAGCCACACCAAGCTCGGTAACTTCGGGAAGAGTTCCTCGATGTCGGTCAGATAGTTGCCGTCCAATCTGATCGCCTGCAAGTTCAGGTTGGAATCGAAGGCGCCACCTTGAACCTTCTGTATCTTGTTCCGCGACAGATTCAGTATCTTCAGCGACGGCATGCCGTCGAACACGCCTCTGGTCACGTTGCCGACGTTGTTCTCCGTCAAACGCAGACCGAACAACTGCTTCATGTCCTTGAACGTGTTATTCGTGATCGTGTCGATGTGGTTCTCGCCCAAGTCCAACGTCTTCAGCATCGGCACGTTCGACAGGATGTCCGGCACCTCCAAGAACTTGTTCCCGTTCAAGTGCAAATCCTGCAAACTTGAGCAGTTCCTCAACGCCTCCGGGTGAACGGAAACGATGCGATTATTGTCTAACGATAACAGCGACAGCGCGTAGAGACCGTTCAACGTTTCGCTCTCGATTCGCATAATTTTATTATTCGATATTATGAGCGTGTGCAAATTGTACAACGCCGCGAATATATTGTTCGGTATCGACTCGATGAAATTATCGTTTAATCGCAATATTTGCAAACTGTACAAATCCTTGAACACCGACAGTTCCAATTTGTTGATGCGATTGTGCGAAATGTCCAAAACGACTAACCGCAACAGGCCGGCGAACGTCGCGGCGTTGATCCAATCGGCCGTCAATTCGTTACGCGACAGGTCCAACACTAGCAATTGCGTGAGCTCACTGAACAGTCCCGGCGCCAGCACGTTTATCGAGTTGTTCTGCAGGTACATCTCCTTGATTTCGCGCGTGTCGGTGAACAGTTCCGGCGGCAAACTGACGAGGCGATTGTCCGACAATTTCAAGATGTTGAGCGACGTGAGACCCTCTAACGCGCGATCCGCCAGGTGCACGAGACCGTTGCCTTGCAGGTAGAGCTTTTGCAAGCGCACCAAACCGGACAGTTGGCCGGACGCCAGGCGATCGATGTTGTTGCGCGACAGGTCCATCAGGCGCAAATTGCTGCCGCACCGCTCCGACGGATTCTGCGAGAACTTCAAGCTGCCCACTTCCGTGATCCGATTCCGCGTCAGGTTCAACATTTCCAACGAGTACAGCGGACAGAGGACGCCCTCCGGCAAACCCCACATGTTGTTCTCGGCCAGGTCCAACCGCTCCAGCAGACGCATCTCGTCGGTGAACGCGTTCGGCGACACTTCCAGGCTCATCGCCGACCAGTCGGTGTTGTGCGTGCGTACCGTCAGATTGCGTAGCTCCTTCAGCCCTTTGAACGCCCCGTCCGACAGGTTACCTATCTTGCAATACTCGATCGACAGGTCGCGCAGCTCGACCAGCGGCTTGAAACTGCCGGCGCTCAGCGAGCTCTGGAAGAACAACGCGTCGCTGCACTCCAACTTCAAGCGGACGGTGTGCTGCGGCTGAATGACGCTAAAGTTCGTGTTCTCCAATTCACTGTTGATCGTCCGCAAACGGCAAACTAACGCGATATCGTCGTCGTTACCGTCCTCGACGACGACACTCTTGCACTCGTCCGGCGCCTGGTAACGTAACGTCTTGCTCAGCGACGCGGAGAGCACGCCGAAGACGGTCGCGAATAATAATACCGCGCACGTAACAGCGGTGCCCATCTCTTCTTCTTCTTCGTTTACGATTCAAACCATCATCATCGTACGTTCGCACTACTTGGTGCATTACTAACCGCGTTCGCGTTCACTTCCACTCGCCGTTCGTTGCTGGACTGACGTAACTTTTACACAAGGCCATGGACTTCTACTGCACTCTCGGTCGCTCTCTCTCTCTCTCTCGCTCTCTCTTTCGCTCACTCTACGTGCCACCACCACTTCTTGCTCCCCGTACTTCTTCCACTTTACCGCTGCGACCCCGACAGCGTTCCGACACTGCTCGAACTACTCTTACACACATACACGCACACGTAGCGTTTGCGTCCGTCTCTTTCTTCTTCACGCCGCGCTCGTACCACGAGTCGAGAATAGAGACGAAGTCGGCGGCCGCCTGCTGGAAAACTACACTCTTAGCTCACCTTTTTTCTCTCCTCTCTCTTAATTCCCTCTTCCTTCGTCTCGTTATTATTTTTACCTAAACAACATAAAGTTTTCATCTTCCACCGGCGATCGCCCGTCGAAATCACTTCACCGACCACAAGCGACCGTCACGAGACCTTTTCCCCCGTGTTCTCTCTCTCTAATTCCAGGATTCGTAAGTTTTTATATTATTGCACTTTAACTTTTTAATTTACTGTCGCTCTCCTTCCGATTTAATTAAATTAAATTGCAGATGTTAAAATAATTCGATTTCAATTAATATTACCACCCAACAAACATCGTTCTTACTCGAGCAATTTTATAAGTTCGACCACTCTTTTTGTTTTGTTTTCGTATTTTCGAAACGCAGAGAGCGAGATCGTTTTCGGCGATTTCAACGTTCGATCAGACGGCGAACCCTTCCCTATTCTAAACGTTAAAGATTCGAAATCGATTATAACGAGTTTAGTGGTGGAACGAGTGGAAGATGAAGACGATGGACGTTTATTATGGCCTCCCCATAATTTTGTTTACGGTCGCGCCAAATATTTTAGGAAGGTAGAGGAATTCTCTCTTTCTCATCGGAGGTGCGTCGATAAAAATCGCGGTTAGATGCTAGAAGAAGGGAAGGGAAAATTTACTTTATAAATTCCCAAATGTTTTTTCGACGAAATATAATAAAAAGAAGTAGAAGAAGAGGAGGAATCGCTACTAATCAAATAAGTCTTGTTATTTTGTAAAAAATCGCAGTCTTGTCCGCTCTGGTTTATACATTTTCTCCTCGCTTCTTTTCTCGGTCTCCCGTACTTTAATTCACGTGTGAACGAAGCAGGTATCCGATCGTGTGGCTCCTTTAAGAAATTTAATAAACCCTCTACTTCTTCGTGTCTCTCGCTCGTTTCTCTTCCTCTTCTTTCTAAACATTTGGACCAAGGCACAACAAGTTTTTAATTGCATTACGTCAACTGTTGATATCTCGAAACTCTTTGTCCTCCTTGATGTTAGTCTCTTCGTTCTTTCAATTTCCTTTTACCTGCTTTCAGAACTTATCTGGTTCTATTAATTTCCATTTAATTCTCTTATCTTGTCCTTTAAACTAAATACACCACTTAACATATTGCCGGGTTATTTTTTCTTCTGTTTGTCCTTTGCGAAACGAGATTTTCTTCTTGTGGAAAACCAAAAAGAAACTCGAATAAAATAGAAGAAATCAACGTAAAACTTTCGTCTGGTGTTTTTTTTTTCAATTTCATCCATTGATCTAGCGTTAGCTAGTGTTAGCTATTCTTGAGTAGGATGGCTTTTTTGTTGTACCGAGATTCCTCGTGCTCGTTATTAATTGGGCAGTAATAATGTGCAGCAGAGCCGCTGATTCTCTATTATTAGTTCCATCACTACCATAGTTTCAAGAGGAAAGAGACGAAAGAAGATGTTGGAATAAAGTTGCTGTCTTTTTGTTTGTGGTTTGTCTAACGGGGGCGCGAGACCCATTCATCAGTTCGAAAATTGGTTCGGCTGATTTATTCATTTCGCTTGTATCCTTCATGGAGAAACTAAAAGGTTATTCGATCAAAGAGAGAGAGAGAGAGAGAGAGGGAGATTTTTTTTATTAAAAAGCTCCTTTCCGCAACGTTAATCAACGATCGAGAGGAACAAAGTAATAATATTTGCATTCGGAATGAATGAAGGATCTAAAAGTAATGGCAGAGATTGAATGAGGCGCGAAATTCGATTACTTCTCAAGTATATGCAACTGAATCAGGATTTATTTTTTTAATTGAAAAAAAAACGAGTTGTTTTATTGTTGTTGTTGCAAATACCGGTGTTATTACTTTTTTGCGCTTAACGAGGGTTGCTTTGACGTCCGTCTCTTTTCATAAACTTTAGTCGTGGTCGTCGTCGACGTGGATTTATGATCGTTAATAAAAAGAGCAAAAACACGTTCTTCTTCTTCTACAACTATGAATGCATACTTGGGGGACGGCTGCCGTTCAAAATACAAAAATGAAAAAGGAAATAGGGAAGGAAACGTTTTCTTTCTTAGAACGCATTGCGAGGCTTATTTTAATTTTTCCCTCTTCGACTTCTTCTTCGTCTACTTGATGGCACAATAATAATAATAATATTTTTCCACATACGTACGAGAAATGAGTTGCTAACTAACCAACTAACTACTTACCATGATGTATTATAATAATAATTCCATCAACTTCGTTTCTGTTAACATTTCTTCTTCATAAAAGAAAACAGAACTGGAATTGTTTATATGTATAACGAAGTGTGTCTCTTTTTATTTATTTATTTATTTAGTCTTTTTTGTCATAACATGGTAGCAGCCACAAACAATTAGTTTCTTAAAAACCAGCATTATAACGTACGATGAAGATAAAGTGTGAGAAGGAAGAGTGGGAAAGGAGCAGCGAAAGAAATGATTTTTTAAAAGATCCTCTTGGTCACTACATTTTTTTTCGGTTAGCTCGGACGTTAAACGGTTTTAATAATAACCAAATGATCTATTCCAAGAAAACCGTGGCACTTCTCTCTGGGCCTCTTCGCTTATTCACTTTTGTTACTTTTCTGTTGTGCCTTGTATAACGTTTAAATGACAATAAATAAATACTTTGTCACGTGAAATTGCCCAAAAACAACCGGAGTACCAGCAAAAAGTCGAGGGCATTAAAGTGAAGAAAGTAAAGAAACAAGTGGACGGGCGAGGAGGAGATTGAGGTAGTTTACTCTCACATTAACGACCCATTTTAAATGATATAAAATCTCATTTTACGACGATACTTTATTAAATATATTGCTAAACTTTAATGTTACGTACGTGATTCTTTTTTATCATTCTTCAGTCCTTTTGGTTTGCTTTCGTCCGAGCAATGGAATATGTTTTAATTTGTCCCTTCGTAATAATTCTTTTTCTGTCTCCATCGAAGAGCAACAACAATGTTGCCGTCGTTAATGCGAGCTCATAAGAATTTTTCTGCACGATATCGGCCCAAACGAAAATTATATCACTCGATACCCAAACTATTTAAATTCTGCAATTAATTGCTTTGAAATTGAGTCGCCCCCCGTTTTATGCCTTTCATTTTTATTGTCTGTCCGTCACAATGCCGTTTAATCGTCCACGAAATTAGTTGGGGCGAACGAGGGCAGGTGTATTTTGTCCAAATGGAAAAATTGTCATGTGAACCCCATCAATTTCGGTTTTATTAGTCCGGGTACCAGTAGCACTCTCGTCGAACGTGACAAACATTTCTGCTTAATTCAAATAAATTCGTTCGAAATCTCTTTGTTGAACTAGCAAAAGCAAGTTGCTTGACGTTGTCTAAGATCCCTTGTTAAAATTTAAGATTAAATGCGAAGATAAAAGTGGTTGAAAACGATGAGGAAATTTGAATTTAATCTGGTAATTGTTCGAGGAATTTTAACGCTGATGTAATTTCATCGTTTAAGGGTCATAAATAAATGGCGAACCATACAATTTTGCAACAAAATCGTTACTTTCTTCCATCCTCGCCAATATTCGAATCGATTAAATCGAAATTTATTATCGCCACATTTTTTTTTTTTTTTTTGCGCTTACCTCTTCGGCCGCGATCTTTCAATTCGTTCGCAGAACTTTTCGGAGTAAAATAAAATTTTCCTCGTTCTTGTTGTTCTTTTTTAATCATTCTCATGCTTTATGGACTTGATTTCTTGAAAATTGTTAAAGTGTTAAACTTTCCTTCTAGCAACGAAATAAATTTAAAACGTTCGTTATTGTTCCAACGTATTGTACATATGAATTCATAAATTGGATTAAACGCGATCGTATAATAATAGTAAACGAACTGAAAAAGAGAAACGACTCACTCGAAATGGTAGAATGAAAATGATTTTAACGCATATTTAATGTTAATCTATTTCTTTTACAGCAAACAATTGATTGCATTGGCTCGTAAATAGACAACAATACGTTTGTAATTGAATTTTATTACAAATCATTGACTGTTATTATTCATTTCTGGAATTCAATCGGCTTTGTTTCGCTCATAGGTGAAAATCAATCGAACCACGAATTCGATTTAATTGATTCGATATTCTAATTAGGACCGATCGCAACACTCGTTATTCACGATTGGGGCCTTCAATCGACACACATTTGCTACTTATTAATAACGCAAAACGGAATGCGGCGGGGTTAAGTTGGCATATTGCATTTTACAACATTTTTTTTCCTATTGTCTCTTTCTGTTTTGTCGTTGTTGCTTGCTCTTTTAAGAAACGGTTCTCGTGTGTTATTTTAAACAAAGAAATAACTTGATGTTAAAATATCATTTTATTACTATCATTGTGGAAAAGAACAAACGGTTATGAATAATCCACGTGACAGATTTATATTGTAATTATTAACAATAATCGCATATCAAATGGTTGACAACAATAATCTTTATTATTATTACCTTTTTTATATATACAGGGCATTTTTAAGTGTCCCTCTCTCTCTCTCTCTCTCTTTGTCTTCCACCATCATTGCTCTTTAACAAATGTTAGAGGGACGGCAGCGTATACAAATAACGGGCCGGAGGCCAATAAATAATTTAGATATTACGCACGTATAATTGAATTGGAATTATTCAATTTATCCTGTTTAATAAAGGACGACAAGAGCGAATAAAAAGACTTAAGCAAGGAAAGGAAAACAAAACGAAATGCGGTCGTAATGATTGTTGGGTATGTCGTGGGCATAATGACCAGATAGAAGCTGATAGAGAGAACAAGACAGAGAGTCAAACGAAGGAAAGGCTTTAAATGGTGCGGAATGGGTAACGTTATTATAATATTTATCGGAGGTTAGTAGCAATTTTAGTAGATTTATAATGGCAATTTTAGATAATGACAATAAAGAGAAATAAGTCAGACGGTGAGAAGGCGAAAGGTGCACACTAAATTTTTATCTATCCCGTACGTTTGTTGTGTGCATTTCATTAAATAAATAACCCAAAAGGAAAACCGAAAAGAGAGAGAGAGAGAAGAAGGAACTTAATACGAAAAAGAGGAAATGAGAATAATAAAAAATAGCTTTTAAACGAACTGAATCCATTTCACGATTCTAAATACGTTCACCAAATGGCATCAACCATCTCCATGGGCTCTTAACTGCTCCGTTTTACCTTTTTCGTTCGCCATCGTAAATTTTCATTTAAAGCAATATCTCTAGAGAAGAAACAGAAAATTTGTATAAAACAAAGAGAGAAAGTAGAGGAAAAGCGTGTGAAGGTAAATTTTAAAATTGGAAGTAAAACCGGTAGATAGGATCGATTCGTTAACCATTAAAATGAAGAAACAAATTAAATTAACAAAAGCGCGTCATTTAACAGCTCCCATTTCCATTCTCTTTTTGTTCTTATCGCACCCTCGCAATTTCGTCTTTCGCAACGATTCGTTCCCTATAATTTCCCCGGATCCAGCCATCCATTAGAAGCAGGTGCAAAAACGAATAAAAATTATAGGACGGACCGCAAATTATCTGATCGGAACCTAGTCGAAAGGAAAATTAATAGATGATTTTCAATAATTTTCAATTAAACTAGAACCAAACTTAGATATTTTTAACGCATTTCTCTGTTTGTTTGTTTCAGGTGAGTGAGACTTCATTATTCACATGACCGTCATCGTTGCTCCGGTGAATTCGAGGTGAGATTTAACAATTTGTTTCAAAGAATTCGTTCCCCGTTTCAACAATAACAAAATAAAAACGGAATTGTTATTAATCCGAAACGGAATTATAACCGTGGAAAAAGTTCGGGTGTGACGTGAAAAAAAGAAAACGGAGATAAAAGGAAAAGAATGGAGTTGGAGCGACCGACTCTAAAATTAGAGAAGTTTAAACAATTTCCTGTGACAAATGTTCGGTCCTTTATAAAGGAGAATCCTAAACGTTTATTATGCTGCGCATTAAACGAGAGACGATGAGGGAAAAGGACAAGAAAGGGTGCGAAGAAATGGAACAATGGGGCCATACGTTATGCGACGTGACAGTAGGATAGTTTTGGTAGTTGTTGAAGGAAAATTCTTAAATTCGTTTTTGTTCATTCCACTCGTTCGCCTTCTAACTCTCACAAGAAGTAGTTAGTTTTTTTCACATCAAATAATTTCGGTTCCGGTTAATTTTCCTCTCCTTCTCGGTCTAAGCAAACAAGTCAGGTAGCCGATTGTTCGTAATGCTTATATAATGGATCCGTTTGAGTCCGAAATGAAGAAGACTCGGTTATAATACTGAAAGAAACAACGGGCATTATTAAACGGTAGTAGTGAAGGCATCGTCCGTGAGGGAGTGAGTTTATTCGACCGTTTCAATTCTTCCTTTCACAAATTAGCAGCGGTTATAATAATAAAATTATAAGGACGTCCATCCATTCTTTTGTTATTCATTCTTCTTCATCGACATCCTCCTCTTCCACCCTCGATGCATGCCGAAGAAGAATGGCGGAGGAGGGAGCTTTTCAAATTTCCAATTGACAGCCCTACACGATGTAATAATAACGGATTGACCGGATGGTAAATGGTCCGTAGATAATTTAGAAATTCGATTATAATGAGCTGGTTTAATCGCGTGGCAAATTTCATCCTTACACGCCGATTATCGACGAAACTTCGTTCTTTCGTAGGGTTGAATGACGGTTATCGATCAGGTGGTGCATTAATATTATTCGATCGTCCATCTGTTGTTCCATCATTTTTCTCTCGGTCCAAGAAAGACGTAAACGTTGAAGTTTCCAAGTTTGGGACAATATAATATATTACGAAAAGGCTCGTTTATTGGTCGTCCGTTTTTGGCAATTTCTCTTTTCTCTTTTTATTCGCGAAAAATTTATATTATTGAACTAACATATTTATTCGTGTATGTATTTATATTCCTCCTCTTTTATTGCCATTTTTCGGCCTCGAAAAAGTATATAATTTTTAAAATTTCCATCCACCTCTTCCACTTCTTGTTGTCATTATTATTATTACCATCATCGTCGTTGCCGTTGTTGTTGTTATTCTTTTTGTCTTTTTATAAATCTCCTCCACTCTTACTCATTCCCATAACTCCACTATGGATGGTATTCGTATATACCCATATATATTTAACGGTTCGGAATAGTATATACACATATATAATACATTTATATGTATATGAAAACGAGGCAAAAAGGACGACCTTTTTGAACCACGAGAACTGTTAAAACCAGAAACTCGTGTACATTTCGAAGTAAATTATTGCAGTATGTGTAATTACGTTTCCATGTTCGTCGATCTAATCGAAATATCTTTTCGAGATAAGGTGTGGGACGATTCTCCTCTCTCTCTCTCTCTCCCTTTTTTCATTATCATTATTATTTTCCTTCTTCTTCTCTTATATTCACTTATTTAGTAATCGTCTTCCACTTATTTTCGTCTTTTTTATTTTCATCATTTTCCTCCTCACTCCCTTTTCTTGGTCATTTCACTTTTTTTTCTTCGTCTTTGGCTCGTCTCATTTACGGTTTACTTTTTATTTGTCCTTCGTGATTTTACTCTCTTTAACCAAAAAGAGGAACAAGAAGAACATCGTGGAATAGATTGGACGAAAGAGAAGGAAACGCGAGAGATTCGAAATAACAAAAAAAGGGGAAACGTATTAGAATAAAATATCGTAACGTTCGATAAATAATTTCATTTTATGACAACTTATTTGCAACAACCACGTTTTCGCATTTTAATATCGGTACACAACAACGAACAACAAACGCGTACCGGTTCTCTTTCATATTTGTTCGCAAGTTCAATAATAAAATATGCATAAAATCGTTAGCAACTTTTGCACACACTTTATACATGGCATCGTAATGAATCATTTGCAAATTACGAGAGTTTTATTTCGCGTTTAATTGCCATCCGATAGAAGAAGTCTCGCCATTACAGACTAAAAACGTTCTCACTGTTCATCAGCATTTACCCGCTAAAGTGTAACGTTCAAATGGACTTTTTAAACCCCAAATTATTTTTACATTAAGCAATGTTATTACAGATTTTGATGACGTTCATTAATCACTTCAATTCGTACGTCCCCATAATACAAAAACGAATGCCTTCTTCCTTGCTGGTATTTGTTTAACGTTACGTGCAACAATGGAGGGTGCGGTCGACCCGTCGACCCCTTTTTAACCAAGAACAATACCCACTCGATACATAAATATAACGAAAATATTGATACAAGAGAACATTGAGAGAGATGAGAGCGATGATACTTTATACTGGTTTATATGAAGTCATTATGATATTTAATGCGGAGGCCCGCTAAGTAATCTATCCTATCGACGACGGTTGATGCCCACCCTCTTGTTCTTCAATCTCGTACCAATCTATCGGTCGCAACCACTCTTCGTTAACTCCTTTGTGTTAAACGTTGAAACGATGTGAAGGAGATTGAAAATAACTTCGTAGAAAGTTGCTCTTCTTTAGAAATTGAAATTCTTCCTACGTTTACTGTTTTGCGAATGAGAAGTACGTCAAAATATCTATATGCGAATGAACTGTAAGCAATTTTTATTATTCCTCAACCGAATTATTCTGGGAATGATTATTTATTGAAAGGCTCATAAAATGGTAAATAAAGATCCGAATGCGTACGTTTTGTGAGAGAGCCATTAAAATTGTTTTTCTTCTGGATCCGGGGACGGCGTTTTTACGACATTCCGGGGCCGTTATGTAGCGAAAATGATATAAACAAATATTATTACCGCTGATTTATGCCACGAATATGCTAATGCTAGCGACAAAAGAGATATTGAATGGGGAAAGCAAACGGTTTGTTTCTGTACGTTGAAAAAAGTGCTTTCGCTACGCTATTTATGCTCTCTTGCACTTTTTAAGTTGAAATCTTTGCGGCCGTTTCTGGGTGACCATAGACAAAATCAAACATTAATTTGCAAAGTGTATGAATTGAAACAGAACGTTGTTTGCATTAAAAAACGATCCGTTTTATTAGTACTTAGTTCCTGAAACAAATTTAAAATTCATGGTACGAAATGTTCAACGTGACCGCAAACCCCACGAATCGACTACTTCTAAAACGCTCCTCCACACACAACTAACGACGGCAAACCACAAGAACAGCATTTTTATTTATTTGCTTTTTCTTCATTTTATTCCTTCATATATTTATCATTACCATTATTATTTTAATTCGCGGAGCCAGAAGTCGCCCTCGGCCGTGCCATAAATAATATTAACGTAACCCGAATGGAGAAAAAGGCCAAAAGGAACGGATAGTGAAGGTATACGCGAGGCATATACAAAGAAGGACGGGGCTATAAGAGTAACGATGACTCGAAAGGTTTTCGGTGACAAAGTAAATAACAGTCGTATGAATGTGAATAAATAATAATCCGGAACACAAAAGAAGGGACCACGAAAATTATTGTTATTTTCATACGACGATGCGCCTATTTATCGCGATAATTTATGATTTTTGCCATTGGAAATGAAGTGGAAGCGATCGGATTCAGCATTTAGTTACGCGGATCTCGATTGATCGCTATATCGGAAATGTGCCGTTTGTTGCCCATTTTTCCAGCGCCATAAATTTTCCCGACATACGGTTTAATATACTATTCGAATCGATTGGAAATAAAAGTAGTTTTCTTGCATTAAAATGGGCCATTAATTCTAACGAAAACAAAACCAACTGTCTCTGCCTCTCTTTTTCTCGGGCTCTGTCCCTGGAAATAATGCGGTGGGTATGATATCATTATTTCTCTGTAACCTACAGAAAAAAAGAGCACGAGCAAAGACCCGAGCAACAAAATAATGACTTTATTAAGACACGCCGTAATAATAATAACGAAGAACAATGCAATTTCTCTCCTCCTATTTATTGTTAACTCTATATAAATTCGCGCTATTATTTATTGCAATTTTTTTTTACCTCGCTCATACGAACGACTCCGTAGTTGCTGTTGTTGTTGTTGTTGTCGGCGTTGTTTTTCGTCCTATTCTTCAAGTTCTAGCTGCAAGACGAAGGAATTGAGCGTTAAGGAGAAAATAACGCATCGTAAAGAAACGGGGGAGAAAAAGGCATAAAAAATTGGCGAAATAAATTCTTTGTGCTGTTGCTGTTGTTCTTGTAGCTGTTTGTTAGGGAATTGTTGTTGTTGTACACTTTTATTGTGTGCATAGAGCAGCGAAATGCATATAAAGAGAGATCCTGCGACACGCCCATGTGTGCTGGTGGCGTTATCTTATCTATAGTACAAATTGCACATATTTTATTTGCACAATAGTTTCTGCCATTAGAAAATTCCCCAAGTCTCGCTGCGATCTACACGGCCTCTCCATCTCCCTCGCCTTCGTCCTTTTTCCATCTCGACCAATTGAAGAAGTCAAGTAATTTGTTGCAAAAAGTAAAGGTCAATTTGAATTATCTGCGAGAAAATTTAACTCACGTTCGCGAGCCACGTATGGAATCTCACAGAGATTTATCACTCTTCTTGCCTCTCTTCGAAAGATTACCAATCAAAGTCGAGTCGTAATAAGCTTTGATCAAGGGATTTTTACGAATTTTTAGCTTGACGAGGGATCACGATGTGGAGCAAACTTTATTTAAAAAATTATAATAATCGAGATTCCCGCAGGTTTTTTCTGTAGATCGGCAGAAATATAAAAATTGCTCGTCTTTTAATTTTGTTCTTCGTAACGGCTCGTTGAAACACCTTTCTCTTTGCTCTTCTTCACTTGTCTCGTTCCCCCGGTCCGTAATGAACGGAATGAATTGTATAAAAAATTTATGCAAATATTTATTTGCAAATCGTGAAACGAGTACGAGAACCATTTGCTACACTTGAATATTACAGGAGGAAATTCATTCGATTATTAAATGCGATAAAATTTATAAAAGTGCAAGAGCGAGCGCAAAAGAATGGACGGAAATTAGGTAAAAAGAGAAGCGAACATCATCGCATATCGATATTATTCAAATGGGAACTTAATTTTAAATCCTGTCTCGGTTCGTTATTGTTGAGAATAAGTTTTGCAAAAATGTTGTTGTATTTGTTGTAATGTGACAGAAACGTTACCATTTTCTTTTCTTTCTCTTTGCATCCATTTAAAAGTTGCTCTTTGGCAATCCGTTTCACGTTCTTTTACGTAAGACAATCACGTTTTTTTCTTTAATACCAAATCGTTTCGCTTGCATTTGATTATTTGACAAAATAAATATAATAATGAAAGAGAAATTGTTGTTAAATAATATGTAATAATAATAATAATGATTTGAAATATCAAGGCAATACCGTGGGTTATTTTATCTCGAAAACAAATAGGATCGTAATTATCGTTATTATATCTGTATCGGCGAATTATTCAAGGATATCTCCTAACAGACACGTTACAACGAAATGACAGGATAATAATGTTAGAGAGCAAGGGAATTATTTACTTTTGAAATATATTAAGAATTCGAAATAGGAAAAATAGTACGCAGAGAAAAGAAAGTTGCTAGTTGAGGTCAATTCGTTAGTTAGTAATTCGAAAAGAATGTCTTCGATTCATAATCGATTAGTCCAATGGATGGAGCTGAGGAACTTTGAAAAAAGCTCTCCAAAATGTCCTCACTAAAGACACGAATTGAATTATAACAGTTGATCTTACGCGAACGAACGTCTTTACCATATTGTTACGATGCAATGTAAGAAGGAGGAAATTGCAAATAAGAGTGCAAAGTAAAAAAGTGCGACACACCGGAACGCGTCGTCGTCCATTGTCGTTACAACGAGGATTCGCTTAAATTCGAGTTTCACGGTGGTCCCAACTTATTATTATCATCGTCATCATCATTATTATTGCCAAGATTTTACATGTAACGGTTGCGGATTACTTTTTCAGTCTCGCCCCGCGAAATTCGAGAAAATTTTGAATTTTCTCTAAAACGCTTCAGCGAAGCATTCTTCGTCCTGACGGCGAATTTCAAGTTTCGATTTTTCGTTCGGTGAGAACGCAAACGCCGATCGACCGAAAGCGACCGCAATAATTCGTGTTCGTTTAAATTGTTGCCTTTTAATATGCTAAATGGAAATCAGATGGGCGCCCCGTTTACCGTAGATAACAGTTTCGATTAATTTTAAGAGAAGAAAGATCGTAATGAATATTCAATTGAAGATGGACAAAGAACCAACAACAACAACAACCAACGGCACACACACCATCATCAACCTCTTTCTTTCCATCGTTTCCATTCCTCCGTGGCCTTTTATGCCTCGTTCAATATATAATCCTATTATCTTAATTGAACGCACGTTTCATTAAAATTCTACTACGTTCTCATCATCATCATCATCATCTTATTCATCGTTCTTTTTTCTCGCTTGCGCTCACGGTGCGTTATCTTATCACTTGAACGTCGAAAAAGAAGAAGAAGACGAGAAACAGGAAAATAAATGACAATTTTATATTTGTATTTATGTGCCCCATCGAATAATAACGTACAATCATCGCCTCTTTTTTTCTGTTTTTTTTTTATTAATTAAAACAGGATCTTAAACGAAATTGTTATTCCGGCAACGCAATGCGATACGGTTTTTTTATTTGTGCGGTTCGAATCGTTTCCTTTCATTAGCAAATTGCAATTTCATTTTGGACGAAATCCCCTTCGAGAAGAATTCTTATTGTATGCGAATGCAAATAATATTCTGCTTGCAGAACCGTTAGAAGGTCACCGGTACGAATAAGCGATTCGCGAATAATCATACCTTCGCAGAAAACGTTTGTTTTAACTGTGGAGAAAAGAGAGAAATCGGAATAATAGTGTGAACGTTTCATGCATAAAATAATCGATTTCTCAACGGGATTAGGTCTTGGTTTCTTTGATCGGATGCATGTGTTAAATAAAAGAGATTCAGTACAAGAGGTATTGTTATAAACTTCTTAATTGTTTAGCATTCGTTCCAAATGATTTTCATCCTTTGTATCGTTGCTCTATACGGTAATGATGACATCTTTGCTTTAATCATCGTCACTCTGACACTTCTTCGTCCTTTCCTCGATTGGACATGCATGAGATCTGTGCGAAGGCCGCCACTTAAAGCTGCGTCATTTTCAATACGAAGAACTTTGATTATTCTTTTTTGCAACTAGGTGGAAAATAATTTTTTGGTTGGTTTCGCATCTTATTAACAGGGATTTAACGGAGTCGCTTATCTAATTAGAGGAGACATTAATTTAATTTGCAAAAAAGCGACAAATTATGATGGCGACGTTGACGGAATTTCTTCTTTTTCGTACGGTTCTCGGAAAAAGCATTAATAACAGCAGTCCCACATCTGTTTCTATCATTAATATTACGTTACATCACCATCATCGTTTAAATTTTTCTTTGTTTCGCTCTTTTAATCCGTAATTTTCCATCTTCAACATCCTCCTTTAACCAGAGAAACGATATAAATCTCTTTTATTTACAATCTTCAGACGTTTTTGAATTGTTTGCACAAAATCCACCGACTTATTCTTAGCTCTTTATTATTTGCTTTTTTTGCATTAACAAACAATTTGTATAAAATGTTGTCATTATCATTACTAGCGTTTTTACTCCTCTACAAGAAATATGACCGCACGTAGTTATTAGGTTGATGAACTTTTCTCACAGAAAAACTCAAGCATGTTAATTAACCGACGACACCAAGTGTAAGACAAACAAAACCGTACGACTTAAACAGTTTCCATCGAGTTTCGTTTCTCACATGCCCACAAAGGAGTTTTGTTTACCAATATCAATTTGTAGTAAAAATCTAGGCATCAAAAGCTGCATTGTTCATGTTGGAGTTTAATCGAATTGCGAATGGTTTTTCCGTTAACGCGAAATCGTTTATCCGGAGGCTGCTTCTTGTAGATCAGCAACCTTAACAAACTTTTTACCCAACGCATTGAACTCGTTCTCGCCTTTAATATAAACATCAGATTAAAATGGGAAAACTTCCATATACATATCCCAATGCGAGTATTTGTTTGGCACGTAAACTTCTGTGCTTGCCTTGTCGAGGAACTAAGAGAGATGGAGATTCAATTTTTTATCGATGTCCACTTTCTTCCGGCATAACGTAACGAATCAAATCTGTTCTATTCCAATATACGCGTGTCGTGTGGCAAATCTTAAAAAAGAGGAGCGTTGATGTTAATTTAATTCGTATTGCAATCGATAAAAAAACAGGGAGGAATCTGTGCATATGATGGGAAGATGCAAACAGTGTAAAGGATCCCCCCAACAATCTTTATTTTTATTGTTGCTTTATATTTTTAGAATAATAATTCGTTTGCAATAAAAGACTTAGTAGCAAGAGGCAGAAAGTGGTGGAACTGTGCGTTTGTTCACGGCTGCACCTGCTCTTATGGCATTTTAACCTTTTTCCATTTCTCATCATCTCTCTGTCGCACTTCAATTTACGATGCATTCCAATTTTTATTCTTCGATCCTCGACTAAGCCTCTACAACAACAAAAAAATAGAAGTCGAAAACGCTTCCTTCTGCTTCGGTCCACAATAAGGTTAGATGGTCATATTTCGTGGTGCTCTCACTAATTATCTCTAATCCGTCGTCGTCACGATACGAGACGAATTAATAAATCTAGAATGAAAAGGGAGATTATGAAGAAACAGGTCGTCGTCGGTCCTTTTCATAATTTTTCGACAATATCGACGATATTAGGAATTATATCTGGCGAGTTTTCGTTTCTACGATTAGATATGACCGAATCTTAAACCGAATGAAAGTTCGACTAATTTTACAACGTTTAAGCCTTCGGGAACTTTGATTGAGAATTGTGATATCGTTTCGGAGAGGATTATCATTTCTGAAATTGCCGCGCTAATGAACGACAGCGAGTTTTTTGTTCGTATACGCGTCTGCGACCGAACTCGCTGAGGGAAAGGAGAATTGAAGAAATCAAAATTAAGCGAGAGGAAATTTGGTGGTGCCACAAGGATGTATTATATCTTCATATTCCGGTCGGTGAATTCTCTTTGAAAGGTTACATATCTTCGTCTTTCTTTTAATTGTTCTTTAGCGGAAAATTTTGTTTCTCATTCGGTTAATTATTATTGCAACATCAGAAGACGTAGATAAGAGCGGTTGAACGTAATTATATTAGGTAAAAGAAAAATTCATTTAACGACCGGAACATTGAATGCCGAATCAAAGAAGTGGAAGGGAATTCGATGCCATAACTCCGAAACTAAAACAATAAGCAATAATTCCTTTTGGCCATCGGCAGAAGCGCAGAGGAGAAGGGAACAATCTCGAATTCTGCTCTTCCTCTCCGTTTCTCTCCACAAATTAAATCCCCAATGGAATTTCCGAAAAATTTTTATTATAGAAAATAAATTCCGATTATGGCCTTAATTTCGACGGCAGCCTCTTTGCTCTCCATCGCTTCTGCCCCCTTCTTCGTTCATTTGATGGAGGCAATAAATTCGAAACGCAACCGCGGACGGAGATCGAATAGAAGAAGAAATTTCAACAATAACGATGGCACAAAGAAAAATTACGTGCGCCAGAAACCGAACCATTTGTTGTTGTCGATTTAATGTCTTCCGGATCGCATTATCCGTCAGGGAAATTAATTCTTGTGGCGCGTCGCAGCGACAGGTGAATCTATTGTTGTTACAGTTAAACATTCACCTCTATTACGTTGCACCTCTTCTATTTTTCGCTACGGTTGTTGTTTTTGGCCCAAGAATTATATCACTAGAACAAATAGTGTTTGTATTCATCATTGCGTTACGGTACGTAGATAGGGCATCGAAGAAACGGGACCGACTGTACGTTTTTCGTGCCGGATGACCATTCGACCGTTTCACTTTAACCTACGATCAATCTATTACCGAAAGACAACGGCTAGCTCTTCCGCAGACACGGTTCGCCATGTTAAGTAGGGCGATTAATTATCGCGGCAACCGTTAGCGTGCCGATTATGAGATTCCTTCTTTCATGGTCCCGAAACGCGAGGGACTCCACTCCGCGGCAATCGGGTACAAGCAATTAAATGGCAACCCTCCTGCGTTTCGGAGTGTGAAATGACGGAGAGACGTGGTCAGAGCGAGGAAGAGAGCGATAAATGCAAATATTTATAGATTGGACACTTGTTCGCCTCTTCTCGAGCGCGGGGATAATTCGAATATAATTGTCGGCCGGCGATGGCGGTGAATTATTATCTTTGTAGCGGTAGGGGGTGCTCGAAAGGAGAAGCGAAAAAGAAATGCACCATCACCCAATAACCACCACCAACCATCGTAACATCTCGCCACCGCCCGTTGCGTCGACTCCTTTTTGCTTAACCCGTCTCGCACTTTAGCGGTTGCTGGTGGTAGACGAAGAAGAAGAAGATCGGTCGTGTCGTCGCACGCGAGACCATTATTGCCGAATAATAATGAACGGCGAACGAAAAAGGAAAATGAGGCAGGAACGGGAGGACTGTTAAGCAAAACGCGATCGGTTTTTGGCAATGATAACCGGCGAGAAACGAATTTTAAAACAAAACTGCGAAAGCCGTTTAAAAAAGATTAAGAAATTAATATCGAGCGAACGAACTCGTTTTCATTAAAGACTCGCCATTCGATTTTTATTGATTTTAGCTGCAATCGGATTTAGCGCCCCTTTTCTTACGCCGTAGTTTTCCTCTCTCCTGCCAGCTCGTATTCTTTTTACGATTGTTATTATTATTATTAATAACAATATTAAGCGGTAGCCGGCGTACGGGTAAAATAACGATTCTTGATGGGTGGTAAGCGTTTGCTGCCTCCTCCGACGCAAAAACGGGTATTTAATAAATAAAATCACTTTTATTATTATTATGCCCGCTAATACAAAGTGGGAATGCCATCTCTAAGAACTTACCCGTTCAAATCAAGCGAGAAATGAAGCTGTTACCCGGTGCTAGTTTCGAGCTGCTACTTGGCAATTGATTCCTCCCGTTTCCGGTCGATGAACTAATTTGTATTACCGTCGCTTCCCAGTTTCTTTTTCCGTTAGTGTTCGCAACTTTTTCCCGAATTTCTCCGCTCTCGCAATTATTGTTCCTG
This sequence comes from Hololepta plana, assembly GCA_963695495.1. NCBI lineage: Eukaryota > Metazoa > Arthropoda > Insecta > Coleoptera > Histeridae > Hololepta > Hololepta plana. The sequence goes on along the minus strand of OY968839.1, from coordinate 899,030 downwards.
TTTTCGCGTTCGTTTCTGTATATGCTCTTCGCTCGAATTTATAGCGTTGCAAGTCTGGATGGAATTCAGGTAGGCCGAATCGAGAGAATGAAAAAAAAATACAAAATAAATAACCGAACCAAATGCTCGCCACAATAACCGTATATCAATATGCGTAATGCAACGTCTCCGTCGTCTCACTCTCGGTTCTTTCCATAAAACTCCTTCGGTCCTTTATGTTTCTTTTTCGTTTTCGAAAGTAACGTATGCCATACAATAAACTCATTCACTTTATATGCTTCGAGTACACGTTTTGGAACTTAACTCTCTCTTTTGCCGTACCCATTTTTGGGCATTCCTCTCCTTCTGTCATTTTATTTTATTTCCTTACTTATTAAACTTCTCTTACTACCGGTTGCTTACTTCATTTTCGATTTAATATATTCCTCCTTCTGTCTCCGTGTGTTTTTTTTTCAGTTTTCGTTTACAATTTTTCTGTAGTTTTCAACTTTGTTTTTTCCTTACTCACCCTCTTTGTCCTCGCTCCTCCTCGCCATGGAAATTCTCCCATGGGCACATTACGAGTAGCAGCATCATTGGCAGCAGCAGGCACATTTACATACATTAGATGGCGTAAATAAGCGATGGTCTTTGTTTTGTTACGTTGTGCATTAACCCTCTCTCGCTCGTTTTATGATAATGACGACGATGATGACGGTATTCGTATTTTCCTTTCTTGGCCGTTTTTCCTTCTTCTTCAACTAACTCACCACAGTTTATCCATTCAATTATCATAAACATGTCCCAAATCAGAGGAGGATGAAGAAGAAGAAGAAGGGGGAATCGAAATTTAATTTCGTTTAAGCGAAACTCGCTTTTTAACCAACTCCTTTTGGTCTCTCCTTTATGTCAGGATATTACGCTGAAACTGAAGAGGCCGAAGAAAAAGAGAAAAGCCATTCGGTTTTCTTTTCTCTCCTTGCCATCTCGTTTCTGCAAAATCGAAAGGCAATAAAAGCAAATGCCGAATGACTATTAGTGTTAAGTAAAAAGGAGGCAAAGCGATTTTAATTTTCATTTTTCTTTCCTCTCGAAAAGTAATTTAAATTGCGCTTGGTCCTTCTTCTTCTTTACGCGAAATCCGTTAATAATTCATTAAAGTTTATTGCCAAACCGCAGCAGTACACGTTCAAACCGAGAAATTCTCTTGCGAAGCAAACGAAAAAAAAAAACAAAAAACAGAAAATCTGGTGCCGCTTTGCACTCGAAAGTTAATGATCTGAATTAGAGATACATCTAGAATAAATAGATCCATTAATTTCTTTCTGTCTCTCATTCAATTTTATACGCTCTAATTAATCGGGGTCCATTATTTTATCTTTGAGAACGGTTCAAAATGTTAAAACGTTCAAAGTGGGATGCCTTGTTTGTAAAAAGACCGTGCGGGTTGTTGTGTGCAAAAGTTGAAGATGTGGTTATCCATTTGCTTTTTCTCGTTGTTGTTAGCGTTGATCGCCGTGGCTTCTGGTGGAACCTTAATTTTAAGCAGTGGCACGTCGTTTCGTGGCGGATTCGTCTTCCGATCTTGTTCTTGTATAAAACCGTGCCACAAATCGATTACCATTATTTACCGTTTGTTTTCGATGGAAATTGTTTCGTCACTTCCACGTTGCACGCCGAGCATTTCTCGATAAAAACCAGAATTATTGTTCATTCGACGTGCGATTTCGCTCGAAATACGAAATTCATGTTCCGTCCATTACGTCTTTCTGTCTTTTCTTTGACTTTTTTGCTTTCACGCCGATAATTAAACGAAGTAACGGTTGCGTTTATTATTTTCTTTTCGGATAATTTCATGAATAATTTATAGGAAATGGGGAAATAAAGAAGTTTAATTTCATATTTCTCCTTCGGCCGTTGCACGTCAATGAATCAACACGAAACACACCCCAAAAATTCCAATCTCTCTCATTTTCTCGAAATGCAAATTGTTTCTCGTTTGTTTAAAAACCTCCTCCTCCTCTTCCTCCTCATCCTCCACGATGTTTTCTTAATTCTAAACCAAACCGATCCTCCTTAGACTGGCATTGCGCAATTATCGATAGAAGAAACTTGGCGTCCTAAAATGAAGTCTTCGCTTCGCCCCATTTCTTGTTTTATTATCCTCGCATTATGTTACCAATAAACCGCGACATTCTCCGGCTAATTAAATAAATCCGCAACAGGTAATCGGATTACGCGCAATAAAATGGGGATTACTTATTGTTATGAAGCCGTTTCGACGGTCGCTATTTTATCTAAAGCTCTTTCGAAAGAGGAATATCGTTCTCTGAAAAGCGTGCCTTCTTTAATAACGATCATCACAAAGCTTAGAAACCATTTCCTTCCTCACCAATTTTATTTTCAGCAAATTCACGTCTAAAAATATTGCTTTTTCCCGATTACTTAAAAGTGGAATTTAGAATCGACTGTACCAATAGCGTTGGGCGCAAGAGAAAAAGAAGTTAACACACAAACAACGTCCTATCTCTTTACCAACAACATATATTCCAGCGAAGAAGTAGAAGAACTTGGTCCACTTGTTGTTGTGTGCGTGTGTGTGTGTGCAGGGGGGAAAAAGAGGGGCGCCACCGACCGGACCGGTCCGGTTGTTGTTATACTGTTGCTTTAGCTAGCTTATAGCTGCTGCCGTTGCTTGTTTGCTGCTTCTTTACTGATTCCGTACAGATTATTAAAAATAATAATAATAAATAAGTAACGTCCTCTCGAACGACCGGTACGAGTCGCGCATTACCAATCGTTATGGATTTATTTCGTTATTAGATTGTTGAATTCGTTGAGGAAGGAAAAAAGAAACCGGGGGGATTGTTAACGAGCAAGGGACAAAGAATTCTTCTTCTGTTGCTGCTGCTCCGCGGCTAACAAAGCACTTAAATGCGATATCGATGGACGAACGGATTGGATAAATGTCGGGGTTATTTGCTGTTGGGGGCGAAACTATGTTAATATTATTTTAATTCGCCGCATTTCCCCCGTTTGTTACGATGATTAGGAGGACGACGATGATTATGATGGTCGTAATAATAAGCGAGAGCGAAGGACTTTATGATTATCGTTAAAAAAATCAAGGTAAGAACACACGGCCATCATCAACATCGTAAAGACGAACTTTAAGTCAAGTTTAATGGTAATAATGGCGAGATGATTCCGTCTCGAGAAGGAGGTTGTTAAATAACTTGAAATGATAATAAGAGAAGAATTATGGCCGTATCTATGCCGCTCGTTACATTACACTAACCAGTTCTTATTTATTGTATTTAAAAAGGAAGAACGTTTTTTCATTGCCATTAACAATTAGATATCCTCATTAAATACACTTCGCCAATAATAATAGTCATTCACGTCGGATCTTAAGCGGATTCTTCAAATTTCTAATTATTTTATGCGAAAGAAACACGATACAAATTCCTCATTATCCTCCAACAAGCGAGCGTTTATTCGGAATCGAAATGCACATTTCGCGATGCAAGAAAAACATGAAACTTTTTTGCTTAGCGAAAATCCGATTAGGCAACCAACTGGTGTTCCAAAAGGTCCGTAATTCGCCTGCATTAGAGCCGACTAATTTTGATTAGTGTTTACGACCGAAAAATCCCTCGCTTTCCCTATTCACACAACGAATTTATTTCATCTCGTTGCCTAATACGAGAAGGAATTTATAATTACCGTTCCTTAATTAAACGGAGTCTCTTACATCAATTATAAATCCCCAAATATGATTATTTTCTCTTTAATGGTAATAGAGCGTATATTCGTTTTTTCAGTGTTTGCCAATATTAATCAATTAAATGGAAATCTTGGACGATTATCGTTAAGAAAAAGTTGTTTAATTAACGAAACTGTTTAGAGAAATTAAAAAAGAAATAAGTAACCGGCAACTCTCTTAATTAGAAATTACATCAATTAATTGCACGGTAGTTTAGAATTCTTATTGGAGTGCATCGAAGACGTGCGAGTTTTTTTTTTCTCTCGATCTTTTCTTGTAGCAGTAAAATCGTTATTATAATTACGACGTCGTTATAAAACGAAAACGAAAAAAAAAACGGGTAACGTCTCATTCTTTATAAAGGGACCACAATTCGATCTCTAAATATATAATGGCGAAGAAGTGCAGGACCGCAAGAACAATAACGAAAACCAAATAGACAAAACATCGAACTGAAGGAATAAAAAAGAGACACCGGGCGATTGTTTGTTTATTTGTTGTTGGCAAATAAATCGGCCTACGGATGTAATTCGTATTCTCTTTCGCTTTATTCTTCTCCATCTCCTCCATCGCCACAACAACAAATCGCCTATGTCTTTATATATTGCGAAATAAAATTTAAGAAAAGCAAAATAAAGGAGACCGACGAACAAGTGATTCGTCGACCCACTACTATTTTCGCTCTTCATCTTTATTCTCGGTCCCCTCGTCTTTTTTGCCTCTTTGTACGAGAGACGATTTCGTCCCTTTTACGCTCCTTCGTTTTTTTTTTTTTCAATTCGCAGTGAAAGAGATCTTTTCTTCGCTGGCACAAATGTTTTATTAACTTGACGCACCGATTTACCAACGTGACGTCGTCCTCGGTGATGTTTAACAAATCTCTTTGAACCGCAAGAGCCAGAAACGGAGAAGAATCGAAGAGGGAAATTCTTTCGAGAAAAGACAATGGGATCACATTGTTTTCCATGCTCATTTTTTTCGGCGTCGTTCGCTTTCTTTTTACGGCGAAATAGTTGCGTTTATTACTTTCGAATTGACCGCCATAAATTGCGCTCTTATTTATTATTATTATCCCCGCGAGTTGAAAATGATTACTTCATAATGGCAACAATAATGGTGACAATAATAAAAACGGAATGCGTTTTATCGATTCGCATACTTTTTGCGTTTCATTCGCATGGTAGGCGAAAATCCATTAAATTTGACTGCTTTTGAATTTCGTGAAAGTTTTAAAGACATTCAAATGTACAAAGGGTATTCAATAAACACTGAGACTAGGCCCTGCAAGACTATTTTTATAAATCAAATTTACAGTTTTATTATGTTCAATATAGAGTAAAACTAGACTTCCCACAGATATTTGCAGATTATTAAAAGTCAATGTGTGCCAATAATTTGTCCTTTGTTTTCGGGAAGCAAAAAATCACTTTGAGAGGAACAACTATTGTGGTCTCCAGAAAACTTTATCTGCTGTCGATGGCACAAGGCCATAATAAATTCAGTCGCTAGTCTTTATTTGAAAATCCCTCGTATATGCTCTCGAGAATGTTAAAGCCGCAAACTATAATCGCAATCGTTCGCAATTAACGAATTGGTACTGATTTACGATCCTCAAGAGAAGCCATCGGGTAATAATAATCGTAATAATAACAATTTTTTCCTTTCGTACTCCGTTTATAAATTAAATCGTTTACTATCATGAGAAACGACGGATCGGCATTAAAATAATAATGGAATGGGAGTAGTCGATGATGATTAAGATGGAAACGGATATAAATTTCCATAAAATTATAAACCACCGCACACACACACACACAGAGACGGACACAATTAAATCATAATAATAGCAAGCAAGAGAAACAAACAAACGATTCTATCTCGCGCATTCACTGCGAACGATTCGAACGAATCCTCTACACTTCATGGGATAAATCAACATACGTTTTACTTAAATGAGTGCATATCGTAAGAGATAGATGCGAGGAACGATTATTATACTTGAAGAACTGCTTATTTGACGATTATTAACTCGGAGCTTCGCCCATCTCGCTCTCATCCTCGAGACATCGAGGAGGAATAAAAGTAAAAGAGACGAGGAGGCATTACGATTGGTTAATTCATACGTTTCTCTCGTTTGTATTTGCTCTTTGCTAACTTAATTATTCGTAAATGCTGAAATGTTTCACGTGCAAAAGAGAGAGAGAGAGAGAGAGAGAAAGCCCCACATTTTATTTCGTCTTCGGTTATTATTTGCTTGTTTGTTATAAATAATATTTAACGCATAATTAGCGTTTGGAATAAATCAAATTGTGCTTATAGGAGGAGAAGGATCGTTAGTAGATTCGACAAAGTACCGTTGCGTGACAGCGAACGCTTTGCATCCAGAGTAAATGTTTTTTTTTTTGTTAGAAAAAGACGGTAATTACCATTAGCGATATAGGAATTTTGCTTTTGGGGCTCTCACTAATCTCCTCGCTTCGATCGGTACACGAATTCTTGTTCTTTATCTCGATTGTCCAGCTCGAGAGCACCGGATAATTGCTATTCGAATGAGGTGAAATCGTCGAAAATCCTTGGAAGCCGAAGACAATTCGAATTGAGTTGTCTCGACGTCGTGGAAAGGTTGCTTTCGCGAATTCGCCTAATTACAGCTTAATTTTTGCAACTGCTCATCATCATCAGCATCGTCGACGACGGTTGATTAATAGAGAGACTTTTCGGGGAGGAAAAATGACCGTCTTTAGCAGAAACGTCTTAATTGCTACACTTGACGAAGCGAGCCATCTTCAACGGTCTTAAGACGTAGGGCCAATTAACGTTGGATAAATTATCGTAATTTTCTTTGGTAATAATAATAACAGCTGAAACGGTTTCATTTTTTTTGCGCATACCTAAACCGGGGGGAAATAAATTAAAAGTCTTTTGCCAAGTTCGTTTGATTTGTTGTTGTTGCTGTTATTGTTGTTGTTGGCTCCTCTTTGTGAAGAAACGAGGAATTTTAAACAACATCATGTACATATGATTAGGGTCTACAAATAATGTTGGTATAGAGAGAAACCTATAATTACCGCCACCGCCACAACGAGCCGAGGGATTATGAAGTATAATCGGACGGAACGGTCGGTATTAAAATGGGTTAGTGTATATTATGCGAGGAGCGTGGAGCGAAAGGGAAAAGATGTGGAAATAATACGTCTTCTCGTCCATATTCTTCCTCTTCTTCTTCTTTCGGCTCTAATTCTAGGGTTCAACGATAGGCCATAAATTTTAAACTTGTAAAAGTGTAACGTCCACTACAGAATCTCTCTCTCTCTCTCTCTCTTGCTTTTTCGCTCCTTCACTTTCGTTATCCTTCGTTCGTTCTGGTTCTTTCGTCCTTCTATTATAAATACCCCGATGAAATATCGATCCCGGACCAACCGTATAATTTGCATTTTTGTTTATTTGCATGTTTCGACATTGTAATTATGCAATTTTATATTTCCATTCCGCGCTCCTCCGTCGCATTCCTCTCGCCGTCCATTGCACACATTATTTACCTGTCATATCCAAATTTAATTACTACAATAACAACGCAACAACAACAACAGTAAAGTCTCCTATTTGCTCTTAAACTTTGGGATTTATTGCCCACTCTCGCAGCGAGTTTAAAAATGTTTCGTTAAATCTCGATCCTTAATAAAAAGCGTGGAGATCGGACCGGGGAGGGCGCGAGAGAAGGGAATCGGTTGTAATTTCAAGTTCATTAAGCTTTCGAACAATCAAGAATAATTAATTGCCCATAAAATGTTTCATTTAAAACCCAAACCGCTCTCTAACTTTTCTCTTTTGATTTCAGGTAAGTGGATTCTCTTTACCAACCGGGCCCTTAACTTTTTTGTATTTTCACGGATTCCTGCGGTAAGATTACGCCAAATTCTCATACTATACTTACCATTTATGTCTTGCATAACAGCGACATGCGTTAAGCATCTAATTTCATTAGAAAGGCAAATATTTACTAACGCTTAATGGACCGCTAAGTTTTGATTTCCAAATGAAAAGATTTTTCGTTTGTTCTTGAATATACTCGAGTCCGCCAATATTCTAAGCATATCCACTTCAGAGCCAGCAAATTATATAACTTTCGCAAGCGAAAAATTGATAGGATTCTTAATTTTGAATAATAAAAAACTCGTATGGTTCTCGATAGGCCGAACGAAAACCGGGTCTTATCAATATGATTTAATTACGACTGAACATTCTTAATTTAATACAAATTATCATTTGTTATTTGCTTCACGGTCTTCTCGTCCATTCGCTCTTATCGACATCGTTTATTAATTGAAATTAATCGAATTGTTTTTATTTTCAACGATAATTCGATGATAACATTTTTCTTTCTTAAACCGGATAACCTCGAGAAATTAATGATGGAATCCCATCGATTATCGCCGTCATTATTTCTCCTTTCTTAACGACTTCAATCCCAGATGGTCTCCAAATGCGTACAGCGCAAGCGAGGAATAAGATCGAGTTGAACGATTTAAACACAAATTTAGATTTATGCGGAATTGGGAAAAGAATCTAATTAGAATACGGTTTATTAGTTTATTTCCGAACGATGGAATCACACCTTTCGGTTTCGCGATGTTATCTCTTTCTTACTCGCTGTTTCGCGTCCATTTTCATTTTTGCTCTTTTATTTCCCGTTAATGATCCTCCATATACGCTTAAGGTGACGGCGGTCGACGGATTTTCTTGACAGAGTGAAATTGTTACCGCGTTTAAGTCGAAAGAAACTTGCTCATTTGCACACAATTCCTGCTTTAAGAGAGACGAGAATACAGCGACAACAACAGCAAAAAGAGCAGATGAAAGTAGTATGCGAGAGATAGAAGAAAACTCCTTCGTGGTCGCACATTTGCACAACTATTTCATATAAATTGCATGAAAAACGTCGGCCGGATAGTTAGCCGCAGTCGTGGAATGCGGCCGCGAAATGACCAACAGCGAGCACCACCGCCGCCGATTTCTTAGCCGTAGAGGCGAATTTAAAGGAAAAGAGAAAAAGAACGGGACGTTATTTAAGGGGGACTAAAAGACGCAAAGCCCGATCGAGTAAGGTTTTAATGTCTTTGCAAAAATGTCTCCGCCGTAAGTTTACAACCATAGTTTTTTCCTTTCTTTGCCGTTTATTGTTGTCGTCGTTGTTGTTTCCATTTTAATAGTACTTCCACATAATTAATAAAGATTTAATTGCATCGCGTTAATGCATTATAGAGGCAATTAAAATGCTCGACGCGAAACGTTGCATCGGGGCAATTCACTTGCTGAAAATAAAAGCGCGTCGAGTTTAAATGATGAATTAAAACGGACGGTTTTTGAATGCGTAGGATCTCGGAAACTTAACCGAAAAGATTTGTATGAGGACAACGCAACGAGCGAAAAAAGCGAAAAAGAACGAAAGAACGAAAGAAAGGCAAACAAGAATCCGTTTACGAAACCATAACGTCGAGTCTTTTTCTTTCGCTTTAATGGTCGATTGGGTCATTTAGAGCCAAACAATGCGAATGGTTTATCTCGGAGTGGTGGCCGTTCTTTAAGAATCAATGCGCATTAAATGCTAAATGCGATTTTATTCGGAAATCAATGGGACGTGGAAAGGTAATAATTACATCGAGAAGCGCAAAAAGAGCCAAAGGAAACGTTCGATTGTTAAGTTTTAATTATCGATTAAGGTGGTAGCCAAGCTCAAAACAATCCGGTTTCAAGCGAATCGATAAACTTGGAGCTGGTTGAAACCGTTTCCAGAAGGTTTTCGACCGATCGAATTCATATAATATTGATTTACAGTATTTATTTGTTTTCGTTATTTTTGATTAATTTTTTTCGCTCGTTCGATAATAAACAATTTCCTGTGGTGCGGTTCGACTAAAAAATCAAATGGTACCATCTAAAAGTAATTATTTACGATTTCAAATGCCCCTATAGATTACGAATTCAGATAGATGTGTCTTGAAATAAAACGGAATTAGATAGACGGCGAGAGAAAAAGACCTCTATTGTCTATTTACGGGTGGAACGAAACCCAAGCACGTTAACTGACCGAGTCGGTCGTTCTCGTTTTATTATTATTTTCTCCTCCTGTCCACCACGTCGTCGTTCTTGTTTCAACCTCCTTTTTTGCTTTTCTCGGTGTCCAAAGCCGTAATTATCAGTGCAGAACCACGATACATATATAAATAAAAAATGCGTTTCCGAAGCGGATCGTAATAAAATGCCATTCCGCTGCCTCCCTTCTTGCGGTCGCGAAGAAGAATTAAACCGAAACTAAACGCTTACAAGAAACTTGCCAACTACAAGAAGTAAGTAGCAGTTTTAGTGATAGAGAGTAACTTGTTCTTCTTCAATAACGTTACTCGGGCGAATAGTTTTCAGTGGAGAGCGTTAGACGAAGAAGTAAGACTCACACACACACACGTGCATACATACACATTTCCAATCCGTAAATGGTAAAAATGAGGCATACGTGAGATACGCGTCGGTTGGAAAAAGAAACCGGGATGAAAAGAGGTCGCGGGAGAGAGAAAGAGGGATCGAAAGAGATCCATGGGCTTCGGAGGGGAGACGGACGTGCAGACCTTGGACGGCCGCACAACCAGAATACAAATGGTCGAATTTTCTCCCTTTCGTAGCGGTAACCGACCGCGATTCCGACCAAGAGCTGCTGCACCACGTTCCGGCGCGGCCAATAATTGAAACCGCTTTTTATTCGTCCTCCTTGTCGCTGCTCTTGTTTTTCCACGTCCATCAGTCGACACCTTTTCCGGCCGCAATTTTAGCGCAACTTCCAATCTTTCGATTAGGAGGAATTCGCCACCGCTTCCACCATCTTCGCATGGATTTCATAATAATAATCCGCGCGATTCGTATTCCGGTCTCGTCGTACGATATTGCCTCTGCGCTTTTTTCTTTTCATTTCGCTTCGTCAAGTTCTTCGATACGATCTGGTGCGAGGCAAGGAGGTTGATGGTCGTTGTTGTTGTTGCTTAGTCGGCGCGAAGACAATTGTCCTAGCTCGAAAGATATCGTTTTTCTATCGAAATGCGACTTTTTCCGATCGCTACTTAATGGTTTATTCTTCTCCTCCGTCCAATACCAGTTTTTCTTCTTTTTCGTTCGAATTCTCGGTGCGACGAGAAGGAGAAACTGTTAGAGCTGATTGCTTCTATGTCGTATATTCAATTAGTTTCTGGGTTCTCTTCATATGGCATTCCTCATCTCTATTTTTATCATTATCATCGTTATTATGCCGATCCTATGGTCCGACCATTATTCTTTCCTCATTTTTTTTTCTCCTTTGGTCTTCAGCGTAGGTGGACAAATGCATAATATATATTTATTATTATTTTTCTTCTTTGTTCTCTCTTTCTTCCACGTCCGCTTCGACTTCTTCATCATCAATAAATGGCTACTTCGTTATAAATTTTATGGAATAAATATGAAAGTAACCAGTTTTCTTCTCGTCTCTTTTATTATTTTCGATTTGTTAAAAAAGATCTTTCTCTCCTTTCGTTATACGGCCTCTTTGTCTTGGTTTGCTTTATTTTTTGTATTCTTATTCCGGTGTTGTTGCTGTTATTATTCTTGCCGCTATTCTGTCCGTTGTTCTTGTTGTTGTAAACGTTTTGTTTAATAATATGAAGTAAGATAGTAAATTGTATATTGTACACACACACGTCTCTATATGTGTGTGTATGGGAGCGTTCAAATGAAGAGATTGACTACATAGATTAATGGAATACCATTACATTGGCATCGTAGCATCCCAACGACTTGTTACATGCGCCCATGGGGTCTCTCTTTTACTTACTTTAACCTAAGACGAAGACGAAGAACACGTTGACCATTCTTTGTTTCGCGATTTATCTTTTGTACGATTTTTTTTTCGTTATTATTTTTTGGTTCGTTGCTTAAAATTTTCTGCTTCTTCTTCATCATCGTCATCATCTTCTTCTTCAATGCAGGACTCTTTCTTTTCTCTCGATATTTTAACGTCGAAGTAGTAGAAACAACGAGAACAAAGAGTAGAAGAAGACGAAAAAATTGAACAGAAACTTTTTATCATTCTTATTAAATTTAATTGGATTCCACTTTGAATCTTCTGCCTTCTTTCCCCCATCATCATCATCAACATCATCCTTATTTACGAAATTCCTCGTACGTTCCGTCCCCTTCTGACTTTTTTTTCGTTCTTGCATCGCGATACGCATTCTCACAGACGATCATCGTTATTATCGATGAAAGGTGGAATAATAAACATTTAAGCTAATCAACGATGATTATTACTTAACTTTTATTATGCTAAGTGAATGAAGGAGAAGAAAACTTAGAAGTTGAATGGGCGGAGGGGGGCATAAATAATAATTATAACGTACCGGTGTACCAACGTATACAGGGTGTTAAAAACAAGCGCCACTAACTTTGATATGGCCCAAGAGAAGCAGAAAAGTCTTAATGAACATTGGGCCGGAAATGGACCGTTTCGAAGATACGGAGGATTACTCCTTTTTGTGGCATATCTTGGTTTTTCGATTTCTTAACTCACAAAACTTGCATTTGTTGCTTTGTCAGTTGATATTACGTCGTTTGTGGCAATTTTTACGAATTTTCGCTAGGCGATTTTACTCTAATTCTTAATTAGCCGACATGAGATTCAATTATGGCGTGCTAATGGGAAATGCCAAAGAAACTCTACGTCTTTATGCTAAAGTTGATCCGAATCGGCAGATGCCTTCAGTTCGTCTTCTTAGAGGACATTTACACAGAATTTTTTAAGGAAGTGCAGTTTGAATATCTAATTTGAGTTATTTTGCCTTTGTTTTTTCTTCATAGTTTGCATTTTTTGTGCATAATTGTACACAATATAAAATTTGCAGCATGTTTCGTATCTTCGAAACCGTCCTCTTCCGGCCTCACGTTCATTATTACTCTTCTGCGTACATTGAGGCCAGATTGTCACCCCTTAAAGTTTGTGACACTTTTATTAACACCCTGTATATGTGTGTGTAGTTTTAAAGAAAAATTCGGACTTTTCTTTCTCGCTCTCCGCACCGTTTTCGGTTCGCATTCAAAAGAACTGGTTTTATTAAAAAGTCATTAATCTTTAACGAAAAGTAGAAGGTCTTTCTCACTCGCTCACTCGCTCGCTTTTCTTTCTTGCGCCCGTTCCCAGCAAAAAGACGATACCCATTGAAAAGATAATTGGATTTGTTAATGAGAAAAGCGTGTAAACAGTAATAGATGAAACCCGAAGGAACAAGAAGAGGAGGAAAAAAGAATTAAACGGTTAAATTACAATATCATAACGATTGTTCGCGAGTGCGTTCCGTCTCTCTCGTACCGAGCCAAGTCGTCGGTATCGTTTACCGATTTTTGAGCAATCAGCCAAAAGTTGCTCGCTTGCTTCGTATTAGGTTACAAAGCTTTTGGATCATTGCTCGGTCGAAGATAAAGAAAAACGAATCTCGATGGATTTCGAAAGAAAGACATCGAGAGGATGAAATCTACTTAACGTTCAAACGGTAGGAGAATGAAATGATGGAGAGACGAAGTGACGGTGCTTAATAGTAATAATAAAATGTGAAGAAGATTAAATTATGTTCGTAACAAATGTGTTTATGTAATATTTGATTATGAATATTTATGCGTCGTAGTAATCTATTATGTCAGTGGTAATCGTTTAATATTATTATTAAAAGGTAGAAGAAGAGAATCCTCCACTTCTTCTTACCAGTTTACGGTCCATCTTACCGGTCACCTCTTCTTCGTACTTCTCCTTCACGGAGATACGAAAGTAATCAAACGAGAAATTTAACACTTCACATAAATAAAGATTTGCGTGTCTATAATAAACATCGAAATATAACGCGCCCACCATTATCATGATGAGACCACAACCACGATGATTATTATTATTATTATTCCTCATCGTCATCATCTTCAACGTTATTGCTTAGTTAGTTTTTTTTCTTAATAAATAATAAATGAAGTTTACATCAACAACGAATAAATATTTTGAATGTTATTCTTCTTATTATTGTTGTCAGTCCATCTCTTTTCCATTCGTCTTCATCTTCATCTCTTCATCTCCGGCAACCTTGATCGTGTGCGTAAAATAACGTTTATTAAAGGCATTAGAAGAGATTTCTTAACAATTTTGGTCTTTTCGAAAAGTTTTATATGAAAACAACAAACAAATTCGGTTATTGCGTGCGTCTCCGTGTGTGTGGTCGTCGACGGTAAGAGCTGTTTAAATACCATCAACTTCTTATTTCTAACCAATAAACCTAACCAAAAGACTTAAGCAAAAAGAAAACGGTGGAAGAATCGAAAGTAAACAAGAACTCGAAAGGAGCAAACGGTAGGAAATGAGATGCTTTTAATTGCAACAGGAAACTCTCCTGTCGTTTTTTTCCCTCAGTTTAGTTAACTAGTTATTTAGATTCGGCGATAATTTATTCGCTTGTATTTAATTTGCATCCCGCTTCGACGTTAATTTGCGAACAAATTAACAAACGATTTATTTTGTTTCTGTGCTGATTTTTCACATTGACAATAACACTGATGGCGTTACCTACTGCTAATCTCTTTCGACTGCTCGAATTCCCTTTTATACATATTGGTAAAACAGGGATATAATGTGGGGATGCCCACAAACAAGACATTCCTCCTCGTTCGTTTTCTTTTACGTTTTTCTTATAACACGGTTTCTCTTTTCCAATTGTTTATGTACGTTTATGTATGTGTGTATCCTGTTAATTAATGTCGATGTTATTCCCATCTTTTTTCATCTTCTTTTTGCAGTCGTTGGTGAAGGTATGGTGGTAATAATAATAGTTGGTATTGTCTCGAGACGAGATTCCATCGCATTAAAGTTGTTTGTCTTTAGATGGGGCGCGCGAGGGCGGCTTCGTTCCGTTTTGCTTATTTTTTGGTTTCTCTCCTCTTATTATTCTTACACTCGGACACGACGATTCGATTTAGAATTTACGCCGTTTCATTTTCTCCACTTTTTCTCATTACGTCGCCCGGTTTGAATGTGTTGAAAAGAAACCAGATAAACGAAGGGAACGAACTGAAAAGGCATCGAAGGACTTTGTTTAACTTTTTTCCGGCAAATTTTTATGAATGAGTGCAATTGCAAAAAAGGCAGAATCTCGATGGCTACTGGTTTATTTCAAATTAGTCTCACAATGATTCGCGTTCTCTCTCTCTCTCTCTCTCCTTCGGTTCATTCTGCACCGTCTTTTATTGATTCGTTTCCCTTTTTATTCGCTTTAATTAGTTCGGGTAATTAGCAACAATTAATACAATAATTGGTCCACTTCTTTTGCACGTTTACTTTCATATGAATCACTTGGCCCATTATCGCCGTTGTTCCAGTTCATTTTCTTCGTCATATATATATAAATGAACTTGCTCGAAAAGGAAACTTTATTTATATAAACGTTCCTCTTTCGAAATTTTTATTTCGTATTATGTCGTTTAGCCCTACGCGACAAATAAGGCCGAAAGGCGGAACAGACGCAAACGGGAAGGAGAGAGAGGAAACTGTTAGTTGTCTTGGCTGTTATGAGCAATATAATGCGTCTTGCGTATTTTTATGGGCTTATTATTTTAGACTTTTGATATGATAAAAGTAATAAAAAGGACACGGAATACGAAGGTGAAGAAAAAGAGAGGAAAAGAACAAAAACGGCGAGTGGCTGTTCAAAATTTTCGTCATGAACCGCGGGTCTGCTTCTGAAATGGAGAGTAAAGGAAGAAGAGCGAGAGAGAGAGAGAGAGAGAGGGAAACGGATCCAATTAAAATTTATACGTTTCATATGTATTTTTACTTGAAACGAGTGCCGGTAAAAATGCTTTTGATGAATAGAGGCGCATTACGGAAAAAGGTAAAAGAATCGAATTGAATGAGTGGCCGCGAGAGAGGAAAGAAGGAATTATTTGGAAGAATAAGAAATCGGTGGAAGTAAGAGAATACAAACAAAAAAGGAGACCAACAATTCAACAAAAGGGAGAACGAAACGCAGTATCGATTAAAAATGCAAGACTTGTAGCTTTTACCGAAACGAAGAATTTCTTCTTCGGGTTTCCTTTCCCTTAGTCTTTCGGTATTGTTATCACCACGATCATTATCGTACGTGAATAATCAATTCCTTTTGGAAGTTCGTAGTGAAAAAGATGTTGATGATGATGACGACGAAGAAGGAGTACAAAAAAGAAGAAACCAAGAGGAAAGAGACATTTTAAACAATTAATCAACATCGTATTTATCCGAGTAATTACAGCCATCGTATTCTTCTCATATTTCCATCCCTCTTTCTCCCGCACCATTACCACCTTCTTCTTCTCTTTTTAATAACTTTTACCCATATTACATTGTTATATTCCCAATTTTAAATTAACCTCTGGCTTAGCCGGGGCCCTATCATTAATCATTTTATTATACCGTTTTTAGATTAGAGATGTTCTCTTCGTACATCGAAACCGTCTTTCCATTGATATACGAGGTGTTTTCAAAAAACGAAAGTCCTCCGCAATTAAACAAGCGAATAAGCGCAGCTCATAACTCACCGTCAAACTTACATCAGCGGCATTTGATCAAATTTTATAGGACGCGCGACGAAACAAAACAACCTTGTAGTTGTTCGACGATTTCGTTCGATTTATGAGCGACCCTCGTAAATATTACACGCAATCTAAGCAATGACACCTTCATTTCGATCTTCCCATTGTTGAGCTTTTCTCTTTGAAAGATTAAACGAATTTCTTTTTGCTTTATTAACAATATATAAGAAGGGAAAAAGCTGCTTTCTATTGTTGTTTCTACACACAGCAACAATGACGTCTTAATTCAAAATATCGCGCATATTAAATTACTCACATGCTTTCTTATTTAAATGTGATATGAAGAAGAGGAGGACGAGGAAGACGAGGCGGAGAAGGGAAGAAGATTTAGAAGTAGCAGGATGTAACAATTTAATAATAACAATACTCTGTAAATACCGTCCGAAGTGGCAGGAAGAAAAATGTAAATATGCTGACGATTTTTGGATTCCGTTGAATTATTCATAATTTCCTATTGGAAACGCTTAGGAACGACGATGGTCGCGTCGATTGTTCTTGCGTTATCACAACACTTTCAACTCCTCCAACATCGCTCAATCATCATCATCATGCGCTCGTTCTCGGAATACTTCTCTTCGGTAATGTCGAACGCCAATCGCTTTGCGACGATCGCAACTAATAAATTTCGAATTGAATCGTTCGCATTCAAAAAAGCATTCGAAAGGCGACAAAGTCGACAAGATCGACGTGAAGAGAAAAGGAGCGATTTTTAATATTAACCGTTTTGTCGTTACGTGTTACGGAGGAGTTTTGTAATAACGTTATGTCATATCGGACTTTATTTTATCCGCTAGTTATCTCCTAGCAAATATTTGTACGTGAGCGTTGTTCTTCGACTTCTTCTTCGTTGCGATCGTGTTAACGATAAACGAGTTCAAGCCGTTTCCTTATTTATTCCGATCGTGATTTTACAAAAATCATTTTTCACTTTCCATCTCTCTTGCGCCGATCGTGAGATTTCGAAAGAAAACTGAAATCGAGTAACAGATAACTGATTGAACGGAGATGAAGAAGGATTATTATTCGGCTCCGCAATCTCGTTCTTCCTCTTGTATTAGTTGGAAGAAGTGAAGTTGTATAACGTCAACTGGCGCGCATTGTTCTTGTTCAATGCAAAAGAAAGACGAACTTGAATGGAACGGAGCGGAGAGATTGAATTGAACCGTGATTACCATTGTTAGTCGCCCTCTCTCAGCCTTCGTCTCGCTCCTCTTTTCAAAACATTATTCAATACACTCGCTTGGACGACGTTAGGCGCTTTGGGTCTTCCGTTCGTTTCGCCGAGAGGTCTAAGGTCGCGATACCTCGCCGCTAATCTGGCGAAAAGTATCTAAACATGTTTCTCTTGCATCGAAACCGGTACGGGAATAAAAGGAAAAGTTTCTCCCGACGGGATTGTTATTCGCGAAAAAGAAACGCAACATCCATCGATCTCCCGTCCTCCTCCTACACCGTCCACTTGCAAATGATTTGCAAATAATCCCGTGCGGCAATCATAATAATAACAACAGGAACAACGTCGAGAAGAAGAAGTGTCAGCGGATTATTTAATACCATCAATATTGATTATAGGCGTAGCAACGTAACGATGATTTAGCACTCTTCGTATAAGAAGACGCGCTCATCTCACGCGTTTCTTTCGCACAACTGCACCAGTCGCAATTTCGCACAAACGTCGCTTTTCTCTTATCAGGTTCTCGCAGTTTGTAAACGCTTAACACGTAATGAAATTAGAAAAAATCACCACGCAGACAATTTCGGATCGTCGAAGAACGTTATGTTAACTGACTCTAATTAATTGGTTTCATTGCAAATTGGAAACGAAACGAATTAAGTTTAGCTCGCTAGCGAAGGTGGTTGGTGGCTTTGTTGTTGTTGTTGTTCTTGCTCGTATAAAGTTAGTAAGAACTGACAGCTGCCAGATAATAATAATGAAACGTGAATAGAGGTATTAAGTGGTTTATGTAACAGCTGGAAGGTATTTTAAACGATTTCGAGCTCTTATCTTTTATTTCACTTGGTTTTTTTTTCGTACAAGAAGAGCGAGTTTTTAATTAAATGAGAATTGAATAAGGTTGCTTTCCTTTTTTCTTATTTGGTTTGCTCCCTTCCGATTACGTTTATTGATCTAAATTTACTTCCTCTTTTTTACCAATAACGGCACGGACTTAATTAAGTAGTCGAGTTAATCAATAAAAGATACGCTACTCAACTCGTTGTTAATTAAGTGAACGATTAAAGGTAGTCGAGTATTTCTCTGCGGCGAAGATTGTATAGAATCTATTCCAAACGGTTTTAATTTATTAGGACTTCGGAGATAGGGTTTCTTTCTGTGTTAACGAAAAACGTAGAATTAAGTGACTTCCACTCGATTTCGTTTTTCGCTGCTTTGCGCTCGTATGCGATGTGGTAAAAAAGTGCGAACGCTCTCTTCGTCTGGCCGAATAACGATAATAATAAAATGCAGTTAAAGAGTTTGTAAAAAGTGAGGCAGCCAACAAACAGCCCGGCGAGAGGACGAAGAAGATGATGCAGCCAGCGAACGAAACAAAAATTAAAAGAATCCGCTTATAAGAGAAGAAAAGAGGAGAGAATTTCGGCGGCGTTTCGAAAATATTTAAAATTCGCTTGCTTTTTCTTCGTTCTCGTCTCGCTTCTTTTCTTTTCTTTTCTTTTCTTTTCGAACCATCATCATCATCATTCGCCAATGTCAAATATGTGAGAACGAAATGTTAAGAAAAAGCGAAAAACGAAGAGGAGAAAATGAGCGGAGGAAGGCATTTAAAGAGATTTCGTGTAATTGGCAATTTGGAGGAAGAAGTGTTGCCTTGAACTCGAGAAGGAAAAATGCCATGTCCGAGCCTCGACGATCGGCATCCGAAATGTTTGTCTGTTTGGGAAAATTTGCATTTCAAACGCGACGCAGCCCGAAATCTAAACCGGTCTTTGTTCTGTCAACTGTAATAATCCGGCTTACCGTCGATGGTTTGGCAATACCATTCTATTGTCGACCGCACCGCCAATAAAAGAAAACCCATCGACTTAAGAATGTCTTTATTGTCGCTAGACAAAGGGAAAACGCCTCAAACGTAATCTAACCGTCTTCCTAAGCTGCGGTGTCAGATGGAAACGTTTCGTAACGCAGATGCATTAAACCAGAATGAGAAGTGAAAATGTTTCTTGTAATTTTAGAATTACTAATAAAACGCTTAACATCTAAATCGTATGACATCTTCTCGTTAATGTAAGAAGATAATGCTCCTTACCTATTTCGATTGGAATTATTTACCGTGCCCGAAGAAAAAGAAAAAGAGAAATCGAAAATGTTAAGGAGAGGAAACAATCGATCCAGTAACGCGCGTTCCTGCAACGACAGCAACGACGGCCGCTAATAAATGCAGGTTTATTATAATTTTAATAAATTACCCGCCGTCATTTCACTCGCGTTGCCGCAATCGAAGATTACGAACGAAGAGGAGAAATCAAGTGGAGATACGGCTTATAGAACGATGCTACCGGTTCGATTGCGGCGTGTAAGCGAAGAAGGAACGAGCGCGAGTAGAAGTTGCCGGAGTCGGTCGGCTTTCGTGTCTTTGTGCATGCGGCAATAATAACAAAAGGTCCGTACGTTCATTCATATCGGATGGGGCTTATGCAAATGCGATACATATAAATAATACATCGGATAGGAGCGAGAAATGAAATCAAGATTGATGACGATAATGTTACCTTTCGCGAGAGAACCAAAACAAGACGAAGCGAGACGCCGAGGATAATGACCAAAAAAATCCTGATCCTAGAATTTCGCTGCGGCCCCGACGTTCGTATTCTTGTAATTGTTTCTTCGCCACGCAGAAATTTCTAGTCATTTTCGAACTAATAACGAATACAATTCCACATAATTCAACGTCGGAGACGATTGTTTGCGCGTCCACTTGGGCGGAATTGATTGTTTTACGGCGAATAGAGACCAACGTTAAATGCGGACGAAACCTCGTGGAAAAAAGCTCAAGAAGAACCAAAAGGAAGGCGAAGAAGGCGCCACGACAGCGAGTAAACATTTCTTTATCCCTCTACTTCATCGTCGACATTTTCTCGTCGTATTGTACCTGAATTATTTATCTTACGGTAATCTACTTCTATTATTACTACCATCGACGGTTTATTTATTTAAGTTGCCATCCGAAAGGAAAGCCTTTTATTAGCATTGTACTACACGAAGCTAAAGTGCCAGACAAAGAGAGAGAAAGACGAAAAGGTTCGAATACACGTGTCGCGGCTTCCGATTTATTTCAATATTTGATTAGGTAGATGGGCGAGGGAATAGATAAAGAACCGCCGCATTGGAATTCCTCGATTTAAGCGGATCAAATCGTGCGTATATCTCTCGACAATAGCGACCCCGAAAATAAATCCGTATTTAACCAGAGTTTCTCCTTTTCGTCGTTTGAACGACCGCCAAACCGTACACTTCGCTCGCAACGAACGAAGCGCCGAAGAATTGAACGAGGATTGTTGTAGGGGGAAAATTGAAGAACGACGTGACTAATTTCGATTGCACGTAGGACGAAAGCGAAATAACCACTTTCGTTGAATTATGCAGATAATGTCATCTGCATTAATTAACACCCGTTTAATAATGCGTTTGTGCGAACATCGATCGTTCCTCTCCGCACCTCTTTGCGCCGATCCGTCAAAGGTAATTTGTTTAACCGAGTCTTCGATTTCCCCTCGTCCTATCGTGCGTATTTTAACATCTCCTCGAAGACCGGCCGAGACGGAGGAGGTAAAAGTCGTCGGCGTCCGTCGATGGAAGAAGCATCATCGTCGTCCGAAGATTGAACGGTCGTTTGTCGTACTAACTGTTTACCATCGTTCGCTCCCTTTGCTTCTCCCTTGTCTTTTCGATGTCGTCGCTGTTATTTTTCCCTTTCGCGTGTCGATTTTATAATACGAATGTTGCACAAGTTAAATGCGACGTAAATTTATGTAAATCTCCACCGCTTCACGAATTGATAAAGAACAGCAACGGCAACCTTCAAGTTAGTCCAACTCATCCTTTTACCGCTCTTTCTTTTGCTGTTATTTTTTATTCTCCGATTCTTCGGCAACAATCCAACCGATTTGATTGACATTTAAATTTATAAATTACAAAACCAAATTGTTGTCTCTCGTTCTTTGCCTCTCTCTCTCTCTCTCTCTCCGTCAGCCGAAGAAGGGACATAAAAAAGAATGCGTGCGGAATAATAAGAAACTCGATTCTGCAAACAACGGCATGACATACATATAGATATTGACGTGCGTCATCCGGTTTTGTTTTTGGGCCACTCTCGCTCCCTCGAGAACTTTACAAGATGAAAACGCGAATTTACATCTCTCTCTCTCTCTCGCTCGCTCGCTCGCGTGCGTGGTTATTTATTCTAACCGGTACGATTTAAATTATTATATGCAAAACGAAGGCATCGCGGAACGATTGTTCGCATGGATCCGATATGTCGTCGTCTCTTCATCTTATTTACCGTCTTCGATCGTCGTTGATTGATACAGTAGTAAAGGGGAGTACGGAATGGCGCGGAGTGAACGTAATTGATTGAGTCGTGACTTCCGTGGGAAATTTATTCGCTTTTTGCACATCGCTTTTTCTGCCGTTCCTGTCGACTTTCGTCTTCTGGAAGAGACGAACGGAAGACGAAGAGCGACGAAATGCCACCGCGGCTATTACAGAAGTGTTACGTGCCCCCGAGATTCATCACTACCTTGCCGCATTTTGACGTTTATTCATGCATTGTCTTGTTTTACACGCAGAAGAATTGTTGCGCATGAAAACAATGAATACAGATTAGAAAGTCATCTATTGATTAGACGTGGTGTGTAAATTAAGTAACGAGACTGTTTTTTTTTGTTGTAATTATAATTTAACATTGTCTCCCTCAAAACAGTTCCTTTGGGAACACTCTTCATAACAGTGCTGCAACCCGGTTTCTAGAGTAGCCTTCAACAGATCGGTTACAGCCACTTGAATATCCTCCAGCATCCCAAAATGAGACCCTCGAGGTGAATTTTCGCTCACGGGAAAAGTAAAAAGTCCCAAGGACTCAAATCCGGCGAATGAGCAAATCGAATGCTTTTAGGTTGCCCAGTTGTTTTTGATGTTTGGCCTCACACACATGACACTTTTGCGAAACCTTTCGAGAACCTCTGGATAAACGTGCTTATTGACAGTTTGGCGTTGAAGCAGAATCTCTTTGTCGGCATTTTCATCGGTCTTTGAAGTTGAAGGCCCTCCGCTGCGTGGTGCATCTTCGATGGATTCTCTTCCGTCTGAAAATGCCTTAAATCACCGAAAAACCTGCGCTCTTGATAAAGCACTCTCTCCGTATACTTGTTAAAGTTTTGCAAAGGTCTCCGTCGCATTGTGACCAAATATGCAGCTGAACCTTATAGCACAACGTTGCTCGAAATTTATTTTACTCGTTTCTAGAGCGCACTGACAAAATGTCTTTTTCGAAAAAAATCGCGAAATGATAATTACAAGTTCACACTCATACTGATAGCGTATCACGTGTTTACCAATCGTTCCTCTTTAAGAGCTTTTCTAATTTGTCATAATGTTTTTAATGAAACTTCGGAAGTATTAGAACAACCTTTATCCTGCATTAAACTCTTTTAAATAACAACAACAACGGCCAATGGCTATGATATTACAATATAAACTGAATCGCGTTAAGAACCTCTTCTCCGCTTCAACCGCGTCTTCGTTATTCCATTTCGTTACCGATTAACGTTTATGATAAATCGGGTACCGTAGCGGAATTGAGATAGGTCCTCGAGGCCACCGTCTTCTTACACCGAGCGGTCCGCATGAAATCGTAAACGCAAACCAAATGCATTGTGCACATACCGGGTGATCACCCATAAACCACTTGAGTCTTCGGCATAAATTAAACTTCGATCTTAGAACGATTAGCAAATCGTTTTGATCGTTTATGATGATTTTCTGTGCCAAAAGTGGAATCTTCAATTGCCCTTTGCGAATGATGAAATATAATTTGCAGTGAAAGTGGCTAGGGTTCGGGAATTGAAGTTGATCACACGGTACGTATGTGTGTGATAAGTAACATTGTACTCATAAACCAAACGGGTAGTAATAATAATAATCACGCCCATTCAAACAATGGTAAATAATGATTATTGTTCTTGTTGTTGCCAATAACGTCTTTGGAGAATTCCAATTTTCCACAATCATTATCATCGCGTTGCAAATTCCGCAACCGTTCGCTCGTCATCGTGTTCGCGATTAAACAATAATTATAATGGTCGTGCGAAATGTTTAATTGGATTGCGAAAACGATCTGGAAATTATTGGACACTCTTGCCACCTCTGCGTTGACGTTGGTGCATCGAGGCTTCAAAGTATTTAATATTCTATCATAATGGCGAAGGTGTGCCGCGTTAAGTAACAGCAGTAGTGCCAACATTAGTAATCCAAATGCGGAAACCGGGCCCCCGTGCCTCTTCTATAATTAATTTCGCGTTTATTTATTCCGCACCGCGGCGATGATAAATCATTAATTGGATTTGTTTCATATGCGAATTAAGTAAATATAATCGGCGATATCCGTCGTAACTGGAAGGCTAATTCGAACTGTTTCTTCCTCTTTGTGTGTATTCGTTTTTTTTTTCTTGTCTCGAAATTATTGTTGCTGTCGTTAACGAAAACTCATTGCAAATTGGAAAATTGCTATCTATGGCAGATTGGCGAAACGGTAAACGAGCGGTGACTAATAATAGTAATGATAATAATAACGAGACCGTTCCGTAACATCGAAGAATATTGCGGGATGTGGTAGGTAAGAAGCGAGGTAGAAAGATGATGAAGTGAAAAGAGAGACCGAACGATTTTCTCCGACGTTTATTTATCATTTTAATAAACGTCCTCTCTTTCATAAGATGTAATTGCACGTTTCGCTAATCTGAAGCCATAAAGATTGTCCGTAAACTAATTTGTTTGTTGTGTCCCGCTATCGTCGTTCGGTTCCATTTAAAATATTACATCTTCTTGTTCGTATCAGGTTCATATTATTTATTTATTTTCTCGATACCGGCTGAATTTTCTTTATGGATTCCTCTCTAATGTGTAATTAATTATTGAATTGTAAACGAACTTCGGGAAGAGAACGAGGAAAAAATGATACGACCGTAGTATTAACGTAATCCTTTATCGGTTCGCCGTATCTTTTACACGGGGATATGATGATACCTCTTCTTTTTTCCCGGAGCGACTGACTTCAAGAAAGAATAAAATAAAGAACGAGGCGACAACCGGATTTATTACATAATTAAATGATAATATTCGTTTTATAACGTTTCATTAACTCTCTCTCTCTCTCTCTCTCGCTTTTTTTCTTCATCATCTTGTATGTAGAATTATTTTTTTATTATTCCGTCCATCGCGCGCTGTTTATGAAGAGATTAAAGTCTCTTATCATTTTATTACACGATCGTTTAGTCGCCGATTGTTAGGTTTCTTTTTAAGAACGTGCCATAAACTGCCAATAATAACAATTAAATAAATGACATCTTTAACAGTTTACCAGAAGCGCCGATAAAGCGAAGAAAAATAATTATTCGCTACGGTTTGTTTAACAAGGGCAGGAAAAGGGACCGCGTAAACCACTGGAGTTTCAAGGAAAATTTTTCGTTTGAAAGAAGGAAAAAACTGTCCTTATTAGAAGACCGCTTTCTTTATGAACGTTGACCAAGAATGAGCTTTTGTTAATTTAACGTTTAATTACCCAATCTCTCTCCGTTTTTTTTTTTGTTGCTCATATTATTCTCCTCAACGTCCAGCGGATGGCGCATAACTGTCCGATGGCATTTTATTAAGTGGTCTTGACGTATTAATCGTATGTGCCAAGAAGATGGACGTGTCAAACCTTACTCTACAAAGAGATTATGTCAAAATAATTCCGGATCTTCTTTTCTCCGTGTGTGCCTCGCACCACGTTTATAATCAAATGCGTTTTGGGTTCCTCATATGAACACAAGAGCAAGAGAGAGAGAGAGAGAGAGAGAGAGAGAGAGAGAATAAAATAAAACGTTATCACATAATTAATTCCGAAATGTTGAGAAAAAGAAGAAGAAGAAGGCGAGAAAGAAGAAGAAAGAGTAAAAATCTGGATGATGGCGATGAAGAAGTAAAGAACTGGCGAAGAAAAAGCTTTTAGTATTTATGTGCCTACGTTACGTTGTTTCTCTTTCTCCGTTTGCCATCTTCGTTCGACGTTTTCCTTCTCTCCGTCATCATCCTCATCGGGGCCGTCGTCGACTTCGGATTTCCATATAAAGGAATCTATTTACTCCTCGTCGTTCTCCGTCAACTCCTTCGTCGATTCGCTTCTTTCCTCGTCTCCATCGTCCTCCGCTTCGTGTTGCGTTCAACTTCCTCGACGTACGATGGAGATATAAGTAATTTTCGTTCGCTCGCCGTCCTCTCTTCTGCTGGTTCCCTCTTTATTATCATCATTTCTCGGTCCGTTTTAGGAATGTATCAATCACCCAATCAAAATCCATTAGAATATGTCAAGTAATATTAAATTAAAATTTATTTAATCATAATTAATTTTATGTACGAAGACAGGAGGAAGATGGAAAGGTGAAAAGTTAATTAGTGAATACGAGAAGAAATCTTTTCCTATTCTCGAAGCGTTCCAACGCAATCGTGCGACGGAATGGATTCGTCGATCGATCGAGGACCTGTTGCCAAATTTTATTGCTTATAAGACTTTCGTCGCAGAATGCGATCGTCGTCCATCGACATGGACTTTAAAACCGCTCGGACACGCAAGACCGACATAAAACACGGTCTTTCACTTATTATTTTTTTGCTTAATATCCCGTCGTTCCTTTTCATTCTCCCGGATTTTTTGTCTTGACTTGAATTCCACACCGCCAGTCACACAACCGCATTACGTACGACGTAATGCTAATATAATGCCCTCCTTGTACGCATTCAATTCTCATCATCATCATCATCGTTGCCTCTTACGTTTTCAATTAATCCTCTTGTTGTTTGAATCCAAAGATTATATCTTCATTATTTAATAAAAAAAGAAGATAATGGACGGAAGACGTGTAAGATGGTGAGAGAAAGAGGACGAGAAGAGCCAAGGAGAGCGAAGAATCCGTTCGATTCTTTCGACTTCTTCTCTTCAGCTCCACAGTTTGCTATCTCTCTCGCTCTTCGTTCATTTCGATTTTTTTAAATTCTTTTCTTTTAATTCTTGTCGTTATTATTATTATTATTGCGCTATTGACGGCGCGTTAATACCACCAATGGCATTCTTATCAGTAATATTAATAAAAGCGCACTTATCTCTCGTAATTATCACGTCAATGAACATTCTAACGCTCTCTCGCTCTCTTTTAGATTGAATAATGGTTACCTTGAAATTAAATGTTTAATAACGTTGATGATGATGATGAAAGAAGATGTTAAATTATTATGGTTAAGGAGAAGAACTAATTTCATAACGAGTTAATCTAAGAGAGAATGAAAATGTTTATGTAGGCTTTTATTTATTTCGGGGATACGAGGTGTTTGATCACAATTTAATTCCAGTTTTGTCGCCAAAAACGATTTCGCGACGTCCACAAAAATGAGATTTCATTTTTGCGGAGATGTTACCACACTCCTCTCTGATACCGTTCGCAACGTCATCATTAAAAATAGTTTGCAAACCGAATTAATTGGATTTCATCCCTCAGTTCTTGTTTCAAAGCAAAATTTTGTTCAACACGTTATTATTTATTAAGATTGCGAATCAGTTTATTGAATGGGACATAATAAACGCGCCTTTATTTTTCTTTTATCCGATGTCAACAGATTGTAAATTTAATAGCGAACAAGATTCGTAATTAAGATCCTCTACATCTACGTTATTATTATTATTATTATCGACTAAATTACCGTTAAAGTTTATGTTTTGCCATTAGAAGATGCGTCGTTAAATGCTGCGGAACTAAATGAAAACTCCGTCCGTCCTCTCTCGCCTTCTAGCGTTGTAGCTCGAAGGCGAAGACGATTTTCCACTTTGCAATTTATCCAATTTGATTTATTACGTTTCCCGCTGTTTCGCTCTCATTTAATAACGCCGTTCTCGTTCCTTTTTTTTTCATTTCGCTCCTCGGTTTCGTCGGCGGCTCGTAGCTGAACGGTCCAGTGACTTTACGTCCGACGCGTTCCTCAAATGAGTGGCGAAATTCTCGAAGCTTTAACACTAGTTTTGATACCATTTAAAACGATCCCGTTCTTTGTTTTGCTTTTGGAATTCGCCGTCTGGCGAACACAATTTGGGCGCAAGATACCGCTGACTTCTTCACCATCGGTTTCTATTTTGTTGTTGGCGAGCCACCCAATTATTTTTCCCACCAAACTATTTATAGTGCTCCCTTTTTTCGTTGCCTTTTAGCCTTTTTATTTTCCTACTAATTTCCCACAATCCCGGAATTCCCTTGAAATATTAAAAATATATCATTTGCATTTTACGTGAATAAATATTGCATAATATTGTAACGTGCAGCTATAAATTATAACATATCAGCTTTTGAATTCGTATTATCTCTCTATCTCTCTCGCGACAATGACATGAAAGCCTGGTAGGTGGATGAATAAGAGAAAGAAATTTCTTTAAAAAGAAGTTAAGTTAACTGCACGAGATTACTTTTTTTTTATAAAATATTCATTTATTTCCATGACTTGATTTTGTGATTTGTTGCAGGTGAGTCAACGCCACTATTTCACAATGTCTAAGGGCATTCCGCCTTTTTCGTTTCGGTCCGCCGTTACAGTTTTTATTTGGGGATTTATTGTCGCCGACAAAGTGGGTACGCTAAAGGTAAGATTATTACCACATTTATTGCACGGAATTAATACATTAGTGACTAACGGCTGCAAATAGAAGGATGCTTGAATAAGTTTGCCGAAAACCGTTCGTAAGTGGAGGAATACAAAGAGAAGATCGAAAGAGCAAGGAAAATATCGATTTGCACTGAATTTATTCGGGTCTGAAGCCGCTTTTCGCCGAGAAAGAAGTGTTATTCTTCATAAATATTATGTTTCCAATTCAATGATTCTCGTACTTTGAAGTTTCTAACAATTTCGTAGGATTTCGATTCGGCGATGTCTTCCAATTGTTGTTATGAACAGTTTTCCTAGTTTGGTAGAAGTTGAACGATTTTTTTGGGGATTTTTTTTGCAAAAAGGTCAATTTTCTCTTTGCTCAACATCAATTAATCTTTTCATTTATTTGTTGTTTGGCCTCGATTCATCTTAGAACTTTCCGAAAGTTTCTGTTCGTGGCTAAACTTTCTTCTTCTTCTACCTCGCCACGTTCATGACCGTTTGATTAATTTCAAACGGTCACGGTTGTCAAATTCCGTGGCGTAATTTTATTGATTGTTCTCTCGCATTCCGCATTAATGTATCAATATATTTATTTAACGCCGTTGTACCGCATATACATACGTGCATGCGTCGATAATGATAATATTTTTTAGACGATTGGCCAACGGTGCAATAAACTACAACTTATTCCCATGTGATATAATAACAATAGTAACAAGAATAATAACAGACCGATAAACGGATATTATTGCCATTATTACGATTATTTATTAAATGCCATTAATTTAGGTTTGTGATATGGAACGATTTCTTTTTCGTTTTCATTCCTCTCTTTCTCGCCGATCGCGTAATCCAATCAGAATTTGTCCTTCTCTGTTCCCTGCCACTTCTTGCGTTGTCTTGTATCTCTTGCACTGGATACTCCGAGGAAATACACACACACACACACATAGCTAACGGAGAAAATGTTGCAAAATTGAGTTGCACGGAGAAAGAGCAGAGTGCGCGAAAGAGCGCGATGCATGGGGATCGTTATTTCGCCTATCGAAATTGTCTATCTCGTCGTACATATTTTATTTATTTAACGTTACGGATTTATAATTAAGTATGAATTTATGGCGATATTTTGCACGTATTATCACATCGTCATCGTTGTTATTACGAAGAGAGAAATAATCGCGTATCCGAAACGACGTGCCGTTTCGAAAAGCTAGATTCGACGGTTGCCTCCTATTAAAATCGTACGCCAAGAGTCGTGGAATTGGCAGCGGCAAAAAGGAAAATTGCGAGGCGAAAAGCGATAATATCGACCCCGCGAAAAGAGAGGCGAACGGTGATTTATGCGCGACGCGTCTTTGCCACGGTCAACTTATAATTATGTTAGCATTTAAGAAAAAAAGTACATAAAACAGGAAGTGGCCATCTTCCATCTCTCACTCGCTCACTTCGTCGTCTCGTGATTTACTGCCGTTGCTTGCAATTTACGGCACCGAATTCCGTTTTCATAAAATATCTTGATCGTAATTATTGCCACGTCGCGAATTTTATATAACATTCGCACCCACTTCTGTGTGTGCGTGTGTGTTAATCCTTTACCTGGCAAGAAAGCTTCATTCTAATCATTTACCATTGCGCCAACGAAACGACCAGCATCGTCGTGATTTGCATGCCAACGCAATTCCGCAGTTCTTTTTACCTTACGGTAAATCTAATTGCTCTTCGATTACGAAAAGCCTCGCAATAATAACCGTTAATAATTTTCGCAAACGATCTTACGAGTCTATCGTGGCAAGCCCATATTATTTACTTTAGCTAATCGACTATTAATCAAACACACAAGAATTAATGGATTTCGCGTTTTTTTTTTGTTCGTTCTTTTTGCGGGTTGATTTAATTAAGGAACATCCGATAAGTGGAATGCACTTAATGACACTCGACGTTAATAGAGTGGATTAAGAGCTATGACGATGGCGATGCCGATGCCGATGGTAGCGCAGAAGAAGCGGGATGGGAAAATGGCAAAAAGGCGAAATTAAAATAAAACGAATCGTGAGCGTTTCCCAAAAAATTAATTTATCGATATTTTTATTAACGTGCACCGCGTATAATTCATATTGCGTTTCAACCGGCAATAATTAATATTGATTTATAACATTATTATCAATTTTATTATACGTACGCGCGCGAGAGAGAGCCGGCGAGGATCCGGCGAGATGAAGAGAGAAGGACAGTGAGAGATTTGCCTTTTGCATGGGCGTCTCTTACGAATTTCTGAACGTGCGTGCCTATCCACAATAATAAAGATCATCGCCGCACTAAAAGACGAAATAAAAATAAAAACGTTTGCGTTTAAACTGAAGAAAAAAGGCGGAAAAGAGGAGAGACAAGAGGATGAAGAAGAATGAGGAATGGAGCTTGGGGAATAGCGGCAACGATATATTTCAATGTTTAGCAGTAGCAGCGGTAGTAGTAATAAGTAGCTCACATTAATTAGAAGCAATTGAAAGAACGAGATCGACCGTCTTATTATATTTATTAAAAAGCAAAAAGTCGCAAAGAAAAGGAAACCTCGAACGGAATGCCATAAAATCCGCGACTGGAAGCAACGAGAATTTATCATTACCGATCCATTGTTTGGCTTTAATAAACCTCTTTCCTTTTGCCAAGTACAGGCGGTCGCGAAAGTCTTCTAATGCACGATGGCTCGAATAATTTTCACTTGACCATTTTGCCATCAGCAACGATATTACTTCTTTGTTCGTCGGCTTACAGCTCGCTTTGTCTCAGCTTACCGAAACAAGTTGTGTGCAAGCTTTCAAATCGTGACATCCTGTATATGTTGTTGGTATAAAATGCAGAAAGAAGAATTCACATCGCTATCATCATCATCATAATCATTATCGCTGCTGCCATCGTTCTTCTTCTCTTTTTTCTCATTTCGTTATTATTAAATTTAATTACAATTTATCATCATTTGATGATACGAAACCGTTTCTCCATCACTCCCTCCGTATACGTTCGTTTTCTACTTAATTAATTATTCATACCGCTCGCATATTTACATTTTATTCACTTAAAACCCATTAATACGTACCATTATGGCGTCTTTTTATAACAGTCAAACATGAAATGCAATTCAAACGGGGCAACAAAAGCGAAATAAACACAAACGACGACCGGTAATAAAACGAAATGGAATGAAAATGGAATCTCTCTCGACGATCAGTAAATATAATCTACCACTAACCTGTAATTTTAAACAATTAATAATGACGTGCAAGAATATTTTAAGACGATGATGATGTACGTTCGTATGTGAGAGACGAGGATTTCGTTTCCAATTCAAATAATAGCATCTTGTTTCGTTTATACGGGCGGATTGTGCGGTGGCCCATTAAAAAAATTCGAAATTCGATTAGATCCAAACGATCGATTTTTTACGTTTTAAACGATTCGGAAATTGAAAGAATTATGAATGTTAAAGAACGTTTAGCGTCATTGAGCGAAGCCCAGAGAATCAGTCTTCTGACACGATTCTCGGTGTACGATAATTTCTGCACGTTGCATAATTAATGAGCGACATACGCAAAACGACGTTCGTTGTTCTCTTCCTCGCGACGGTTCACGTGCAAAACCGTCGATGCCTTTGCGTTTATTTTGCACTTTCGCAAGTCGAGATTAAGACCGTTTATGGGCGCATTAATAATAAGTTTGCCATTAATCAATTTATCGAACTTATTGTCCCTCGCAACAATAATCTCGCGCTCCCCTTTTCGCATTCCGTAACGTCACTTGGCTCTCGCCTCAATTTCTTTTCTGCTTCCTTAACGACACCACCCAAGTGTCAACTGCCAATAGTAATGACATAATTAAAAGCACGATAAGTGTCTCTTTTTTGTTTCTCTAACTCGCGTTCTCTTTATGCCCGACAAACTCTCTTCCCCGACCGTTTAATGCTCGCCGATTAGAAAAAGTATGAAAGCCCGATGAAATATGTGCCGTGTTCCGCCTACATAAAGAGTTGATATTTCGAGGTCAATTCTTAATCCAGATTAAACCAAGTGCCGAACGACAAAAAGATCGTTTGATGCAAAATAAAACTGCAAAACTATATTAATTGTAAGAACTACGAGTACCAAAAGTAATCTTAAGACGTTTGGGCAACAAACTCTCAAGAATTTTGCCAAATGCCAGTTCCACTTTCCTCTTCTAAGTTTTCGTTTAAAACGAAATGAATGTTGACGATTATTAGTACACAACTACCAAGAAGTAGACGATGAAAATGATGATGGCTCTATCGAGCGCCGTCTCCTTACGCCCACTGCGCTCGCTCGTAACCGTTTGCCTGTCAGACGGTCATGACGGATTGACCTGGCATTAAATTTAAGAAAGAGGAAAAGCAATTGGTAAGAAAAGGAATCTTAATCTCTTGCTCTTCGTACCTCGCTTTTGTCTTACTTTTAGTCAACCACATATTGTCATATCGTTTTGTTCCTTTGACCGTTCCTCGTGGGTGGACCCAAAACGTTTCACGCGACTAATGAGAAGAGGCCAAACGCTTTTTTAAAATTATGTTTCAGGTCTTAAAGAAATCGATTAAGAAAACGTTAAAGGGCGTGTAGGATTAGCGTTTAAGGATTAGTTATTGATCGTTTGTTTTTATAAACTGGAATAGCGGCCAAGAACGAAAGTAAAACTGATCAGAGAACTACAAATCTTAAGAAAAAGAGGGAAAATCATCAAAACTTAAGTATCAAAGTGTTGGGATTGAGCCCAGCCAAATTTGATTAGTGAATCAATTAAATTCACACTCTCTTCACGCTTTATGTACTCCCCCAGTGTAATGTCAACGACAAAAGGCAATTTCACGTCCAATCTTCATTGAACGCCCTTCGTACGCGTTGTCCGACCGGCGCTCGTGCTAATATTATTACGAAATCGAGCGAGATTAAGATTTTGCCACGCTCTCTCTCGCTGCGTCCCTCTTCTTGCCGCATTTTCTTGGACGTTTTTCGCCACACACGCAGCATCTCCTCGCAAAGATGTTATCGGCGCCTCTCGGCGATTACGGCGGTTGTTGTTATTATTTACTGGCCAGTAGCCATTGTCACATGATCGTCCTCCTTTAACTCTCTCTCCCTTTTTCAATCTCTTTCCCTCTTCTTCAATGTCTTTTCCTCGACGGCTACCAGCGTCTCTGACTCTCTGTACTACACGATAAAAGGATGACGAATGATGGTGTCCCGCAAGTTATCTCTCTCTCTCTCTCTCTTTTATTGTACGGCCTGACGGTCCCACGGAGATCGGCCATCTATGGTCAACGTCGACCTAGGAGGACGATGATGGATCGTCGTCATTATTATCATTATTATTTTTCGTAGACCATAGAGTACTACAACTACCTCATTTACCACTGAATGCGGCTAGTTAGTTGATGGTCGGTTGGTAAATAAATAGCGGTATGCTACCACACCCAAATATAATAAAAGCGTCGTTCGATGTCGTTTTTTTTTTCTCTTCGTGTTAATATACCATTTGGTCTTTGGGATGTGTGCGAGGAAAAGCGATGGCTCCACCGTTGCAACATCAAATGTATCCGTTACGTACGAAGTGACGTGGAAAGAAGTAGGCAACTTTTTACGAAGACAATAAACGAAATTGGTAGGTTCGTTTCGGTGGCGTATTTTTTTGTTAACAGGGAGATGAAGTAGTTAAAAGATCGGGAAAAGCGAGAAGACGTGGTCGATCGATAATTATTATATTTGAAGAAGAGGCATCGGCCGGCGAGAAGCGAAGAAACAAAGTGGTGTGGGACGTCTTCCGATAGATAGATTTATTTCACCGTCCGCCGTGCCATCCCATTGTTTGCAAATAAGGGCGTTCGTTATTTATTTATTTTCGTACGCCATTGTCTTAAACTCCTTCACGTCATCTCTTTCTCTTTTGGGTGTAATATGCCCTCTTTAACGGTACGACGTTATTATTATTATTATTCTCCTTGTGGAATCTACGTGACGAAAGAAGCGGAAAGATTCTTGGCGTTATTAAAAGTGTCCACGACGAAATTAGTAACTTAACGAAAAAGAGTCGAAGAGTAGCGTGTGAAGGTGAAAAAATTTCGAATCTAGCATCGGAATGGATGAGGCGGCGAAGAAAAACAAACCGAGAATCGTTTCATAACGAAGAATAAATTTCCGGCGCGGTGAAGATGAGTTGGATGTTGGATGCGCGTTAAATCATTGATAAAATCGTGATATTCTTTTGCATTTCTTTCTCCTTTTTTTTTAGAAATTTATTTATTCAATAACGTAATAATAATAACGTTTGGCACCTATAAATGAACACTTTCAAAATATAAAATGAGTTGTACGCAAGAAACGAAATATGGCGAAATGAATGGAATTGAAAACGAAGAGATCTCTTTTCACGGTTAATGTCTTCTTTTTTTCCACTTTTTTATTAAATGAGAAATTATAATTTTCTCCATTTAGGAATTAGATAGATTAGATTATTATAACGATCGCAGAGTAACACGAAGAGAGAGAGAGAGAGTGAGAGTCTATTAGATGTAAAAGGATGATGAAGGAATTCCTCTTTCACTTTGGTACGGTTAAAATTAATGTCTCTTTCGTTATAGTAAATTTACATTCGGGTATCATGCAATCGTCGTCTCTTACACCTCCTTCTTCTTCTTCACCTTCGTCATTCATTCTTCTCTATCTCCGAGTGATTTATTTAAACCGATGTGAAATGAAAGAAACAAAAACAACGACAACAACATGAAACCTATAACACTTCTTCTTTTTATTTCTCTGGTACAGAAAAGCAATTAATTTCTAAAAGAGATTTTAAGTTTTCAAAGTCCACTTTTTGAAAAAAACGAAAAAAGAAAACGAATAATATATACGCCAGTGTGTGTGGATGGCACGGCTATTACACGAAAAAAATAAAAGAACAGGAAGAATTCCACTTCCATTTCGACTGTCAGCGGGACAACGGGACAATTTGTCATAGAGTGGATTCGTTCAATACGATCGAGATATGAGGAAAGGCGTTATCCGTGAAAAGAAGCAATTAGACATCGATCTAGTTACAACAACGAGAAAATAATCCTGTCGCAATTTTTGCTTTTCGAATAATCCGAGAAATTCGCGACAGTCCGCTTCTGTTTTCATTGTTCGAAGCCCTACCGGAATCCAGTGGTGGCATTCTTGCATTATGCATCCATCGCTACCGCATAAAGGAAATAGTCGCATACGTAATTAACTTGCGCTTTATTTGCGTTCCGCTCTCCGCAACATCCACTTAACTTTAACGGCCGCTGAAAGTGCTGTGTCGTTTCGGACATTTGGCCCTTTCCCTCTGAAGCGATCCTCTTTGAACGGCGCGCACAAACGACGGTCCAACAAAGTCTAGTCGAGTGGTCGGACCTTAAGAAAAACGGAGTCGTCGTAAAACCCGAGGTGGTCCATCGTAACATTATCGTGTCTTCTTTCATCCTCTCTCTCTCTCTCTCACTCGTTAATCATCTTTAACTTCGAGGGGCCTACATACAAATCCAAGCCTATTATTATTACGTAACGTACCTCTTGTACATGTTAATAAATCTAACGACTACCACCTTTACGCTCCACAACTTCTAACAACTGTTATACTTTATTCGGCGGTCTTTTATTAATTATTAATTCCGACATATAACTATTTAAGCAGATGGCAAACCATCTTATCACTTTTTTCATTCATATTGCTTACAATTGAATCACTTCTTAACACCAGAAGTCGTCTCGTTGTTAATTGAACCATTTCCAAAGGCCTCGGCGTAAAATTGAACGAAGGATCGAAGCAATTAATAACTGTTGCGCCTTAATTGTCACGTCGAGCGGATGATCGCGATATGCAAATAAAGTCTGCCGCAGTTGCGAGCCACCGGTACGACACGCTCACCTTGTCTTCGTCGCGAGCGCCAGAACGGTCAGCGAGGACGAAGAAGAAGCAGAGAAAGGTGACAATTTAAAAACGGTCGCTAATTACAATCGTTGGCCAATTTGCCAGCACGATAGATGGTTCTAATTGAATGGTAATCGGCAATTTGTAAGAGGCGAAACCGCCTCGGGTTTTGACGCTAGTCAAAGTATCCTCAAACCTTTGCTAGAGTTTTCTGGCTTTGAACAAAATTTGGAGGCGATTAATATCCATCGATGACCACGTTTTTCTGGTGTGAAGTCCAGATTAGAGACCACACACGCTTAAGATCTTTTAAGTATGGATTAAATTCGAGCGGTAATTTGTAAATTCCGCGTTGCCTAGCTTTAGATTTGGATTAGATTCAATTGGAACAGGTGGCCGATTCGTGAGTGGAAATTTCAAGAATGTTTCACGGGAGTTCCTCGCCTGTATCGTTAATACACGTGGTTTATTGAGAAATTCAATTTCTGTACGGAGAATGAGAGAGCGTTTTAAAAACGTAGCGAGCGAAAAGGCATAAATTTTACGAAAGAGTGGAAAAATAACGAGCACGTTTCCACATGATATTTATTTATTATAATTCACGATGGTATTTGAAAATGTTGCCTAATAAATATGAGAGGAAGGTTTCTTGCGTTGCACTCACAGTTTTTTGTTTTTTTTTTCACTCTTCCTCGCATAAATCAAGTGAATTTTTGACGTTGCCGTAATGAAGAAACGAACCTCCTCGTTCTTCCTCTTCTCCTCCGAAATCGATGGAAGATGTATATGGCTACTATCGAAGTCCCGTTTTCGAAAAAACCGGGGAAAGAAACCCGTAAAAATTATCGTTACTTTGTGCCCATTTCGTTCTCTCGTCGGTTTCGTTTCGGGATTATTATCAACCGTCAACAACAACAATAACGAGATAAACCAACTCGAACTCATAAATAATATTATCGGCACGGCGAGCCGAGCCCTACCCCTTATTTCGCGACCAAGTCGCCCGGAGCCCCGATGGAAATGAGTTTCACTCATTTGTCTCGACGGCAGAAATTTACAAGTGTTACGGGATGCAACGGGGTTAATGTTGCGCCGATTACATTGCTCTTCGTCGGTGCCGCTACTCGCAGAAAGAAATGATCGACTCTCTCTTTCTCTCGCTCGACTCGCTGGTTCGCAATCTTGTTATTCGCGTTATTATTACTACGAAAGTCAATTATAATTTTAAAATATTATTTTATTCGTCTCTCTTTCACTCGCCCTTTCGTCCGGCCTTTTTTAAACGACTCTCCCTTTCCATTCGTTTCACTCGTCTTCCTTTTTGCGCAATCAGAAACGCTATCCTTTAAGCAGGATTTATAATGCGTTGGAAATTATTCGCACTATTACCAACGTAACGTATCAATTTATTCCGTATTCGCAAATAATTGCCTTTTCTCCCCATCTACCTACAAATATTT
This sequence comes from Hololepta plana, assembly GCA_963695495.1. NCBI lineage: Eukaryota > Metazoa > Arthropoda > Insecta > Coleoptera > Histeridae > Hololepta > Hololepta plana. The sequence continues at coordinate 861,298 of OY968839.1, read as the reverse complement.
TATTTTTTTGTTGTCCATTATTTTTCCTCCTCTATGTACACGTTCAATATTATTTTTAATGATAATCCAACAACAAACAACAATAACAGCAACAACAACAACAACAATGCAGAAAATAATGTACGGTCATTTTTATTATTATTTGGTCGTCGTTTGCAAAAATAATTGCCCAAGAAAAAAAGTAAAACAATGTGTTTTCTGCTTATGGTAATATACGAAGAACCTAATAGAAAGAGACTCACGCCCTCCGCCATCTCTTCCTCCTTGCAGCCATAGGATAGTCGCTTTCCATTCCATATGTGCGAATATTTCGCTTTGCCACTTTTTTCTATCCACTTTTATTTCGTGCGGACCTTTTTCTTTCGATGCGAATTAACTTTATTCTCCGCTACGTGTTTTGTGCACGTAGGTGTTTCGCATGCAGTTCTTGTCGTCGTTGTCGTTGCTGGTACATGCAAGCGAGCCACACCTGGCCGTCGTTGGAATATGTGACGAAACGGTTTCATGAGATCGCGAAGAGAGAACATCGAGGAAAATCGACTTTTCGCCCTTCGCAGTGCGATTCGTGTCCCCCTGACGACTGACGAGTTATTTTCGAAGATAAAAAAGGCCATTTAAACAATATCCATCTACTAAACCGTTCGTAATACCCTGACTTTGTTCTTCTTTGTTCTTTGCTCTGTATATGTAGATATTGTCGTCAATCTCGCTCCGTTTGATTGATGGAAATCGTATGCCGGCCCACTCAAGACGAATTTCTCCATTCACCGGGCGAAACGATGATTTAGTGAGCTTTTGTATGCAAATAATGGCCGTTATTAAAAATCATTAACGAAGACATAATAAGTAAATAAATCTAAAATGGGACGTTTCAGTCGGACGCGACTAATGGACGATGCAAGTGTAATCGTTTCTACCCGGAATAAATTTCATCGGTAATTACAATCAATTGAACCATCGTTTGGGTAAAATTCGCTCGGAATTAAACGGATTTTTGCGATTTAAAAAGGAGGACGAACGACAACAATTCGCGCAGTTTAACACAGGACACAAACATGCAGTTATTTGCTGAAAGTGACGTTGAAGAGGAGGAGGGAATCCATCATTTGCGTCTCGCTTAATATTAATAATTGGATATCATATATATATTTATGATTGTTAACGCTTTGTGCACACGGCACGAATAATAATACCGTTTATCCTTTATTTTTCGGAATTAATCAGGGTTCGCCGACGACGACAAAAACCACGACGACGAAGAATGGCGAATGAAGACAACGTTGAAACGGTTCAGATTTTAATGATAGTTATTATGCGAATAAATCATGAGCAGCGTTAAAAGCAAATACGTATTGTATTGCCATCATGTCCCATCGAGAGAGCGACAACAATGAAGAAGAAATGAGAGCGTCTCGCCGAAAATTTCCTTTTACGAACCAATAAATCATTGCGATTAATTAAATTGGCAAATTGACAATAATATTTCGATTGTTAGATGATGACTATTCGATTCCAATGTGTATTCAGCCAATTTAATTGATAATGAATTAAGAGACGGTTCTTCTTTCATCATCACGAGCGGATGGCATGCAAAATTTTCGCTCGTATTTAGACGAACCCCTCAGTTTCTTTATTTTTATTATCGTTGCATCTCGCATTATTTTTTGATTTATGCCGATAATAAAACCCGCACGAAAACGAAGACAAATATTATGGGACGAAACACGAATTAAACACGATGTACTCGATGTTGTTGCGTTTAAGAAAAAGGAAATCCGCAACTGACGCGCTGCAACCAACTTGAAAATCGATCTGTAACTGTTAAGTGTAAATAATTGTTGCCTCGTTTGAAGAAGAAGAAAAAAAACCGACTTGAGTTTAGAATCGCGACTCTCTCCATTACGCGATAATCGTCTTGGCCTCACCTGAAATTACTCATCGATGTAATTACCTGTAATCAGCGTAATTGCGTTTCAACAACTTTCTTAGCCTCAATTCTCGGCCACTTTCTCGTACGTTATTCAAGCGCCGCTTTCGTTCCATTAGATTATCATCAACCATTCCCATTATCTAATCAACTCTCTTATAGAAGAAGCTTTCTCCATTTGAGACAGAAAACGCATCGATTCATGCGGAGGAAATTGAATTTGCTCCAATTGATTGACGGCGTTGTTGTTGCTGTTGTTGTTCGCGCGAACGTTTCAATCGGAACAAGTAGGAAGTATAAATTTGAAATCCCACGATCGACGTCGTCATCGGCGGTTTCAATTTCAAAGCGATTTGCGCCTCTCGCCGTTGAAATAATATTTGATTTACATTTCGCATTCGGTTTCGTGACAATTCAAGCACTTTCGTCCTACACGCGTATAGGGTTGAAATGTTGCCACGCTTCCACGTAGTAAGTAATATTGCCGGTGTAAGAAATGTGAAAGTGGACGAAGTTAAAAAGAACCTAATAAAGTTGAGCGGTCTTTGAACAGCGATAAAATAATATTTGCCGCAGAAGAAAAAAAAACAAGGAAAATACGTAGGGAAATAAATTAAAATGGTGGTATAAACTTACTAACTTTTTCTTCGTCTTCCGCTGCTGCTGCTGCAGCTACGTCGGAGACGTTAAGAATAATAGTTAATGTACGACGCCCATTTTAAAATGTTTTATTATTGTTCTTGTACAACGTTGAATTATTGTCCAGTATAAATAGTCAATTCGTCATTGTTACTTCTACATGTGTGTGTGTAGTATGTAGATAGAAGAAGTGAAATAAGTTAAAGATGCAGTAGAGGAAGAGGAAGAAGCCGAGGAACCAGTTGTAAGTTTATATCATTGTTGCTTGGTTCTTGTTGCTTTTGTTGGAACGGTTTTAAACAATCATTATTATTATTATTAATCGTGATACCGCATTATATGATAATATTTTCCGTGTGATATTCGAAAATGATTCCCATTATGTTTGTACAAAATTGGTTATGTTTATGATGCAGACTGCACCGTATATTGTAATAACTTTTAAATGCCAAAGTTATTATATTTCCAATAATTTATGGAGCCGGCCCTTATCACAATCGAAGGTTAAAACGCGCCGTATTTCATTCTCATTCCCTCTCTTTGATTCATTCACTCATTCGCCCCTGTCCCTCTACGCGTGTATATTATTCTACCTTAAAATTAATTGGTTTAGATAAATGTTAAAAACGTGATGATAAAATAAAGAAGAAGTAACAATAATAATTGCGTGGCGAACGCCGGAGATAAATTAAAAATTATTAATTAGCTATAAATTTAATGATCGCAATTAAACGCTTATTACATTATCACTCCCGCTCGTTCGTGGTCTTTATATGCATTCGTTGCACTCGATGGCACGTTTAATTGATCTTCATTATTTTATAATATTAGATTGATAAGGCGAGGGAATTTATTTGAACGATAGCATCGTTTTCTTTGCCTGCGAACATAAATTAACCGTTTAATTTATGACGATCGCACGCTCGCTCGCTTAATTAATTAATCGATCTTCGCTCGATCGTTTTCCATAGCGTCGTTATTCTCGAATTCAAACGAAACGCGTAATATAAACGGTATCTAAACGTGCAAAAATCATCATTAATATGAACATTTTTAACGATGCGTCGAGCGAAAAGAACGAGAAGTCTTAAGGTACGCTTACGCAAAAGATGAGACTAATAATAATGATAATAAACGGTGGTAAAAAGTTGAAGAGGAACGTTAAGTGCGCGATGAAGTAGAAGAAGTGGACGACGTTTGGTGGCAGCGTAACCCGAGGCGCACGAACGACGAACAACCGGACGGTTTATCTGTTTTATCCCTACGTTCAGGTATACATATATATACGTGTAAGTGGTAATTTACACCCAATTAAAGTTGAGAAAATTGAATAACGAGTACGTGGTAGCGTTGTCATTATAATTATTATCTACAAAAGGAAGAGTAACGACAAAGAGAAGAAGATGGGCGGCTGGGCGAAAGACGGGAAGACGAAGGGGAGCGAAGAGTCTCTCGTTTGCGGTAGCTCGATTATATTTCCTATTATTAGCAACGTTTTAAAAAGGATTAATTTACATATCCATTGTCTGCTCGACTCTCTGTGACCTCTCACTCTTATTCCATTCTTGGAGTTGGAAAACCTGCGTCCCGTAAACGCGAAAATTATCGTTATTTTCTCGCCGTAATTGCCGGGCCAAATTGTTCGCGAAAACGTTTTGATTCGCGTTGGCACCATTTTAAGCGGTCGCATTTGTTTTACTCGTTTCGCAACGACGTTTTGACCACATGTTAGACTTACATGAAGAATCGTGTCATTGGGTTCTCGAAAATAGCATTGCACTTATTTTAATTTAAACTAAAAGTAATCGTTCGTCCTCAATCATTTGGTAGAATTACAAGAAGTAATCCACGTTATTTTTTTAAATATTTTTACTTCCAAAAAGGAAAGAACGGTTTGCGAAAAGTTGGATAGGCTTAAAGGGCGATTAAGTCTTAAAAAGAATGCTAGTCAGTATTCGTTTGCGCCTTTTGGTTCTTGGGATTACAGTGTAAAAGATGCGCCTCAAAGAGGTTGATAGCGACAAAGTGAAGACTTTAGTGAAAGCAAACTGACACGCAATTTTTCCGAAGCTTCAAGAAAGGTGGCGGTTATCGATTGAAACGAATTTAGAACCTTAATAATGAATTGATAAGAATTAGCAAAAAGAAACATAATAACTTAGTGGACAATCTAATATTTACATTTAAAGAGAAACCATTTGTTATAGGAAGTTCAATTACCTAACCACCGGAGGACTTTCTTATTTAGAATCATTCAGAATTCTGATTGAAACTCACCATATCCTTACAATTTCTTCTTCGTAGTAAACACATCAAAGCGTCCTGACTCTGCTTTGTTTCTTTTTTGCAATCGATCAAAACTGATTGGAAACGATCGATTTATCTCGAGATTGCACGGTGCAATTGAAGTTGACGCAGTTAGTGGCGTTTATACGATGTTCTTCGAAGTGATAGTTGACTTTTTGCGCCACAGTTGATGTGAATAGCAATCGTCGTCACAGTGTTAGGATGATAATTAATTTCTTGCATCCCTCCGTGTGTATTTGTTGTTTGCCAGTCGCGAAATGGCAATGTCATTCTGCGTCTGCTATTAAAACGTCGCACTGAAGTTACAAGATTTAATTCGTATTTAATCACATTCGTCTCTTATTTTGTTCGGTCTTTGTCTCTTTCGTTCTTCTACGTCCTCTGGAATCTCGATATATTTCTGTTATTTAGTAGGATTAAATTAAATCGATTTCTTTTTGTGCCGTAGCGATTTTTCCACTTCGTTTTATTTTCCATCCGACAACAATTAAACGTGCAAAAAGAGATGGCGTTTAAAGAATCGTCAATGGAAGTTGAAAAAAAATTATTGAGATTAAATACGCACGTCGTGGATTTCAATCCGAGCCGATAATTAAACTGCATACTACGTTCACGTTTTTCTTATATTGCCCTTCGCTGGCTGCTTATTCATTATTACTTTCATTCGTTATTGCTTATTTGTTATTATTAATATTGTTATTAAAGTTTGAAACAATTAAAAATAATAATACGTTACCGGATCGATGGACCGTGAACGGGATAAAGAGCAAGAAAGAACGAGAGAGAGAGAGACGAAAGAAGTATAAATGATCGGCCGGTCGATTGTAGTAGTGGTTACAGTTTATTATTAACAATTTGTTAATCTATAAGTAACATGAAGTCCATGACCAAATAACGTTATTTATGATTATCGTTGCTAATAATTTTTGCCCGGTTTTACTTTTTATTCGCATGCACGTGAGAGCACGGTAGTTGCTGCAGTTTTGCTATGATTGCAAATCGTTTAACGAACGCGATAAAACTGTTTGCGATCATTTTTCACTTTATCTCACTCTCAGCCTGATCATTAGGATGCTTAATGCGATCGATTTATACGTTGCAAAATTGTGATTTTCATTCGAATGATACATTAGCGAAAAATGTAGCAAGAGATTCGAGTTTGAGCAACTTTCCCTTTGTAGAAGAAAAAAAAACATTATGTTTGGAATCGTTCGCATAGGAATGTAATTATATTATCATAATGGTGAACAATTGTTTGGAGAGAAGACGTTGTTACGTAAACGTAACAGAAAAGAGATCGAACGACAAGAAGGAAAGAAAAAGTTTTTTTTTTCATTTTTTAAAGCGGGATACGGATTTATGACAACAGTAATAAATGGCACTTTTTCGATTTCACATAGTTATCTAACCGATTTTTTTTTATTCTTCGCTCACTCTCTCTTCTCATTCCAAAATGGTACGTACTTTAGCATTATTTTCCTACAAAAAAATCGATTTTACTTTTCACTTTGTCGTTGTTCATAACGAATGCGGAACAGCTTAATTGACAAGCAAATGCCATTAGAAAGGTATTGTCGATTATTAACGTTAATCTTTTCCATTTAAAAAATCATATTTTTTGGTTTCTCCATCCTTGGAAATTGCTTCAAAACGCCAAAATGATGTACAGACCGAAGAACGAACCGAGAAGAATAAAAATGTTAAAAAGGAGATTGATTACGTTTCGTATTACACATTGTCTCTTTTAGAACAATTCGATGCTACGTACTGGGCTTTTGCTGCGCGTTTTTTTCTTCGCATTACAATACCGGAGGGACGCGGACGATTAATTTTAAATTTAAACTTCATTTATCATCGGCGATGGCGCGAGAGAATATTTTGAATATGAAATTTATTTCTGGGTATAACGTTACCAAAAATAGTTGATCGAAATATCCAACGAATTTGCCACAATCAAAGGAAAAACAAATTATCCATCGCTATTTTTAACAATTCAAATTTTATTTCTAACATTCTTCGCCCTCTCAGTTGTTCTTTGTTTACCAGACGAAGGTTTAATTAACGGGGATCCGTTTCGGAGCGTAGGTAGGACCGTGTCTCTCTTTTAAAAGTGCCCTTAAGCACAAATCAACACCAACCCATAAACGCATATATGCAAACTAACACAACAGCAACAACAAGAAAACCATTCGAGGATATACAATCATAATAATAAAATCAACACCGTTCAACCACATCTGAAGAAAGCTGTAGAAGATGCGGAGAAACAATAATATTTTAAATGAAAACGTATTAAGGATCGAATAAAAGAAAAGCGAGACGAGGATGAGGATAATGAGAGAGACGCGGTAACAGAATTCTTTAGCAACGACCCATAAAAACGAAGTGAAAAAGAAACGAGACGCGAAGTATCCTCATTTTCATTATTTCCACTCGGTTTTTGCGTGGGATAATATTTCGCACGTATTTTACACTGTTTATTTTTCAAACGGCGAAACTTTAATGCGAACTTAATAAATTTAACGGTCAATTAGACGCTCTCCAAGTCGAAACGGCTTCGAGACGATCGCGCATTATGCAGCGGAGGCGGCAAATAACGAAAGAGAGAGAGAGAGAGAGAGAGAGAGATAGAGAGAAAAAAAAGAAGCCCCATTTGCTTTATTTCGCTCGATTGCAAATTATTAACTTTACGTTTTATTGCTTACGATGTTTGCGAGATTCATCGATTTCCAAGGCAAAAATTTTAATTTCAACAAAAAGGCGTCTTTTCTATTTTTCGCTCATTAACATCGGTTGCTTTCGACGTTCTTATTTACCGTTTTTCCCCGGATAGATTGTTATTAAGTGCAAATAGGTGGCCTGCTGAATTGCATTATTATTCGCCGCTTTCGGTTTGTTTCCACTTTAACGTTACTTCTAGCCTCTTCATTTCTCTTATTGCTCTTCTCGCTGCTGTTGCTGTTTTTCTTTTTGAAGTATAACAACGTCTTAACGCGTACGTAACAAGTCATTATTTATGTCGGTAAGAAGCAGCAGCAGCAGCAACAACAGCAACAACGAACGGCAGTCCTTATAATATACGAAAGAACTATCTGTACCTACAAACTACAAGATGTACTATTAAAGAATTGTGGAGCTCATAACGCCCCGTCTTATAGACGATGTGCCAACGGTGATAATTCATCTTTGTACGCAGAAAACAAGGTTTTCGAACGCGGTTTGTTCACCAAAAATTTCCTCTCATAACGAGTCCATTTCTCGCGTTCGTTCCGTAACGTCTTAATTGCAATTATCTCCGAAATTGGTGAATTCCTTCAAGTTCCCACGTACCCAAACGACCGCCATTTCGTTCGTTAAACCAAAAATAAAACGCTATTATCGACGACATTGATCCCCTATCGACGATTATTATCGAGATCTCGGGATCAGATAAGCAATCGAATTTTTTGGCGTGGTCGAAAAAACTCCGCGACACCGATGCAATTATCGTAAATTGATTTCCGTCGGCGTACGATTGCTTCTTTTTCCGACTTGCGTCCTTTCGTCGGATCCTCCTTCGTGGACCTCTTAAATTTTTGAGACGCAGCGGCCAACGTGCCGCCGACTATTCGTTTGAAGGCGATAAGTATCACGCGCCGTATCAACATCATCGACCGGTACGTCTTTGGGAGATTGTTGTCTCGAACTTTTCGAAATTCTCTCCTGCTTCTACATCACGGTCCGACGACGAACTTTTTATCATTCACCGTCCGTTTAAATCGGTGTCGGCCTTCCAGTTTCGTATTCGCCGCGTGTTTAAGACGACACGGACCTAATGATGATTAAACGCATTATTTAGATCTTAATGAACGTAACAACAACAACAACGGCAACATCGGCAGCGACAACAGCTCGTTGAAGAACTGCTGGGCCATCGGACGAGGAAGGAGGAAGATGGGGAAAATAAAAAGAGAAATGATACATAACACACGTGTTGCCGGTGGAAAGTGAAGAATAATACGAGGCCGCGGAGGAATGTGACATTTCGGATGGAGTCGACGATATCAGATGTGTACGAGAAGAAGGAAAAAAATGAAACGAAACGAAAGCAGACGAAGAGAGGACTTAATAAGTTACGTGGTGGAAGAATATTTTCGGCTCGTTTCTTCCGCTCCTTTTTTCGCTCCTTTTTCCCTCGTTTATGTTTTCAACACGGCCCCCATTTTCTTCTTTCGGCATTCCGCCTGCGATTTATTTAATGCCGCGAAGCGATTTCTCTCGCTCAATTTTTTGCCCAAATTGATACCCGCTCTTATAAATCGCGTCTGATTCGCTGTTCTCTTTCGCGTGGAAATTGCCAAGCTCACCGTAACTTCGTGCCGCCATCGAGACCGCCATTCGGTTCGTCTCTCCATCTGCCCGTGCCCGAATGTTAATTAAGCATTTTCCGATGGCTGGCAATTGCGAGATGGACGTAGATTAGAGGGATCGATCGAGGATCGTCGAAATGGATTTATTGCCTTTCACGACCATAAATAATGTTCGTCATTTGACGCGTTAAACGATTAAAGGCGACAATTAAACGCGAAGAAAGATTTATTAGTTTCGCTTTGGTCCATCTTCCACGATTCTTCGTCTTCTGCTCGCATGTTAGATTAATCTTCCTTATTGCCGTACCAAAATTTATTCTCGGGCTTTTCGTTTGTTATTAATTTTCTCCCATTAGAAGAATAATGGTTGCCGGTCGAATTGGGAATGAATTTCATTTGATTCCTCCTAACATATCTCTGTATCGGCGGTTCGCGATGGAAGATTAACGCTTTTCTCTTGGTTTAAATAATCGCTTCCGGTGCGCAACAACTAGTTAACAGTTCGAAGAACGAGGGGCAAGAAATCGACGCCTGTGGAACGTTGAGCGAAACAAGAAGTCGATTACGCCGCGTCAGTCGAATTTATACCTTCGATTGTCGAACTGGCCCGTATATGGATTTTTATGCGTTCCTCTTAACCGTAGCACCACGTTACAATTTATCTTTAATATGAAGACATTCTTACTACATTGTGTTCGAGCAAGAAGAATAGCGAGAAAGAGCGGGGAAAAAACTGCGAAAAGCTGTCGATATTTTTTAAACGTTGCTCAGCGGTTGGGCCTCCTCGCGCCCAACATCGAAACCGCGCGACATCCTTCGACCTTTTCCAATTCAACCTCAATAGTATGAAGATCAATAAGAATTGCTCGCTTCACTTCCGCGTCCACCTCTTTCTCGTTATTATACCCTTTATAAACTATCTACTACAAGCAAGGCAATCGATACGAATGCTTATATCACTTAGCGATTCCACGTTGTTCTTCTTGCTGGTGCGTTCGATCTCCGGTCGACGGTTGTTCTTCATCTTGTTGCCGTTGTTGTTTCGCAATGTTCATACGTCTCCGGTCATTTGTATATTGTGCAGAGTAAGAGAAAATCATCAACAATAACAGCAACAAGAATCCGAATATAATAATAATAAACTGGAAGTTTGACTCTGTAAGAGAAAAACTCGTCTCTCGTCCTTTTCGTATTTCTCGCAATTTTATTAAACGGAGTCGAGCAAAAAAAATTACATTTATTGCCCGTTTTATATGTACATTTTGCAACAAGTTAAAGAATCGCTCGCTAGGCGAATAATAATAATAATGATGATAATAATAATAACGATGGCGATAATAAAGAACGAAAGTGCGAAATGTGTCCCTCATTTATTAGTTTCTACTTATATGTGCAAAAACGTATTATGACTAACATAAAATTTTATGTTCGCAAACGACAACCAAATTTATTTTTCAACAAACAACAGCAACGACGACGACGATGGAATAAGACGGCGCGCAAACGAAAAAAAAACTAAATAAATAAATGGCGAGAGAATTGAGAGAGAGAAAGAGTTACGCCAATTCTTTAACACCTCTTTAACAGAAAATATGATTTGCCATTAACGGGGGGAAAATGCGCACATTTATATAAATATGAGGCGCGATAAGGGAATGATAAACGAGACGATATTCGAGCGATCTAATCGACGCTCGTTTCTCAAGTTTAATAGATTCGCGAACGGTCGCAAAACAAAAAAAAGCGACGCAGCCCAATGAATATCATTTTGACGGAATGAAGAAATAATGCGAGAAAGACAGAGAGCCATAATTGGAAAACGGCTTCTTGTTTTGCCTCGCTCGCTCGCGAAACTGCGGCAAATCTTAATTAAACGGAGTTTAGATAAAAGAGGCTGGGAGGAAGGATGCACCCGAAGAGTTCGAGGAATGGACGGGCACGAAGGAGAAACAAACAGCGAACAGCTTCGATTTTTATTATCATATGATTGTTTGTTATTTATGCTCGCCTCTCCGTCGATCTTCCTCCACTTCACCATCGCCGTTTCTGCTTTCCTTTTTTATTGCGAATAACGATCGTAATTTATGGACGCGTCGGTAAATTAAATTTATGACGTCAGAACGAATCACGCTACGGCCATGATTTACGTACCACGCAAAAAGCGACGCGGCCTGATGACCTCTCCTCGGACGAAGGTGCCGATTTTATGGGGCCGCATGCCGGAGTTTATTAGGATCACTTTCAGGCCTCCGATATTGTTCGAATAATAATAATAATAATGCCTCTTCTTATTTTAACGTTTCCTTTTGCTCTGCGGCCCCATCATACGGTCAAAAAGGAACAGAAAAAAGCGTAATGTACGTTGGGGGCCTTTCAATTTATTTAATATCCTTCTCGCCTCGTTGCTCGTTTTTTTCTTTAAGGTTTACTTTTATACGCTACCTATGAGGCATGGCCAAAAACTTTTGCAAAAAAAAGCAAGAAACAAGCTCACGTTCTTTCTGCACGTTATTACGTTGCCGACGTCGTTTATGCGGCCGTTGTTGCCGTTGCTCTTAATTTTCGGGGTTCGGTATATTTATTTAATTTCTTCCCACGCACGAGAGAGGAAGAATTTGCGTTCGTCTTGCGGCCAAATTGGTTCGTTTCACGTACGAAACGAACCTTGCCCATTTTTATTTGCCGGAGTTTATTGTCGTCGCAAATGCGAGAAGAAATGCACGAAAGAAGTTTAATAATCATCGCAACAATTTTTATACGCGTCATACGTTTATGTGGCTCATTCGAATTATACGGTTAATTTAGCGTGACCGGAACCGCTGCTACCGCTAACGCATATTGCTTCGCTACGAGTCCGACTTTCAACGGCCGAAAGCCTTTTTGTCTTCGCATCGGCCGCAGAAAATGAGAGAAGTCGAATGGGAACCGTATGTAACGGTCAGAGGACGGAGTTACGTTTATTCTGCCTTACCGGCGATCGAACCGCTTTATTTCGAGGAACAACGATAAAATGTACGTTTCCTCGGCGTGCGATGTTGCAAGAACAAAACAACAATAACGAGGAACAACAAGAAGAAGACCAACAACAACGACCAGCCAAACATAATACGAATAACACTTTTGCCCGTTTTACTTTATAAAATCGTCTCGTTGCTTTTATTATCGTTTCGCGTTCCAATTGTGTGTGTGTGTGTCTGTATATATTTGCGAAGGTGTTGATAAGGATGTAGTTATAAATTCGTGTGGTAGGTGTATTGGCGCGAAAGAGATTTATAATAACGTCTTTACAATAAAAATGAAGCGCGAAGAAGGAAGAAAAAGAAAAAGGAAAAACCGCATGCACGAGAAATAAGAAATCTCATCTCGTCGCCGTTCTCCCCGCACGTTTCTTGCCAATATTATTATTTCCTTTTTTTGCATCTGCAAAAAAAACGCCCGTTTTCGCGTAACCATAACGGGACCGTTTTTATGGGCGCAAGCTGCGGACGGTAGAAAAATGAAGAAATAAATTTCGGGTCAAAACGAAGAACAATACCGTCGCAACCATTTTATTCCGCGTACGCGCCGAACTTATTTTATTGCGCTCGCTCTGTTTGCGTTCGCAGTTTAACAACCCCGAACGGTCGCCGGTGCCGTAAGTGAATTTTTGCCATTTGCGCCAAAACGGTGCACGCTAAATTTCGCATTCGAAATGCAAACAGATCGTGCAGCAAACGTTTTCCTTTTGGGCTCTCATAAATAATTGCTTAATACACGCTTTCTCGCCAACGACACACTCTTTCTCGTGGCAGTCGTTTCGATTTCGTTTTAGCCTTTTCATGGGAAAGACGGAATAACAAACAAACAGGATAAAGGCCCTCCTCCTATATACGCATATTCTTTTATGACATCCTTCTGTTAAACTCCCTTTTCCTCCTTCGACGACGCTCGTCCGTCTCTCTTTCACCTTCTCATGCGTCCTTTTCTATTTCTTCGCTTTTCCCTTTGCTTGTTATTGTTGTTGTTGTTGAAACGTAATTCTTGATCATTATAATTTTCGTTCGTTCTCATTACACAAGAAAGGTGCTTATTAGAACGTCACCAACTATGGGCATATATGCATACAAGGATAAGAAAAGCGAAGGGAAACAACCGAAGAGGTAAAGAAACGAAAAGACGGCGAGGCAAGAACGAGACGGAACGGCTGAAAAAAGGCAAAGAGCCGGAGAAAGAAGGACGAAAATTTACGCATATTTGAGTAGCGTCTCGTTCGCGTTGATTACTAGAAATGACTAGGCACATACGGCCGCGATCGTGCCCATTTGTTGATTGTCCGTTATCTCTTCAAACGATGGTACAACAGTCGCGAAGCGCGAGCGAGACGGCGAACCGAATTGTTTGTTGCGATTGATGGATACGTGCCATTAAATCCAAATGAAAATGCACGCATTCGATTGTGAAGAGCAAATAATGATAATGTTATAACGTCCACGTTCATACACAACGTATTAGCGGCACGTACAGTTGAGTCGGACTTTTCGTGGCCACGGAACTTCATTTGCGCTTGCATTCGTTATTAATCGTGTTCCACGCCATCGAATGTTTAAGTTATCGTGCGAGATTGACGCAGTTCCATCCTGCAGGGACGCATCATAATAACGGAGAGGCAATCGCAAAGCTTGATCCTACTATAACAGCGATATAACAATAATCGTAATGGTATTCCGACGTGGACGCTCTTTCTCCTAAGCTCGATGGTATTTTGATATTTCCGCCTTCGTCCATCCAACAATCCGTGCGTTTTTTTTCCTCTCTCTGCGTTCCTCTTCAGTTACATCGCTTTAATTATTTAGAATGATCCGTCCGTCCGTTCGCCTCGCGTCACGTCACTCAAAGCGCTCGTTTTGCCTCGTTCGCTCGCCTCGCTCCCGGACTCTTGTTAAAAGTTGATTTTACGTGTAACACAATTAGCGTACACGCCATAAATGCCGTTCACATATACATGCGTTTAATAATCAGTTTCGTTGCCATCCATCCTTCTTAATTCCTCGCCAACTGATGCCATCCGGTATTATAAATGGCAACGAGGAGACGAACAGTTGGTCCACCAAGTCCGAGACAATGGCTCTTAATTTGGCGCTCGTTGGTGCTTTCATGAACAAACAAAAGTTTGAAAAGTTGTTTATTTTTTTGCAATTTTACACGCGCGCACAATTTCGTTAAAAGCTTCAAAGTGCTTTCAAATGAAATTGCGTAACGTTTCGCTCTAGTTCATCGCGTTCGTCGTCTTCGCATTCCATCGGGATCGCTTTATCGCTTAATCGATCTCCGCTCTCACCTTTCTTCACCGTCGATAAATTGAATTATTCTCGTTTGCGTACGTAGGAAACGCGAGGAAATGATAATAGCAATTATTAATAAAAGAATTTTAACGTTAAAATAATTTGTAATAATCATCGTATCTCTTCTGTGTTGAGCCAACGGCGCGAAACCGAATTTATTAATACAACAACAACGACACTAACAACAGCAATAACAAAGAAAGAGACGTTATAATGGTAACGGGCAATGCGAGAGAGAAATGGCGGCAGACGGCGACGAAGACGGCGGAGAGGATTTCTGACAATTCTATTTCGTATTTTATAATTAGAAATCATATCGTACACAATGGGCCGGTACTTCTTGAAAGCGTTTAACATCAACGGCAACACCAACCACAACAACGACGGCAACAAACGTGAATTGTTCGTTGTAATAATAAACTGGAAGACCCGCGTGAGAATAATCTATTTCTTGTCGGACGCTATTAGATTAGGACTTCGCGCCGTTCCGTTTAATTTCCTTCGTCTTCTCCTCGTTTCATCATCCTCCTCCGATCATCATCACCATCAACTTTATTATTATTCCCTTTTTACAACAGCAACAACAACAACAACAACAGATGAACTTGGTATATAACATACTGTTGTTTTGTGCGTATGGAAAGCCGGGGAAAAATAAGAACGAAGAGAATGAAACAGTCCGACGTCCCGCTGACAATCTAATAACTCCGTGGACCGACCAAGGTCGCCACCACCGGGCTTGTTAATTGACTTTTTCGAGAAGTACACGTACGAAATGACGATGAAGATTGGTGGATATCCATTGGGGGGTTAAAAGAAGAAGGAAACGTTGCGAGGACGAAACGAAAAGGTGAGCGAACATAAAGCGTTGCACCTTGCCTATTTAGCTGCGGCTAACGTCTCTTTCGCAATTAAAAATTGCCCTTCGTCTCGCCGCTTTCTTTTTTCGGTTTGACAACAATGCGATAAGAACTCGATTGAATTTCGTTTTCTTGTTGTATCACGTTCTTCTTGCACAACGAACTTGCTGCGGCGATACGGGAATTAATTAAACCTCATTTCGTCCATTCGATCCTTATTAAATTTCTTATTATCTTCGGGAGGTAGCGTTAGGGCAAATTAAATTCATTCGTATAACAATGAGTATGAGTGTAATTTCGATTTGCGAGGTTCCTTTTTGATACGCTCGTTTCCGTTCCAGTTAGGATTTTTCACGTGAGCCAGTCTCCTTCGTACCGGCCCCCATGCCGAGAAACTCGAAGAGAGACCGTCGAAACGAATTTCTGGTTTTTCCGTGAGTTTAGTGAGAATTTATGGGCGAAATGAGAAAGAAGGAATAAAAAAGAAAAACCCGAAGCGAAGTTAATTTTAAAATGAGTTATAAACACCTGTTGGTTGTTTCGTTCCAAAACGAATTATTACACGCATATTATTTCCTTATTAACACCTGGTTAGTGGCCAATAATTTACTGTAAACGAAGCGCAAAGAACGACTTCGACGAGGGAGAGGGATCTCGCCGTTTTTAACTACATGCAAAAATATCGCCGGTTAATTAGATTGTTTCGCGTACCGTCACGATAACAAAAATTAAACCATTTTAAAAGGCGAATTGTGAATTGGAAAGAAGTCTAATTGGATTCTGTGGCAAAAAAAAATAAATAAGCGAAACAATGTGTCAGAGCGCGAAATATTAACAAGAGAAGAAACAATAAATGGACGAGTGAGGAATGAGGAGGAGTGAAGTTATTCGCTCTTTCGCCTCGTAAACTCTCTCGGCACCAGGAAGTAAACGTTCCCCGAGCTGGAAATGCCATCAGATAAATTAAATTAAATTCGTGAAATGTCATCGTCGCATTAAAAACGATTAAACTCTTGTTAACAAACGACACGAAGGAGAAATAAAAAACGGCGGAGGATGGAGGAGGCAAGATAACGAAAATTTAAAAAGAAGAGAGATTTTTTTTGTACAGAAAAAATTGCAACTTTATCAATTTATTCCTCGGCCCGCGAACAAATTGGATTAGACAACGGCGTTCTGCACGTGTTTGAACCTAAGAGTCATCTTCGACGGCCGAGCGAATGATGGCCGATTGCTTTTGCGGGAGCGACGTTTTGACGAAACTTGCCAAAATTGTAAAGGGGACTGAACAACAACAAGCAGTCGAATCGATTTGAATGGAATCATCTCAGGTTTGGTAGCAACGATGTTTTTGTTTGTTTGTTTATTTCTTCCTCTTTCTTCGATTTCATTGTCTTTAACTCTTTCTCGTCCGTTCTCACTGCGAGCGATGTAATAATAACCGTGGGACGCCGTTCGTTAGTATCAATATTTAATCGATGAACGTATAATTAATTTAACAAATGACTTTACAAATATTATTCCTTCTCCTCGTGTTCCATCACCAATTTGGTTGATTGGATGCGTTACGGTAGCCGGTACAACAATCAAATACGATTTTATTCCTTTCAGCTTAATAAAGCTCCACGTAACCCGAAAGCTTCTTCCGCTGATTTTATAGAAAGAAAGCATTAGCACTTCCAAAGCGATTCGCTCGTAACGTGCGACGATAGAAGATGCAAAGACAAATAATAATGCAAATTGAATACAAGTACGAGAACTTTAGCATTACTCGCATTAAATTTGCATACGCGGCCAATATCTTAACGCCATCTTGCACAAACCGAACCCGTTCGTTTTCCACGTCTTTCTTCCTCCGCCGCTTCACGTCCTTATCCAAATCCCATTACTATCGCACTATCGGCATCGATGATCTGTCTAGATGGGGCGGACAATTGTATCGCGTGTAATTCCGTGTGCCAGATACGAAACGGTAACCGGTGACGGGAAGAAAGAGACGACGATGGCAAGCGACGGACGAGAACGAACGTGCGAGCGAGACGACGGACCGCGATCCAATAAATAGTTTATTGCCCGAACGGCGGAGACAATAAAGCGACCACGCGATCGTGTTCCTCTTCTTCGAGCTCGTCCTCGCCACGATTGTTTTGATTCGCAAAAACCAAATGAAACAATTACGCCGATACCATCGTTTCTACGTCTCCCGTAACCGCCGACCGTTCGCTTTCGATCAGTCTCAACCGTTTGCTTATTTATCATCGTCTCCTTCGTTTTCGCATGAACGAGGAGGATTTAATCCTTTTCGAGCCGACTCTCTCATCATCATCGAGTCAACGTATTCTTGGTGGCACGCCATTTGCTTGTGTCCGCGTGTGTTTACCATTAAGGGCATTAGTTTTGCCCAACGCATTCAATTTCATTCGCAACAACGGAGCGTTATCGTCGACAATTTGCAATATTCTCGCATATTCGTTCTTTCCTCTTTTGACTCCGCGTCGATTTCCACTTACAATCGCCTCAAACTCCAAAACAATCGATTTCAGCCTTGGATTCTTTTCTTTTTGTTGTCCATGAAGACAGTTCCATTATTTATCGATGGAGCAGATGAAGAAATGGCGTTAATTTTGCGGAGAAGAGAGAGAGAGAGAGAGAATCCTCGCAAAAACCGGTGACAGTTAATTATATTGTTTAACGATTACCGCACGATTACCGCGTGCGAAAATTTTTCGTTTTGTTGCTTTGCATAATGTATACGAGCTCTCGACGGGCTCTTCTTTTAATCTCCTGTCGCTTTCCGCTTATTTCATTTTTTCCTCCTCGTTGCAACAACAATAATTGATCATAAAAGCGATTGGATTTGTCAGTTTTCGAATTATTACTCACTTCAACTCGAACAATATAAATCAACATCGTTCCTTTAACGATTTCCCTCTCGCATAACCGGCCGAAAGATGCCTTCCAGATGCACGCAGGTAACCGCCGATTCGCAATACGTTAAACGCTTCACGGGATGTGCAAATTAAAGCACGTTCTTTAACGAGATCGTCGGCGTCCGTCGAATTCCTCCCGGGGGACGTGAAACGTCGAAGATTGAGTGCGGGCCGAAAATTCGAATTACGATCTTCCCGGCGTGTTGCAGAGAGTTTGCGAACTTTAACGAGTCGATATTTTTTTCCATTACCACATTTTGATGTTGATAATCCATCTCCGGCAACGGAAAGCTAATCTTATCTCAAGTTCAATGGAAAGCTCGCTCGCCGTTGAACCTATCCCTATTTTATTTATTGTGCCCGATACTAATCTAAATATATAACCTGTGCGGATTTTATTTTAGAAAGGAAAAGACGGATTCATTGAGCGCAAGTATGTGTGTGTGAAAGAGAGAGAGAGAGAGATAGAGAAGTCGCGCTTTCGCAAATCTTATTAAATTTCGTCGTAAGAAATCTTCTTATCGTCTGCACCGCTTAATTTATTGCCGATCTTAATAATAACGATAAAGCTAACCTCTAAAATAATAGGACCTTATTTTTCTTCCGTCCTTCTTGTTTGTTTGTTTCGAAGGATCCTTCATCTCTTTGCGCCGCGAAAACGAATCGCACCGATAATCGGATTCCTAACGTCAGAACGGATCCAAATAGTGATAAATTTGAAAGATTTTTCTCTCTCGCTTACAATTTATTGTTCAGGCAGATGAACAAAATCTCCTTGTCGCCTACAACGTCGTATAAATTTCGTTTTGGCTAGAAATAAATCCGCATTCGTTCGCGCGAATAAATTTTAATTGCAAATCTACGAAGGTGGTTTGATAAATAACTTCTTTTGATTAACTTTAACGACTATCTAATTCTTCAAATTGGTCCTTTCGAGGTCCAAAGCACCTGCGCCAGCGTTCCTCAAGCTTTGTGGTCCTTTTGCAGACGTAGATTCACTTTGAGCAAATCTCTTTCGGCCAGTGATGTATCACTGGAAACACTTAAATTTAAATGAACTTTCAAGCAACTCACAATTGCCAAAATTACTTGCAACATTTTAAAAGGGCGCAATTTTACGACCACATGGAAATCTTTTCTTAACTTCTTGACCGCCCTCGCGTTCAGGTTTCCAAGAGAGAAGGTTTTTCTTCCTTAAACGTTTAGGTTACATAGTAGAAAGCTCGCTTTAATTACTACTAAGGGCGAAATGATACGAATTAAGCTAAACCGTCAGACAAGAAAGGAAAAGAGGAAAAAACTGAAAGAGAGGCGTTGAAAGATTTACGAGGGTCAAAGAGAAGCGTTTGCCGTTAGCGGCGAAGAGTAACGACTAATAATAATAATGATGATGATTGAAATTCTGCAAATATTTCGCCACGTACAAGCGTGAGCGTAATAATAAATCGTCGTACGGTGGATGTTTGTTAGAATAGCATCGGCAGCGGCCGGCGAAGAAGAGCAAGAAGAAGAATGGTACGGTTAAGTGCATAGTTGGAATCTCGGAAATGAGCATTATCACACAATTCAATTCGTCTCCGCTCTTTTCAAGCGGCCGTCGTTATAATGGCAGTAGTAGTTAGTAGCCGTTAACTGAAGACCAAGAGAGGAGGCGACGAAGAGCGGAGAGGCAGCGGGAAAAAGACTTATTTACTATGGCATAATTGGCAGCGATGATGATGATTACGGTGCGACCGCTCTCTGATGGATGTACTAAAAGCATCTTCATGAAGACGTACATCGCTTTGTTCGTCGTGCCAACTATTTCGTTTAACACTGGAGCGTGTTAAATGGCAGTTAAGTCCGCTCTTCGAATCGAACCTTCTCACTAAAACTGACCATTTTCGCCTAACATCGTCTTACTTTTAAGCTGGCCAATTTGTCAACGCTTTGTTGCTAATTTTGCTAATATTGTCTTCGGAAGGGGAAAAGTGATTCTTCGTTGAGAGTGGAAGATCTGCGATGGTCGAACGCTTGGCTTAGTTCCGAGTGGAGGCATAATAACATCGTGGGCGTCACGTGTGGGCCACGTACGGCGGTTTCATTTATTGGTCCGGCCTTATCTGATGCCGGGGCCGTTCGTCGTTAGTTAGTTCGTTTGTTAGGACTCGTAACTTTGTCGACGACGGTGATACTTCTTGTTATTGACGATGGCGATGGTGTTATTTTCACCCTTTTTCTTTTTTCGTTTAATCTCTCCACCTTTTTTAACGAGTATCGTTAATTCCTTCTTCGCGAGGAACAAGTCGACTCGGAAGATTGATGGTGGGGATCGTCGAGGGCCCGTCTTCAGCGGTAACGATTAATCCCTAATTTTGTCGTTAATTAGCTAAACGGTCGCCGGTAATTTATCGAAGCGAATTCGATTTCTATTGTCCCGGACAAACGGATTCGACGATGATAATGTTGGTTCGAATCGAACGATGGAGATTATTCAGGACCAGATTTATTTCGTCGTCGATGTTGATGTTGTTGGTGGTGTTGTACCCAAAAGACATCGATCCTTCCAGCACGTTCTTTTCTTCTTACTTTTCCGTTCGTTGTATCGTTCTTTTTCTCCTAGATTTATACATCGGTCTTATGTAGATGGTTATCTTATCGGAAATATTTCAACAAAACGTACACAAAGAATATATACACATACACGCACAACGTGAAAAATGTGTAGGAGACGTGTTACATGGTACCTAGCGAAGGAAAATGTAAAGAGAGAAAAAAAAGGAGCGAAATGGATTGCACGTAGTTAGGGAGGACGAAAGGATCATTTTTACGATTAAATCCATTTGTGGCTATTCACAATCCTCAAAGTTCATTTCGTAATGCAGAAAATGCGAAATGGAACGTAAATGATCGCGCTCAGAAAATGGGACTTATTAACATGTAAGGCAATTAAAAACAGCGGACAGGTGTACCTTTACGCGGCGTTTTGTCCCCTTTCTCCCTCGGCCTCTAACATTAAAACACTTGTCGCGTTATATATTATTGTTATTAAGCCTGAGACCTGGAAACATTCGGATAGAGCAATGAAAGGAGGTTCGTACGAATGCTTTGCGATTCTAAGCAAGCAAATTCTCGTTACAGACGATTCTCCTTCTCGCGCTAACGATTATTATTAAAGCCAATATACGCACACACGACTTGTGTTTATTCCTGATGCTTGCGTTTGGCGTTTTCCTTTTCTGCAAAAGTTAAAGGTCGCGAATAAAGGTCATCATTATTATTGTGGCGTTTCTCATTCACCTGCAAGAGACGAACACTAAGCGGAGCGAAAGAATGGGACGCCGAGATGCGAGAGTAATGTTTAAATCAAATAAGTTTATGATTTTAATAGGTGCCGTAATCTAAGAAATTGCGTGCGTACATCACGGAGGATCTTCCGTCTCCCTCGTCCACTGCATCCTACCTCGCTCGCTCTGCTGCGTTGTCCGTACTCGAAGCTCTCGAGGGGCTCGTATTTATGGACGTTAGACTTTCGCACGAGCAAAGTAAAACGGCCGGGACCCCATCCTAATTAATGTCAACGCTCGTACGGACGAAATTATCGCCGGCAACTTATCGCCACGAGATAAGGATAATATAATTATATTATAACAATTCGAAGAGGACGGCTAACCGCGTGCGTCTCAACTGCGTTTCTAACGAACCCAGCCACAGAGAAAAAGGGTTTTAACGACGCACAAACACATCCGACAATTGCTCATGACGCGAGCATCCTCGCAGACCAAACACAAACTTACGATTGCAACTTGGGAACTTTGAGTGAGATGGACGAAGTATACAAACTAGCGTCGGGGAAATTAATTAATCGCATTTAATTTTGCAAAACGATGCGCGCTTATGCACAGTAATCTCTGCCATTAGTACGATTATTTATTGTGAGACCTTTCTTCGCCCTCCCGCCTTCTTCGTCCACTTTGCGACAAACGTTGAACGGGTCGTGAGTTATTGATTGAGCCAATAAAGGCTAACATAGCGAACGTGTCGGCGTTAAACTGTGAGGTATCTTTTTGCCTCAATGCAAGAAGAAACAAGACGACAACAGAGAGAGAATGGTCATGAAAGATTGTCATCTTGGACAAGCAGTTAGTCGTTTTGGAAACTAATTTTAATATACAAGGGATGTTCAATAGAGACTGGGACTTAATATCTCATGGTCTTGTGTCTAGTAATATTTACAAACAAAGAAGGATCTGCCAAAGTGCAAACCACGATTTATGTAGGCTTTGAAGTTTGGCATGAAGTTTGCACATTTTGCGCTATAAGTCTATTTGGAATAGTCCAAACTTTGGGCGGAACACGTTCGGAAAGCTTTTGGGCAGACGCTTTTTTGAGCACAATCCCAATCTTGATTGAGAAGCCCACATAAATGTGCTCATATATCCTAATATAAAATGAAAATAAATAAATATTTCCGGTTTTTACTTAGAAATATGTTGATGGGCCTTCTTTAGCGCTTCAGCAGTTCCTCATTTGTTTGTCTTTCTCGATATCCCTTTCTCTTCATCGTTTTTTTTTGTTCTTCTGGTACCGTGTATTGTTAACTGATTCATCGTTTAGATATTTCACTCGCTCTATCCCATTAAATTCCAACGTGCGTCGTCGAATGATTGAAGACTCTGCCCGTGAGACGGATCAACAGGGACAATTTGTCAAAAAGAAATTGTCTCTGCAAGTCCGCAGTGAAGTAGCCCACGGGAAAAAGAACAAAGCGAGATAACGGAAAGTGTAGAGGACCGGGGACGACGTGGAAATTTGATTGTGTTTCGCGATAAAATGTAGGAGAAAGAGAGAGAATCTCTTTAATATCTGCTACCACTGAAAATGCGATAATTAAAGACCCAACTCCGTTCCCATCTTTTCCCTTCTCTCTCTTTGTTCTTTCTTCTCAATCTTTCAGGTTGTTGTTGTTGTTGGTTGGTTGTTCTTCTTGTGGTTGTTATTCTTGCAGTTGTTCTTTCCGTTGTTGATATGTTCCAAGAAAAACGATAATTTAATTGTGTATAATAATATAATCTCGTTTAATCGAATAGAATTTGAAATATTCCTCCGCTGCTCGTGATTATCATCAATAAAAACTCGTTGCCTCTCTCTCTCTCTCTCTCTTTCTCTCTCTCTTTCATTCTGTTGTTCTGCTCAAAAACAGATTTCAAATTGAATTTTATAATATATCGTTAAGGGAGTTATGGTCGAAACTATGCAATTAAATCCATTATTGTGTAATATATTTTTTTTCCACATTAGAGCATTTCTCCCAATACTAAAGAGCTATTAAAATGCAATAAGAGACTGGAGCTTTTATTTTTCGTTTTAGCTTGTTCGAGCCAAAGTGGTGCTCGTTAAAAACTGGGATTTATTCCTTCCTCAAAAACTCGCCTAAAAATAAGAAGAAACGAACTGGAACGTCCCAAAGCGAACCTTTTCCCCTTTTTTTGCGTCCCTAACTTCAATAAAAACCATTTCATTAATGAATTTGGCCGCATAATTGCGCTTAATTAACTTTTAGGCTACGCGACGTTTGCTCGCATAAAAATAAATGGACGCTCTTTAAGTATAATTGCAAACGTTGCAGTTTGAAAAATCGATTGGAAATTAAGTTGACCATCATCGTCATTATTATTATTACTCCTACCAGTGGACGAATGCGAAATTCGACGACGATGATAATAATAATAATAATAAAATCGATCGTATATTTATAAAACTAATGGCTAATTAAAATATTTTCGTTAATTTGGTTTCGGCTCGCAACAAATAAATGAATAAATAAAAGCGAATGGATCCAGTCGAAGAACGCGGCTCCCGTGTAAAATTAACGCCACCGCTTCAGCTTCTTTCGTTCTCCGTTCCTTTTTTTGCGCTCCTTTATTATAAGTCGAGGATTCTTTTGATATTGCTCCGACCATCATCGACGGCCTTTTTCGCTAGCCACTTTTAATGGGAAACTGGACGAACGTTTCTTAAAAGGTCCACTTTTTTGTCTTTAAATTATTCAACATTTTATTGTTATATATGTATTTGTCTAGAGCGAACTCACTTTCTGATATCGAAATGTTCTATTTGATATTGATAGCTTTATGGATTCTAATAGAAAATGAAATAAATCAACGACTGTTGTTGTTTAGGTGGCAAAACGAGAGTTTTCTTGTAAGTGCAAGTGCCAGAGACGTATAATCGAATGATAAAACACAAAGAGGTTGCGCATTCTGTTTACGGTGGAACTTTAGGAAGAAGAAACGAGAAACGCGGCGGCCATCGACAAAGGGATCACAATCGGCGACCAGAAATTATGATATTAAGTTCAAATTCAAAATTTCCCTTTTTTTTTGCATTTACTTCTTCTCAACGGTTCTTGCTATCGAAGGAAGAATTGCTGCCCGATGCTTTATTGCCGCTCGCTTAACGATAAATAACGTCCGTTTTTGAACCGTTGCGCAACAAGAAGACATTTATTCTATATAATTTTTCCTCTCGGGTCCTCCACATGTCCACATAATGCAAGTCCTTCTTCGTCATCGCGTCCGCTACTTCTTCTTGTCGTCGTCGAATGCGATTTTTATGAAATTCAATACCGATCTCTTTTTCGTCCACGCACCCAGCAAGAGCAGCGGCGGTTTCTTGTTTTTCTTCTCGTACCGGTCGACTTCTGTTATATTATTCTTTATACATTAAGAAATCTATTATTTTCTTTTTGCATCTTTTATTGCTCGCTGCCGTTGCTTTATAGTAAGACGTCGTTGGACGGTTGGATCGATGCGGCCGTAAACATTTTGAAAAATATCATCGAATTAAATTGTTGTAAATGGGAAAGCGGAGGCAAAGGAAAAGTATAATAAGCGCGAGATGGTCGGATGCCGTTTTGAATTGTTGCCAATGAAAAAGTGTGAAGGTTTCATACTTTTATGTTATTATTTATTTGTATATGATGGAGCGTTCAATCTCCATCCATCTCTCTCTCTCTCTCTCTGTGTGTCTCTCTCTCTCTCTCTCTCACGCACATACACGACTTTCCTCGTTTTCCTTTTTCCTCCTCACTCTTATCCGTACGTATTTGTCTTTCAGTTTCTTCACGTTGTTGTTGTTGTTCATCTCCTTCTTGCCGTTGTTGTTAGTCTGGTAGACTGTCGTCCTCGAGCCACTAACTAAACAGGACAAGTTTTTATTACCAACGATCCAGACTGATCCTTGTCTTTGATACCGGGTTTACCAAAAGGTAACATAAACAATATTTCTCTCTCTCCCTCACTCACTTAACTCTTCCCTCTGTCTCTCTTCCTGTGGCCATCTGTACAACTAGATCGGTATCAATAAATTGGTTAATTTAAGAATTGAAAAAAAAGGAGATTTTTTTTCCGGCTGCTCTTTGTTTTCTCCACTCGCCAAAAGGCACCAAGTGACGTACAAAATCAGCACGAGTTTCGTAATGATTTATATTTTACTAAATAGAGAAGGAATAGTGGGAGCAAGTGCGAGAGAGAGAGAGAGAGAGAGAGAGAGAGAGCGAGAGGGCACATTTCAAATTATCATTTAATTGTTTTACCTAACCGACGGATGATTAATTGTTATCAGTTTTAATGAAACGTATCGGGCAGTGCAAAACGATCGCAATCGGTCAATTATAAACGTCGACGAGCCATTAATTGTCTAATTGGAATTTCATTCGACTCGAAAGCCGCTCGGTGCAACAGCGCGAAGAAGAAGCGAAGACCGTTTATTGTTGTTATTCGATTAATACCTTCGCGTCGTCGTTTTGACCCGTCCACCTCCTACAACTTTATGGGCTACCAAACGATTTTAACCGGACAGAAGAACGTTCTTTTTTATTTATCTATAAATTATTATCACCGTACGGATACCCACCAGCACGACGAAGTGAAAGAGTTTAAATTGAATCCGTATCCACAAAAGAGAAAATTGCAAAAAAAGGGGCAACCGTCGTCCAACTTTTGGGCATATTTTATGATATTTAACGACCCTCTTCGGTGTTCGCTCCGCACAATTTTTATTGTTATTACTTTTCTCTCTCTCTCTCTTTCTCTCATTCTTTCGTTTGCTAAATTCACACACGCACATATTTCAAGTGAACGTTTTTAAACGAAAACGTCGACTGGCGATTGTAAATAAGTGGAGGAAGGAAAATTGGAAACGAAAGAGATTGAGGATGAAGGTGGAAGATATAGGAGTCAATTATTGTTTGCCACCCGGCGTTTCCAGAGGACAGAGAGAGAGAGAGAGAGAGAGAGAGTGGCAAAGAAAATTAACTTTCTGCGAGGAATAATAATTTCTGGTTGCTCGCTTCTAATTCTTCAGATCCTGAAATGGCAACTGCAGAAATAACAACAAAAGGAGAAACATCTCATATTATTATCATCATCTTTGTCGTCAACATACGAACGAACTCGTTGGTTACTTGCCGAAGACATTCTAGTCTTCATCTAACTGCTGCTGATGCTGGCGTACATCGATTGTTATAAAATTAAACGAATTTCTTTTATCTTCGACTCGATGAAATTTCGTTGCCTCTCTCGTTCCATTCGGTTTCTCTGCACGTCAAATGCTAAACAATTCCATCCGCAACTTATCTAGATCTAGGCATAAGTCGAATTACGTCTCTCGCAACTGCTATTTATCTCTATTCGATGAAAAAACGAAGAAGGAAAAACACACACAATTACATATTTGTGCAACTTGTCCAAATCCAATTGATCCGTATCTGCAGGAATGCGTCCGATTCCGTTTTCGTTTTTTTTTTTTTGCTTTAACTTTATCTATAACGTATGTTACATCGGGTTCGTCGATTGCTGTTGTTCGGTAGCAGCAAGAAGTCGAAGAACAAGAGCAACGGCGATATCATCATCATCGCCACGAATCGACTATTGATATAAAAAATAATAGAAAACTACACGGTCGTGTCATCATCATCATCGTCATCATCGTGAGCAGCATTAACTATGTACATCGACGTGAAGAAAGAAATAAAGGTACGAAAAGAGTCATTTTTTCACCAGTACCGTGGCATTCTCGAGAATCTTTAATCGGTTCCCTAATCTGAGCAGATTAATCTCGAGGAATTCGCTGCCAATCAAGCAAAGATTATAATGCCAACCTCTTGCAACGTTGGCTAATTGAAAGCCATTTGCGACACCCGAACGGACACGCATCGATTAGATTTGCCGTTTAATTAATATTTTGAAAAACAAAAACCCGACCGTCTCCGACGAAATTTGAATAATAGCGACGATAATGATAGTGTCGACGATGGCAATGACGACGATGATGAGGCAAACGCAAGAATTATCGGTCTCGTATATCAAGCGGTTGTTAAGCACTTGGAGCAACGGACGTTGTTGCACGCGAGGAAGAGAGACGAAGAATGAGTTGTGGTCCACGCGGAGGAACGCCCGTATGCCCGTACCGTTGGAAACGATGCGAAAGGGCGGAGCACTTTCGGCCACCAAAGTTCAAGAGGAACGGAAAATATAAACGAAATAAGTGTTTTCGTGTTTGTTTTCGGCATCTTCGGCTACCACTCAACATTCGCGTTGCTCGCCATCTGGTGCACAGATTGTATAGAGAAAATCCCTCGATCTAAACCGTGTATAGGCTTGTGTCTTGTGTGATGGCAGATCACCGAAGAGAAATCGAGGAAAACGTTAAATTCGACGATTACTATCGTCGTCTCTGTTAATTCGATGCCCACTTGTGACGTGGGTGTTCTTCGCTGGTCCCCATTCGGACGAATCTTAATTATATTGATTTTAAGTGGATGCCTTCGAGTGATCGCAACGATTCACTCTTCGGCTCGCTTCCTAAACCGAAACCATATGTAAATAATTCCATTATTTAAACTAATTGTTTTCGTACGGAAGAAAAAGAATCGCAATTATCGCTACGTTGCTGTTGAACGGACGGATATTAAATTAATTTATTTCTGTACAGATTGGAAATCGTAATCTACCTTCGGGACAACAACAAATCGTTCCTTCGATAACGCGAGGAATGCCTATGGGATAATCTAATAACGACGATATTAGCATGGGGGGAAGAACAGGGTTCGATAGCTGAAGATAACGTTTCGGAATTAATGCGAGCGTTAGCATGAATATAATTACGAGTAGGAATAGAATTATAATAACGTAACAGATTCGCTACAACTAAGCGATAGGATGCAAGAAGCGAAGTTGAACCTTCTGGTAGAGGAGGGATCGGATCGCTCGTTAAAGGCCGTCACGTGTTGTTATTATTAAAACTAATTCCAATTAGATTCATGCCAGAACCGATCGCCAGGATTATCAGAGCCTCATTGCATTCAACCTAACGGCTAAACCGGCCGCACGTCTTCCTCCTTACAGCCGAAGACCCGCAGGGGAATTTCCCCGATTTGTTAGTGCCACGTTTTAATCAAACGCTTCCATTTTTTCCGCGAATTTCACAATTAAATCAATCCCCTTTCGTTTTATGGCTGCGTTCGTTCGTTCGTTCGCGTCGAATTGCGAACGCTTAATTGTCGTCGTCTGCGAAGGCTAATTAAATAATTGCGAATATCGAAGGCGCCGCCCGTCGTAAAACGGCGTTTTTTGCGCACATAAACCTGACGTTACCGCGAAACTGGCGATCGCAATTATCTCGACGAACGTGAAAATTATTCGCATACAAGCGGTTTAATGAAATAATTGCCGCGCGCGCGCGCGGGCTGCCGCTGTCGCGCTAATTAAACAATTGAGACGAGCGCGTTTCTTCATCTCGCCTCGTCATCTCGTTTCGTCTCTTTCGGCAATTTTTGCAATCTGCACACGGCACCTCATCACAATACGTTTAATGATCTTCCACTCTCGTGCATGTTTGTGCGTAACAATCCTCGGATATCCGTACGCGGCTAATCGGTCTCGGATAAAGGCGAAAGATAAAGGAGAAAGAGAAGGAAGAAAAGAACGCCGAACGACCGGCGTGGAGGCAATTCGAAATAAAGTGCCTTCGAGATCGCTTTGTGCATACTGAAGGCGGTTTTGGTGGTTGTTGGTAGTTGTTGCTGGTGGTAATGATGATGGTAATAATAATAGCGTATAATAATTCCTTTTACTTTTGTTAACGAGATTCTTGTTTATTTTCGCGACCCTTTAATTAGGTACCGCGTTATATAAAGAAAGCAACGGAAAAGAAGAAGTCGGGCGAAGAGAGAGAGAGAGAGAGAGAGAAAGAGGGAAGGCAAAATAAAAAAAAATTGCAAGACTTCTTCTTTTCGGAATTCGCTTTTGGTTAGCGCTAACAAAAAAAAAGGGCGAAAGAGCGAGAGGAAAGTATAAATTAATAAGAGCGCAAGGGAATTGTTGGTTGGCTTGAATAAAGAATGAAAAGAAGATGAAGAGGAACAAAAAGGACGACGTCGACGAAGAGGAACAGGAAAAAATTACCAAGCTGTGTATGTATGCGCGTGTGTTTGTGTATGTGTAACGTTGGCGATTTTCTCATGAAGCCGCCGTTCGTGTGTTTGTTTAAGCTGCAATTACAGGCCCAGACATTGTAATCACCGGGACTCCAATTAAAATAATGGACCGATGCCATGAACTATTAACGTTTTACCTTCTTACATTTATACCTTATAACAATTCATTCTTCGCTCTCCCTCTCTCTCTCTCTCTCGCAGTGTTTTTTCCCCTTTTAGTTCTTACTTTCCTTTCCCGAAGCACACACACAAAGAGCGACGGAGGAAGAGGGCGAGAAAGAGAGAGATAATGAGATACTCTTCATCGTTTCGGGTATGTTTATTCGTTTGTGCATTACACGCACCCTCCAGCCAACACAATGTCAATTAAAATCTGCGAGGACGAAGAAGGATACTTTGTATTTGCTTTCTCCCCCCGTAGATTCGTAATTGAATAATTCCCTTAGTGCGCATTATAACAGTGTTATTCTCGTTCTTTATTACCGTGCTTCGATTATAAAGCAATCACAATCAATCTCGCCGTTTGTGTAACCATATCGCAACAATGCGGCAACAAACAATGAAAGGAGAGAGCGAGAGACTTTTATGTTAGCAGCGAATATGACTAATTTCTCGCTACGATTATCGATAGCCGATAATAAATTCTCTTGCGTTTGTTGTGCTCGACGAGCGAAAATAAGACGGAGCTCTCTCTGGGCGAAATAATTGTGTCTCTCGTTTCACCTGGCCGCTGTATTAATGTCATCGAATAAGGATAATTTATTGGACAGTTCGCGCGGTCTTAGAGTGAGTTAATGTTTACGGATCGTGCACTTAATGCCGGCAATAAATCGTCGCTTAACGTTCCGCATCGTTCTCGCTCGCTCGCGCACACACGCTTTCTGCTCAATTTAATTTCATTCAATTTCTTATTAATATTTCATGGTATTAAAGCGAAAATAAAAGCGAGACGTGGCTCTCGTTTACCGGCCGAACAAAATTAATGGAACCTTAATAATAGCTTCAATCGAAATCTAACATTCTTCATCCGCGCACGTTACGACTTTCAATGAAGTGTGTGAACCTAAACGGATTTGGAAAATTTAATAATTTTTTTTATTTAATTCTTTCAACCTTTTCGGTTGCAGTGCGTAACGGATACTCCTGCGTTCCGGTCGCCCTCGCCGACGGACTCGACATTAAGCTGAACGCGGCCGTCAAGAAGGTCGAGTACAATCATCGAGGCGTCGAGGTAACCGTCCACAATCCGAGGAATCTGAGCAGCACCAACACGTATCACGGTCAGTACTCGTCTTCGCACCCGAAGGCGACAGTTAAAGTTGACTAGCTCCTCGTCATTTCGTCCCCTAAGCGATTCCTTCGGCATTTGTTTGTCTGCCATTCGACTCTAGGCCCGTGCAGAATTTCGTGCGGTTGTTTCAAGAAAAAATCATTTCGCAAAGTGCACATTTCGGACAACTGCTTCTTTTCCCTTTTTAATCAGGGCTCTAATGCCGCTAGAGCCGCTCGCGGCATTTGCGTATGGCATTTGTATGGCGATGATGCCATGGCGCAAAGAACGGCTCAAAAATGGTGTCCGTGGTTTAAAGAGGGCGATTTCTACGTCCAGGACCAGATCCATGTCGGTCGACCATCTGAGTTTGATGAAGAGGGATCAACACGAAAATGCGCGTCAAACAACAAAAGTGTTGGTTAAGCTAATGGATTGTGACCATTTATCGGCGGTTCGCCGCTTGCTCTACGATTGCTGCGGGTTGCGCGCCCGTCATCGCTCAACTCAAGATCACAAGCGACGTTTTCTTCGGCGGACAGTCATCGACGATGCAAAATGGTGCGTGTAGGTCGACTTGAAGCGAATCCGCGAGCAAAACAACATCTTCGCCAGCGTAAATCGATGTCTTGCGTATGGCGGGACTGGAAAGGCATCGTCCACTGCGAATTTCTTGAAAGGCATCGCGAAAGTTCGCTTATTTTTTTTTGTTTAAAATTAAGAAGAAATTAGTCTAGAACACCGCGCGAAATTATGCATCGACCTAACTTGAATTTAATCCCTGACCTTTGTGCAAAAAGTTTAACATCTTCGGGGAGTTACGCGTCGTCACCGTAATCTTTGGCGATTAGAATGTGCAATGAGTGCGGTTTTGGGTTTAGATCGAACAGAAGTTGTCACTTTGTCTTAACAGCGACGGAATAATTGTCGTTTGTTCTTGTACGGCGTGTTTGTCCAAGCTGAAGTCGGTTAAAATCTTAAGGGAGATGTGAAGGAACGGAGCGTTAATGTAGGCGCGGTCGTCCATAAATCCGTACGCAACGCCGGAACCCCCGGTTTCGCTCTCGTACGATACGAGCACGTATGTGCCGTTACCGTATAATAAATTCTCCTCTTGCGCGTCTTCTCTCCGTCTTCCGCCGTTTATACGCCCGTTACATCCACTTAAAAAGCCGAATCGAACGCACAAAACGTGTTCTTCTTGCAACTGACGATACCAATTAAAGTGGTAGTAGTAGTAGTAGTCGCCTTCGAAGCAGAAGAGGAATAATAATAAGAACGAGAGTTGGTGAGCAAGAGAACAAGGCGCTGTTGGTTGTGTGTGCTTATTTTATATTCGAGTGCGATTCATTAAGGTGACGGTCATTAGTTCGGAAGATCAAAATCGGCCGGCTTACAAACGCGCTAACAGACGGAAGAGAGAAGGATGGCGAAAAGAAAACAGAAATGAAGAAGAACGAGAGAGCGTGTGTCTTTCGCTCATTTATTTATTTATATAAATAAAGGTGCGTTTAAGCGAAAGACGAGCTGGAACGAATATAAAAGGAGTCTCTACGAATGTATGTTGCGTATGGAGTACGTTTCGCGCAGTTCGAGCACGAAGAAGACGACAGAAGAGTGCGAATATGTTTTATGTATGCGATTAATAGACTACATGCAGCAGGAGAACGACGGATGGGAAGGAGAGAGACGTGCGAAAGGAAAAAGGGCGTTTTATGTTATAATACACGGTTAAATATTCCACAAAAGTGGTTAAAGATCTTCCCGCAAAGACAATGCATGTCGTAGCATTTAAGTACTTGTCTCCGGGGAGTAACGCCATAAGTTGAGCCTCCTTCTTTTCTCCATGCTCCTCTGTCTGTTTTCGTTTTGCTTCGATCCTTTTTCTACCCCGTAACAAACGATCCGCTACATTAGTTCTTATTAACATTCTCGAACGTTAACAGCAAGAATGGCAAGCAAAAAGCCACGTCACTCCAGTTCCTCTGCCCTCCACGCAAATTGCAACCTTTCATATCTCGGCGATTCGTATGCGCACGAAAAATGTCCGCGCCGCAAAACAAAAGTAAGCGATGGACGAATAACTTGCGATGCTTATTTTTCTCGTAAACACCGTCCATCCAGCCGACGTGGTCTTGTGCACGTTACCGTTAGGCGTGTTGAAATTGAGCGTTGCACCTGCCAGCGGCCAGCTGAACACCGTGCAGTTCGCGCCGCCGTTGCCCGACTGGAAGACGTCCGCCATACAGCGATTGGGCTTCGGCAATCTGAACAAGGTCGTGCTCTGTTTCGAGCGGATCTTCTGGAATCCGCAGGCGAATCTGTTCGGCCACGTGGGCAGCACGACCGCGAGCCGCGGCGAGTTGTTCCTCTTCTGGAACTTGTACAAGGCCCCCGTTCTGTTAGCCCTCGTCGCCGGCGAAGCGGCCGCCATCATGGAGAACGTCACCGACGACGTCATCGTTGGACGGTGAGTACGCATGATGGTGCGTTTACGCGCGAGAGTTTCCCGCGCGAGTTTTCCAATGAACCGGTAGAAGACGGTAGAACACGAATAGCACACGAATATCAAACGATGACGTCCGAATGTACGTTACAAATGCTTAGAGTCTGCGCAATAACGTGCGGGAGCCGTGACGTACGAGAAACTCGCAAGTAAACTCTCTCGCGCGTAGACGCACCGTAACGATCGGAGAAAGAATGACGAAATCGAATTCACGTTTCAGTTGTATCGCGGTACTGCGCGGCATCTTCGGGCAATCGGGCGTGCCGCAACCCAAGGAGACGGTGGTGACCAGATGGCGGGCGGATCCGTGGTCGCGCGGCTCGTACAGTTTCGTCGCCGTCGGCAGTTCCGGCAGCGATTACGATTTGCTCGCGTCGCCGGTGATACCGCCGAACGCGCAAGGCGTCTCGGTCACGTCGGGCGCGGCGCGCGTCTTCTTCGCCGGCGAGCACACGATCCGCAATTATCCGGCGACCGTGCACGGCGCGTTTCTGAGCGGTTTGCGCGAGGCCAGTCGCATCGCCGATCAGATCATCGGCAACCCGTGTTTGCCGGTGGCGGCCGAATAATAGCAGTACGGAGACGAACAAACTCGATAATAGTGCGTAGTTGTTCCTCGTTTCGAATGCGATTGTCGCGATCGCGATTGCGCTTAATCGCTTTAGTTTAATTAGGTGCAACAATATCCCTTCGATTAGCTTCGAACTAATCGTATCATTTCATTACGTTGTTCTCGTTTTCGCTTTAAGTCGCACGATTTTTTACTCATCACACCTTCATTACCGTTTGTACACCGTCTTTTCGGTTTTTAATAAAGAAGAGCTATATTATCGAAGCACATTCGTGCATGATCCTCATCGGTCTCCACTTCGAACGTATTTTGGTGGCAGAAGGAGCGTTAACTCTTCTTTAATTAGAATGAGATTTATTAAAATGAGAGCGGACGCACATCATCATCGGTACGTTATTACTGGCGATCGAAAACAACGTGACTCTGAGAGGGAACACGAAGAGGAAGCGTAAAAGGGAGAGAGGAAAGGAAAACGTTTCGGTCGATCATTTATTTCCAATATAACGAGTTGCCAATAAACAGGTGTCGGACATTAATGCGCTTCTCTCTTATAACAGGCCAACGCCGGGGCCGCTTCTTGTGCATATAAAATATTTTTTTATCGCGCCTCCTTCATCATCATCATCATCGTTTCTCGTTATTTGTTATTAATAAGGCAGCGGCAAAACGGTAGGTAGGCCATCGACGAAATTATAATTGAATCTTTATTTGGATTAGTGTATGTTCTTTTAGGTTTATCCGGAGCAAAGGACTTTATGTAAACTAAATTGATAGAGTGTGATCTATTCAGATGCACTTTTCTTCTTCCGTCTCTTCATTCTTCTGGAATCTAAGCAATTCCATTAATTGGACCGCGTGATTACGTTTTTGCCCACCATTTCTTTTTCCTTGTTACCGCTCGCCGCGATTTAATATATAAATGTGTGTTGTATCCTATAAATAATTAATTAAAATATTTAAAAGTTAATCAAGCACAGTTTGTCCGTTGCTGGTTTGGGCGTGACCGAAAAAACGGAGATTAATGATCCGATTAAAATTTTAATCAACATTTTTCTTTTTTGTTCTCAATGTTCAAGACGTCGCTGTTGTTGTTGCACTTAATCGTTAACTCATTCTCTTTTTTTGCTTCGTGTTCGCTTTTCTTGAGCATAATTGTTACTGATAAACTAGATGGATATGAAGATTATCAGTGGAATATTGAGAAGGAAAAGTCTTTTAACTGATCGACACTCTACGCATTAAAATTTAATTTTCGCTGCATTTCATATGGGTATACATTAATATAATCTAAGAGTGATTATTATAAAAATATTTTAATGAAGAACTCGCATTTCAAACGGAAATAATTATTAACAGGATTACAGTCATTTCTTAACTACGCATCGCAAAAGTGCTACGCTTTAGTTAATCATTCATTTATATTTAAATCGAATAAAATAATAGGAACATTATCAATATAATATGTATAATCATAACATGTTTCTTGATAATACTGTTGATCAAAATTTCGCTCCATAAATAACCGTACAGAGTCTCTACGCTTCAAATAGCTGAACTACAACCGTTTCAATACCTCGAACAGAGAGGGCAGAAGTAATAAAAGCAATTGTCATTGCCGACAACTTCATTATTTACATGTTTAACTTCCTATTATCTTTAGTTCAATGTTTATTTTGGTTTTAACATAGTGATTTTATTATAAAGAACTTAACAGCTTGTGTTTTTACGTGTCGTCTTAAATATTTATTTGGTACTCGAGTATTCATTGTCTAATACTCATGACTTGTGCTAGCACTATATTAATTCTACGAATTATTTTCTCTTTTAGCAATCATTGCGTCCCAGATTGATGCACAATATTTAGAGGATAGTAAAGGAAGCTATGTTAAGTGAAATGAAAAGTTGTTGCTAATGCTGCAATATATTTTCTACCAGCAACAAGAGAGTGAATATATTTGGAAATACAGGTTCAATTTGATGGTGAGTATACTTCCATCTAATAGTAGTCAAATACTTTTACAAAACAGTAATATTAATACAGATTCATGTATAAACCACATGTTCCTAGAAATTTATTATGATATTCAATTGGAATATTGTAAATTTCAAATACTATTGCAAATTCATAAACATATTAGAACATTATCATGTTCAAATGCTATTTTTGGAAGAAGAATATACTTAACAGGTATGCACACTATTCATTCTTGCTCGGATTTGTAAATTATTTGCACAGATAAAAGAGATTTTTTTTATTAACAAGAAATATTAAATTACATATTTTATCTAAATTTAATTTTTTCAAGTTTCTTCATGATTCTAAATCTTACACATGTGATGATAATTGTCTTCTTCCTCATTATAAGTCTCATTGCCAAATTCATGTGTATGACCAACCACATTGGTTTTATCATGGAAGCTGCTTCTCATGTTCATTCTTAGCTCTTTCATTTGCTTCTGATACTTATCGCTAGCTCCTCCAGTTCCTCTTCAATTTTCTCCTTACTGCCCCATACTTCTAATACACCCTCCTCATTCTGTACTTGTAGGTATAGCTTCATTTCACCCCAATTAACATTGTGTTATTTTTTCTGATATATTTCTTCCATTGCTTCTGTTTTTGTAATGAGCTTGTGCAATTCGGGATCTTTACATTTATCAGAAACATTATAGACGAATGTTTCCAACAACCAGGAAACTGCAAAACGTTCTTTACACATTCAGCCAGTAATAAAATTTTTCGTATAATAATATTCCTTGACATATTTACTGCAGAATTGCCGGTATAATAGGGACATCTAAAGTTGTTGTCGCAATGTTTAGGCCCTCGTTTAGAGAGGGCGCAGGGTTGTATCTGTCATGTTCGCAATTATTACTCTTGTTGACACATCTCCATACATTATCTTTGATATATATGTCAAAAACATATTATCTTTAACTTTAAACTTGGTGCCTGTGTATTGTGAATTGAAAAGCCTATTCTCATGTATTAATAATGTGTGTAAATTATTTCTGTTTTAGGAATCATTACAGTCCATGATACATACACAAAATATAATTTAGTGATCTGGATTCAGGACAAACAGCAACATGTACCATCACATACTATTATGTGGAAACAACATGAGTGATGATGAATCAATATTAATATGAAGAAATTTATATTGAAGAATAAAGTATCCTTTTTTCTAAATAGAAACTAAATCTATAATAATTGTAAATTAGGATAACCTTAGAAGATACTTTGTTTTTATAAAAACTATTAATGATTTAACACTTATTGTTGAATCATTAAATAATTTTATGAAAGTATAGTAAAAAAAATTATTGTAAGATAGAAAATGCTATGTTTTTATAAAAGCTATTACTGATTTAAAACTTATTGTTGATTCAATTAAATAATTTTATGAAAGCATAGTAAAAAAATAATTGCACAGTAGATTGTACTTTATTTTTATAAAAACTATTAATGATTTAACACTTATTGTTGAATCATTAATTAATTTTATGAAAGTATAGAAAAAACTAATGTAAGATAAAAGATGCCTTGTTTTTATAAAAAAAACTTAATGATTTAACATTTATTGTTAAGTCATTCAATGTTTTTATGAAAGCAAGGTAAAAATACCATTGGAATATAGAAGATACACTGTTTTTATAAAAATTATTAATGATTTAACAATTACTGTTAAATCTTTTATTATTTTAAAGATTTAACAGTAAGTGTTAAATCAATAACAATTGTTATGAAAGCAAAGTATTTGTTAGTTATGATAAATAATATAAAATTACAATGTAATGTATAAAATTATAGAATGCTCACTTAATAAAGGCAATTTAAATGACTCTTCTTTTTAATTTGTAAGGTTTATATTCAAATCTTGATTGACATTAGTTTAGCTTTTCACTCATAGAGGGCGCAACGTGTCCGAGTTATGCAGGGTTCAGACCTTCACTAATCAAATATAATTCGATTATTTTTCCCGCCAAAATATTTGGACGGCCGACCTCCGCGGTCCTTATATTCTCCTAATATTTCTCGAATTAAAACGTTGAAAATTTTGCGAGAGGTCGAGAATTTTTCCCGCCAAATATTAGGATCGACGACCTCCTCGGTCCTCATGTTCTCCTAATATTTCTCGAATTAAAAGTCCGAGAAATTCGCGAGCATTCGTCGAGAATTTTTCCCGCCAAATATCAGGATCGACGACCTCCTCGGTCCTCATGTTCTCCTAATATTTCTCGAATTAAAAGTCCGAGAAATTCGCGAGCATTCGTCGAGAAATTTTCCCGCCAAATATCAGGATCGACGACCTCCTCGGTCCTCATGTTCTCCTAATATTTCTCGAATTAAAAGTCCGAGAAATTCGCGAGCATTCGTCGAGAATTTTTCCCGCCAAATATCAGGATCGACGACCTCCTCGGTCCTCATGTTCTCCTAATATTTCTCGAATTAAAAGTCCGAGAAATTCGCGAGCATTCGTCGAGAATTTTTCCCGCCAAAATATCAGGATCGCTTACCTCCTCGGTCCTCATGTTCTCCTAATATTTCTCGAATTAAAATGTCGAGATATTGGAGAAACTAACTGGATCTTTTTTCTTTCTCTATTTTTTTTTTCATGGTGAATTCGAATTGTAAATTAAAGATTCTGGTTGTATTTTAAAATTGTTTATTATATAAGTATATTTGAATGTTGTAATAATATTAAAATAAACATAATTACAGTAATTATTGCCTTGTTTTCATAAGAATATTTGAAGATTTAATAACTATCATTGAATCTTCTTTAATTCTTATGAAAACAAAGTCTAGAATACATTACAACATTATTCTTGCCTTGTTTTCATAAGAATATTTGAAGATTTAACCATTAGTATTAAATCTTCTTTAATTCTTATGAAAACAAAGTATAGAATACATCACAATCTCATTCTTGCCTTGCTTTCATAAGAAAATTTGAAGATTTAGCAATTAGCATTGAATCTTCTTCAATTCTTATGAAAACAAAGTATACAATGTATTACAATCTTATTCTTGTGTTGTTTTCATAAGAATAATTGAATATTTAACAATTTATGTTAAATCTTCTTTAACTTTTATGAAAACAAAACAACTACTATCTTACAATTATTCTTTTACTATGCTTTCATAAAATTATTTAATTGAATCAACAATAAGTTTTAAATCAGTAATAGCTTTTATAAAAACATAGCATCTTCTATCTTACAATAATTTTTTTTACTATACTTTCATAAAATTATTTAATGATTCAACAATAAGTGTTAAATCATTAATAGTTTTTATAAAAACAAAGTATCTTCTATGTTACAATTTTTATAAAAACTAAATAAACTGTACATTATTATTCCTACCTTGTTTCTATAAAAATATTTAAAAATTTAACAATAGGTGTTAAATTTTGTTTAATTTTTATAAAACCAAAGGTTATCCTAATTTACAATTATTATAGATTTAGTTTCTATTTAGAAAAAAGGATACTTTATTCTTCAATATAAATTTCTTCATATTAATATTGATTCATGATCACTCATGTTGTTTCCACATAATAGTATGTGATGGTACATGTTGCTGTTTGTCCTGAATCCAGATCACTAAATTATATTTTGTGTATGTATCATGGACTGTAATGATTCCTAAAACAGAAATAATTTACACACATTATTAATACATGAGAATAGGCTTTTTAATTCACAATACACAGGCACCAAGTTTAAAGTTAAAGATAATATAATGTTTTTGACATATATATCAAAGATAATGTATGGAGATGTGTCAACAAGAGTAATAATTGCGAACATGACAGGTACAACCCTGCGCCCTCTCTAAACGAGGGCCTAAACATTGCGACAACAACTTTAGATGTCCCTATTATACCGGCAATTCTCCAGTAAATATGTCAAGGAATATTATTATACGAAAAATTTTATTACTGGCTGAATGTGTAAAGAACGTTTTGCAGTTTCCTGGTTGTTGGAAACATTCGTCTATAATGTTTCTGATAAATGTAAAGATCCCGAATTGCACAAGCTCATTACAAAAACAGAAGCAATGGAAGAAATATATCAGAAAAAATAACCCAATGTTAATTGGGGTGAAATGAAGCTATACCTACAAGTACAGAATGAGGAGGGTGTATTAGAAGTATGGGGCAGTAAGGAGAAAATTGAAGAGGAACTGGAGGAGCTAGCGATAAGTATCAGAAGCAAATGAAAGAGCTAAGAATGAACATGAGAAGCAGCTTCCATGATAAAACCAATGTGGTTGGTCATACACATGAATTTGGCAATGAGACTTATAATGAGGAAGAAGACAATAATCATCACATGTGTAAGATTTAGAATCATGAAGAAACTTGAAAAAATAAAATTTAGATAAAATATGTAATTTAATATTTCTTGTTAATAAAAAATCTCTTTTATCTGTGCAAATAATTTACAAATCCGAACAAGAATGAATAGTGTGCATACCTGTTAAGTATATTCTTCTTCCAAAAATAGCATTTGAACATGATAATGTTCTAATATGTTTATGAATTTGCAATAGTATTTGAAATTTACAATATTCCAATTGAATATCATAATAAATTTCTAGGAACATGTGGTTTATACATGAATCTGTATTAATATTACTGTGTTTTGTAAAAGTATTTGACTACTATTAGATGGAAGTACACTCACCATCAAATTGAACTTGTATTTCCAAATATATTCACTCTCTTGTTGCTGGTAGAAAATCTATTGCAGCATCAGCAACAACTTTTCATTTCACTTAACATAGCTTCCTTTACTATCCTCTAAATATTGTGCATCAATCTGGGACGCAATGATTGCTAAAAGAGAAAATAATTCGTAGAATTGATATAGTGCTAGCACAAGTCATGAGTATTAGACAATGAATACTCGAGTACCAAATAAATATTTAAGACGACACGTAAAAACACAAGCTGTTAAGTTCTTTATAATAAAATCACGTATGTTAAAACCAAAATAAACATTGAACTAAAGATAATAGGAAGTTAAACATGTAAATAATGAAGTTGTCGGCAATGACAATTGCTTTTATTACTTCTGCCCTCTCTGTTCGAGGTATTGAAACGGTTGTAGTTCAGCTATTTGAAACATAGAGACTCTGTACCGTTATTTA
Source organism: Hololepta plana (assembly GCA_963695495.1). Classification (NCBI taxonomy): domain Eukaryota; kingdom Metazoa; phylum Arthropoda; class Insecta; order Coleoptera; family Histeridae; genus Hololepta; species Hololepta plana. The sequence continues at coordinate 819,974 of OY968839.1, read as the reverse complement.
TGGAGCGAGATTTTGAATTTTGAAAGAATAATAGAATTGCTAAATTGTTAGATTTGAGATATTTTATCTAATCCATAATAAAAACATATATTTAGGTGATTTATATATACCGCAATTTGTAGGAATATATGTCTGTTTAGAATATTATGCAAATATAATTACTTTAATACTATTAAAAGCGAGTAAAATCATCACACAATTTAAAGCGGCGGCTAGACGACATTCATTTTCCATATATTTTTATTCGCTCCGTATGAACGCTTATAAATTGAAATATAACATTTGAAAACGATCCGAGGAGCGCTTATATTTCTAGTAGCAAACAAACAAACCTTTTGAGTCGAATAGTAAACGTAATTGAGAAAGCTTTTAATTTATAGCGCCAGCTTTCACGAACGGGATTAAATTGCGAGAAGCGATGGGAATTCATAAAGTCTATTGTCTGCTTTAACGCTATCTGTAAAGTTATGCGTCGCGTGTAAAGTTCGGCCGTTTCATATCTTGTAAAACAGATCGTAAAGTTTTATAAGGCGCAATTTGAAGAGTTTAATAGTTTGCCGAGAACTGGAAAAGAGGAGGGACCGAAGTGTCCCTATTGTTGAGACGCGAGAGCACTACAAAAATGGGGATAGACTGCAATTTTGCGACCGATTGCCGTTCATTGTTACTACTCGTAAACTAACTGATAATAGATGAAAAATGCGAAACGCGAGGCGTCCAATAAGGACGATAGGCACCAACTCCACTACAAGAGTCGATGTTCCGTTCGTGGCGGATTTCCTTCCCGTTCCTTTTTTTCGTTAGCGCTCGCTTTTATTTAATAATGCGAACGGCTTACAGGAAACAGAAATTGCACGTGCAGTAAAAAAAAAAACAACCCGTACGTTTCCCTTAGCAATCCTCTTGCTTTAGCATCTCGGTGATACATACGTTGCGCGACACATGTCAGATCTAATCGTAAACGCTCCTTTAAACGCAAACAATAATAAAAGAAACGGAGAAGGAAGGACGTGTACGTACGAAGAAGAAGAAGAAGATGAACAAGGAAGAAAGGGTGGGCGGAATTTCGTAATTCTGGCACAGAGAGCAAGAAAAGGGATGAAGAGGAACGGTCGTCATTTCGGTCCGTGGATTTTACTGCCGCCAATAATGTTCTCTTGCTCGACTGCCATTTATTTCTGCATTACGTCTTTCAATCTCTTCCCACTAACAACTCGCGTGCATGATGGACGTTGCGGAACTTTAGCTTCACGTTTACAACCGAATCCCGATTAAAAAAGAGAAAGAGAGAGAGAGAGAGAGGAACGAGTCCATTAGATTTAGTGCTCGATTCGAAATAACGCGTTGCGAGATTTATTTAAGGATTTAAACACGAAATTAATTATCTAATAATAATACCGAACCGGCATAGATGATGATGATGTCGAGGAGCGAAGAGGCGAAGGGAAGAAAGACGAACGGTTCGGTTTTTGGTTACACGACGTATTACAGATAAATTGTGTACCTATTGACCGTATAAATTGCTCGAAAGCGGACATGGAAGCGGAGAGAAAGAGCGAGCGAGAGACACGCTTCTTCTGATAGATGTTCAAACACACAGACCTTCTTCTTCTTATATACGTACCCTAATAACTATCCTTTGGCTTTTCGGTAACTTTAGACGGAACGTTCCGTGACCGTTGTCCGTTCGCCCATCCGTTTTACTCCATCACCGAAACCGTACGTTTTGGGAACTTTGTTCTCGACCATCATCGTCATCATCATCATCAGCAGCAGCAGCAGCAGCAGCATCGTCTCTTTCACGTGTCTTCCTCCGTTCTTCTCTTTTCCGTTCTGTTACGACGCACGACGACGGTTTCGGACAATACGCGACCTGCAAACGATTTATAGCATCAGACTTCAATTTTTGACGTGATTCCGTTTCTATATTCGTCGTAATAACATCGAGACGTTTAGCAATTGCAAATCTACGACTTCTTTTGATAATCATTAAATGGCAGAAGACAATTTCGGTCTTAACGACTATCTAAATTTTCAACCTCATCCTGTCGAAGTGTAAAGCCCTTGTGCGAGCGTTCCTCGAGCTTTCTGTTTCCTCTGCAGAAGGGGATTTCTTCAAGAACTTCATAACCCTCAATCACGCCCTCTATCGCCTATTACTTTGAGCAGCGGCCAGTAACTCATCCTTCGCAAGGCTTTTTCGTGTGCAATTCATTCTGCAAAATAAAATAAACAGGTTCATTTCAGATGCTCAATATGTACCGTTCATTGGTCAAGACCATTTCCTCGACTTTCTTGTTGATTTCTATCGCGACTGTTGCTTTTGAAGCTCTAGGACGACATCGATGCATTTCGAATGCTTCTTGTGCCGGTTTAAAACTCGTTCGCTCAAACATAAACGGCTTCGTAGCAAGAGTCGCCCAATGTGGACCGAATTCGTTCGTGGATTGCCTTCGCTGTTTCCCCATCCGAAAAACGCAGAATCGAATAACATTTCGACGTCCAATTTTATCCAATTTTATCCACCTTCTTCATCATCTGAAACACGTGAATCGAAATGGACTTTTAAGCAAGTTATTATTGCCAGAGTTACGTGCAAAATGAAATTTGTCGTTTGGAAAAGGCGAATTTATACGACTGCATCGCAATCTTTTCCGATCCCCTGCAATAGCTAAACGAAACGAGTTATTTCTCGAAAATCGAGTGAAGGCTAATTAAAGCGATTGGTTGTTTGTCTAGATTTTATTAAAAAAGGGCTCGTGTACGCGCGACGTGATGGACGCACAGTACGAAAGGGCTTATTGCCGTCAACGGCGGAGAAGAATAAAAAACAGCAAGTACATAATGCAATGATAATAATAATAATAAGGATTTCCTATTAAAAGTTCAACGAAACGGGACGACGATCCACGTTGAAGTTAATTGAACTAAACGAAAGCTTCGGGAAACGAGAGGAAGAGAGACAAATAAATATACGGGGAAACGTGGAACAATAATCTTCTTTTAACGATAAGAGAACTGCATCATCATCATCATGATCCGCTCCCCGAAGAAGCTATAACGTCGAGTAAATTGAATTCTTTAATATTTCATACGGAATAAATGCGAGCCCGGCATCATTACATTATTAAGACGAATGCACGCAGTGGAGGAGTACGTGTGTGTGCCGCACTTGGACGAGGTACGAGGACGTTCTCTCTCTCTCGAAAACGACTAATTGACATGCATCTTCGGGTATTAGTCTTCAGTCTCGATTTCAAATTTTCCGCACGAAATACATCGTCGTCCGTCGATGACGCCGATTGACAATGTTACCAATTGGAATTTGCACTGTTCTTTCTCGCGTTCGTTCGTTCGTTCACATTTCCATTCAATTATTCATCAGACACACACACACACACACACATCTATGCACGTTACTCGTAAATCATTCGCTCTTCTGCGCCATCATCAAAGTTTCAAACGAGATGCATTCCGGCGAGATGGAATACGATACGTGTTATGCTTTAGAGAAACGGGAAGCGGCGAAGAAGGACGCGCCTTAGCCAAATTCTAATCGCCTCTCTTCTCCGCGACGCAAAAAGCTGCTGATGGTAACGCAAATCCCTCGTCCTCCTCCTCCTCGTTCTTTTCGCCATTGCATTCCGTTCGTTTATCGCGAATATTAAAAAAAAATAACAAACACAACTCCAACCGATTCATCGAACGAGAATCCGCATTGACGCATCAGACTAATCCCCGTCGTCCGGCCTTTTCCGCTTCTTCATTCGGGCGCACATCTTCTCCCCGCGAAGAGGCTCAATCAATCGCGGACGGATTCGTGCGAAAATCGCCATCCGGCCGTTGGGCGACGTTTGTATTTGCGCGTTGCGACGTTCGCAAGTAGAAATAAACGCGCGGGAGATTTTGCTTGATAACGTTAGCGAAAAGCTTATTTCGCCATCGTCCTGTTCGCCCGTTTGTCGTCGTCCCCTTTGTGCCTTGTAGTCGCGGCCACGCGGGGGCGTTAGATCGTTTCCTCCTCGGTTCCTCCACTTCGAGGCGAAGGAGAAATTAACACGCGTCTCGCGTTCCCGTTATTAGGGCCGTGCCGTTATCAATGCGAGAGAGGTGATATGTAATTGTTAAAAATGAGGAAAAAGTGTGTGTGTGTGCGGGGGAAAACGAGGATAAGGCCGAAGGAAAAGGAGATAAACGGGCGGGACGAGGAAAAGAATTGCTCTCGGCGGATGCGATGAATATCAAGCGCGTGAAATTCCCTCTTTTTTTTTTTTTTTTCGTTTTAAGTAGCGCCGTTGGTTATGGAAAACACCTCGCCCCGTTTCTCTTCTTCGCCCTTTCTCGCGCCGAGGCCCTCGCCAATATGCAATAAGTCTTTTCGACACGTCCGTCACGTGTGTACGTGTCCCGTTAAGTTCAAAACTGACACGGAGTCCGGAAGGGCGCGTTGAACGAACCGGAAAAGGGGCAAAACAACGAAAAAACAAACAAACAAACAGACGGTGAAAATGAGCCGCCGATAATTCGCAATTAAGCCTCTTCCTCCTTGCACTTTCGCGTCGCAATGAAAAATCTTTCGAATATGCAAATTGTTTGCCATTTTTTTCCGTCATCGCGTCATCATTAGTTTCGTTTAACGTTACGATACGTGAGTGGAATATTTGCGGCGGCCCTTTTTTGTTTAACGCCCCTGTCCCTCATTAATGTTATCGATAGCGATCTCGATCTCTTTTGCTTTGCGCCACGTTTCGACGTTTGTTGGCGTTCTTTCGCGTAAATCGCATTGTCTGACGTCTATATTATGTAGGCGTACCGTATGGGAATTGAATAATGCTCTTTTAAATTGACGTCACCGAATTCAGCAGTTTTTCCTTCGTCTCTCTCTCTCTCTCTCTCTCCATTTCCGCAACCTTCCACTCTACTCCCTTAGATCAACCGAAATGCAAACTTCTTACAGCTTTTCCCTTTGCTCTTCGCTTATTCTTCGTAGAATTACGATAGGAAAATGGATGATGATGATGATGATGATGGTTGGTTGGTTTGCGTTCGTGTGTGTGTGTCTCCGTGAACCGTATCTCGAATCCATTTTCCGTTGGACTACTGTCTCGTGGGAAATTCGAATTTCTTCCCTTCTTGCTTTCCTCTCCCCCAAAACACTTTTCTTTCGCTCTACTCGTCCTTTTCGCTCGCGCGTACATTTTCCACGGTTAAGGTTACCTGATACTCCCGGCTTATGGGTAAATGATGGAAACATTATGTACAAACAAATAGTGAGAGAGATGGGGCGCAAAAGGAAACGGAAGAAACGCAACGAAAAAATATACGAAGAAGGTGGGATAAAATTGTCACCATATTTCACGTATTAGAATGCAAACTATCTTTGGGTTACTGTCTTCCCGATGCTTTCGCACTATTTATTTTCCTCTCTCTCTCTCTCTCTCTCTTTCTCTCCCGCAGACTCGTGCCTTCGCATCGATTGATTTTTATTTTCTATCCCATTTCTGTTATCTATTCTTCATTGTGCCACATAATATTTCTTCGCCAGACGTCTATAATCGAATTCCATTGCGAAGCCGGGGAAACCCCCGACCGTGAAATGTCACTTTGCGTTCGCGTTTGTCAGTGCGCCGCTTTAAAGACCTCTCGGACTTTTGGGCCGAAAACTTTCGCAACGAAATAAGAGAAACCGTTCGAAATAATCGAATTGGATTATTACGACTCGACGAATGTTTTACCAGCCAAAGACGTAACGTAACGCAACGCTTGTTGATTAAGAAACAACGATGATTGATGCGTTTATCGCTTTGGCTCGTTGTATCAATTAATCGTGGCATTTATTCGTGAGGCGCGTTTTTCTTTTTGGTGGATGCGCCAGACTGTTTAATTTCGTAGGGGAACGCCTAACAGATGGCAGACGTATCGGAGGATATCAAGAGAAAACTCTTTCGCTTCTTTTATCGGAGGTCAAACGAAATTTGCCCCACGCTCAGCCGCTGAGATAACTGGCGTTTTTTTCTTCTTCTTCCACATCTATCATCGTTTTTCTTCTTTCGGTCTTGTACTACAACGTTTTTCTCTCAATCGCTTGTTATTTTCTTCGCTTTTTTATTTCCCCGCCCTAACGATTCGCCGTCGGTCTTTCTTCTTCACGTTTCTTCGCACAAAGCAATTTATTAGTATCCCATTATGGCAGATACAAGAGCGAATCGGAAAATGAAGCGTTCGAAAAGCCTTTTAAGACCAACAATTAGACTTTAAACTTCGAGCGCAGCGTCAAAGCTCCCGTTTGGCTTTTTACTTTCGTATCCAATTAAGCGACGCAAAGAAAAACGTTTTCTCCGCTCCTCGCCATCGTCTCTCGTTTTCGTCGTTTTCGTCGTCTTCGCGTTCGGTTTCAAAGCCGGCAGCCGTAAGTTTACTGCGATATTTCGCCTAGCTGTTAATTAGTGTTACGGACAAAGGAGTAGCGACGATGCAGGAGAAAATGCTTTTGTAAAGAGTTTATAGTAATTACGACGAAAACAAAATTAAAAAGATTGCTTTTTCTTCTGTTGCGCAATTCAGTAATTACGGGCAAATGAAGAGTGATAGATGGAACGTGCAAAAATGTAGATTGTGTCGACATGGAGGAGCAAGAAGTCGACGGAACTGGAGCAATAAGCGGAAACGAAATGTTATTGGACTCTTCAGTATCTACGCGGCATTGCTGCTGGCGTTATTGAAATGGCGACATCTGTTCGACCATACGGGGTCGATCCAGAAGGAAGTCGACATTCGAAGTGGCGAAAAATCCTCGGAATTTCCGTTATCAAACGTATTTGCGCCCTTTTATCCGCGAAAGGATTAATGCGTCGTTGCTATTCGTACGCGTATTTGCGATTCGAGCTGAAAAGTTGGCCGAGACCTTTGACGGTCGACGGTACGACATTTTTTCCCCCTTTGATCGGCCAGAAGCCCGTTTGTTTTCCCCAAATTGTTGCCACCGTTGGCAGAAACGAAAGGGAAAAAAAAAGAATGTGAGAGCAGCCGAAGAACTTTCACCGTGTCACGTACGTCCCGTGACGTTAACCTTTCGCCCCCCGTGCCGCGTCCCTTTTTATCTCTCAATTTTCGGCAACAATTTCGGTACGACGGGGTTGGAGCAATTTAAAATTTCGCCTCGCATTCGATTTTATTCCGATCGTTATACGCGAAGATGGGTACGATTCGAGCGTACGTGGATGATGGCGGACAATAACAATATCGGCGAGAGAGTCGTGCAATTTTCCCCGAGAGAGAGAGAGAGAGAGAGATTAAACCGGAAAGGGTTATGGCGTGCGGCGGATGATAACATTAAGGTGCGAGGCCGCGTTTAGGATAAACATGAATATATACCGGGGCGAAGGAAATCCCGTTAGAATTTTCCGTCGTCTAACAGGAATGCGAATTGAACGGCGTGTTTTTATGAAACGTTTTCGCGGCCGCAATCAAATATAAAAGTCGCTCCAACAATTATGGCTTCGACTTAATGCCTTCGCTTTTTCTCTTCTGTTTCACTTCTTCGTTTTCCTCTCGCGTTATTCGGGTCCATTGTTAAATATTCCGGGAGTTTAATGATAGAATGGGGGATAAGAGGGAGGCAAATGGACGTTTTCCTTTCCAAATGACGGTAAACAATGACAATATTAAATATGTATCGCAGGCACTAGTCGCAGAGCGAGAGAGACCACTTCCTGGTTTTACCGTTCCGCATTACCGAATGCAACTAAAATTTTATCTGCCTTTCGTCAAATAAACTACCTCCTATTATTTTCGTTCGATACTGTTCCTATTATATTATTACCTCGCTGTTCGCCACATTTAATAGCCTCCATCGAATGGAATTCGAGTTAAATAAGAGGGCATAAAAATGAAGCGAGAGAGAGAGAGAGAGAGAGAAAAGGAGACGAAATATTATTTCATTATTTTGGGGGGTCGACGGAATTTACTTTAATAAAATTTTATCGTTCCTCCGTTATAATTCCAATCGAACAACATTGCCCAATAATATCTTAAACGTTTTGCATCAATTCCTATTCAAATTCGCTAATACGTTCAATGCAGAATGACTGAGAGGGAATTTTGGCTTATTCCGGTGGCAGAGAACGAATTTAAATTTAAATCCACGAGGCAATAGTCGGGGAAAAGTCTTCGGAAGAGAAACATGTACTTGGAAACCTATTGCTTTTTATTTGTTTTTTTCCCTTTCTTCGCAAACGGTTTCTCTATACGAAATAATCATCGTTCGATTCGATCCGATCGCAACCAAGATTTCCATTCGATTGTGGAAGCGATGGATTAACGTCCGGCCAGAAAAAGGACCGGATTGAACTGGCGACAAATCTATTTCCTCTTTAACGGCCCCGGGCATCATCGAATGGTCCTTTTCATTGTTCGCACAAACGCAATTAACAAACTACCTTGAACGTTTTTGCGATTATTATAAATAATACGCATCGCGTAATGAAAAACTGTTTAACGCGACGCCCATTTTACACAACGTGCCAGCATTTAGTGCGAGCGTGCAGCATTCGTTCGTTTCATCTCATCTCCATCTCGTCATTACATCCTCTTAATGATAACGGTAATATTCCTCCACGTATTACACGCCTTTGATGTTAATTGGAATATGTTGATTACCTCGTACCATTTCGTTCCTTTCTATTCTTTTTTAATTAACAGAAATTATACGTTCCAACAACTATTATTTGTATGCGGCATAGAAACGGTTTCTTTCCGAGCGGGCAATGGACTTTTTTCAAAGGGCCAGCATTCATTTTCGTGTGGACAAAAAAATATGCCCATTTGTTTGATTTTTATGACGTTTTGGTCGAAGAACAACAACAAGGCATTCGTTATATTAAAAACGGTTTTGTTCGTGAGGCGATTTAGAAGTATTGTTAATACAAATATAAGACGAAGAGCGTCTCGGCCATAATTTCTAAGCCCTTCCTTTCCCATTCATTCCGATTCCTTTCGGCGTAATAATAATGCCAGTAGCGAAAGAAGGAACGATGGGACGGAGGAATGGGAGGAGGCGGAGTTTTAACTCGACGTAAAACTCATTATTTAGTTATCTTGTACGTAATTAGCACTTCAAAGACTTAATAAAATATCCCGAGATGCTCGTAAATTTGACTGACAAGCAGATGCGCGTGTGTGTGTGTTTGTGGAACCGGCAAAATACGATATTAATAATAATAATAATAATAGCAACCCATCCACTTCATTCCTGAACAAATTCATTTCAATCTTAATTAAAATATTATATATAATTTATTTTCGTGCGAGGATGAAAACCTTGAAACCGAAACGAAACAACAACAACAACAACGCAACATACAACCGGCAACTTCACCGCTGTTATCATTATCATTACTTTCTTTCGGAGGATTTCGAAAGGGAAATCGCTCGTTTCGCTTTCCCTTTCGAATTCAAGTGGTTCATGTGATTCGCCGCCGACGGGTTTGCCACGTGGCAATTCGCACATTCGCGAATGAAAAAGATGCCCTCACCTTCAGTTAGCTTAATCTGTAATCTGATTATTAGGAGTCGCGAGTAAAAATACAGATCCAAGCAAAAGAAAAAATTAAAACTCGCACTAAATTCTTGAATTGATGGTTTTCGGGAGTTTTAAAAGTAAGTTATTAAACTATTATTTGGCGTGACTACATTTTTGCGCATAAGTTTTGTTCTCGTGACTCAATCTGAACCGAACCGATTTTATTGGATTCGGAATGACAAAATGCATCGAATTAATGCCGTTTCAATAATTTTTTAATCAAGATTTCAAAACGCATTGCAAATAATTGAAGTTTCGCTGACGCAGAAACATAAGAACACTTGAGAAAAATTTTAATACTTCGTAAGGGATTCATTGCTTTCAATTAACTGAAAAATACGATTCTGCGTAGATTCGCAAAGCGAAATTAAAATATTTTGGTGAATTTTAGACAATCGCGCTTGACTAGATTGCTACAATTGTGTATTGCCCTTCGAAGCCCTTTCATGACTGACAGAGGTCGTAAATGTGGCAACAAATTCACGGGCGTTTAACATGGAGTTGGAGGATTCGATGGTCGCGGTCGAAAAGGATGGACGGACGTCCAAGACGTTTTTTCATTGTTCACGAAAATCCTGATCACATATTGCAAATAGTTCATTCTCAAAGAGTTTCAGACATTTAAAAATGGCTAAATTGATTCGCCCCGGGTGGTCTTGCACTTCTGTGCCAGTGAAATTTCAATTATTCGCAATGTTTTTTGAAATAATTACGATCGAAAATCGCATCAATTAGATTAGGTTCGCTTCAGATTGCGCAACAAGAAAAAAAAAACACCATTCTTATAGTATTTTTATAGGAAGATAGGCATTTACATTGTCCATCGGAGCGTTAATCATAAACGGTTCAAGAAACGTTATTGCAAAAACCTTTAGAAAATCTAATAGAAAATTAATGATGCAGATTAATTTCGGTTTTTATTTCCCGTTTCACTTGATGCACGTTCGGTCAGTTTCCATTCTTTTTTTTTTGCACACACAACAAATTTGCTACTACTGCCATTTTATCCATCGCTACATCATCTCGTCGTATAACACGGTTGATTAAGCTACCGGGACCGTTACACGGCCATCCGATACGAGCGCGTATGCAAAAACTGTCGATTTTAATTAATTTCGCCGACTGTACGTTGGGATAGTTGCACGTCGGTGTCATTTATTTGCGAAACCGTAACCGCACGTGTAAAACGTTCGTCCTCCTCCTCCTCCTCCTCTAGCCCTCTCTCTCTCTCTGTCGCTCCTTTTCACCTACGTTTCTGGTAAACATTTTTGCGGAAAATATGCGGAAAATATCGGCAAAATAAAAGTATTTTCTTTGCTATATTGCTCGCTGAAAATCGATGGACAAACAACAACGGCAACAACAGGAGCGACCGAAGTGAAGAGTTTCCGCCTTTTTTTTTCCTCTCTCTTCTCTTATATATTTTTGTCGTGTTTATTTTCATTTCTCGTCCGAGAAATTTATTTAGTATGAAATTTCAGAACGGGTGGAAATATAACGATGATAAATAACGCCGCATAAAAGCCATCAATTCATCTTGTCCATTTCGTAATATTAAGTTCTTATCTGTATACATGCACATATATAGGAGCAACTGTTTACTTTGGACGACTACCGCACACCACTGCGAGGACCACTAACGCTAATAAAGAAAAAAGGAGCGAAGGAAGCGAAGAAGGAAAGCGTTTGGGGGAGAAATTTCCGTACGGCGAAAATGGAAGAATAATTTTCTTAAGCCCTCGCTTACAAATGCCCCGTTCGTTAATAATAATAATAATACCTCTTCCAGCTATTAAATAAAACAACAAAACGCATTGTTTGCGACGAGAGAGTGGCTCGTTGTACCAACACATAAAATAACAAGGATTATAGCTTTATACTGCCGAGGACGAATGAACGTGGGAAATCCATCGCACGTTTGCGCCTAATAAAAACCGGGATTTAATTCAATCAGTAACGACGACGAACGCATAGGCGTCGCAATGGACGGATTAAGTTGGACGTAGAGTAACGGCTTTGCCGAAAACGATTCCCTCCTTCGGGTGCATTGTAAAACGATTTGTGCGTAAAAATTGCGGACACTTTCGCATTATTATCGTCCTCGTTAACAAACCATGCCGTCATTCGTGATTCAATTAAATGCGATTACCAAACAGTGATTCGATGGCGGAGAAAGAGAGAGAGAGCGACAAAAGGGTTCTGCGAGAGGTTTAGAACTGCACTCGAGAATGCCACTTATTACGCAACGACGCAGGAGGAGGATCAGTAGCGGCTTAAGGCTTACGGAATGCGGCGTTTATGAAAGAAAATTGCCAAAATAGTTGCCAATCTTCGCATATTATGGCCGCCCCTTTAATTCCTCCAGCGCCCCGAAAGGAAATTGTATTGTTACCGCTTGCGACGACGCTAGAATTCGAGCGAGACAAATTGACCAAGATTTGATTGAATACCCTAATACGTCCTATAAACGAATCGAGGGAAGCAAAAAATTATAACGCTCTCGAGGGGACCGCACCAAAAGTAGTATTTTTTCTTCTTCTAAAAGTCTGTTTCTTTCAATCGCAATTATACTTAATGAAGAAATTAAATGCAATTATGAACTTCAAATATGTTATTTTCACCTACAAGAACCTTGTATCGAGGTTTGGTGAGTTAAAAGTGAAGTTAAAATTGCAGTTTGCCTAGTGTTTAAATGTTTTCCAACGTAAGCAAATATAAGCAAATTCATCAATGTCTTTTACTTGTATCAAAGAGTTGAATCATAGCAGATACAAGAATTTGCAATGGTTAGCACTTGTAAAAGAAATTTTGCAAAGCTGCTTTGAGAATTCTTGTAATAAAGGCCCTTTTTGTCCACATAAACTTGCGCGCGTTACAAGCGAGAATCTTTACGTGTGAATGGACGAGCTGGCGGTCGCACTGTAAAACTTCTCGCATTTTCGATAGTTTTCCATCGAAATGTTTATGCGGCGCCCTTCGAAAATCGTATTCGCAAGGGACCCGCACCGAAATTAAAACCGAGACGATAATTCATAACACCGCATGAGTAACGCGGGTCCCCGTCCGGACGAGGGAGAGATAAAAAGAGGATGATAAACGAGGAGAGAAAGAGAGAGAGAGTCCGTCTGTTAAATGTTGCAGTTTTTCTGAATGACAACCGGCGATCGTCCGTAGGATGGCGAGCGGAAAACGGCGATGAGTCATCGGTAAGATTTCCATCGATGACGGTTCTCCTGTTATTGCCGTCTCATTTCGATCATATCTGCAATGGGGGAGGAGTGGATTGGGGGGGGGGGGGGGCTTGTGGATCGGTGGTGCCGATAATGTTGAAGACTGATAACTATGAGCCACCCCCGCCCGCCCCCCCTCTCTCTTTCGCCCTCTGACGATTTCTGATTTACGTCCACCGAGGGACCATCCGTTGTTCTATAAAACGGTATCATCCCTTTATTTTATCTGCAATTTATATGGCCCCGGCCATAAAATAACTACTGCCGGTAGTAAGTAGTGGTAATATTAGTTTGTTACCAGTGACGGCGGTAGTATTTTTACAGTGCATATACTACTAATAAAAAGAAAATTGAAGGCTCTTCCCGTCCCTGCGCATTCACTATACAGGGCGTTAAGAAGAAAGGGTCGCAAACTTTAAGGCGCGATAATATGGCCCAACATAAGCAGAAACGCCCTCAGTACGAAACATTTTGCAACTTTTATAGTCTATAGTACAATTATGCACAAAGAGTGCAAACTATGAAGAAAAACAAAGGAAAAAGAACAGAAATAAGTTGGTCAAAGTGCCATCCTTCCATTTTAGGACAGCAGGGACCTTTGAAGTCTTTCGAAAATCATTGGCAATCGAGAGTTGGTTATATCCACCAAGAAAGAAATCTGGCAATTTTGCAAATCATGACACAGATCTACCTCTTGCTAGGCAGCTTCCTTTGAAATTGTAAATGTACGCTAAAAGGACGAACGTAAGGGATTTGGCGACTGGGATAAGCTCCGACAATTTCCCATTATCATGACTATAGACGAAATGCATGTATTCAGAATTAGGGTAAAAAGTCCTGGCGAAAATTCGCAAGATTGTCACAAACTACTTAATATCAAGTACAAACTCTACGTTTGACAAAACATCCGTCGACTAAGACACGAAAATGCGAAGGTTTTGTGATGGGAAAATGCAGGGAAACGATGATGCGCCACCGTCTCCGAAACCGTCCGTTTGCCGACTCTTCATTAAGACGTTTCTGCTCATCTTGGGCCGCACTATTGCCCCTTAAAGCTTGTGCCACTTTTCTTCAACACCCTGTATCCACACACACACTTTTATAACGTCGATAAAGTGTCGATGGCTCTTTATGTCTAAAAGTTATTATCATCAATTCGGGGCCCCCCGTGTGTGTGTGAGCTCTTTTTTAAATTAATTCCTCCGGAAATTATTTACTCGCCGCGACCTCTCGTCTTGTAAACTAGCCGAGATAACGCTCGTCCCCCCCGTCCTCCTTTTTTGGCTGTCCATCACAGATCCCTCGTAGTTTGCTTTATTGTTTTCTTCCTCACTTCCGCCCCACGAAACTGCGCCGAGATATCGTTTTGTAATTAGATTTTTATTGGCCGCCATTATTAGGCAATAAGACGAGTTTTATTGCCCCCCAAAAAATAGAAAGGGGCGAATCGAAGCAACGAAACTTATGGCCCCATTACAAAGTTCGTCGCGCTTTATGGGCCACCTTTACCCACTCACTCTCACTCCTTCGGTTCGTTCTTTATCCGTTAGCGTTGGTACTTCTGTCAGCGGAAGTCAAAGGGCCCGCCAGAGACGAGAAGGAAGGAAAGAGGCGATTTAGGCTTCGCTGGTGGCGAGGGCACAATGAAAACAGAAAAAAAAGGAAAGAAACCCGACAGTCTTTCTTATCGTTATTACTATTAGCAACAGATGCACGCTTTTTGCCTTATTGCATTTAATTTAAATGCAAATCCGGCCGCGATCCTAATTGCACCTTATCCCGACCGGGCGAACGATCAGTAAGGAGAGATCAAATTAGGGAAAGGAGTGCGGAGAGAATAATAAAAAAATTGGAATAAAACTCGACGGCACGAGGGAAAAAGAAGGGAGGGGGCGAGGGAAAAAATCCCTCTCGACACAGCCAGCTGATTACGGCGGGATGAAGGAGCCACGGGCGTATGTTTCGTATATTTAAAGATAAAATTGACATTTAACGCGCGAAATAAAATGCAGAAATGAGCGCCCTTTATCCCTCCATTTCGCTCGCTCTCGATTTTCTCCTTTCTGTTAGCAAACAAGAGACGAGAGTGGATGACGGTGACGATGACGATGATGATGATACCACTAGCTACTCTACCCTAATAATAATATGCACGCCACTTTAAACAGGGCAATACGTTTCCGTTATTATGAAACTTCCCATTCCAGGGGCTCCGAGGTTCAACCAATCGGGGATTCTTTCTATCGCCCGGTTTTCGCTCTCTTTCTCTCCCCCTTTTCCCTCTTCCCTCCCTGTTAGTTAGTTTTTGCTTCCCGCATCCGACGTTGTTTCCTATTAGGACGTACATTTGTTTGGGAGTTTCGAATTATCCGATGGGATTACATTTGTTAATTTCCATCCGAACCCATACACGTACGTAACGTCTCCTATCGCGGATAAGCGACTTTAAAAAATTATCATGCTGCCGCATTTAAAGCATGCGAATTAATAGCTCGTTTGTTTCTTTGCTCCCCCTTTTTTTTTAAATAAAGATTGCATAAAAATAATGATGATGCCGGATTGCGGGCGAAAGAGGATAACATTAACGCAACATCCGGTATATTTTTGTGTGTTTGCGCACGGAAAGTAAACGTTTTCGAAGCGGTAACGTCATCCAATTAGCGATTCGCTTTGGCGCATACACGAGAGTAATTGCAACGACGCTATCTATCGCGCATCTATTATTAAAATTTAATTTTCCGGCAATTATCCTAACCCCGGAAACAGCTCGACGGTTTTCCGGACGATGATGATAGTCTACCGGTTCGAATATCTCTTCTTCATATTTCTGTTCGCATTTTTCGCTCGGCACAAAAAGCGTTACCGTCGCATCGAGCGTTTTTGTTTTGCCAATCTTACGCCCAATTGGCTTCGATCGATTGGAAATTTCGATCAAATAACAACGGAATATTTTCAATCCATCGGCGGCGCGTATCGAACGGAGGAAGATAAATGAAACGATTCGAAGGCGCATCGACTTTTTCGCTAGGCGAGAGGAAAAACTTTGCGAACGCTTCGCAAACTAATCAGCAGCTGCTTGTCGAATTAACAATGTTGTCCAATGATTTCGCCGACTACCAGAGAATCTGCGCGCTAAACAAACTAGAGAGTTGCGAACAAACGCAAGCGTGAAGATTTTCAACAGTACAAAATAAAAAGACCTTTTTTTTGGTCGATGAGGATGATGATGATGATGACATGGAAAAGTAAAGTACATGGAACCCGATCGAACTATATTAGCTCGGCACGCAAAAAGTGCGCCAAAAAAGGAAGACCGAACGCGGCAACAAAAAACTGAACGGAATCGATGCCTGACGCTGATTAATGATTTAAATTTAAATAGCGTGCATTTGCCATCGACGAGCTAACGTTTAAATTAAAAAAAAAAGCAGCTGTAACCGATTGACAAAAACGTTGATCGTGGAAGAGAATGGCGGTGGCCATACTTTTGCGGTCGTATTCTTTTTTGCAAAAAAAAACAACGCAGAAATGCTTGACGAAATCGGATTTGTTTTAGTTTAAGCAAATTTTAATTCACAGTCATAATCGAATTCGTACGTGTCGCCGTCATATCGATAGTCCGATGGAAACTGTTGGTTTATTAACGAGACGCCGATATCTCGTTACATTTCTGCTTAATTATTGATGCGATCGTCGTGGCGCGCGGAAATTTGGCAAATCGCTAAAATCGCGTAGTTAAAGGTCGCTGAAATATTGAGGGCGAGCGGCAGTAAAATTCGCGCTCGAAATCGCCATCGGATCCGTCGACGTCGTCCGTCGAAACCTCAACGGAGGCCGCACGTTATTCGATATTTCTAATTCCTCAATGGCCTCGCATTATCATTGTCGTTCGGTAAGCAGGAAATCGATTGTTAATTTACCGAACGGCAAGAATCGTCGTTCGAGTCTATTAGGAGAGCGAACAAACGGAACGAAACAAAAAGGGAAAAGAATCTGCATCTGCACGGCGACAAAGGAGAGAGGCAGCACTACGTCGCCCCACTTAACGAGGACAAAAGTTTCCCTTCGGCTCTTCGAACATTGTCATACAAACGAAATAATGCACGGACGGAATTGTCGCATGGATCCCGGATCAAGTTAATGGGTCGCAGATACAAAGAGGCAAAACCCCAGATAGCGAATGTTGTCGTTGATCTTGTTCTTCGCCATTATCTCATTGTTGTAGGTAAATAATATTTTTCGTTCGTTTTGTTCGTTTAAACAACGCCGCAGAGCATCGGCACCATCATCGTCGTCATCGATGCGTGTAGCTGCTGTCGCACAATTGCAAGTGGGTACCCCGACGTATTGTCAAACAAACGAAAAAAGATCATTGTCATCGGGCCCGTTGTTAATTGTTGTTCACTCGAAGAGCGTCTCGTCCAGTTTTAACGGCTCGCAACGGACCGGAACGTTGCGGAAAAATAAATTCTCGATCGCCGTAAACCGATGCGTGAAACGTATTCAAATTGCGCCGTTATTATTTTCGTTTCCGCGCTAATTAATAAACGGTTAATTATTATGTTATTCGCGTTGCGTAATTACCGTTGGAAATGCTCGCCGATATCTGCATCAATTTTAATTAACATTTGTGCCCGCGTTTTTATTACGAACGCATAAATTTGGATTGATAAATTTGCAAAAAAAATCGATAAGAGACGAGATGTTCTCGTCCCATTCGATTTAATTCCACA
Source organism: Hololepta plana (assembly GCA_963695495.1). Classification (NCBI taxonomy): domain Eukaryota; kingdom Metazoa; phylum Arthropoda; class Insecta; order Coleoptera; family Histeridae; genus Hololepta; species Hololepta plana. The sequence goes on along the minus strand of OY968839.1, from coordinate 802,431 downwards.
TATAGCGTGTGTATGGCAATTTTTTCCGCTGATGGTTGCGGATTTTCCTTCTGCACAAAGGTCCAGACATTCGGACGGCTCGCTTTTCCACAATCATCAACAACGGCAACGGCGAAAGTTGGCTAGAGTCCGGAGCGAAGCTGATATTAATAATAACACGAATAGAAATCGGTCTTAAATCCGTGGATTTCCATACATTTCTTCGCGGAGTTACTCGTGTTATTACCATCGGCGTCCTTCTGTTCGGTTTCATTTCTCCATTCGTCCGGTCCGGACGGGCGAAAGGGAAATCATCTGCGAGCGGATGTTAAGCGAACAATTCGAAAGTAGTAAAGAGACGACGAGGCTTGATTACTTCGATTTGCACGCGAATGTCCGAACGTCTGTATGAATAATTTACACGTGCAGCAGCTGATGATGATTACGACAAGAGCCAAAATGTGTAGCTTTATTCTGATAACAGTAAAATACTCTGCGAGAGCTCATGAAGAGAGCGCGCCCGGAGGCATTGCGATGCTTTTGTCAGTGTTAGAGGGAAATGATTAGGGAAATCTTTCCCCGCAGGTGCACGTATAAAACCCGTCCGTCATTTGATGGGCAAACACGCGGGATGTGAGAGTGAATGCATGGAGATTTCGGATGGAGGAAATGCAACGACGAACGACTACGTCCTCGGGATATGGCAGAATGTTTGCAAAAATGTTTAACAATCTTTTATTATTGCGTCCTTTCGCCAACTCTTACTATAACCATCGCATTTTCTTGCACGACCATTTTTTAATCTTCAACGGAGTAATGATGGCAATAGAAAACGCAAAAAAAATAACGTAAAACTTGAAAGCTCTTTCGCATAAAAGCGTCTCGGAAAAGGGAGGGAAAGGGACGGGGAATATTAAAAGAATAAATGGCGAAACTGGGAGGCAGACGTGGAAGACCGGAACTAATATATATAGTGTATGAAATAAAATGTAAATGCCGCGACTAGGATGCAGATGGTAGACGTCTTTTTTCTTCTGCTTTCCCCGTCGAAACGCAACGGAACGCCTCCAACTATTTTCCATAACTACTTTTTATTAGAACGGTTCGCTGAAAGTTTGCCGCAAAGAAAAAGAAACGGCAAAAGAGCGCGCTTTCCATCGGACGTAAAAGGAGAATGCAGAACATGCGAAAAAACGCCCATCTCGATTCGTTAATTATATAATCCAACGCATTTCGGACTGGTGAAAAAGCGGGCGAAACACGTGCGATCGGCTGCTGTTTATTAACCAAAATTTTAGACACTTGCCAAACTGGAAGACCCATAAATAAAGCGGACTAATCCATGAATAATGGGCCCACAACAAATCGATACCATTTCGCGATGGGCATTAATCAATGCACTCTGACGTTTGCGGCGGTGGAGAGAGATTGGCAAAAGGAAAAAGCGAAATTGCGAGGATCGTGTGCGAACGAAACGGCTACGAAAGAGCGTGGACGTTGCGGTCTCGATGTCAGCTGGTCCGCGACACGTGACGCTAGGCTGCGGTTTCGCCGTTTGCGGTCCGCAATCAGGTTCGAATGGCGGAGGGACATCGACGAGAAAAGAAGAAAAAAAAAACTAATTTCAGCTGAAACTATCTTTTAAGATTCGCGTAAAAAGCGTGAATACGACGACGGTCGAAATCGCTCGTGATTGCGCAATTTTCTTTTTGCGGAAGTATTAGGTCGGTGCATAATGATCCGCCGTTTTTGAAAGTTAATTTTTAAGTAGTTTGCAACAAGAAAATTTATCGTAAAAATTTGCATCTACTCGTCGGTTATCAAGTGAATAAAATAGTCGTACACTTTACCCGTTTTTCAGCGAATGATTTATATCGTGATATGTGGGAATATTTTGTAAACGTGCAAAGCAAATCGGTGGCTGCAATTGAAATTGACGATAATTCGGCCTTTTATTAATAAGTTCTTGGTGTTTACCATAAATTGTTGTGTTGTAAACTGCCTTGAAAATAGCTTTCAAAAACGGCGGATAATTATGCACCGACCTAATAACAATCCCGGTCAATAAAGGTGATTTTTATTAAATGGAATTGAAGCGGTTTTCGCCGATAAAGGAGTCGGCGATGTAAATTTTCCGATTACGTTCCGTTAAATGAGCGCGAATGCAGTTCGCTTAATAGTTAGTGTGTATCTCGGAACGTTTCCGGACTTTTCTTTCCGCCCAATTTCGTCTTGTTCTTTTTCCTCGATGCCATTACCGCATTCTATCTACGCTTTAACCATAAAATAACGTACAATATTATTACGTTTACGAGCACTTAGCGTTACCTTTTTAAAATAATCTAGTCCAACTGGAATAATAACGACGACGACGACGATGTTGATAATGGTAACGTATATTTCAGTCTTTATTGTTAATCGATCCCGATTCACTTACTTAAAGATTACAAAATATGTGCCCGATGGCGAAATCGGGTCCAATCTAAATAAAATGCGGTCGTACAATTTCCAAAGCGAATAAAGACCGACAATTCTGTCATCGTCGTTATTACTGTTGAACCGCAGTTTGCAAGATTTACCAAATTTACGTTGCCTATTTATCCGGCTAAATATTCGCCCGGATGAAATTTATCTTGTAAATGAATCGTTTAAGAAAAAACTTAATGTGAAGGTTCGCATTTTAGGTCAAATCCAGTGGCTGAATCGATAACAATTTGAACATTCTTTGGAAGAATAAACAAATTAGAAAAATGAATACGACTCTCAATGTTTAATTAATTGGCCTAAATCGACATTCGTGATCAACGAAGAATCCGGATGAATAAACAATTAATAAAATGGACTAAAGGAATAAGCAACAAATCGGTAATTATTAACGCCAATAGGTTTGGCGTTGCAAATTGGATGACTTAAATAAAGACACGCCCTGTATTAGCGATACATATTTGTTGCTGTCGTCGCTTTGAATTCAATTTCGGTTCGGAAACGGCCGTTTCTAATTATACAGAGGGTTTCTCGCAACTTAGTTAGACACGCTCGCTATCAAGAGAGATGAAATGAGGAATAGATAAAAAATAACAACAATTTCCATTTCGTAACGACACTTACATTCTACGCCGATGAAGACGATGATGTCGATGATAATTCATCTAAAATTAGTCAATTTACTTAATTAACACCTTTTCAAACGAATTATAGCCTAATGAAAGATCAAACGTCTTCATGATTAATTAACGACCCCTTTTGTGGTGGAAAGCATTTACCCAATCGCATTATTACCGTAGCACCAGCATCGTCATCGTGGATAGGATGCATCGCTCGATGGCGGGATGTGGAAGAATGGTAATAAATAGAGCGAGAAAAGCGTCAGAGTAAACGAAACGATTTTCTGTCGTTCCTTGTATAATCATTTATTGTTGTTAAATTTCGTCAACATTCTGTTATCAATCAATACGGGGTGATTCAATATGACATCGACAACGGTTAACGGGCGATTCCTCTCGCTAAAACAAGGCAAAACGTTCCTTTGGACCGTGGTCCGAAAATACTTGGCCTTCGAGATATCCACCGTCAAGGAACGGTTTCAAAATCGCAATTTAAATCATAAAACATAAACGAAAGCATATTTTCTTTTGTGGTTTGCCTTCATTTCATGTTGGGGAGCTTCTTTTGACGTGATTGCAAACTTTGATAAACATCTGGAAAATGGTGTTCTCGATGGTCCACTTCTTGCCAAAACCCAAAACTTGTTTGCCTTTAGAGTTTTGAATGGATAATTAGGATCCCTCATGTCTTATGAGTCGAAAAGGTACTCTTCCTGGAAAGTGGCATCTTGCACCATTATCGAGAAATTTATTGTTCTTTGGGACCATGTATTTCGACGCTTCAACAATTACCCACCTTCAATCACCTGGAGGTCTTATGTCACTTACTAAGTTGGTCACTGATTTAGATATTTACGTGCTAACGTATGTAATACGCAACTTTCCAGCATCAGAAAGAGTGCTGATGATTCTTTTTGATGCCGTAAAATTGCTTATTACATACGTAACCATCCTAAATTGTCGAAACCCTAAAGACAAAGAAGTTTGGGCTTTTGGAAAGAAGTAGACCATCGAGAACGCCATTTTCCGCGTGTTTTTCAAAGTTTGCAATAACGCCAAAAGACGCTTCCTTAACATAAAATTAAGGTCCCCCAAAGGCCCAAACGAAAATACGCTTTCGTTATCTTTTGTTTTACGAATTAAATTGTAACTTTGACGGTCGATACCTCGAAGACCAAGCATTTTCGGACCACGGTCCAAAGGAACGTTTTGCCTTGTTTCAACGAGAGCAATCGCCCATTAACCGTTGTCGCCCTGTATAATAATTGTGCCGCCGCGCTGACGGTTAATTATTCGCATAGCTTCTCGTGCAAAACGAGGACTGCCATTGACGAGAAGAGCAAGTCGATATCGAACCCTATTGGATTCCAATGCACTGATTAACGTGCGGCACTCGTATTGCGTATATACGTCTCCGCATCAATTTCACGTCACAGGGAACAACAACTGCGGCACCAACAATCAACTTGCACCAGATATTATCGCACGAACGACTGCTTGTATGCATCAAATAATAACGATTCTCTGCTCTACGTTCGTTCCTTTCGAGAATTAATTAATTAATTAATTTAAAAAAAGGGGGGGGGCGCATAACATTCGTGGGGGGATTTTAATTTGTAACGTGCCAACGCGTTAAGCCTTCCATCGCGTCATTGACGTGAATGGGAAATGAAAAAAGCGAGCAGGACGAGGGAAGAAACGAAAAAAGGACCGTCACTTACATTATACATATCCCATTCGAATCCTGGCAAGCTGTTACATCGTTACGGCCCTTCCATCCCCCCGTCGCCCACGCGCTCTCCCGCTTGTGTAGGTTTCTTCCCCATTATTGGCGTATAATTAAATGAAAATTAAATAGGAAAGAAGGAGCGAGCGGATTGCCGAAGAATCAAAGGAGAGGGTTAAACGCTATTCGAAAAAGTAAACGGGGAAAACGTTATAATTTCATTCTAGTCACACATGTCGGAGCGTACGAATTGAAGGGGGCCGACGCTCGCAGTTCGATGTGTAACGCAAACATTTGCACTGTTCAACGTTAATTAGTCGACGATTTTAATTAGTTAATAAACAAACCCGCGCGTTCCATATTTAAAAATCGATGACGCGTCGCAGCTTCGAAACGCGACGGACTCGCAATCTGGTCAAGAGGACAATTGCGCTGCGGTGACTTGTTCCTCGACCCTAAAAATTGTTTGCAATTTTATTGAGTACAACGTTTCTGCATTAGAGCCACGAAGCACTTGAGGGAGAAGGATGCTGAGCAATAACATTTCTTTTTGCTAAAAGAAAATCGCCAAGGAAGGCCGGACAAAAATTGATAATTTTCCATAATGACTTTCCACCGCGCTTTCAACCGAACGACTTTGGAGTTTACTGCCGATGTAAGGGCGAATTAAAAATGGAGCACCTCATTCACGGGGCCTCTTTTCCCATCATCATCATCATCATCATCAACTTTTCCTCTCTCATTTTCCATACTTCTTTATAACCTTTACTTTTTGTTAACGGCGCTTTTTAATTTTGTCCCATCATTACTGTTACCAATGCCACATCCCCTTTGCTCTTACGCCGTTCCTTTTTCCTTTCGCGACTCTAATTTAATTAAAAAGTATAAAAGTGATGTCGCCCTATTTATCAAAGTCGATCCCCCTTTTTTCTTCTCTTTCCTTCCCTCCCACGCAAAACGCTATGCAAATATGTTCGTCCTTCAGTTCCTTTTACCTCATCATAGCCACTCTGCTGTTCTTGTCGAAGCAAAAAGAAATTGCCCGAAAAAGCTTAATGAACGTGTTTGAATTTCGTCAATAGGTAAACGCAAAAGATTGATTTTAATCCGAGGCGTTCTTCCTCTTGCGCAAACGGTGATTGGTGCGAATTCTTCGTAAAGTGCCGCTGACAATAAACCGTTTCGCTTATTTTAAAGAACCCGGTCAGTAATAATGGCGGGCGAACGAAATTAAACGAGTTAAAAGGCGAAGGAGAAACCGTTAAGATGAGAATAACCGGTTCGCACCTCTTTAAAGAGTTTAACACTCTCAATCGATCTTAATGAGGCTCTACGAATTTTCGTGCGACCGACGAATAAAATTGCACAAAAAAAAGACGTTGCCTCGCGCCAATTGCAATCGATTTACTTCCGCTAGAAACGTTCGGATTTTCCTTTCGGGGCAGAAGTTTATTAATTCCATTGATCCTCGAGTGCACTTGTAAAAAACTATATTATCTCGCATTGACTCGCGAGTGGCGAGCCACAAGTTTTAGATAGATAAAGTAGTTGAAAAGCTATAGCAATATAAAATCGAACGGAGGCGACGTGGTTGCGCAATAATCGCGATTTATTTCGTTGCGAAACTGCAAATTCGTCTTTCACCATTATTCCGTTCCTTCATCCACTTCACCACTTAACACCCCGATATTTGTTTATAGGCGAATCTACGCACGTCTCAACGTTTCGTGAGCAACCCCCTTGTACTTCTTACAACCCCCTCGCCCCATTCATACATTATATTCTTCTGCGTTGACGCGCGTGTGTGTGTGTGTGTTTGCTCGTAATTGTCGGATTTGTCTGTTTCAATCTGTCAACAAATCGAAAATACGACGGAGGAAAGCCCGTCCTTGTCTCGATGCACAAAGACGTCGCCAATCTCTCGTACTTATTACATACATCTGCCATCATCCAGCAGCAGCAGCGAGAATAAGACGAAATAGTAGGAGGATGAAGATGATGAAGAGAAATTCTCGATACGTGTACGAGGGGAATCAGACCGAGGCGCAAATACGCGCTGCGGAGTAGTATTTCTTCAATTCTCGTCAGAAATGGAAAAAAAAGTAGCGAGAGAGAGAGAGATTGTGTGGAGGGAGAGCGAGCGAGAGGATTTCTGAAGATCATGTTGCACGCCGGATTTGTCGAATTAAATCTCCTTCTATTTCTTCATTTTCCCATTCGCTCCTTCCCCCGATTCATCCCATTCATCTTCGACTATTACTTATACACATCCACGTACGAGTAAATGCGGTACGAATGGAACAACAATGTACTCGGAATACGTGTGCGTGTGTGCTTGTGTGTAAATATGATGGTGGAAGATTCCGAAGAAAGGAGCCGACGAGGGGAGTGGGAAACGAGCGACGAACGGAAAATAAGAAAGATGTTTAACAAAAAAGCAATTTCGTTTTGCTTCTGGTTTAATCCTTCGTGCATGATGATGATGATGATGATGGAAACGCCGGCAGAAGGAAGTTAATGCGCGTGAAACATGAGGATGATGGAGACGACATTCGATTGTTATTGTTGCGAGTACGGCGATTATTAATAAGAATCGCATTTGTTCGCGATGTAAAGTCGTGTCGGTGTAGTTAGTGGGTAATTGCGTCATAGGGGAAAAGTTTTTGTTTGTAGCTTCGAGCAGGAACTGAAACGAAAACCGGGAACAAAGGAGGGCAGTTTGTAGGGCACCCGGGAAAGCTTCAGCATCCTCGAAAGCTTTCGATCAAATCCTCGAATACTTTCGAAAGAAATACGTAATATTGTCGAAAAGCTTTTACAGAGAATAAGGAAATCGTTTAAAATCTTTTTACACTTTTGGACGAAACGCTGGAAAATGTCGAGAATTCTTTAAAAAATTCAAAATAAACTCTAGAAAATGTTGAAAATTCTGGAAAAATTTGGAAGAAACCATATAAAACGTTTAAGATCATCGAGAATGTTTAATGAACCTTTGAAAATGTTGAAAACCGATGAGCACTTTTGAATAAGCATATAAAATGTTTTAAGTTCATCGAGAATGTTTTAAAGATCCGAAAATCCTGGAAAACTTATTAAAGATAACCCTGAAAAATGATGAAAATCCTTAAAAGGTTATAAAAGAAGTCATAGAAAATGTTGAACATCCCTGAAAAATTACGAACCAAACTCTGGAAAATGCTTAAAATCCATGAAAACTTCTGAAGAGAACACAGAAAATGTTTAAACTCCTCGAGAATGTTTTAAAGATCCGAAAATCCTGGAAAACTTATTAAAGATAACCCTGAAAAATGAAGAAAATCCTTAAAAAGTTATGAAACAAACCCTGGAAAATGCTGAAAATCAATGAAAACTTCGGAAGAAACCATTGAAAATGTTTTAAAGATACGAATATCCTGAAAATCTTATTAAACATGACCCTAGAAAATGTTGAAAATTCGCGAAAGTCTTAAAGAAGGTCTGAAAAATGTCGAAGATCCTAAGAAACTTATTAAAGACAACCCTGCAAAATGATATTTAAAATCGCGCGGCAACATTTCCTATTGGAGTGGAATAATTGCAATTTCTTGATTCAATTAACTAATTGTTATCGCGCCAATAACGTAATAACAAACGAAAATGTGCCATTAATCATCGTTTCTTGCACAATTCGATTAATTTACGACACACAACATTTAAAATAAATATTAATACGTTAGGGCGGCGCCGTTCCCCAAAAAATCCCCGCAATATTTGCCGCACTTAAAATTGAAATCGAGTTGTAACGCAGGCAACTTTTTGGCAAGACGAAGATAGAGGAGGAAAAACGATGGCAAACAAAAGCAAGAGAGTTTCCAAGTTGGCATATTATAAATTAATTGCGTCCACAAAACGTTTTCCGCGACAATAATTCATGGGTTACGAGGAGCGAAAATCGCATCTTGTCGCCCTCGCAGCGTTCGCAGACAAACACATTCGATGTGTCGATTGCAGTTTGCGGTCGGCATTCGAATTTGCAACGTTTTGCCATCGTTCGCGAAACTTGCGATACACACAAGCGCTTCCGTTTGTGTCTGTGTGTGTGGGGCTCTGTTTATATAATCAAGAGTCGTACGTTTCGGCCACATTACGGCGCATAAATGTAAATTAATACGTGTTTATGATTGTAGATTTATTACGGCCACAATCTGCGACAAATAAACCATTTTCGCGCGGAGGACGACGACAATATTTGCGACGAATGTTGCCATTTCGTTGTTGTCGTTGTTGAAATAGGTTATGTGCGCCGTTCAGTCAGTTTTGCCATTAACATTACAATTATTATTACGGTTCCTTTACGATCCCATAATAAAGTAATAAAACTAAAAACTTACCGATGAACCTGGACGATGATCACTGAAATCGCGGCAAATTACACGGGCACGCACAGAATCGCAAAAATGGGACACAATAGCGAAAAGTTGCTCGTTATCAACGCGAATTACACTAACACTATAATTTTATGGCGTTTTTCGCCGTTAATTTTAGGCAATTGACAGCCACAAACGACTTCTACTTTCACGCCATTTTCATCTCGCTGTCATCATTTGTTTACGAATGCCAACAAGGTGATTACGTCACGGCAACGTCAACGCCAACTTATTCGTGGATGAGTTTCTACTTTTATCCAAGTTTGCTCGGTTATTTTTTTGATGATTAATACAATGTGGAAGCGAAAGGGTTTTTGGCAAATGATTGGAATAAAAATAAACTTCGATTCTGCGATTTTTCATCGTTCGTGTTTGCCTCCTTTTTTTTTGTAATTTCTCCTCGCGAAGAAAACTCTTAACAATTTCTTTGCCTTCGTTTCTATTTGGTACAAACTCAAAAAGAACGTGAGTGGGAATATCCTCTCTCTAGCATTTTCCTCTCATCTTTATTTATTTGCGTTAGCAAAGGGAACTTTTCAATCCCTGCCTTATCCTATCGCAACAGGAAATAAATTATTTATCCTTTATTCCATCCCTATCTCTCTTTCACGAATAAAAACCCCCGTTTCTCTCGCAATCTCCCTGTTTCTTTCGCGGAATTAGCACTTGTATTATCCGTTTCCCTGCAACTGAACGTAACGTGCATTCGTTGTCGTATTATAGTGATTAAAGTAATCTATTTAATTGGAACCATTTTCAAAAGACTAAAAATAACTACACGAACTAGACCAAAAATGAATGGATAAAGAAGGAGAGTTGAAATTCCCCAATCCAATCGTTTCAATGCTATTCAATTCATTTCGGTTGCTCCCGAATAAAGAACACAGAATGCAATCACGTGATTGGAAGATTCCTAAATAAAACAAACTGCAATGGTACGAGGGAACCGGGACTAAAGAGGCCAGCAATAAAAAAGGCGAACCTAAACAAAGGAGAAGGATCATTGAAATCATAAATGTAAAAACATTGAACGTGTTATTATGTAAGAAAAGGCAAAAAAAAAATAAAACGAAAGAGGCGGATGGATAAAGGGAACCGGTTGCTGTTTAACGAAAAGCGAAGAAGAAAGCAATAAACGAATTGTACCATTTTGAGTCGTCCTTCCTTTTCCAATCCCTCCGAACATAATTTCTTTTCATTCGCGTTCCGTTTCACGAACAGGAATAATCCTTTCATTTCACGCGTCCTCATGCACCCCACACACCATCAGCGTTTGTTTCGGGTTCTTTTTGTGTTTGTTAGATTGGCAAAAAGAGACGAGAAGAATGCGACGGAGGAGGAGACTTCCCATTCAACCGTTTAGATATTTGAAAATGGTCTCTCATTCTACAAGTAATTGCAGAAAAGGAAGGCGAAAGACATCTCTGTACGTCTAGGGTGTGATCCAAACGTATTGAGGAGACTTTGGAAACGTTTATGGTGGTACCACTTATTTTGTGCTATCTCGAGTTTTGTGGCTGTCTTCATTAAATAAAGTTTATCAAAGAGAGACTTTTGTGTTATTGCCTTGAAGATGCGTGATCCCAGATTAATTGATAATTAATTTGTTCCAAACTAATTTCTTTTCGAAACGTCGAAAACTATGTGAACAGTACGCACGTTGCCACCTTGGCAATAATTTAAAGCGTAGCTGGGATTTGCCTTTTCCCCGAACAAAGCGAAAATCTTAAATGATAAAGGAAAACAGCAGAAGATGTTAAGTGGATGAACGAGGCAAGAAAAAGTTTATAAACAAGTCCATCTTTAAAATATTCCCATCGTGCTTCCGCGTGCGAACGTCGACGTGGAAGAAGCTGGCATTCGGATGGATGTCGTGCGCAATTAAACTTTTATTATGACAATAAAAGAAACGTCAACTAAAATCCACCTTCTTCCACTTCTTATTCTTCCCTCGTCATCATCAGCAACGTTTTATCCAAGAGCGAGAAGGAAATGAGACATCAGAGAGAGAGAGAGAGAGAGAAGGAGCGGAAGACAAACCGTAAATGCGACTTGTTTTAGTGTTTCTTCAAGAGAAAGAAGATAACAGAAAAACTTCTACTTTCCTCATTCATTCTGCGTACGTCTCTATTTATACATTTACTTTCATCCACTTCCCGTCACGCCACTTTTTTTTTAAACATTTTCCTTCATAACAATGGCAGTAACAGCGCTAAGACCTTTTTCCTATTTCTCCCCATTAATTCCTCGCGAAGAAAGGAACGAAAAAGCATCTTCCTCCTCGTAAAACGTCGTCGCGCGCTCCGTTTATTATATTTTTCCCCAATTTAATCTTCAGCACACCGCCAGAAGGACAGAGGCCAAATAATTCCTCAGACGGATCGATCCGTCTCTCCGATTCTTGGCGGTCAATTAGTGACTCAACGAAAGTGAAAACTTTTTGCGAATTAATTTTAATTAAAGCGATAAATTAGCGCGGCGAAAGCGATTAACAACATAATCAACTGCCAAAGTGCGAACAAATAATCAATACGGATTAAACAAATAACGGATATTAATTTCTTTCGTTTCGCCACCAGCCAATTACCATTCTTGACATTTTAATGAATAATAATTTAAAGTTCATCCAGTCTAATAATACCGGAATAATCGGGGCGAAAGGGGGCGAGTAAAAATTCAGAGTTCGTTTCTGCACGTTCGTTCGTTGGATTGAGCGACGCGCTTCTTCGACTCTCCTCCTTCTTCGCTTTTGTACGTCCGCAAAAGAGTTTTCCACTCGCCGTAAGCAATAATAACACGGGGTTGCAAGCCGATCCGGCGAGATAGGAGCGAATTTCCCCGAGGAATAAGCAAATTAACCGTGTGCTCGCGAAAGTTATGAAAAGAACAACGGCAACAACGAGGCGGAATTTATATGTTTTGCGTTGCCGTGCGAATGGAGGAAGCGAAAAGAAGGAGCCATTTACCTGAAGAAATGCTAAACACTAATTGCCGTACGGTTTTGCATAGGATAGCACTAACTTTGGCGCGAAGGAAAAGTGGCGAAACGGATCTGAAACGAACCACTTTCTGCACGTTTCGCCTCTCTCTGTTTGCGAGTGCGTGTGGGGGCGAACGTTTGTCGAATCCGTTGAATGACGGACGGAATCCCGAACGTGGATTAGCGAGCACGTATCTCCGTATTTTTCCCCTCGCTCTGGATTTAAAACGCTCCTCTAATATTTGTACGATATTAACAAATTCTTTCCTCTTTTTGTTTGGAGCGATTTAACAAGAGAGACTCGCAACTTCTTCTGCAGGATAAGCTTCGCCTTCAAGGTAACTAAGCCACACATTAATCATGCAGTGTGAATTGAAATGCGTTAAAGAAGCGATTGAAATGGAACATCAAAACATTTGCTCAAAACATCTTCTCTCGCCCATGTTCTTATTGTTAACTTCTCGAAAAGAAACTCCAGTTTTATAAAAAGAATAATAATAATAATAGGGGATTAAGTGACACGGAACAGAAATATAAACGCCATTTATTATCGGCTTAAAGCTAGAGGATTATTAGTATTTCACTTAAAAATAAAAAACGAATTAAGATGGAAAGAGAAAACGTTTGTACGACGTCCAAAAAGCATCCTTTGATCACGTATTAAATTCAACTTAACAAATTGTTTGGTTATTTTTAGTAAAGGGAATCGTGCGTCTCTCAAGAATTTATTTTGGTGACACCGCGTGTGTGTGTGTCGTCGATGTGATTTATTTAATTTAAATTGCACGAAAGCGTTTGGTTCGACAAATTGTTTAATTCTTTTATGCGTACGAGAGGCGAATGTTGAGAGAGAGAGAGAGTTGAAGCGGGCAAAATGAGATTCCTCGGATTCTTTCGCCGAACAGATGCCCGTCTGCGACGTTACACTTTATTAACCATCTCTTTGGCCGATCTCTTTAATGTTAATCTTTTGCCCCGGTGGAAACGCATCAACTTCCTTTTTGTTTCGCAAGTCTCTCACTCACGTTTAGCGATCTTGGGGTATCGTGTACTATCAAAAGTTAAAAAGTAAAGAAACGTTGCGAATACTTTTAAAGGTCTAGTTTTAAATTATTTAGTGCGCGTTATAAATTGATGAAGTCCAAGCAGAGAAAAAGGAAAAAAAACTGGAAGATAAAGATAAAGTTTTCCCAACCGAAAAGTGCCTCTTACTTTGTAATGTCCATTAAAAATTAACGTTGGATGACGAAACGGCGTTTTGGGCAAAACAACTTATTAGCATGTAAAAGGGGGCCAGGGCGGAGGGAGAAGAAGAAGAAAAGTTGGGCAAATCGAGAACGGGAAGAGAGTAAATTGTCCCCTTTAATTCATCTTTCCATCGTTTTTCTTCGTCTAACGCTCGAAGCGAATTAGTGCCTTCATTCAGCGATACAAGCGAGCGTAATTTTGTGTGTGCGAAGAAAAGTTTCTCATCGGCTCGCTCACTTCTTCACTCATATTCACGTCGATTACTGGCAACTTTTTAAACTCACTTTAAGACTTCGTTGCAATCGTTTGGTTCGACGATGGCAACGAATGTGTCTTCATATGTTAAGTAATGCCCACATTCTTCGTTGCACGCAAATGTCGTGGATTTCATTAAATCTTATCGGGGAGGAAGATTGGCAGGGTAATTAGAAAACAAATTGGCACAATTTCCTTTTTTCCCTTCGCAAAGACGAAAAACTAAAGCCGTTCGAGTTAGATTCAGATCTAGATTATGGTTTCGGCAATTTTCTCGGAATAATAACGATTTTCCGTTTAATTTCCACGCCCTGCCGTAGATGGGGAGAACTTAACGATATTTCGGTGGATCGCAATTTTGCGTTTACCACCTTTTCAGTTTATTATTATGGCGGGATGTGCGGTGATTATATTATCGGGAGACGTTGTCGCGGGGTGGGACGAAGTCGGGTGAGTGACGCTCCTTTGAAATGTTAAAGGACGAAAGAAGAACGAGCGGCGGCAACGCGAAGCAAGAGGCGAGATTGGCGAGAGACGTATATAAGAGACATTACGAAAATTAACCGTTAATAATTTTAAAGTAAGTGCGTGCTCAAGTCGAAATCATCAGAGAGAATATGTTAGTACGTTGATAGCAATGGCGGCAGGAGCGGGCCGCCTGTGCCATGCAAATTCGCAATTTAGATTAATTGAAGTTAAGCTCGACCTCTTTGCGAAATTCGCCATCTCTCTCTCTCTCTCTCTCTCGTTTTGCAAATTTATGCTCTTTCAGTCTCTCGTGCACATACGTCGAAATGTGTAACATTATCACTTATTACATACCTTAACAGTGAGCGCCGATGATAATGGTGGCGGCTTTAAGGAATCGTTAATTGAAACTTTTTCTCGAAACGAACGCGTCAAGACATCTTGTGTTGGAATCGTCGCAAATCGCGAGAATCCGTTCGCTTATTAAAGCGACAATTTGTAAACTTTAAACTTTACTACCCGCCTAATGCGAGGGCGAGTTAATATTTGTAGTCTTTAGCGTAATACGTGCGAGTGGTTCTTAGTGGATTCTCCTGTTGTTTGTTATTGTTGTAGGCAAAATGGGTTTTAAAAGGTTTATTAAATGCGGTTTCAGAAGCGGCATAACGCAGCGGCGCAATGGCAAAAGTTTAATTTATTAACCGAGGGAATCGCCGTATACACGAGCACGCTGCAAGAGTAGCGAAAACGGCTAAAAACGGCATTAATTGCTGTTTATCTAGCGCAGTTGGTTATAATTTGCATTTAGCGTACACGCGATATTGTATTAACGTTTATAAATATTCAATTTTCTAGTTTAATCCAGAGAAACGAGACAAAAATTACACATAATTTCGAAAAAAAAAAAAACGGAAATCTGAATGTCAAAAGCCCCCAGCGATCTGGAGGAGGGAGTGGATATGTGGGCAAAAGGTTAGGTATTTGGATTAAGTAAGTAAAGGCCCATTGTCAGTCCTCAGGACAGGATGATCCTTCGCATGGATCCGGTACTCCGGAACAGGACGTTTTGTGCCCAGCGGCAGATTGCTTGGGTCTTAATGGCAGTTTGGTTGGTTGTGTAGATGATGAAGAGAAGTGGGTCGATTTTGGGTTTGTGGGGCTCCGGAATGGATCGACCGGATTTCAGATAGCAAATGTTCAACTTTTCAGGCGAACGTTCGGCTTTGGAGATAGGAGCGGACGGATTTTTGTAGATAGGAGAACTGCGAACTGAGGAGCCCCTTCGAGGTCCAACGGAGTGTGCCTTCCTCTAATGGGACCTTCTTGTATTAAACACGTTGGACTCACGAGTGCTTCCCGAAGAATTGAAGCAATTTCAGCGGCTGTTTCCTATAAAAGAAGACAGAATTGTATGTTGGGGCCGAAGACAACGAACCGATCAGGGAAAGTGTCAAGCAAATGCACCTTGGGGGGGAAGGCGGGGACCATCGACTGATCTACCTACAGAAAATGATTCTCATTCCTTTTGGGCAACCCCTCGTAGAAATGCAAAGGCCATCCATCCATCTCTTCTGCACGCCCGCAACAACACTATTATCCACGTGTATCGGTTATATTTATTCGAACGTTTGTATTGCACCAGTCGGCCGCAATAATAAATAGACCGCACTGACACCTGGCACCGCGATATAAATTAGGCAAAACGCACAAAATTTCTCGGGGGCAGTGTTTCACTTCGCCATTTTTATTTGTGTTTTTTGCTTTTGTTTTCGGCAGGGTTTTCATCTGACAAATTTCATTTTATAAAAATACACGCGATCATAAATCAAGACTGAAAACAAATATATTATTGTTGGTGAATTTGTGTTTTTTGTTTCCGGTTTCCTCTTCCTTCTTCTGCCACTGCTTCTTGTTCATGCGTTTTTTTCTTGTTCAACATTTATTATAAACGTACAACGCGAACGGATATAAATATAACGGAAATGATGTAATGCCTCGAATTACGTCTCAGTGTTTAAATCCCGAGAGATTTGGTATGACAATTAGATTGCAACGGTAGATCTGAAGATATTGCTCGTGGAATTGATACGTTTTCTTCGCTCGAAATTCGGCAAATATTTAAGTGTTTGGTTTAGCGCAGAGGACGTGGCAAAATCGATTTCCATCTCGTATATTTCGTTCTGTACGAAGATTGCCGTTTCTCCCTGTGGTTTCATATTTTCTTTTATTCTCTTGCTCCAAAGTATTATTATGATTACTATTATTAAAAATTTTCCAATTCGCCTGACTGTATAAATAAGAGAAAGATTCGCCTCCGTCGAGGAAAATCGTATTTGGAATAAAGTTGGGTAAAGGTGCATTTGTTCTGTTATTTCTGTCATAATATTATTACCACTACGTATGTATATGTATAATCGTTTTGCATAATATAATAAGTTTTGCATTTTTCGAAAATAATAATATTTTCCCTGTTTCCCATTTTGTTGCATGCATTATTATTATTATTACCGTGCACATATTTATGTAAATCTCCATTACGTTTTACACGACGTTACACCTCGCAACATTTTATTACTTCCGCACAACCGAATTGATTTCGCATCTGTCGACGGCGAAATAATAGAAAACAACAGCAAATTGCAAAAACACGAGCATTCCTTCTCGACTTTTAATTCGCTTTTTTGTCAACATCCAATCACGATCATTATTATCGTCGTGACATTTCATTTTTTTATTATCATTTTAAAAAAATATCTGCTTTCGACGGCTAACAACCAAGAAGCGGAAGAATGCGAGAGGGAATTCGCCTTTTTCAAACACATAAAAATTCAATTATTCTTGTGTCATAACATTCGATTCCGATAAGAGCCGTCGCGATAACGAAGAACGCGGGCACTCTTCTGCCAATTTCATCGCCGTCGCCTTCCTCCTGGTTCGCTTCTTCGTCATCTTTCTCGGATCGTCGACGAGCGAGGAAAATAAAAGAGAAAGTTGTTCGTCTGAAAGGAAATTAAAAAAGGAATTAAGACGAGTGAGAACGAACCGATTCCGGTGCGGTTTAAAGCGCAATCTAATGGACTCTTGTCTTCGAGCCGCTGCTTCCCTACGGGAGGCCGCGATAATGGAAAAAGATTTAATAGTTCTTTGGGAAAGTTTAAACTTGCGGCCGCAGGTTGTGAAATAGAGTTGACAGACGATTTAAAAATGAATGCATGTACAGATTCATTCGGGCGCAATTCGCGATTAAAAACCGATCAAAATGCGAATTGATTTGTTGGAAACAAATTTGCGTCGATTCGGTTATTAATACTATGTATTTGTTGACGAATAAAAAAATTGATTCTATTTGGTTATTAAATAAAATCTTTTTGCAAATCCTCTTCAATTCTTTTTGATTCCTGTTTTATGCGAGTTATAATTTTCGCGGATGATGATGGCAAATCGAAAATTTAATTATTTCACTTGGAAAATAGTGGCGGCCGCCATATGGAGATATGGTCGGAATTCTTTTTGCTCCCGTTGGCTCGGCATTCAGTTTAACCATCGATGGTTTTGTTCGTTCGTATGTAAATAACATAAATTTATTTACGGGCCGGGATGGAAGAGGGAAAAAATAATTGAAGAGGAAGTGTGGGAGAGAGACGGGCTAGTATTGTGCCAATTGATAATAAATAAATTAGTTCGGTACAGTTTGCCGAACACGGTATCGACAATTGTTTTGCGCCGAATAATAATTAAATTCTGCCAAATACTTTTTCCTCGTTTTCCTTCGTTTTTATTTGCTCTCGATCAGTGTTGCTACCGTCAAAATCGTGTTCAAGAGCGTGGAATGGCCGCGGACAAGAGCTATCCATTTTTATGGTTCCATTTTTTCCTTCGAAATAGCTGCAAAGTTAATTCGAAACAGAAGATTCGTTTGTTGGCGCAAAATGTAATTTTCGCATAATACCGTTGATAACTAGCAGAAACAATTATTTGATGGATAAATTAAATTAGTTTTTGCATCAAATAAATCCCAATAATTTAATTTTATTTAGAACAAAAGCGCCCGATTTTCATTCGGCAAATTTAAATATTGGAAATTGATTATTATTTATTTATTCGTTCAACGAAACAATCGCCCGATTATGTTTCTCCCTCTGCATTATTCGAATTAATTGCAAGTTAATCAATTAATAAAACCCGCCTAAATGTATACATATACAGGGCGTCCCAATAGTCCAAACGGCTGCTTCCGACAAAAGCGTTTCCTCTCGGGAAGGACCACGACGCAAAAGAATTTTCCAATATGGCGCACTTCCGGATATACCCGGAACGGAAACTTACTCCGTTCTTTTTTTTTAATGGAACGATGTGCTTTTTATTGCAGTTTTGGATTCCCTATTGCATTTCAAGGTGAGTTTATTATAACGATCACATGCCTAAGATGCACCGTTTCGGAGATATTCAAGTGTTTTCCCGAAAAATGTCATTAGGATGGTCGTGGAAAATCGCATACATCTCCGGAACTATTTGAGATGGAGGGTTGAACTTTTTTTAGTTCTGTTAAGCAAGAAATAAGGACGCCCTGTATATATAGAAGAATTAATTAATTCGCAATAACAGTGTACGCGGAGAGAAACAAAAAAGGGAAGGATTAATAATCGCGTTTTAATTGCCATCGATTATTCGTCATTATTTCATTGCAATCATAAACATTAAAAAAAAAAATAGTTACCGTTCCTCCACCTCCTACTTTCTCCATTGGGTTATTTCGTTATCGTAATCATCGTGACGATCGTTATTAATATTTTAACATCTTACTTTTATTGTTATCATCATATTTCTAGAACAATTAAAATTTTAATCCACGCACCATACATTTAAATTATTATTAAACTGGAACTGAACAATGAGCTCAAACAATAAAAGGCTTCATTAATGAAGCAAGGCGAGTCCCCCACGGTGGCAGCATAAGGTCTTACGATTCCAACCCATACTCCCATCCTCATCCACCGATCCTTTCTTTCCCATTGTTAAATTCCCATTTTATTTAACTGTTACTTCCACCCTTTCACATTGCATTTTATTATTTTAATATTATTTCAGCGGAAATCTTGTTTAATATTTGTTCAAACTTTTCCCTCGTTCTTCCCCTTAAAATTTACTCTCCCTCCCACCCGCACCACCGATTCGTTTCATATTGAAATCGCCATTCGATCAATTAGAAATCGTCGAATCAATTCGAAACATTCGTTGCATGTTTATAATTTCAATTCGATCCGCTCGGGTGTAACAATCGGAAGCAATATTGTCGGTTAGATGCTAATGCGCGAAAGGTCGTTAAGTCTCCTAATCAATGGACGTTACGACCCTGAAGGCATTTCATTAAAAGGTACGTCCCGTCGTGATATTGGGACACGGAGCATCTTCTGTCGAAGTCAAAAGTCTTGGTGTCAGATAACATTTCCTCTTTAAGAAATCTACTCGCACATTTCGGCCTCTTTGAATTTATTCGGTGACGCCTGGTGGGCAATTGGATGCAGCCACTTTCCCTTGACGTTCTAATAAAACTCTGCTAATTGTTGCTCTTGCAAAGAGAAACGAAAACCATTTTTTATTGATGGCAATTATTCCTGTTTAAATTGATTTTTATGACGGTAAAGTTTCTATTTAGTTTTTGACTTCTTCTCATCTCTAATTAAGAAAAATTAATAATGTAATGAAAAACTGAAATTTGTTCATCAACGGCTACTAATTGATGTTGTTAGCGGGTAGCACGGGGTCATTTAAAACAAAAAAAAAAACGACGACAAGAAAGAAGCAGTGAGTGGATGAACAAGAGAGAGAGAGAGATCGAGAGTACATCGTCGTAAATCAGTTTTTAAATTGGTCCCATAATACGGCCACAAATGGGCCCGCAATATGTAAAATTGCAAACGATTTCTGTTTTGCGAACGAACGAATGAATATTCATGCGGGCCGATCGCATTAGCAATGCAAATGTTGTCGTGGCATCGGCCGTAGTCGAACCGGAGTACTCGGCGCTGCGGCGAACGTTTCGGTGGAGACGGCTCGAACTTGTTGTTGGAGAAAATCGTCCGCGTTTTATTGTTAATAATGCACGTTGAAATAGATGCGAGAGGAACGGAGACGTGCGAGCGTTCGAGGGCGAGAATGAGCGCCGGGCGAAAAGGGACCGATTCTAATTATTGGTTATCAAAATATAATTACCAAACAATTTCGCTTCTGGTTACTTTGGGGAATTATCGACGATCCCTCCGATGGAACTATGTAAATGGAAAAGTTTAGTCTGCCGATTGTAAAACAACGAATAACAGAGCGGAAAATGCGAAAATCAAACGCGATTGCAAAACGATTTATTTACTCTTACAACAGCGACAATTCTTTTTTTCTCGTCCATAAAAATGATAGATTTCAATTTTGATTCCATACAGGCTGAACAACAATTATTTATGGAAAGAAGGCGGATTTTAAGCTGCTTCAAAAGTCCTGCCAACATCTGAAAATACGACTTTAGGACCATTTGTTGAAGGTGTAATAATTGCACCAGTATAAGCGCCCCCATGAGCCTCGAACTGTCTCCGGAATCGTCTTCAGGAGCTGCAAATTTGGTTGAAACGGTGCAAGATAGAAATGAATTGAAACAAAAGCAAACAAATTGATTTTACACCGAGAATAGCAATGTCCAAAGTCTAAACAACAACAATTTCGATTCCAGGCTAACATGGAAAGAGCACGCAATCAAACAGCAAAAACGGAAAGCCAATTGATCCAAATATAAAAGAATTTTATTGGCTATTGGGGGGGAAGACCCAAATTATCGCTTGAAAACTAAATTCTGATTTGCAAAACTATTTTTAAACCAATCTGGATCTATGGAATTGAAATATGGGGTTGTGCTAATAAATCGAGTAAATCTGTAATTCAAAGGTGCCAATCAAAAATCTTCGTCCAATAACTAGTGCACCGTGGTACGTTACCAAATGTAACACTCCATGAAGACTTGCGAATTACGATTGTGAAAGGTGTGATCGAGTCCAGTAGCATTCGACTATCAGAGAAGAGCTAGACACAGCAACACGTTATTGGATCAATCAGACGAAAGACCGAAAAGACCGGCGAGCTGATCTCAAAGAAAGTTAAGAGAATCCATCCTAGGATGGAATCTCATCATGCCAATATAGAGAACCTAGTTCTAGTGCTAATTCTGATTGCTGATGTGAAGCACAACCAACAAACACTTTCAAAGTTGTTTCTGGTGGAGGCGCCAGGCGCGAAGTTTAATAACTTGCAGGAAATTCGATTTGGAGCGCCCGCTCTCGCTCGAATCGATTTTCGTCCTCGGCGAGACAAGAAAAACTCCCTTCGCTAATAATTAGTCGAGCGTTCTCGAATCGCGCCAATGATAATGCATTAAGAGGTCTCGCAAAAGTTTAATAGGATTTCATTCGAATCGCTAAAAGGACGAAAACATAACGGATTAAAAAACTATCTTTAATGCGATTACCGATCGTACTTTATTATTGCTAAGAGGATATCTTCGCGCTCGTTTTGTTCATCTCGCCCGTTGACAGTTTTCAATCCGTTCGAAAACATCGGTCCATTTAAATGGGCGCACGATTCGAACGAGCGCAATGAAAATAAACGCAAAACGGTTTATCGAGCGGATTACGGTTAATTCGTATGAAAATATTTAAGGAACGAGCGGTTAATTTCGGTCCGGACCTCTCATTTTCGCTTGTCAAAGACACATTCGTTTCATTACGATTTGGTCGAATTTAATTCGCTCACAGGGAAAGCGTTGTTTGTTTGTTTTTTTTTTTAAACTGAGATTTAAAGTTGTTTCTCCAGTGAAATGGGTTTCGAGTTGATTGCGTAGGGTTCGCAAAAAATAGAGAAATTAAAATAAACTTCTACACGAATATCCTCGAAATTGCATATTGATGGGATAAGGTAACTTCCGCGTAATTTCGATGCTTAAACTCGCGAATTTATGCACGCAAATGTCTGCGAACGCTATTAACATGCATAAAGTTTGTGCTGTTCACATCAAACGCGGTCTGTTTCGTTTAATTATCGATCGTTGGAAATTAAACACGTTCGCCGATAGATTCCTCCTTATAACCATAGAAAATATGCCCTTTTCTTTTACGAACAGAACGAAATTAATAAAACCTACTAGTTGCTGAATACGAAGAAGAATCAACCGAAAGGAATGCGGATTAGATAAAGGAAAGAGGTTTTATTTATTTTTCTGTTATTAAGTTTGTCCCGCCATAATCAGAATTTATGATTTTAATAAGACGCGCAATTTTTTCCGTTTCTGCTTATGAAAATATTACATAAAAAGGAAAATAGTTAATACGTTTTCTCCATCGAGCGGGGCGGGACGGTAAGCGAAGACCGTTTTTAACTTGTATTTAACAACTACTGGTTGGAGGATTTCCTCGGTCTTTCCTCTTCGTTCTCTTTCCTCCCCCGCTTTTAATCTCGTCCTTCTTTTCATTTCCATCACGTTCGCTCGCTCGCTCTTCTTTTATTCGCGGCCGTTCTTGTTGTTGTTGTTGTTAATATTACTTATTTCTTCTTCTCACTCTTCTTCTGCTTCTCATACTTACCACCTTCTATCGTACAATTTTGTAGAAAATTTTTACTAAACATTCTCTCAAAAGAAGCAAAATAAACGGAAAACTTTGACGCTCTTTGTTTTTCCTTTCAGTACCATCCCCCACCTTCTACTACTATTTACATTAACTTTTCTAGAAACTGTTATTATTACACGGTACACTATGCAATTACTATTTACTTTGCATATAGTAGAATAAACCGTCTGGACTCCCGTTCGACTTTGTTATAACCGCTAAAGTTTTTCCCGTTTCAACAAATTGAAAATTAAATAATGAAAGCGATCGTTTCGTCTTTGTCTTTGCCTTCTACAGTCTCTCCCATCGCTTTAAGTTTAAGTTTCGAACCACATTTCTGGTGGATGCGCCCATCGTTCTTAACGCAGAAGCAAATCTACCTACGAAACAAAAGCTGTGACACTTCGCAGACATACGGATCGATCAAAAGTACGTGCGTTTGAAGTTGGCGCCGAGACGAGTGCTACGAAGTTCTTGGGAAATCCGCTTCCGCAAAAGAATCGGAAAGCTTGAGGAACGCTGGTGCAAGTGCTTCGGACTTCGAAAGGACCACGTTGAAACATTAGATAGTCGTTAAACTCAAAATTGTCGCCTGCCATCTAACACACGTCAATACAACTTACTTATCAAACCACCCTCGTAGTTGAATTAGATTTCCCACTGAACCGGCGCTCGTATTTCTTTCCATCGTCAATTTGCACTTTAATAATTTCGATTATGGCGCCGATGTAATTGTCGGGAAGGCACTCGTAATAGACGTGAGCCTCTTTGTTCGATCGTTACGTGTGTGCGAATACATAGACTCGAACGTAATCGTTCAAACGCTAATGGTTCCACTTAATTTCGTCTTAACGCGTTCGCTCCATTGCAAACTACTAATATTACGTGCGTTTTGCTTAACGTTCCTTTTCATTACAGCCACTCGCTTCCATTCTGCCCATAGACACGCATGCAGATTCCATCCACTCACTATGATTATTAGCATACACTCAGTTGCGAGACGTTTATATTATTGCCATCATCAAATTCGAGTAGACTGTCAGAATTGATCGAGACAATTTGCCAATTAGCGTTAAACAATGATCGAAATGCGAAAAAGCTGTTTCCAATTCGCGATTATTAAGTAACCAATCGAATTTTCCCCAATTCGTCTGTTTTCTTCTGTTTCGCTCGTAAAATTTCCATAATTCCGTAATCATAATTCCGCGTCGATTGTAACTCTATTTGAATAACATTTTAATACGAGTCGATTATTGAATTAAAAAAGGGACCGACCGCCATTCGCTGATTGCGGATCGATTTCAAAACGACGCCGGTCCAATTTCGATGTTGCAAGCGTCAAGTCCCGTCCACGAGGGAATTAATTTCCTCTCCTTTTCTTTTTTCTAAGTAACGCTTTGGGATTCAGTGTTCGCTCGCAATTGATTCGATTAACATGCAATTAGTGTGTGTGGTCGCTTCTCTTTCTCGAAAAGTTTTATCGATGAATGCGAGTTATTATTAGAAGGGAAGCGGAAATGTAACGTAGCGGAAACGGAGTCGATGCAATAAAATGGAAGAAAATGTGATATTTAAACGATCGAGAACGGTTTAACGGTGGCACAGGATGGAAACATGCGGGGGCAAAAACGAGAGCGACGTAAAATGACTCTTTTATTTATTATTATATGCAGTTTTTTTATGGGTCAATATAAATTTTTTCCAGTGCTTTTGTTAACATCCTTTTTTATGGACTACTACAACGTTAAATTACGCTTTTATCTATAAAATATTCCGCTACATTTATCTTAATGTCATATAATATCCTCTTCAAACTGGCTCGCAAATAAAAAGCAAACTTTTACATTTTATTATAATAACAATATAATATACAATGTTCGAAAGTTAATTAATACGAAATGGATACGCGAATAAGGTTAGAACGATGCCTGGGGTATTATTTTCGGAGGCTAACAGTTCGTTGACCGTTCGGCAATATTTTCTATACGGCGAACATTAGGCGAGCTTTTAATCCGGCTTTTATTAGCGAAATCCAAACAATAGAGGCCGAAACGTGGAAGAAGAATGATAAACAAAACAGCGAAAAAGGAAATAACGAGAAGAAGCGGATTAACAGACGGTTTAACTATTGGCAAAATTGCTCTCCTTCTTCATCTTCTTCCTCTTTTTTTCTATCCACTTAATCTTTTATTTTCCCCCGCTGCTCTTACACAGATTCGGTTACTGCCGAAGAAAGGAAGCATTTCCTTATACGAGCGCCCGTTATAATATAAGAAAGAATTTGAAAAATTGCTGGCAAACTGTATTTCGGTATATAAACGTGCTTTTGGACGAGAAAAAAAATCTGCTTCGTTGTATCACGGAGAAAAGGTTAAAAAAAAAAACAACATGACGAGGACGTGTAGGGGATGAGCGCGAAAGTTTTTTTTTATTACGACCGCCCTACTACTTTACATATACAATATCGTAGCCAGTGAAAAGTGCATCATAAGGAATTCATAGAATTTTATATCGGCACAGGCTCTTTCCGCCCTTTTACTCGCCCAGTTTATTTATTTTTTGCATTCCCCTCGAAAAAAATAACAAAAAGCGAAAACGGCAAATAAAACCGGGTCGTAATACTTTTTAATAAAGAACAATGATGATGATGTTCCCACAACAATAAAAAAAGCAAACGAAGAGCAGGAGGAAAATACGTCCATGCGTCCATCATCAAACTTGTAAAAACGACAATAACAGCAACAGCAAGAGTGGCATGTTTACGTTTAAGATTTAAAAGATTCGTTATGCGGTCCGGCAACAAAACGGCAGATTGTATTGTTAATAAAACAGTTGTTGTTGGACCCTTTTTGCGTTTTTTTTTATCATCATAACCAACCCAAATCGAAATTCGCCCGGCGCATCCACCAGAAAACTGCAGTTGTCGTTCTTGAAGTTTACAAATTTCGTTAATCGATGGACCATTAAAATTGGTTCTTATTGCAAAAATGGGACTTCGAGTTAGCTAAATAATACGAATTATTCCCTTCTTGCGTTTTTTTATCACCATAACCGACCCAAATCGAAATTCGCCCGGCGCATCCACCAGAAAACTGCAGTTGTCGTTCTTGAAGTTTACAAATTTCGTTAATCGATGGACCATTAAAATTGGTTCTTATTGCAAAAATGGGACTTCGAGTTAGCTAAATAATACGAATTGTTCCCTTCTTGCGTTTTTTTATCACCATAACCGACCCAAATCGAAATTCGCCCGGCGCATCCACCAGAAAACTGCAGTTGTCGTTCTTGAAGTTTACAAATTTCGTTAATCGATGGACCATTAAAATTGGTTCTTATTGCAAAAATGGGACTTCGAGTTAGCTAAATAATACGAATTGTTCCCTTCTTGCGTTTTTTTATCACCATAACCGACCCAAATCGAAATTCGCCCGGCGCATCCACCAGAAAACTGCAGTTGTCGTTCTTGAAGTTTACAAATTTCGTTAATCGATGGACCATTAAAATTTCGGTCTTATTGCAAAAATGGGACTACGAGTTAATCAAATAATGCGAATTATTGCACTTTTAAAGCGAATTCGTTCGATTTGTTATTTTCGTTTAACTTTAGTTTGAAGCAATTTAAACTTTACCATTTCTTAATTTCCCTCGCCGGCTAAGAACGATTTCGATCTTGGTGCCTTTATACTACCACGTAGAGGAAAAGAAATTACTTTAAAACATTTTAGTGAGTCTTGCAAAAATCGAGGAAACGTGCAGTTCTTACGGGCAACATTATTTTATATCTAAAACAAAAACAGTTTACTTAACCGCAATATCGCCATCCTTTTCCCCAGATGACGACGATGGATGCCGGGCATAGTTTGGATTATTAGCCATTCGCTTCGTCGCAGTCCGAAGTATGGGAAACGAAATGAACTTTGTGGACGAAGTGAACGAATGGCGTAAATAAATTTATGACAACGACGACGGAATAGATAAAGAACGAAAGTTATAGGGAAAGAAGAAGAATAATTTCTTTCGTAAGATATGATAAAGCCGTTGGTGGATGGTTACTTTATGAAGATAACGGAACAAGAGGCGATGAGAATGGGAAAGCGAGAGAGAGAGAGAGAGACTTCGACGTTGGCATTTCTATGGATGAAACTATTTCATTATACAAATATTTGTCTTCTTTCCCGCCGAAAGACGAAAACTGTCTGCATTTAAATGAGAGTGCGATTGTAATATGAAGTGTGGCAGAAGAGGCAGAAGAAGTAGATGCGGAGCAAGTCGACAGTAATATGTAAATAACAGGAACAAGAAGTGGTAACTTATGTACGTTTAGCGTAACGATACACTCGAATGAATTTAGCAGCAGTTGATATGGTACAAGGATGAACGTCGGTTGGTAGATGAACGAAGGAGATGAGCGTGATAGCAAGTGTAATAATTTCATGTGTAAATAATTTGATTCTTGCTAAAGCTTTTACCGTTCGCAATGCGGATACAGTGAGCGTATTTCAAATTGGGGCAAATATTGTCACTTGAAGCCGCAATTAATTATAAACTAAAATATTAGTTGTAAGAGTATGAGTTTTAAGTTTGCGTTTTAGCCTTAGATATTTCTTTTCAAATTATCTTATTGCCCATTTGGAAGTACCGCTGAAACGCTATTCCTCCATCGGATTACCATTTGTTCTGGTCTCTGAGGAATGCTTCAAAATTATGGGGACATCGAAAAATGCATTGGTAACCGGATTACCTTCAAACAGAAACAATTCTTTGATCATGGAATCCATAAGTTTTGTTTTTTGTTTTTAACAAGATTTCCTTGCAAAAAGTGGCGGAGTCATTGTTATACACGCAATCGAAAAGAAATTGTTTGTTTTTCTTCCAGATGGCACAAAAAGATCGTACATTTCCCGTGGAAACCCTACCCAAAGTAGCTGCAACTTAACAAAAGAACAACCACTCTAAATTTTCCATTCTTCCCATCTTCACGTTTACTTTACAATCAAATTAACATATCCACATATAATCTTTGGATGTTGGTGGCGACGGCGGCGGCGGTTGTAGCGCTGAGAACCGACACACCTGACGCTCACGCAATTCAAACATGCGGGCCCCCACGAGCCATACGAAGAGAAAACAGAAATTGGAAGAGCGCACACGACGACGCATCAAACGGATTTATTTGCGAACGCCATTTACCGGTTATCCCCGGTTTTAGTTTCTCCTTTTCTGCACCGTGTCCCTAAACGTGAAAATACGGGGGGCGATTAGAAAGCAAAAGGAAAACCGCCGGGAAAACATGCTGGTACTTTGATTTGCAATTAACCGGTTTCTCCCATTATTTTTTTTAACGTCCACGCGGAAAATCCTCTACTAATCCGCCGGCTTTTCTTGCTGATTTTTACAATTGCATTGTTCGCGCTTATTGCAAAAACGCCAACGTGGATGTGCGGAGAACAATGCGCGAACAAAAGGGCGCCCTTCTTTTGTGTGTGCTCGCGGGCATCAAATCTAATTTCGAATAGTGGCTCCGCGACACAACGTCTTATTGCATACGAACGAGCGGAAATTGCTAGAAACATTTTGGGAAGTAACGATATTATGCGAGGACGAAGAAACGCGGATTTAAAATTTATTTGACGGCACGAAATAAAGGGGAGGCAAAAAGAATTGCGAATCGATGACGGTGTAACGTACTTTAATGAACAAGCGACGAGAAGCAACGATACAAATGGAATTGGTTCTGTTGCGCGCAGAAAGATGGTAAACCCGATTGAGTCGCTTCGCGCGACGAAATCCAGAGGCGATGCATCTTCACCCGCTACACATACACCGCGCATTTACATTAAACACATTCTGCAAGAGATATAAGAGGTTGTCGAGAGGAGGGCGAAGGATAATAGTGCACGGCGAGCGGGCAATAAAACTTCTATATCCCGACGATCGGTCGACTCCGTTCGCCGGTTTCGACCGCAAACGACGCTGCCGATAAATTTGCATCGTTTCGCAACATCCCGACGCGCTCTTCCGGCTTCCAACTCAACTCGTGCAATTCCTTCTTCGGTCTTGGTGGGCATAGTTTTTAAAAAGCCCTCGCACATTACTGTTTGTTGGCTTTCAAGTGGAAAAACCAAAGGAGATGGGCGAACGAGCGGAATTTGAGGTTGATTAAAGAAAAAATACGTTTATTAGTCGGAATTACCGACCGCGAGTCGTAAAGATGCCGAATAAAAAAAAATAATGAATGGCGAAAAGGAAGGATGGAAATGAAAAGGATAAAAGGAAGTTGGTCCTTGAACCGTCGATCCTCGCTGTCGACCTTATTAAGTCCTTTCCCTACATTTTTATTATACGCCAAGAACCATACTAATAGAAAACGGGCTGCAAGAGGAGGAGGCGATAAAAAGGAGGAAGACGGGGAAAAAGGGACCATCGTTAACGAGAGCGACTGCGAATGAAACGCGCAATACCGCTATGGCGATGAGGATCATCGTCGTCGAGCATCAGCATTTATCTCCTTTGCGTTTCCAAGTCGCCGCAAAACCGTGCCGCATCAACGGATTCCGAATGAATGGAGAAAGACGAGACGTTCGCGTTCCGCGAAGCACGTGATCATGGTGCAAAAGAGGAAAACGTAGTTATTACACTCGATGGAGAAGTGGGTGGACGTTGGGAGTGGAGAAATTAAACAGAAAAGGAAAAGGGGAAAAAGTGAAACGTTCATTTGCTTATCTGACGTGAAAATAAATACTGAAATGGACCATCCATCGCGTCGTCTGCCGCTTTTTAATAAGATTTTTATGCACTCGAGACCGGCCTATAGAAATGTTTATTCGTCCTTTGCAGGGAAAATCCACAGTGGAAAATCCTCATTAGAATGTTACGCTCGGCGTGGCAACGTCAGAAATGATAGAAGAAGAACGCGTTTTGCATTCGCCTTTATCATTCATTTTCGACGAGCGAATTGGTGCAATTCCGTATTATCCGACGTTTAATTACATCTCTAGATTCCTTTCGGATTTTTTTTGCGAATTGTAAAGAAAATCGAATAATTAAAGTGGCCCCGATAAGATTCCGGCCGCAGAAACAAATCCACGCATTACATTAAACGAATAATCCTTAAGATCATAATTTGATCACGTTATCGCAATAAATTTAGCAAAGTCGTTGGCGGCAGCGCAAAACTAGAAGGCGGAAAAGCGTGCGAAACGAGCGGGGGAAAGCGGAGATGAAGAAACAATAAAATTCTTAAGGCGGTCTCCTTTCAGTTCGCGGATCCGACAGACGGGCGAGAATGGAATTTTAAGCGTACGTCCTTTCTCCTCTTTGATTTCCAAATTTATAACACTTTGAAAGATTACATTTCGCACTCGTCGATTCGCCGAACCCCACCGGATTGCTATTGGTCGCTCTTGATGGCACTTAATGCCGATTTTTTCGCTTGTTGTTCGCTCTTCAAACTAGAGGAACCATTTATCGCTTAAAAGGCAATTAATTAATTTTTCAACGCGGCGAAATTTAATGAGCGCAAGCGAATTTTTATTCATTAAAAGTGCACGTCAAGTGAAAGAGCAGCGGAAAAGTTCGCACAAGTTTTCGTTTCCAAATAGATTTCATCGCCTTATTATTTTTTTCTTGTGAGATTTGCATATAAATTCGCTAGGCCTCGTGCAAACAACAAATAAAACGCGCAGATAAATATGTAAGATAGGCGATGCAATTAGTTTGCTAATGGAAGGAATTTGAATTAGCTCTCCCTGTATCTCCCGTACGTGCATTAAGAAGACGGCGCAAAGAAATTAGCAAAGAAAAAAAAAGGCAACGAAATGATAATAGCCGCGGGGATGAAGTGGATGCGGATCGGGGAACAAAATGGCTCCACCGCTTATTACCACTATAAAACCTTTAATAATAATAACAAAGACAAAGAGCGAGTGGCTCGTTCGTGTGTGGGAAAGAGCGGAGCAGCGTCGAAAATCATTTAGATTAGAAGGAACAAACAACTCACGTATATACGACGGAACAAACTCTGCGATCCTTGAGGGCAGCGTTACGAAATTAGACGCGTGGGAAATATTAAAACTTTCCGTTTGTAGTTTTCCATTCTTTCGCTCTCCCTCCCTCTCTCTCTCTCGCACTCCGCCTTTTATTTATCTCCCTTCGTGCCGCTTTTCTTTTGCCCCGTTTCCCACTTATTCTTCTTCATCATCCACCTTAATTTTCCCATTAAAAAAATGAAGAAACAAAAAGCGAAACACTAGAATATTTCGCACAACAAATTGCCACGAATTATATACGTGGCATAGGAGCCGGCGAAGAACTAAATCAAATAAAAGCGCCGAATGGGACGGGGAAACGGACGGCGAAAGAAAAATATTCGTGCTGGTATTATAACGTAGGTGGCAGCAATAAACAATAATGAAAGCGCGCTCCGGCAGTGGAAAAAACGTGCATCTTCATTTGCCAAGATTAAAAAAAAAATCCTCCTCATTCATCTACGCCACTGCAACCGCTAGATGTTACCTTTCACTTGTCCAAAGTTTTCTCTTCTGCTTGTTTCTACTTTAATTTTTCTTGCAGAACAAACCAGATTCAAAGAAGTTGATTCTTAATGTACAGAGCAATCAAGAAGGAATCCGTTTGGTTCGGACTTTAAGTTGGTAGGAATGACGTGACTTAGACACTGACAAATGTTTGACAGCGTCCTCGGCGCCAACTACAAACGGATTTTTTTTTATCGCTCCGTATAATTTGCAAGAGAAAAGAGAATCGATTGCACCCCCTCACACCTGCTAACTATGTGTTTGCTTCTTTTTTTGCGAGCCGCCCTAACACACGGACACGTACATCATTCGCAATTAATCAGAGGTCCCGCATGTATAAATCACAAAACTTTCCCAATCACTTGTCCGTGCAATTTTAATTGGCTACAGTTCATTATGCCGAACGGAATAGCGAACGGGTGAAGTTTATTTTTCCCTTTTTTTTGCGAGCCCGTGGTACTAATAACTCTATTTGTTTCATATGCCAAAATGCATTGCAAAAAAAAACTTGCAAAAAAATTATGGATAATTTTTTTTCGTGGACGTAAATTTTTAAAACGTATCATACGATTTTTCAACTAAAGCAAAAAAGAAAAAGAAATCGATTTTATTCGAATAATTCCTAGTTTGTCGCGTTTTGCAAAGATTCCGTTTAACGCTGCGAATTAGTTGAAATTGTCCGAGACTGTAAGGGACCGTGTCTAAGCGCGGACAAAAGACCCAACTTAAATCGCAGATTTATCGCGGAAGTATGCAAATCTAGTTTAACATAAACTACAGTTGAAGCCAAATCTGCAGGACGCGCTGCACATTTCCTGGCTTAAGTTCGCTCGCGTCGAAACAAAACAAAAAAGAGTTGACACAAATTCTTATTAATTAGGATTCCTCCACGTGAACAGAATCGTGTGAGAGACTTGAAGATCGACCTTTAAAAGCGAGTGTACAGGTGCGCTCGCACAAACTGATGCGTTGTTCTTTTTCGCTCGCCCTATCTCATCGCTTAAAGCGATGGCACTGCTTAAGTACTTAAATGAATTATTTATTTCGGCCGCATAATGAAGCGACGCCCGACGCTAGCTACCGAACGATTTACAAAGACGTAGCGAAGCGAAGACAAAAAACGCTGTTAATTAGAAATTGATACTTTACAAGATTAAATTTACACACATCGGCGGCAAGAACGATTGCATTTAATTTATTAAATGAATGAATGAATTTAATATTACTGCCTCTTGCGAATATTATCATCACCAACCGACTACTATTCGCACATCGCAAGTGGCGAGCGGAAAATAAAAATAAAATAAAACGACTCTTTTATGAGTACATACAATTTTATCTACGTTGTTGTCGATAATGGGCGCGGAGGCCGAAAGAAGTAGGTGGAGGAACGCTTTTGATGGTAGACAATAAACGTGATAATACTTTCCTGCTGAAGGCGACGAAGAGAGCAAATCGAAAACAGGTAGACTTTTAAATAATAAAGAACGCAGGGGGAATCGCACGAGGAAAACGCGAAAAGAAACTGGCACTCGGTGTTAAAGATTAACAGGAAACTGGCGTCGTCGTCGTGCGAATGAAAGAGATGTTGAACCGAATTCGAATTCAAATGGTATGCAGCAATATAAAGTTGATAAAGTCGAGGAATCCTGATTTAAGACGCTTCCTTCGGACTTCGTAGCGATGTTCTTCTACTGCAGCGTCTCTTATTAGTTAATTAACGTTTAATTCGTTCGAGGACTTTGTTTTAATAATAATTAAATATTATGGATATATACGTTTACATTAATATGAACAGGAGTTAATTGAAATGCAAATTTTATATCTCGCATTACCATATGGTGTCCCGCTCCAGATATAAACGAATTTTTGTCCTCCTTTTTTTGTACCGCGCAGAAAATAAAATTAAATTACCAACACCATTGCAAAATTGAAAAATATAAAAAAAGGAGCGAAAGAAGAGGGAATTAATTAAATTCATTCTAAATTGTTTAAACTTTATTTTTATTTAATTTTAAACGATTCTTTTTGCAAGGAAGCGAAAAAAAGCGAAATAATAATCGTTTTTGTTGCTCGTCGTTGTTGAATAAATTCATATTGTTCCACTTTTTATTATTATCACTATTCGGCGGAGGCGCCCGGCCATGAATGCTAATTTGCATTTAAATATTATTTCAGATAATAATTCGTTTAGTCTCCTACACTTTCGAATATAAACTTAAATTATAGTTTCAATTATAATTTTTCTATAGACTAACTGCTTTTTAATTAACGAATCGTTAGTTAACGATTCGTAATTGGATTTTATAGCAAATCGTTATTACTTTCGCATATCTTTTTTTGCATTTATTTTCTATGGTGCACGTGGGAAACTGTTTTGCTTAAGCATAGAATCGGTTTCATTTTGAGGCAACTTTAATTAAAATAGATTTTAATAATCAAATAATTGTTGCCTGCATTCATTGCTTAGTTTCTTTTTGGTGCGATCGCGTTTGTAGTTGGTCGTCGAGTCGAAAGTATTGATAAAACTAAGCCGGTGTTAAAATAGTTAGAACAATAGCAACTGTTACGCTCGTAAACTAACAATTAATTTATGAATAATTAAAGTGAACGTTATTAACGGAATATAATGCAAAATGGGGCAATTGTTGTTGTTTTTGCAAAATTTCGATATATTTGTAAATGCATTTTATGCGGGTACAATAATAAATATAAATACGATCGCATGCATGTATGTGGGAGGATGTTGCAAAACTACTATCGCTATTATTGCCGTTGCATTAAATATATTTCTCTCTATAATTCATTCGATATTTGCAATTTCCATTTTACGAATTTCGCTCCTTTATAACTAATTGATTGTTTTAATTAATTCGCCTCTGCAATAATAATACAAGAAGCAAACGACAATCGATTGCAGCATTCAATTTTTTCAATATCCATCCACTAGAGTAACGGCGAATTCTTTTCTCTTTTTCTCTTCATAAAGCATCCATATTTGGTATTAGTTTTGCGACAAACTCAAAATCCGGCAATTCTATTATGCAAAACACATGATCGCATTGCACGAGACGGAACAGCGCGAATATTCGATTGCAATGCGGGCGAAGAAGGTTAAAACCGCCGAGGGCGGTTCGCACAATCTCTTTTGCCGTTGAAATCGTTCGATTCGGCATTCCGACAAAAACTAAACGCGAAAGAAAGCACGAAACTTTGTCATAAAATTTGCGCTTTCCTTGTCATCGCCCAACCACATCCCTCCAATTAATATTAACGCGAGACTCGGCGGCACCGCACGCGTTTCCAACGCGGTAATCCGATACGATGCAAATAATTAATTAAAATTAAAGCAAACACAATTGCCGATTGCGGTTCGTCCGGATGGCGGAGAGGAGAGCGCGGTAGTGCGAGAGCGAAAGTTTATGTATTCATCATCCGGTTGATTAAAATCGTTCCTTCAAAACCGCCGCCCCCCTGCCGCACCTCTTCTGGTTTGTGTTAATAATATCGTTAACAATTGAAACCGTAAAGACCGGAATTTCGGCAACGAATGGACCGCCAGGATTTTGCATAATCGTATTTATTCACTGTTTCACCATTTAATACTCGCAAATCTCTCGTCGATAGCGGCAAAAAGGCACGTTGGCCAAGCGATCCTCTTCTCGAAGAAACTCGATGTCATTCAATAACCGCAATTTCCTAATCTACTCGCATTCCGAATGCAGAAATATGCAGGCAACGCGTGTGTGAAACACATTTTTCCTTCTCCATCTTTTTTATCCTTCGGCCTTCTCGTTCGCTTTTAATTTTTCACTCCCTTTTTCCATCCACGTCTTCCTACATCTTGGTGTATTGATTTTTATACACGAACCGCAGATACACGTATATATACCATTGAAACTGGCCTCTCTCTCTCTCTCTCTCTCTCTCTTTCCCTTCGTATAACGTTCGAATTCGGGGTTACTTGCGCAGTAACGAAGGAGCGATGGGGAGAGCGAGCGGCGAAAGCAAGGAAGAAGAGCATTAGACGTAATCCCATCGAAGACAAGACATTTTTCATAATTTATCCAAACGTTTCCCTGTATCAGAGCCACATTGGCTTGGCATTGGGCGCGTCGCAAAAATGCTATTCGGGTCGTCCGCCATCGTGTTACGTACGCCGAAAGATGTGACCGGGGAATGGGAAAGTTTAAGAATTTTATTGCGGTCTCATCGGAATCGGGCGGACGAGTCGAAAAGATAAAAGGTGACCGAGGGGGCGGCCAGAGAATTGTGACGCATCTTCCCGGGCAGGGGGCTGAATTTTCGACGATCGGGCAAAACGGCGAAAGCAACATCAAAGGGGGTCGTCGAATGATGGACCCGGCGCACGAAAGGGAATAACAAATGACGGCGTGTAAGGGATATGCACGGAGATGGATGGCGAAACGAAACAAAACTGTGCGCACTTGTGTACGGAATAACAATTCGAAGCCGCTCGGTTCTCTTTGGCACACGTTCCCTTCGTTTTTGCTTACTCTTTAAAACCGAAGGCAAATACTAGCCTGCCTCAGAGGGAGTTTGTAAGGCGAAAAGGAACAAAAATGTTAGCAATGCGAGAAGGAATAAAATAAAACTGTCAATTTGATGCCTTTGCCTTCGAAGCCCACATAAAGCATCATTCGTTCTTGTAGAACGGTAATTGCCATCCTCCATCCATGCCTTGATCCTTCAACTCACATTTTGCAATCGAATAGAGCAACGCGAAAATCTGCAGCGTTCACATTTTTCGTAAGCCTCGTTCGCTAGATTATTGCATAATCCGCAACAATGACACGAAAGCGCTCCAAATATTTTTGCATGATGCACAATCCGAATGCTCGCAATTTTCCCGATTCCCCTCGCATCTGCAAATAAACCGTGCAATCGATTTAATTAAAAGCGGCTCTTACAAGTGCGTGTCATGTTGTAGCGATTTAAACGGCTGCCGAAGAGTTTTACAACTGAATTTAGTGTAAGTTTTCAGCGACAAAGTTACAGTTTTCGATAGAAGCGACGTACGAAAGACGGGCATAAAATGTTGTTTTATGGGCACGTAGCGATGCAAAGGGCGGGCGCATTTTACGATTAGTTCGCAATAATAAAAATAAAACGCGGGCGAGAGATTCTGTACATAAAAATAAGTGAAATATAAAGGGAATTGAATGGGAACGATGCGGAAGATTGTCGATTGTACAAGAAGAAAAATCCGGATAACAGACGGATTGCTGTTCAATTTGAAACGTTATATTGCAAAAAAAAAGTCCCTTAATAAAGAGCGCATAATTAAAGGAAATTAATTAGTTATAAAGCAATTTATGCTCGCACTTTAATGGCAAAAAAATTGGCCATAGGCATCGCAACGGAAGGAAATTAGCAATAAACACTTTTTCTTGGAGGTAACGCGAATGGCAAGAAAATAAACGAGGGCCGTAACGGACTCGTATATGCTAATTAAATTGGTTTTAATACGTTTTTAAATACACGGTTTTATTGCCAAAAAAAAAAGAAACAAGAAAATACGCCCCACGAATACATAATTTTATGGGACATTCGTGGAACGAATTAATTTCCTTTAATTTAAAAATGCTATTTTTCGCTATTTTATCGAATCCCTTCGCACGATTCGGGATTAATTAATCAACAAAAAATAGCGAATTGAAAATATAAAATTCGCCCGGCGCATCCACCAAAATCGCATTTTAATTAATTTCACTTAAATGGATTTTACTTAAACATTTGTTTTGAAAAGGGTATACAGTCGGTGTCTAGCATAGATGAGGCCCTTTTTCTTGACTACAAGGGGGAAAAGAAGGGCATTAAAGGGAGCGATTTGTGATTTAAATGGCACTCCACTTAATTTTATTGCAGGAAGCGAATAGTTCGCTTCAAATTAAGGTAATGTATTCGATAAGGAAATGACTGTTATTATTGCGATTGTGAAAGGCGTAAATGAAGTGATGAAATATATAAGGGCTTAAGCGCAAATAACGGGCGACAGTGTGAATGGATGATGGCGCGAAGAAGGAAAAGAAAAATCGGCGAATAAGGTGGAGGACGGAGATAATTTGCGATCCGCAAGAAACGACAAAGGGGAAAATTGTGCGTGGGGAGGAGAATGAAGAGGAACAAAAAAAAAACTTTCTCCTTCTATCGCGCGGCACGGGGTGGACGTAAAGAAAGGAGAAAAATTATAACGTTTGCCATTAATTCGAGTACGAAAATGGTTTTAATAACGGCGACAATAAACGGGCCGTCGGCCAGACAAAAGATAAACCCCTCGATATTATACTCTTCCTCTTTCTTCTTTTTTTCCTTCTCCTTCTTCCCTTGTCCTTTTTTTACCCTTCATTTACCGACCCGATTTTTTTAAAGCGACCCCTCCCCGTCTCTCTCGCTCTGTGTGTGTACTTTACAAAGGAAATTCTCCGCACTCGTAAATTATTACACTTAATACAGTCGCTAAAGTTAATTGTGCGAAATTTTTAATTAAGGCCATACCGTGACCCTTCTGCCTTATTCTCTCTCGTTTTTTTTTTTCGCTTCGGCCCGTCCTCCTGCTGTCCTTTTGTCTCTCCCTCTCGTTGCCGTTCTTCTTTTTCCACGGGTTAAATAACGTTTCATTTAGTTCTTCTTTTCCCTCATTTAAATGTTAAATTTTACTTCTTTTACCACTGCTAATCTCATATTTCTTGTTGTCCGGATGAAATTCCTCCCGTGCATTTATTTTGGTATAACGACGTCGAAGATGGTCGTCGGCGTTATCTTCCGCTAGTTGGATGGATGTAGTCCGGTTACTTATTTTCGTGTTGTTCTCCTTCGTCTGCGGAACGCCACTTTATCAAAGTCTTGCAGTTTATGAATAAAATAACGCACGGACGCGATTTGTAGCATTATACTTTTATTTCGAGCTCGTTCCTTATCCGACGTATTTTTTACGTCCTCTCGCTCGCCATCATTCTTAGATCCCTCCTACGCGAGCATTCGATTCCTACGGGCATCGTTCGCTATAATTTTTATTACGCGCCGCTCCGCAGCGAAAAATTACGTCCAGATTCCGGCTTTTCTCCTCCTTATTTGACAAGGATCGTGTTTATTTAATAGATTATATCGGAACGGACGCGCACTTCTTACGGACGGATTTAAATATTTATAAATCGGATTGATGGCGTTTGCGTTTTAATCAAGTCTCGACGAATTCCACTCTCTTTTTCTCTTTGATTTCCTCCCATTGCCGCAATCCACAAGTGCACAAAGGACATAGAGTGCATCGGATTCCCCCGATGTTCCGCGTCGTGTAACGAAAGAAAGTGCATGTCAGTGCATTCTGCGGATGATGTGACCGCAGGGACGCGACGGCAATCTAACTGGATTACGTCGTCTGCGGGAAACTGCTCGAACCAGCGAGAGAGATTTCTCGATGGGGAAAGCGAGACCGCAAACGATAAGTCACGGTCGCCTCGTTCCTCGGTCCTCTCCTCGTCGCGTCGCGGCGCCGTTTAAAACCCGTTTTAAATCTTGTCGGAATACGTGCCGCAGATGGGAAATTGTTCAATTGCACGTTCAAAAGAAGAGATAAAAGCCCGTCATCGGCGTGGATTTGCCATTTTCCCGTTTTTATTTCTGCGGTCTCCTCGAACCCACCATCGTATTATCTCGTTCGTTTGTCAAAGGGATTTCGTTTTGTCGTGCAGTAATAACGATGATAACCTGAAAAATGCGAAAGGGATTGGGGAATGGGGAATGGGGGGGGGGGGGGGCAAAAACGAAATAAAAGTGTGTTTTCGCAACAAACTATGCGACACAAACGGAGTCCACGACTGTTCTACTTGTGTACACTATTATCATCGTTTGAAGTCGAAATGTTACACAACAACTACAACTATTTGCGTCTGTATATGTGTGGTTTGTAATAGAACAGCAACAACAACGAGGAGGGCTTCCGGCCAATTTCAAAATACGTCGGAAAGAAGAACGAGTTGAGGAGAAACAGAGACGGAAAAATGGCGATTGGATAAATTTCGTTTGGAAATGAAATACAATGGGAGAAGTAGAATAGGCAAACTGGTGGAAGCGGAAGACGGAAAGAGAGAGAATAAATGGCGTTTGAGTCCTCTAATTGAATATCGGATGTCTCCGCAAAATGCTGGCAAGTCCACATCGTAACAATTCCTCGTTCGCTTTTCTCTTTTCGTTAACATTAACAGCGGAAAGACAGTCTCTTGTTATTTCGCAATCGAATCGCAAAGCTTTTCGCAGGCGTCTCCTCGAATCGTCACGATGTACTGTTTAAATTGATTAAAAAATGTAAAAACCACCCATCAACTTTCTAAACCATCATACGAAGATACATCGATGCATTTATTCTTGGTCTACCACAGAGGCAACGCCAATTTGCAATTGCAAATGTTATGTCACTGTAAGCAGTCCTGAAAAGTCTATCTTCATCTTGAAAGGTAAACGTTTCTCGTTTGACAGAAGCAACCTAGTTTTCGACAATGAAATATCATCCCTTCACTTCTGCAGATGGAGTTTTTTTGTTTGTCAATTTATATGTTGCAAATTACATATCAATACGCCCTCGTAATTAACGTTATTACGTTGTTTTCGAATCCTTCGCAAGAAATGTTATCGTGCAAAATTGCGGCTAATCTCTCATTATGCTCCACCGTAAACGCGAGGGAAACACAGAGGAATCTCGTGGATTACGTTTTTTGCACGGTTTTATTTTGCCGTAATATAAATTAAAAACGGGATGGTAATTTATCTCGGTAATAAATAGCGACGTACCAAACGTTTATTTCTTCCCGGTTTCTCGCAGCAAAAATAAACGATATCTAAATTATTTTGCGAGGATCGCAGAGAGGGAAGCAAAACACGATTGCGAAGAGAAATTATGTTGCGAATAAGGTTTCGCGTTAGTATATTTCAAAAAAAAAATCGGTTTCTTGCATGTGACGCGACACATTTTCGAAACGTCAATCTAACCCTTGTACATTTCACCCTCCACCCCATGGAGTTGGGCCGTCGTATCATAAAGTTTGCCAACTAGCAGCGCGTATCGTGCCATTATATGACGGGTTCTTTGCAGAATTCTTGTTTTTTTTTTGTTGGTATCCCCGAACGATTCGCCACTCTTCCCACTTGCGTCTCCTCTTTGGTTCGGCGAGCGCGTTAGCCAGCAAAAAAGGGACGCGTCCTAAAGAAGCGTTTTGCATATTCTCCTTTAAACTATATTGATGATCCTCTTTGGCATTTTTCGCAAACACAACATAAGTAACTCGTTTTATACCGCACATCCATCATCATCGCATATCCCGTTATACCCTTTCTCCCTCCCATTCACTGGATCGTCCTCTTTGACGGAAGGAAAGGATTCGCTTTTTATTTCGTTTCGCCAAAAGAATTTATTTATCCCGCTTTTTCTCTCTCTCTCTCTCTCTCTCTCCTTCCGATCCTGTATCGATTAACCTAACACTTCTCCGTTGATTTATGTCGGATTAAAGTTGTTTAAAGTGCAAGGGAACCGGTCGAATCGGAGGGACGCCTCCTGTTTAACTTAATCCCGGCAGCGTTAAACGATATCACGCCGTCGAAATCTTTTTAATTTATTTCTATTTTGCCTCGTTTCGCCGTCAAAAAGCTCCGTCGTTTTCGCCTTTTGCTTCGAACAATTTTTCGCATTTTTCTCCTCCTTTTGCCATCCTCTTTCTTCCTCCACTCCACTCCCCGTATCGAATTGAACGTTATTTCCGACAGAGAAATATTAATGGAGCTCTTATCGGAAATTGCGAATCTGACGAAACTTCCTGCACACAGCGGCGTCGGCCTCCCGGAATCGTTAGTTCACCTATTTGATTTTATTCTCGCTAAAAGCCGGCGTCAGATCTCTTAAAAAAGAAGAAATTTACTCGGATAGAGACGTGCGAGGGAAAGAAAGAGGCGGAGATTGAGCTGGCGAGAAGTTTATTTAATCAAAGTGATGAGAGTCGCGCGAAAATTTTTGAACGCGATCAAATTGCCGAAGCAAAAAAAAAACGAAAGGAAACTTTCGTCAATCAAGCTCTAAGATTTTAAAATTGCGTTAAAACGAACACGAAAAACTATTAACTTGTTACTCGCGAAACTTGGTGACCTTTGTGGTAAAAATAAAATAAAATCGTTGCGGAAAACGTCGCCGACCAATTTTGCGGCCACGCCGGAACTGATTAATGAGCCGGTTGGGGTTAGCGGTGTCAAAAGGAGACTGATGTTTCGCGATCCCCGGATGCCCATCGATACTCCCGGCAACAGTTTCGTTTCGAACATTAAAGCCCCTTCACGGATCATCGATTGCGAAAAAGAACGAAATTGAGCTCGCAATTTCTAATCGAACTTATTCTCTATCCTGCATTCGTCTTCGCTCTCGTAAATAATTCGGCAACGAGTTTTCTTAAATGCATTTAATAAATAATCAAATATCCAACTTGAAAACGAAAAGCAGCTTAAAATATTTAAAGGGTCGTGCGGGGAGTAGGAAATAGTTTAT
This sequence comes from Hololepta plana, assembly GCA_963695495.1. Classification (NCBI taxonomy): domain Eukaryota; kingdom Metazoa; phylum Arthropoda; class Insecta; order Coleoptera; family Histeridae; genus Hololepta; species Hololepta plana. Next base: position 760,540 of record OY968839.1, on the reverse strand, counting down.
CGCGAAACTTTTTCAAGTTCCTCGACAGCAAAGGAAAAGTTCTTCAATAGCGAAAGATGTTGACATCAACAACAACAACAACTCCGCGAAAAGAGAAAATTAGGCAAAAACATCGTGCGAGTCTCGCTCTTCCTTCTTAAGAAACTGGTGAGCTGTAAATACTTCGCGAAAATTCCGGGAGCGACTCCACGGAAACTCGAAACGGACGTAATCATTTTAATTAGATTCGCATCTTATTCATCGCCATCGTCATATTCGACTAATAACGTCGCCCCTCTTCACGCACAATACGCAATTGTACCGTTCGGCGTCTTGCCGTTGACAATGGGATTAATTAGAACGGACGGAACAATGCGGAGATGTCGCGTGTACGGTGCAAAGGATTAGTTTATTCAAATAAACTCGTATTAGGAGAGATAAAAGGAAAACGGAAAAGAAAAAGCAGAACTGAATTTGCGTGCGGACGAATAAGATTATTCGCTTCCTTTGCCGATGCCTTCGGCGCTTAACAAACGCTTGTGACATCGTCGCGTTCGAGTGACACAGATACAGTGCGATCCACGATTCGTTAGTTTGAAATTCCCGCTAGTGTTCTAGTGTGTTTAATTTGTTCAGTGTTGCATATGAAGCTGCGTCATAATTTGTCAAAGTGACCGCGTTTTCGCTTCACTTTCACTTTGTTTTCGCATCAGTTTCCGGTTGTTGCTGTCGCTCGACTACTGGATCAAAGTTTAGTTATTTGTCTATTTGCTGGTTGGCGTTTCGTTGAAGGCGCAATGGAAAGTTGGCGGACTTGGAAATTTCGCAGATTTTCGTCGCGTGTGGCTGGACGTCGATTGCAATTATTCGCCTCCGACGGCTCCCCAAGCGGAATGAATGGCAATGGCCACGATAAAAGTGATTGAATTTTTGGGTGGGCGATTTAAAATCGTGATATTACAGGGAATTTGTTTCGATTCGAATGGACCAATAACACATAATACTGCATTTCAAAACGAATCACGTTGCATATTTAAATATCCGACGCGAATTTCGCATGTCATTGTTGAAGCCGGTTATTAACCGAGAATCGTACTCCGAATGGAGTCTTCAACATAAAAGCAACTATATCGATTGCAGCTTGTGGTTAAGATTGGCATCAATAGCGAGCGCCGTCAACAAACGGCGTCCGTTTTGCGAGATGCAATAGGTGCTTCTTTCGCTTTATTAAATGCGACACACACACACGGGAATAAATGTCGACGCACAAACTACAAATAAACGTCGAAATGGAAATGTTTAACAAAACGTTTAATAAACTCCCACACACACACAGACAGTGAAACGTGCAGAAAACTGTACCGATGTTGAACAGCGGATAAATTGAATGTAAACATTTAGATAAGGTCTCCCATCCACCGAAAACTACTCTAATGCTGAAACTATGTATGCGCCATCGAAAACGCGAATTCTATAGAATTTGAATTTCAATTAAATAACGTCGAATCCTCAAAGGAGCCGAATCTGATTCGATTGGGAAAACGGCGATAGGTGGGAGAGAAATAATTGTTGTGAAACGACCGAATGCCGTAATCATTTCCAATTTCCGGTTTGATTAATCGACTTTGCTCTACCTAGCGCGCCTTAATGGCGATTCGAATCGTTGCGATGCGAATCAAAAAAGGAGAGCGGGACAAACGGAAGGAAGGAAACCTAACGCGAGGAATTAATAATGGTGGACGTCCCCAGAGCGCGGTTAATTTATTTCTATCGTTTATTATAGTGATAATGAGAAGAAAAAGCAATCAGACAAATTTCGACGTCAACGTCGACGGATTTTGGTTCAATTCATTTCGTTTCTTTTTTTGCTCGCACTCAATAACTCAACGTCATTAGTAGAGTCCGCGATGATACCAACCGCATGCAGCAAAAGTTGTGATAATGAACTGCTATTACGTTTCCGATTTTTTCTTTTGCTCAACATATTTTTCACAATTTAACCATAATGTTTTGCGGACCGTAATTCAAAGACACTGGCGACCATTGTTGGGTTTAATGTTAAAAATGCGATTCGGCTTTTGATCAATATTATAAACAAGATTTTTCCGCGCGAATTTTATTTTATTTTCCTTGAAAATATCAATTTGTCCTCAACTTAATGGCAACACCGACTACGTCCGTCGTAATGGCGACGATCATCATCATCGCGAAAGTAATGATCATTAATAGTAATTAGCAATTTTGCTTTCACGTCACATTAAATTCGCATCCCGCGAAATCATTGTTGAAATATCGCGTACATTACGTTTTTAAGCAATTCCGTTTTTGCGATGGAAAATAATGGTCAGTTATTAAAATGGATTAAAATTAGGCACCAAAAAAGGAGCACAGAATGAGAGTGGATTTGCAAAGAAAAATTGTATCAATTTGTTTATTCTTTTAAAGAATATATTTAAGGATCAAATTTTTCTCCCGCAACTTGCTCTAAAACCCTGTATTACTAAATAACTGTTGGAGATTACCGTAATAAAATGGGCTTTAGCCATTTGCAGCAGCGGGATCTTAATTCGGACTTTGTTTTAATATGCTGGAAATACTTGAAAAGCGCAAGACGTACGAATCAAATAGTTTTTTTGCAATAGTAACGGGCGGCCCGGCGCATCCACCAAAAGAAGCAAGCACTCGTAATTTCAGCGCTTTTCTCTCTTTTACATTATTTAATTCCACAAAAAAATCGTATTTATTCAAATAATCCCTTTTTATTACGGTCGTTGTTATTGTTGTTGTTTCTCCTTGCCTTCCGCTCTTTTAATAAACATAAATCTCGTAATGGACCGCTGAAAAGTTTGCTTTTGCCGTCGTTAAAAAGTTTTCCTTTTTTAATTTATTTATTTACCGATCCTTTCATCTTCCCTCGTCTGATGACGGAAAGCCGTACAACAAACAAAACCTTTTCGTTTCGTAAGCTTTTAATTCGTGCGACGAACTTTTTCGACGAACTAAAAAACCGGCCTAAGGTCAGTTGTAATCGGTTTAAACTTCCCTATCATTATCCACGCGTGATCTATAAATCGAAGAAGATTTTCGTTAATGGAAAACGCGAAAAAATCGTAAAAACAAAATACAGATGGAAATTAATGAACGAAATGCGATTTTTTTCCTTTTAACTCGTTCGTCCCCCATAAAAGAAGCCAGATAATAACGATTTTCCCCGTCGATTAAGTTTAACGGTTTAAATACGTAAAAGGAGACGGAGTTTGCGGGAAGAAGCGCGTATATTGCGAAATTTATTGCTTAATAGTGAGTAATAGTTGTAAGAGACGAAGAAGAAGGAGAGGAATATTAAGGAAGTGAGTGAGTGAGCGAAGGAGAGACGGTTGTACGATTCTTAATTACTCGGATTGAATTATTGTTTGAAAGTTTCCGTGCGGAAAGTTAAGAGTTTAAAAGCAAAATTTATAACGATATCAAAAGTTTAACGATATATCATATATTGTCCTCGACTGTATAAATCTTCCGGGCCAATCCATAATACGCCGTGATACATACACTAAATTTCGTGGATAATAAATTACGACCTCCGTCTCTTTCTCACTCGAAGTTCTGTTCCTTTTTTAAACGATAACCAGCGAGAGAGAAGGATCAAAAATATCGAACGAAAGAAAGGAAGATCGAACGGGCGAAAGAGAGAAAGACGGACGGTTTTTTTGCTGACTCTTGACGACGACTACCACCACCAAGCGATGGAGGAGGGCGAACCATGGAGAAGGACGGAGACGGGAGGACATAAATTTTTCAGGAGTGCCCCGGATATTCAATAAACACGCCGAACTTTCACTTTTCTCTCTCTCTTTCCGAGTTTTTTCAGTCCTGTTTTCGTTCAGTTTATCGAATCGTTTTCGTTACAGATTCATAAAGTCGCGACGTTATCAATCACAAAAAAAAAAGTACGAAACCAAATCGAAAAAAGCAACAAAAGCGTAAAGAAAAAGAGATTGACTTTTCGGTTTCGTTGCCACTTGATGAAGAGCACGTTATTAAGTTTCTATTTAAACTGCAAACTCGTTGCGACGATAAAAATTAAATCTGATGGCGCTTCATTTTTCAGCCGAGCAAATCCGCTACAATAAGTTTTTTCGCGTTTAAGACAAACGCTCGTGTGCAAGTGCGCGAGGAAAATCGAGCCAGGATGTGGCTGTTGTGTTCGCCTCTTTCTTTTACTTCAACTAAAAGCGAAATGAGACGAAAAAGACTTCGCGGGAGTACGCCAAGCAAACGAAATGATGACATTCTTAATTCTCTTCCTCCCGTTTAATTAATTTAACTCTACCCCGCAGTTGACACCGCCACTTTTTCGCCGGACGCGCAGAACATTTGTGACTTTCCGCTGCGAAAGAAAAACGAGGAAGCTTAAATAGATCGGGCTATTGCGTTTTGCTCGTATTTCAATTGTTATTCGCAACTTTATAATGCACTCTTCCGGAAAAGTTTATCGCATTATATCTCGCAGTGCTTTGCGAAAATGTCGTCAAACGCCGAATTAAATTGTCACTAAATTGACGGGAGATGAGAGCATCGAGGAAACAAGAAACGCAAAATTTTCCTCCGCGTCTTAGGTCACGTTTTGCGACTTTTAATATTTAAAACGCGAAAAAATCCTGGTGTATCGCTGTTAGTGGACGATTGTCAAAGACCTGAAATCGGAACCCGACGAAAGTGTGTGTGTGTGTGTGTGTGTGGGTCGTTTAAATTAAAACAAGCGGCGCAAATTGCGAACGCCCGGGCGATAGGAATCGAAAGGCCGGACGCGTCCGGTCTCTTTCCCTCTCCGTAATTGGCACCGGACTCGCAGACGTCGCTAATTACCATGGATATTACATGCTGACACATGCACCATCGCCGGGGCCGAAACCGGCACCCGATCGACCGCTCGCTCTCTTCGTCTGTCTCTCTAAACCCGATCCGCGCCGGATTTAACGTACTTTGTCGCGGAATTCGAGCTTAAAATTTCAGATCTATATGCTTATGAGGTTTCGGGCTCGCATTAATTCCGCACTCACTTTTTTGTTCGCGGGCGATGATGGCGCGTCGTCAATGTACAATATACGGCAAGTCGCCGGAGCGCGACGATTTCCTTTTGCGCTCGCCGTTGGCCGCGGGACGCGCAGCGGAAGTCAATTAAAATCGTTGGTTTTGCAAATTAAGCGGACCATCGTAAGCGATTTTGTTGCCAACAAGCGCGCATTGCTTCTTCGATCGTCGCTTTCGTTTCGTTCGCGACGTCGCAAGAATGTCGTCTCGTTATAATCGATTGACTATTTTCGGTTCCATATTTCTCCACGCAGAAACGCGCAGGTATTCGCAGCGATTCGCTTTCGATCGGAATTAAGTCAGGTACGACGATAAAAACCGTCATAATTCGATATAATAACAATGACAATAATAACGAGCGGAAGATTGGCGGATGGAGCGAGAGGCGAAGGACGAAAAAGAAGTTAATGAAACGTTATCGTGTTTGTTCGCGGGTTTCGTTATTGTTGCGCGAAGACGTTGCGAACAATTTTTCGCATCGTCACGCGAAAGAAGCAAATAATATTTGCCCCGATCGAACGATACGTACGCATATCACACGCATTAGCACGTCCATTAAAAGTTCTTGTGGTAATAATGCGAAACCGAACGAAGGAGACGGCACAATGATGGGGCCGAAGGAGAAGAAGGAGCGGAGGAGAGAACTGGCCGAACGTGCTCAGATTGTCGATATCGGCTGCGTATATGAACGACGTTATGTGGACGAGCAAAAAGACAAACACGTCATGAGAGATGGAATTGGATTTCTGCAGTAAAAGGAGCGAGTTGAGTGGGACTAACGCCGGGCATAATCGCGAAATTTTATTGCCGCGCCCGAGATAATTGCCGTGATACATTTCGTTCTTCTTCGCGATGAAAAATAACATCAACGAACGGCCGGTCGTTACCGCGAAAAGCACGTACGCTCGAGCCCTTTCGTCGCCTTATCTTTGCCAGACATCGAAGCGAAAAAGAAGCAAGAAGAAAGGGAACCAGAAAATGCCAAAGCATCTTTCGCCGTTCTCGTCTTTGTCCATTTCCTATTGGCAACGAGAACGAATGGTGTTAAGCCTCCGGTAAACAACTGATGATTTACATTAGCAGAGGCCGTACGCCCATCGATAACCGGGGAATAGAATTCAGATTGTTCGGTTGGACGTAAAGGAGAGAGGACAAAAATGGGATACAAAAAAAGTGTTAATAAAAGGAACGCAAAGGGCGACCCTTTGTCAAAGAGTATTCAATTACGCCGCGCCGTTTAAGCAAAAAATGAGGAGAAGGAAGGCGCGCCAATGCCAGAAATTCCGGTCGGTTTAATAAAAAGCGATCGTTTGAAATCTCGTTTTTAATTATAATAACATTCCCTCCCGACGATTCCTCTCTTTCTTCCACCGACAGCAAGCAAATCGTCGTTGCACCTTTAACCAGATCCTCCGCCCTCGCCTTGCCTAATTCGCAACCCCCTTTCGCCCTTCTTGTTCTCTTCTTTCGCCGTTTGGCATTTATTGCCTCCGCCGACGTTAATGCCGCGAAACGAGGGTTGCGAAATCAAAGAGACCGATTCCGCATCCTTCGTTGTTCATCGGTATCCTTTGCCATAACGACGACAAAGAGGATTTTTTTCTCGCTACCTTCGAGGGTGCGTCGGATGAAGAGCAAGGGAGGGTAACTGCTGTTAAGGGTTGAAGTGGTTTGGTGGAAGGGTGGTCCCCCTTTATGTCTCGTCAAAAGACCCGTGCAACAATCTCTCGTTGGGTTCTTTTCGCTCAGGCCTTATCTCTTTCGTCTCATATTTAATATGACATTTATCAACACCTTTGGATTTGCTGGGTCTTTTATTCCTTCGTTTTTCTTTCGGCGTGTAATCAGATACTTTTTAGCGCCGTCTTAACGCTTTTCTTCAATAATCGCTGCTTATATATGTAGTAAATGGAATGATTTTCCTCCAGCTTTGTTCCTTCTGGATCGTATCAGAGGATGGTAAATGAAAGGGGCGGATGGGTTAAGGTTTAGCGAAGAAATGAATAATTGATCAAAGTGCAAATGCGAATTACACGGAGTAAAGGAGATTTTGATGAATTATTCGCAAACAAACAAGACTCGCGTTTTTTTGCACCGTCCTCGGGTGTTTGTTTACACGTCGCATTCAAGAGTCGATTGTACGGGGATTTAAATTTTAAAACAACTTCCCGCTCGAAATTTAGAGAACAACAAATAGCAAACAGCCGGAAGATTTGCTCTTAACTATTATTAATACTGCAACCCTTTTCCCGGATACCTTAACCCTCTTTTTTCCGTCGCTGCTTGTTCCCATTCGGCTAACGAGTCGGGGATTATTCGCGACTTAATTCGACCCACTTCGACTTCATTAATACTTTATCGGCGAACGAGAGTGGAAACAATTTGAATAATTTTGCAATTAATCTTGCAATTATTCGAGCACCCATAATTGACTTGCCGTTTATTAATTTTCGGGCGCGTTATTCGCGTTCGGGTTGCGCGAGTGCCTAATTGAAATCGAAGAATGAGGGCAATAACGGATCGTTCCGTCCTCGGATTGGCAAATTCTCGATTATAATCTTCGTCTTAAGAAGCATCAAACGGCCTGCGTTCTATTGTCATTGCAAGGGTTCATTTGTCCATTCGTGATGCTCTTCTGCTCCGCCTGTCCGTTTACTTTTTCCTTTTCTCCAGCCATAAAATCGTTCTTAATTTTACAACCGTGGCAATTAATTAACATTTATACTTCATTAAGCGCGGAGCCTCCGCCATAAAATAAATAGAACAAAAATGAGCGTCGAAGAGGAACGAGCGCCCTTCCGGCGAACGTGTTAAGGTTATATTTTATTTATATTTTTCTGGGGGATGGTTATAATAATAATATTTATTAGAATAAACGTTTCGTTAAGGGTAGCAGCAAATTTTACATGTATAGAGCGAGACTTTACGACTCGCTCCCGCATAAAATAATATCCAGTTCGTTTAAAAGGCTTTATGTTAGGGCATTTTTCATCTCTCGCCCTCCTCCACTCTTCGGCCCCTTCCTCTCATCGTAACGCGCCCTCGATGTTCATCGTCTTAGTGCGAGTAAATGATGGGGAAAAATAAGAAAGGGCTAAACGATGGATCCCATTTCACGTCGGAATTCGTCCTTTAGCAATTCTTCGTTTCTTCTCCTCAAATAAAGCTCCGCCATCCACGACGGCCTCGCGGTAATTACTTCGATTTCGAATTAATTACGTTAAGAGACTTCGGCAATTCTTCGGATATAGTTTACAAGATTCTCGCAATTTTTAGTTATCGCGCAGCCGAACAATTCGTTCGCAAATTCCCATCAACTCTTGTCGCTTTCTGCGCCCCTCTCCACTTCCCATCCATTATCATTATTCGCTTCATTCTCTTGCATTATTTACTCTTCGGCAATTTGTTACACTGCTCGCTGGTTCCTCGCTCGCTTCCACGTTGTTGTTTGTACGTCTTTATCATAAATTTATGGCGTGCAGTTTTATAAATATTTTAATTAAGCGAGCAAATTCTAATAGGAAACAGCGGGGACGGCGGCAGTCGTTAGGCTACGAAAGGGTCGAATCTAAATGGCAATTTATTAAACCCATGCAACTTATTAAAAATGTAAACTAATTAATCGATTAAGTTGTAAAAAGGTAGGGAATTAATTAAAACCGGATTATGGGCTCTCACAGACCACTTCACAGTTTTCCATTCTCTGCTCCAAAGCGGATCGAATTAAAAGTTGGGCGAAATTGTTTTGATTGAAAAAAAAAATTCTTTTCGTTTTCGGGCGTGACGTTTAAAGGAAAAATTGCGTTAATTTCGCGCTTTGTGCGAATTCCTTTAAGTGCTCTCGCTCGAGACGCTCGCGAATAAACAAAACTTTTTAACGAGTTTTAAAAAGTCAATTCTTCGCAACCTCTTCGATTATAATTAATTCGCAGGCGATTCCGTAATTTCGAACAAGAAAAATACGTTTCGGTCGCGATTTATTGCCGAATCATTTGGCAGGCGGGGAAGAAAACGTGCGATTAATTAATGAAATTAATATTTAATCGAAAAAGTTTGCGAAATTTGCCTTCTTTTTTTTTTTTCGTTTTCGCTGCCGTTCCCCCAATAAATTTCATCTGCACGTATCGTGGATTTTTAAAGTTCGATTGAACTTTTCTCCTCATATCTCACATAACGCGAAGAATGCGAGCAGGAAAAAGTTCGAGAGAGCCGTTTGTAATCATTAAATCCCTAAGATATGTACAATGGAATGGAGACTTAAAGAAGTAACGGAACAGAAGGGGAAAAAAACAACAAGAAAGCACGAAAAAAACTTCGAAAGTTACTGGATACGAAATTGGCTAATCGAAACTATAGAGTTTATAAAGATATGGATCGGTGGAGGAAATTGAATCTCAACCGTAACAAAAAGGGAATAAAAATAAACATTTACGTTTTTCAATTTCAATGCGGATGGACATTGTTTGCGAATGTAAACCCGAAATGCGGAGAGAGAGAGAGAGAGAGAAAAAAAGGGAGCATAAAAGGCACCAAATTCCTGCAGAATATCTTTAATAAAAAATAATACCTTATTACTTTCTTTCGCTTTCTTCCTCCTCTTCTGCAGAGTATCTTAATTTTCATAAAGAAGGGAGAGCCTTAAACGATCTTATCTTCGGAGGTTATCGCATGTAGAGAAAAATAAATTGAGTCGACCCAAGCAATGAACGGCCGGAATTTATTTCGCGTACCCTCTGCGAAAAAGAACATTGTTAACTTAATTAATGCCAATTACGGTGCTAATAACGTTTAAGATAAAAATAGAGAGCTTTAAGAGGCCCGATTGAAATCAGTCGAAAATTTCAACGTTCTTATTTTAAAATTTAAAGTAGAATTTTTTCTGCTCTTGTTATTTAGTTCGGCGCATTATTTCATTGTTAACGATGACACATGGACCATTTTAGACTCTGAACCTCGAACTTTCTTTCAGGATTTCCGTCTGGGGGCAGAAAAAAGAAACAATTGACTTCTCCACCTAGGAAAAACTACAGTTTGCAGTGATAAAAGTTGATGTTAAGTTAATTATTCCTTGCACGATGTTGGAACAATTGATGGCGTAGATGGAAAAGGTGTGTAGACGTGGTTCTTCGTCGATTAGGAATTGTATTGTAACTCGAGGGTGTCAACTGATGGAGTTGCGAATCGAATAATGCAAGGAATATTGTTATTCCGGGAAGCCGTCGACACGTCGAGTGTTTGGAGGCGCGATTCCTGCAGGAAAATGGATAAGAAGAAGATAATCGACTCGCACTTATTTTTATTTCCCGCGTTCCACGTCTAACATCTTTCTCTTGTCGCTTGTCATCTTTCATCGTCGAGTTTAACGTCTGTTTCGCATTTATTCCCATCGCAATACGCACAAAGGATAAGTGCTTTCGAATTCGAACTTTACCCAATGCGCCGACCATAATCGTTACTTTACGTTTGCGTTTATATAATTTTTTTCCGTTCGCGCAACGCGATCGCTTTAATCCGTTTTAATTCTTATTTACTCTGACGTTCGGGTTAAATAGTGTTTAACACTAATCTGATTCCAATTGGAATTTATTCGCAACCGGTATCCATTATAAAGTTTTTTTGTGTGACGTGGGTGGTTGGGCGACAATGGTTTTCTCTCTCTCTTGTTTCGCCATTAAGTGAGGAACCAGAGTGAGGAAGAGGCTGAGCAAAGTGGAAGAACGAGTGTTAAACACGAAACCTTAAAGGGGCAAATTGATAAGAGCAATAATTACGGGTGTTGGATTCTCTCTCTCTCTCTCGCAATCGCTCGCCATTTAAGTTTTATTGCCGTCATAAACATTTCAAACGAAAAAATAAAAATAAACGGGGAGAAGAACTGTTAGAGGTGGAATCTATTGGGTTTTAATTTACTTTCGAGTTTATTAACTTTAATCTGATTAAATTTTTTGCCATCTCACGACGATTGCGCCAACTTTCTCCAGGTGGAGGCTAATACGTTACCGATCCAATTTGGAAGGCGATGGAGATAAATTCTTCCTTTTAACTTTCGTCCAGGATTCTTCGCCCCTGCTTCCGCCTCAAACTCGCTCACGGCCTGTGGTTGATATTTTCGGACGTCACAAGAATTTCGATTTTCGCTTTTATAATTGCGTTGTTGTTTTGTGGAAATTATTCACAAGGAGCGGCGAATGAATGTTAAACGGCTAAGAAACGAAGGATTTATTTAATTTCCGCTCCTCTATTTTCTTTCGGCTGCGGGTTTTCAGCGTTCAAGAAGGAAAAAAATATTTATTATTTTCTCTCTGGTTATAAATAATATAATACACATTTCCCCTAAACTTTCTCTCTCTCTCTCTCTCTCTCCCTCTTCCAATTTTTTTTGCTTCTTGCGTTTGTTTGTTGATTAATGCCCTTAACAAAATTTATATTATTATCATTACCAAGGCCTCTACGTGCGTGCTATTAGGACGGAACAAAAAGAGAAAGAGGCCAGAAACGACATCAACAAACCGCCGAACAACAAATCAAAAAGAAAGTAACGTGGGGTAGGAAGCGAAAGGAAACGAACAACTTTCCTCTCCCTATTTTTGCGCTCCATCCCGACCGCGATAACAAACGGTCAACTTCTGGCACGTTAAATATTAAATAAGGAATTCTTGCAAATTGTTATTAACGCAGCAAAAGGGAAGAAGAAGAAGAAGAAAAAAAAGCAAACAGAGCGAACGCAAAAAAATGATAAATAATTTTTTTCTTGTTCAAATATACAACCAAAAGAAATATGAGGAACGGAAGAAGGCGAAATTAAACGTGAAGCTACGTCCATCCAGCGCGGATGATAAAAGAACGGAGACAGATGGAGAGGAGGAAGAAGACGTTTCAAAATAAAAAATAAGAGGCTGCAAGGAGGAAATTTATTGTTGTTACGTTTGCTGGATATTAATGTCCCGGTTGTATAATTCATTATCGAATCGTTTATTTATTTACGGCTCGTGCTCCGCGAGTCTCTTTAAATCTTATTAAAGAAAGAAACGAGAGAAAAAATTAAACGGCAAGATGCTGTTTCGAAGGAGAAATTAATTAATTCGTCAGGATCGAGATCGGGGATCTTCTTTTTGCTTTAAATCTTAGTACATTCGAATTCTCAAGAAAAGCGGCTTCTTGAAATTATAGTAAGAATATTTCTCACCGAAATGTAATGAATTTCGGGCGAGTTCGTGTGTTCTCTCCGTCCTTCTTCCCATTATAACACCGCGCTTTTCTTCGCGAAGTTTCACATTGATATTCATACGATATGGCCCTTCTTTCGGCGTTACCTTTGAGCAGGAAGCAAATGGTGGCAGTAGGTGTACCTTAATAAAAATTCTACCTTTTACATAATTTTATTCTTATTCGGATCGCTTTTTATTCGTTTCAATTCCCCATGCCTCTCACCTTCCTTTTTAATTATTATTCTTATAAAGAACCAATTAGAACTTCGCGTTTCCTTCGACCATTTTCTTCTGTTGAGGTGCCAACCGTTTCGAAAACGGTCCAATACCATCAACGAACAAAACGCGTTTCTTCGTTGCTGCTAACCCACCGTGACGTTCGTTTCCGGTTGCAATTAAACAAACGAACAACTTCCATTCGTACCTATGTACCATCCACAAAAACCATCGTTATTTGCTTCGTTATGCGGATAAAACGAAAACGATTTTCGTTTTGAGTTTGCGCTCGAATTAACGACCCATCGACTTCTTCAATCTGGGTTTATCGTTGGTACACGAGAAAGCTTCTCCTTCGGGATAAACGGCTTCATTATCATGGCGATCGATGCGCGGTTCAAAGGGCACAAATTGTTCTCGACTTAAAACACACGTTATTAGGGCAATGTATTAGGAGGAATTGGGCGAACGTCTTTGACGTATCGGACCGGGGAGGAGATGAAACGTTGCGGAGCGTCTAAATCATCTACGAAATGAAATTATTTCGGCCTAATCGAGCGCAAATGGCTCGCCGCAAGTCAATCAGCGAAGGGCAACAAGAATTCAACTTCTTCCTCGTGCCGTTCTTCGTCGTGTTATTGTTTTCGTTAGGCGCGTTATTGTTGTTAGTCTTGCTATTGTTTGTTTATTCGAATTGTTGTTTGTAATTTTTAGCAAGTCACGGGATGTTAAACGGCCGAGATCGAATTATAAAACCTCTTCCATCGTTCGTATTACGTTTCGTCGTGATGATAATGAAATGTGGCCTCGCCCACGAAACGCTATTATTTATTTGACCCCAAAGTAAACAAATCCACTTTACCATCAATCTCTATTGTTATAAACAAGTTAAAGGAGTCCAACATGGGTTTGGTACGCGGCTCTTCCTCGCCATCGACTTTCTTGTAGACGAAGCGAGAGAGCGAGAGAGACGCGATTCAGTCAGCTTACAATCAGATTGCCTGCGACGGTTTGATGGTACGAATGTCTTGTGGCGAGTGCGAGTGTCTGTAGTGGTAGCCGTTACTATATGGATAAAGACCAAGCCCTTTTATTATGATTGTTTAGTTTGTTGTTGTTGTTGTTCCTCGTACAAGATGATAAAAATAGCGCAGCCGAAGAAGAACAACGTGGAGATAGTTTTCGTTCGAGTTAATGTCGGAGGAACGGGCGAAACATTTATTTCCCTCGCGTTTTATCTTATTGAGAAAAATTATGATAAATCGTCGCAGTTTGTTTCCGACTTTCTCTCTTTCGCCCTCCTCTTCGTCGCCGTCGTCATCATCAAACATTTTACTTCTTCGCGAGCGGTAAAAAGCTGCGGCGACAATTTTTGAGAAACGACTTTCTACATTCGAATTATTAATAGACACGATAATGCCATCGAAGTCGATTCGTCCCATGACAAGCCGCGAAACGAGAGAAAAATAATTGAAATTAATTCCGTTCCAGTAAACACGCAGCGTTTAATAATAAGATAGCTCAGTTTACTATATTTAACACCTGCTCTACTGCGCGCCATTATTCCAACCACTCCTATTGTTAACTAACTAATCTATTTGAATAACAAACTTTCCACGCACAGAAGCATCTCTTTTGCATATAAAACAACGAGAGCCACCGCTTTCAACGCGGCGAAGAGCGAGGGAAAATTTCATTTTTCCCCACACATAAATCGCGTGACTCACGCTCTAAGCCGCCGTCGAATTTTAATTCGAAAAGAAATTGTCGTCTCAAGGAAAGCCAATCGGCAATTGTCACCCGTCCACCGATGCCCTAGCAGAAGATGTCTTAAGAAAAGTCAATCAAATGCTTTCGAAGGAGTTCGCACAAAAATCCCCACGACTCCACCCGTAATCGTCTTATGATGTTGACGGCGAGAGAAAAATCTTCGGTTAACAATGCGCGTCGGGCATCGTATAACAGGTGTCAGTTTTCGACAACGGCAACAAATAATCCTATCCGATTATGATAATTATCCCGATAAAAAATCGTCACGGATTAATTTCGGTTACGATTGCTTCGAATGCGCTCGAGCATTCCGTCCGTCTCCGTTCTCAGCTCGCCTTTTATTTATTCGACGGCATTCTTTCTTACGACCACGATGAGGATAATCTCACGAACGCATCTAGTTGTGCTCTTTGTGTTCATCTCCATCACGGCTTAGCATCTTTTTGGGTGGTTCCTTCGTCTCGACTCGTTTACTAGCGAGAGATTTATCTCTACGACATTTATACGAGCCCGCCTAGCAAAGAACTCAGACATTTACGGTATTCGTGTAATATTTTCGTTTGGATTAAACGCTCCCCACACCGCGTTTAATTAAAGCTTCGATCTTTTCCTTTTCTTTCGAATAATCGCTAATAAGCGGTAAGTTGATTAATTAATTAATTGCAGTGTTGAACGCTCTTATTCCCATGTCGTGCTCCGAATTCGAGTTTATCGCCCCGTTTCGACGACAATTCCAACAGCAATTAATTCGATACCGTGCCATTGTTCGTGCCTCGGAGGCGCGCGAGGATGAGTTTGGATTTTCTGTTAGTTCGCCGCGAAGACGTTCGCAACGAGGAGAGAATCTCGCGACGATGACAATGTGGGGGATTTATGCGAGTAGCGTCGTCTTCGTCGCTGATGACGATGGCGGTAGTCTGGCGTGGTAACGGTGATAGCATTATTTCATACAATTTGCCAAAGTTACCATTCGACGATAATTGTTAGAGAGAACGCCAAGGGAACGAATCCGAGGAGGACGATAATGAGATGGAAACTTCCAGCCAAAAACTGGATTCTATCAAGTCGCGCATAAAGGTATTCACGTGTCTTCGTCGCGATTCGCCATTATTCCCTTCGTTCGTCGTAGTTAATACAACTTTTACACGATGCTTATTGCTCCGCTCATCGTGTCGCTCCGTTTCCATACGAATCTTTGTCTCCCCGGCGCGTCCTTCGCGTTAAACTCTCGTTTTTTCTTCGTTCGTCCCGATGAATCCCGTTATTATTGTCGGTCGCCCTTTCTTATTGAAAATTTAATTGGATGTTGTCGCGTTATCCTTCTTGCCTGCGTGCCGTTCGATTTCAGGCGAGCAAAAAGGGCTCTAATCGCGATTCTTTGCTCTTTAATTAACCTCCACCGTTTGTTGTTACGCAAATTAATGACGGGCGATGGATGCGTTTAAGACTTCGACTAACGCGGGATTCTTTTCTCGTCGCTGCGCTTCCTTTTGAGATGCCTTCGAGTTTGAGGACCTTTTTTTTTTTTAATTATTAATCTTCGTGCATCGTTAATTCCACGGACATTAATCATCCACTGACAGCTCTTAAAATCGATTTACTCGTTATTATTATTAATAATCATCGTAACACAATGTGTACGGGAGGATTAAATAACTATTCGTGTCGTCGTTTTTTTTTTTAATTGCTCTCCTCTCCTTCCTCATCTCCGATAGAAGACGAAGAGAATTAATAAAGCAGGTTAGGTTCTTGAAAGTTTTCCAATAAATAATTAACTGATCTCCCTTACCGCGCTCGTGTTCTATTATTTAGCAGCTTAAAAAATTATTAATTACTTCCTTGTTACGTTGCTCTTTACATAATTATAACGCGTTTAATTAATTTTTCCCCGTTTTCTCTTTCGCTCTTCCCCTCGCCATTCTTTCGCTCCCCAATCGTTTTTACTTCATCTCCTTTCGCCTACATGACGATCCACAATGAACACTTTCATGCTGCTAGTGTGGCACTATTGACAACATCGATTCGGTTCGCTGCTTTTCATTCGGTATTCTGCGATTAAAATGAACTTTTGTATAAGTTGGATTGTTTCGTTAATATTAAGCAAGCTTTTTACTAGAAACGACATTGATTTTCTTTAAACTCCGGCTTGCCAACCCAACGACAAAGTGTCAGTAAGTGATTGTAAATTTCTCGCACTAACGATCAATGTTGCGTTGATAGCACTGTAGCACTGAGGGTTAAATTATTTTTGAATCGACCGTTTGCCCGCCAACAAAGTACGTAATTTAAACATCACTGCTACCAACGTAACATTTGGGAAATCACTTATTCCCACTTAGCGAGCGTCTTCGATCGTTGTCGATTGCACGATACTTTCAAGCTCAACTACGTCTTGCCTATAATTCTTTGATGCCATTGAGTAATTTACAGGCGGTAAGTTAATGAACGGACGCGTTTTGTTCCCCAAGCTGGCCCCGTTCTTTTTTCCGTCGGCGACGATAACTTCAGCTGTAACCGTTTCCCGTAACGCAAACGATAAATTAATTAATTACGGCAAATACGTTGTATCGCATTGCCGGGACAACCGCCCTCGAAGATAACGCCATAATCTAACGTATCGTGCCGTCGTCTCAATGCGGTTAACGGTTTCTTCTTGCACGTGAAACCGTCGGGGTCTTAAATCTTCGTACATGCAGATATAACACAATGTTCGCCGTTGAATGCGGCGTTGGCCGGAGAGACGGCGAGCGCGCGGACGAATGGGGGAAAAGAGATCGGACCAGCCGTTCAAATCCCTATATACTTTACCAACTCCCGGACTAAGATAAATGACGTCCTAAACTATCTTTGTATAAGAACGGTTTAACGTTAAATGGGTGGTGCGGCGGGGGCGGCCGCATTTCTCCTGCGATCGTGAAACGGGGTCGATTCCTCGTGCATCGTGGCCGCCTTTGCATGACCGCGACCCACAAAATGGCGTTGACAAAGGTCCGTTTTTACCGCACCGCTTTCCCTCGTCCACTCTCTCTCTCTCTAATCATGTGTATCTGGCTGGGTAATAATCGTGCGGATCCGTAGCGAAATCTACGGACGTACGAAGGGGAAGAAGAAGCGGTCGACGAACAAGTTCTACGTGCCGCAAAACGGGCATGATTAATGAGTCGGACAAGATAATCGCTCCTTTGCCGTCTTCCTTTTACCGCGTTATCTTCGGAACTACCCGTAATTCGGTGGGCGCAATCACTCCTCGACATTCGTCCATCCGCAACCTCGTGTTAGTTTTGCCAAAGACGAAACCCGTCCGGATCGGCCGGGAGAGCGTTGTTTGTTGAATTCTTGTAAACTAGCGTCGCTAACAAAAAAGGCGATGTGATAAGGAAGGAGGAAGTAAGAGAAGAAATATCGCTCGGGTTAACTAGACAATGGAGAGTAGCTGTTTTCGAGAATAACAACAACAACATCAACGACGAGATAGTCGTTTTTTTCTGTCCCCAAATCCGATCGATCCAAATGTATTTTATCTATCGTCATATTTGGCAAAAGGCCGCGCTTCGTTCGTTGTCATTTACGTACGTTATTGCCATTATAAATCAGTCTCTTCCTTCCTTCCACGTGTACATTTAGCTTTCGTGCGTTGAGACGAAAAAGTTTGGGAAAAACTGTCGATCAAAGCGATTTCTCCTCCACCAACTTTTCCTGCGTCTATTTCCTAACACGAATCAATCATACATCGTAATATTACTGTTATTGTTATCGTTGCGAATAAAATGAATTAAGCGAAATCAGAAGCGGCCCCCCTTCGATCCTTCCGTAGAAAGCGGCGAATTCTCGTTTAGCGCATTGGGCCGTAACGAACCGTTTTTCCAATCCATCGATCGATCGATGCGTATGAAAAATTCACGCGTGCTTTTCGCAAAATTGATCGCGATGCTCGTTCGACGTGGAAATGATCGAACACGCGGCGAAAATCTTAATTGAAATCACGTTTTTGCGCGCAAATTGCTAAACAATTAATCGTCCCAAGCGGCGGCGAAGAACGAGCCAAACAAAAAGTGGGGCGAGAACGTTAAACTCGATGTTAAAGCATCGGGCCACGATCGTCGTTGTTCTAACGTGGAAATAATTAAGTGCGTTTTTGCGTCAATTGCAAAGCCGTTAGAAGCAAACTCGGATTTTGCGTTTCTCGCTCCTTTCGCTCCGTATATCATCTTTTAGTCAACGTAATCAATCACAATTTTGACCTTAATGCACTTTCTTGTTAGATAACAGATTGCGTGCCGTAACAAGAAGGAAAAAAGAAGGGCGATGCGAACAGATGATGATGTTGGTTTCGTTCTCCTCCACTCTCACATCTTTCTGGCTCCATTTGTACCTTTGCCGGAGGGCGAAATCGCTTTTGCCAACCTAACGAGATAATATCGCACACGTTCTTAAGGGCGAAACGTCATCGTCATCGACATCGATGATGATGATGTTATTCAATCATTTTGACAAACCCTTCGCCGCGGAAGAAGGGAGAATTGGAATTGCCCCATTTCACGTGCCATTTTTTCCTTCGGTTCTTTTTGCTGTTGCGGAACTAGTACGGGGATGGCATTAGCACGCACGTCCCTATCTTCCCGGGAAATAAGCGCGTGGCAAATATAAATTTTAACGGTTTTCCTAAACATTTTAATGTCTTAACTTTCACGCCATTTCCCGTACATTCCACGCGTGCTCGCCGGTACTTCTTCTCCCCCGCGAACCGCAACCGAAAAAGTTGCGAACGGATGGAGGAAAGGACCAGATGGAAAAGAAGCAAACGGCTCGTCGTAATGATGGTAATAACATAACGAAACCGTTTTTGCACGCGAATCTCGCAGAGGAGCCGTTCGAATTTACGCGCGTACGTGACTTATCACTGAATCGCATCGAAAGTGAGGGAAAATTACGATTGTTTTTTAGCCAAACGGAACGCCGGAATAAAAGTTTTTTTTTGATAATAAAACGTAATCGCGATTTCCCATTGAATAATTCTATTGTTTCCCGGTTCTGCAACCACAAATTTTTCTTTTGAATACGAGAGTAAACAGCTGCAAACATATTTCTTCCTCCACTTTCCAACTGGACGACTTATCGATCTCAATCTTTTGCTTTTAATTGAGGCCTATATTATGCGATTACATCTTCGATATTCAACCGAGGAAATCTCTGCAGCATCTGTTAGACGTGTCGCTCGTAACGCCGTCAAACGACATTGGAGTTTCTTTTTTACGCCCCATTAACATGTGGTAAATGATATTAGGAATTACAACAGAGAGGAAGTAATAATATGATTATGGTCCTCTTAAAAAGTCGTTCAGGATCGTTTACGGGCAGCAGGAGAGTTGCCCTTTGAAAAAAAATAATAAAAAAACGAAACCAAATAGCGTTTTTAGTAGATGAAAAAGGCGAGGAATATAATTCGGGTTAATAATCCAACGTTGATGGCTTTGTAATAAGATACTTTTCCCGTTGGGAAAGGTTGCTTCATTTGGAAAAAAAAAAAGATCATGATCGAAAGGGTGGATCTGAGATAGTTCTCAAGCGAATTCCCATCTCGTGAAGATCGTTGAAAACCGTCGAGCCCATTAATTGCTTCTTGGAACATGTTGGCGTCGTCGAGGAAAAGATTGTTTTCGCGCATTGGACGTCGAAAAAGATTGCGAATCGCTGATCTAAAGCAAAAGCGAATTGGCCAACGTTTTAACGAACTTCCACGTCCTTAAAGCGAGATCATCGAGATATGCTAATAAACCAAGGAGAGCGAAGAAAGAAAGAATTTTTTTCCGCCCAGCTACACCACCACGACTACCTTGTAATTAAACGGTTTTTGTTACGTACGTGTTTTACACGTTCTTCGCCTCCGCGCCATCATCGTCAGCATCGTCTTTGTCTTCGGCGCGAGCGCGTCCCATATAATTACGTGCACGCCATCGTAGCGACCGTTTTCATTAAAATGAAGCGCCGCGGCCGGAGTTAAAGTTTATTCTTCGAGGGCTTCGCTTGGAGGAGGAAAGAAGGACGCAAAAGCACGCAAACACGGTGCCACCGATGCAGGAACGTTGAAGGGGTGTTCGCACAGAGTTGCGAGACGTGCGAGGGAATTTCAGATAAGATTCGTAATGGGAGATATTTTTGATAATGTCCCTAGGTAGACATGAATGTAAACTAGTTCTTCGCCTCTTCTTCTTCTCCCTCCGCCACTCTCGTGCCTTTTCGTCCACGCCGTTTAATCTCATTTTATTACTACGACAACTTTTTAATTACGTTTAAAAGCGATTCTTCTTCGTCGACTGCCTTGTCCTACTTTTTGGTTCATTTTCCTCTCCGCTTCGCCGTTGGTTTTCGGTTGTTCTTCAACTCTTTCAATGACGGTCTGCACATTGTTAACGGCTCGATTACTGTCTTCTAGTAAGGGATGTTGGAGGGAAACGGATTTATTCGAAGAACTAAGCGTTCGCTTTTTAATAATCATATTTATTTCGTTATCGCATGTAAACATTGATTAGTCAATTAGTTAATCTATTCATAAGGAAAAACGATTTACATTGAATTCTTACAGTCATTCGCAAATTGATACGCAATCGATTGATTATATTTACAAGAACAATGTTTGTTAACGTTGCGAAAAAGCTCCTTTATTAACACTAAATTTATTGTTACAATTGTTTTGCAATCAGTTTTAACGCTAGTCCATATTGTTACAATTAATTGTCGTAAATTGATCGATAAACAATTCGTATAGAAAAATAATTAATTGTTTCGCCTCCCTCAAAATCACCTATCCTAATTAGTTTCGTTTATCGTTGCTCCTCACTTTAGAATATCATCGATCATCAACCAAACGTCGCCGATCCAAACCTCGTCCATCAGTCGGACAAATCGCCGCAGTCTAACGTGAAATTCGTCCTGTTCGTTAGCAAAGGACGGGCGCTGATCACGTCGAAGCCGAAACCGCGTCTGATCGGTTTCTTCTTTTTCGCGCACAAACGTCGACTGCAACAGAGAAAGAATGAACAACGTGAATAGATCCGAGCGAAAACGAGCATTTAAATTGGCGAAAGACGACGGGAAAATATTATTGTTCGTCGAATTAATTACAGGAATCCACCTTGTGGTGTACGAGGAATGAAGAATTGGACGGACGGGAGGAAACGAAAACATCTTTATTGTACCTGAAGACAGGGAGGACGTAAGGATGTTGATTTAGGATCGATTCTTGCATGGGTTTAATGATGGTCACTACTTGTAGTGGCGGTCAGAAAAATGGTCGGCAAACAATCCTAAACAAACAGCTTAAATATTATCAAACGTACGAGAATCTTATTTTGCAAATAGCGAAGAAGTGAACAAAAGCGTTTCGAAAATAAACCGTCGGTTTTGAAAAAGGTGCAGCGGCATCTTGAGCGAGTATCGACTGGCGAATTTCACAAAGGAGAAAAGCGTGCAAAAAGCGAAGCATCCGGTTAGAGCGAACCATTTATTTGCGAGGGAATATAAAACATGTACTCGTTACGTTTAGAAAATTGGATTGTAGTCTGGGTTAGATATAAATTTAAATGAAGATGTGATAACAAAGGAAGAGGGGCGGAGGGCGAGCGGATGGAAAAGAATGGAAAGAAATATAAATTCAAATGTGAATAAAGGGGCGAGAGTTGGAAAAGCTAATTTAAATATGTTTTACTTTATTTGAGGGAATAAAATAAAAGTAAAGGGATTCTTCGAGAAAGTTTCTGAATTGGATCGTATGCATGTGTCGTTCGGTCTGGGGAAATTGTGGCGATGCAATGGATTTATTACGTTTTAATTATTGCAAAATTCAATTAAATTCGCAGCGGTAAAAAGGGAATGTTTTATTATTTTTATCGGACAATTGCCGCTGATTAATTAATTATTAAAAACAACAATCGTTATGAACGGCAATAACTGCATTAATAACGATAATAAAAATAGTAATTTAGAGAAAAATTGCAACAACAAAACAGGAATTTAATTTAATATAATAACAATAACAGCAGAAATATGTTGTAATGACACGAAATGACCGTAAAATTATTTCGTGCGTTTTAATATTCTTTCGCTCGCTACATTTTGGGCGAATTGTTAACCACAAAACTCGTTCATGTTTAGGGAACAATTTAACCGAGTTCGTGAATCAATATCCGCACTTATCAAGTTTTATACCAAGTTTATGGAGATTTATTTAGATTAAATTGTATCAATTGCATTAAAAAGAATAATACGGACGCGCTTTAAATTCGTTTGAAAATGTGCGGGGGGCTGAAGAGCGTTCGTTCCTTTAAACGGAATTCAATCCAATACTGCATTAGAACATGGGGACGTAACGTTATGAATGGTTAATATATTTACCCAAAAAGTTATGGTACAATCGTTGTTATTACTCTTTATTAACATTATTGGTGGTAAATCCAATTAGAATAATGGCATTTTCTTTACACTTATTCCTCTTCCAATGATTTACGGCCCCTCTATTTAACGAACACAATAAAAAGCAGCGACGACAAAAAAATGTGTACATAAAATAATCGGGGAGAGTTTAAAAGTCCCAACCCGTTTTATTACTTATCGCACGACCCACCCCATTTCGACTGTACTTTATTAAATGTATTTCATTCGCATTTTTTCTTTCGCAATTTTATTCAATGCCCGAGCGACACGTGTCAATGCAAAAGGGCGCCTTCTTCTGTTACACGCTACACGTCAACCGGTCTTTATGCTTTATCAAATTTACCATTCGCCATACATGCATATGTATGCATCATTGTTATCGAACGATTCGCACATAAATTAATACTAAATATAAATCACATTAGTAAATATTAACCGCTGCCGTTTCTTTTTCTCTTAATCATTAAGGACGAGCGTTGCGAGCGGAACATAAACGGATGGGAAGATTGGGTCGGTTTGTTTCTTTGGCCGCATTTAAAGGATTATAACGAGCATTATTGCGTTACGTGTGCGTTCATTAAGGGTTAGAATTTATGCCGGGGACCGTTTAACGTTTAATTATTTCGGCCCGTTTGTTTGAATTCGTTGCCTTTTTTTCCGTGATCATAAACATTCCACATTGTCCGAGGTATTAGCTTACGCCCATTTCGTTTCCTGTTGTTTTTGCACACTACTTGCGAATATGCTTTTTAGGGCCAGGGAAAATTAACAACAATTGGGCCACCACTGGCAAGGATAGCTCCTGGGGGATAGCGAATTTTTCAATTTTATTCGAACTGCGATAACAAATTTTCAGCAGGTTTGGGCAACACGTGAGAAAAAGTCTGCCGATGAATAAAGCACAATTTGCCGTTTGGTGTCCCAGATGTTCTTGGGGATCAAAAACAATTTTGTTTTTAATTCGTAAGCAAACTTCTTTGTAAATTGTGTACGACGAAACAATTAACATCTCGCGGGGAGGAAGTTTATGGTGATGTTTTCGTAATGCAAGGATCGCCGCCTTTTAAAAGTTAGAGCAACTATTTTCCGTCTTCGTTACTTGCTTCTTCACGTTTTTTTTCTTCTTCTTGCTTCTGTACTCTCGCCGAGGTCGTAACCGCGTTTTCGGACATAGTTTATGGACCCGGCTTCGTAAAGGTATGCTAAAGATTTTAATGTGCACAAAAAGGAACGACGAAGAATGAAGAGGATTAAAATTGAGAAATTACAAGATCGTAAAACATTGTTTACGTAATGAAATGGGTTGGAACGGTTCAAAGTAATAACGTAGATGATGATGTCGAAAGAAAAAGGAGCGAAACGGGTGAAAATATGCACGGACGATGGAATGAAGAAGTTAAAAGTTGGTAGAGCGACGAGCGGATATGCTGCTGCATTTTACATCTCTTAACTCTCCATTAACTTCCTTAATAATATTTTAATTAAGTTGAAACCATTTAAATATTTAATAATAATAATAATTAAACGGACGTTAAGTATTTCGAAAATGTTTTCGTTAATAACGTTATCCTAGTGCGGCGGAGAGACGGACGAGGCAGAGCGAGCGAAAAGGAGTTTCAACTGACTGTTCGGCATTCCTCAAACGATTCGAATCGTGCCTCGAAGCCTCTTCACATTTATAATCTCGCATTTTCATAAATCTCGCATTAAGACGAGACGTAAATTGAAATTGGTTGAAAAGTAAGAGAAAAACTAAAAGTGGAGCATTGGGAGCGGGGAATCCGCATCGAATTCCGCGAGATTCCGCTCGAAGACTTTACGGCAGACGCACCGATAGCGATTTCATAAACGTACCGTCATCAATCGAACCGAGTCGTACGTTTGCTGCATCGCGACGATGACTTAACGGCTTCGCGCAATTTACTGCTTCTAATTGTTGACTTTCATCGGGAATGTGCACGCGAAAGAATCCGGGCAGGAAACCATCCGTTTCCCGTCGCCGGATTCGATTTAAATACGGATTAGTTCGCGAGGAGACGCGAATGCCGCCTCTAATGCTTAAACTAGTTCCACAACTAATTATTAATCCTTTAAAATGAATAGAACGCGAACGCGATGAAGAATCTCTTTTAGGTACGAATTCATCATCGTCATTCACTTCGCCACGATTATAATTATTATTAGCCCCGTTTCATCTTCGTCATTCCGTTTCTCATTATTTCACTTCTATTTTGTAGAACAACTCACACACACAGAGAGAGAGAGAGAGAGAGAGAGAGAGAGAGAATGAGCGAGAGAACTCACTTTTTTAATTAAAAATTATTAATAAAGAATATTATTCCTCTCTTTCTCACTCGCATTCGAACATTTCGTTTGATAGCTGTCTTCGTTCGAGTCCTGTTCATCCCGCTCATCATCGTCCAACTTCTATCCACCTTTTTCCCAATTGAATACAAATTTAAATTTCAAACTAGTTTCTCTCCGTTCGTTTTTAAATTAATATAATGTAAAGGCAAATGGGATAATGGATAAAGAGCGAAGTGGAACGTAACCAAACATCGATATTGCACATTTGTATAACGTCAATTCGCAAAGAGTACGCAAAACGAACCCCCACATCATCGCTGCGAGAGTGGCCAGAGAGAGACCGAGGGATGGAAATATTTGCGCGCGTTCCCTTTTTCCTTGCTCGATTTTGATTTTCAAGGGGGCACTAATTACGCTTGGCAAGAGGGTCCTTTATTTCTTCCTCTTCACATTTTTTTTTTGCGTTCGATCCTCCTTCTGCTGTTGCCTGCTGTTTGGGCGCCTCGACGATTGGCACTAACGAGCAATTTTCGATCCACTTCTTTGCCATAGCCGTCATCTTACCTACCGTTCATCGTTCGCCAATTTGCAAATATTAACTATTCGAACTCCCCAAAGAGCTCTCGCAATTTTATTTTATTCTCTCTCTCTCTCTCTCTCTCTTTGATTATGCACTACGTACGAGTGTGGGCTGTAAATGTATTAGCGAAGGACGACCCCCGTAATTTGGCCCTTTAAAATTACGTGCCACCACGGGAAACGAGTGGTAATTGGAATTTGCAAATTTGGGTAAATCATTTTTTTTTCTTTTCTGCCTCTCAAGCATCTCAAGCGAATTATTCTGGGACCCGTTTGATCATCGCATCATGTTCCTACCAAATTCTCCTGATGGTTAATTGAATATTTAATCGATTAATTAGACGTGCCATCAATTTTCCGTGCTGTCGAACATATTTTCTTTAAGAAAAACTCTCGGGAAATTCTATACGAAAACGATTTTCACTTATTCATTAAGAACGTCTACGTTGCTTCGTTAATGTTAATTACGCGAGAAAGCCAAGTGATATTGTAAACATTTCTCTTAGGCAAAAAGATTCCTTTATCGGCGAATTGATTAATAATCGCATAGACTTCACGTTTAACTAGCGAATCATCTCGAAGGCCAACAATAAATGACTGGTTGACATTCGAATTGAACGCACTGTGAGTGAAGAGGCGAATTCGGAATGTTAATAAAACAGAATCCGTTATGGCTAATGATTGTTTTTGGCGCAAGCGACGCGTGCAAAACGTTCAACGGATCGCGTGTAAGAACTTACAACCAGAAGGGTAAACGGTAACCGTAAACCAATCAACGACAATTAAAGAATTCAAGCTTCGTTTAAGGCCTGTATTCCGAATTAACATTAACCGGTTGCGTCAATCAGTCGACCGTTGCCAACGTGCAAACGCTACGGAAACTCTTTTTCATTGGATCGGCACCGATTTTGTGCGAAGATTCCGTCACCGATCTCGAATATTCGACGGAAATGCGCTTTTATCAATGCGGCAGCAAAGTGATCGAGCGCGGCGCTTTCAAACGTTTGCCCAAGCTCAAAGATCTCTACTTGTCCGATAACAAAATCACGGAACTCGAGGACGATTTGTTCGACGGTTTACAGACCGTAACGTTAAGCTTCAGTTTAAATGAGATCGATGTAACTCGGACGAACGCTTTCCGCGGGATGGCCAATTTGCATAATTTCTTTGCTAATTTCAACAAATTGTCGCAATTCAACAGCGAATGGTTGCGACATTCGCCCCAGTTGCGAGGCATCCAGTATCAACTCTAATAAATTACAAGTGATTCCGCGTAAAGCGTTTTACTTTAACAAAAACTTACGAAGTTGTTCGAAGTTCGAGTTGGAAAACAATTACATCGGGCTCGTCGAGCGAGGGGCGTTCGAAGGTATCGAACGATTGGAAATCTTGGCGCCGGCCAATAATCGATTAAAATTATTGAACGATAACGCGTTCCCTTCGAAGATCGTTATAGAAACGTTGAAGATAAACTGGAACAGGTTGAATTTTCTCTCCGGCGATTTGTTGCAAAATTGCAATTTGTTCCGATCGAAATTGTACTTATCGAATTCAAAAGATATTGCAAATACGAATAAAGAAAATATATTCGGATGGCATTAATTAACGATTCATTGGACAAGCAGTGCAAACGTTAAAACAAATTACCAAAATAAATAAAGCCCGATAGAAGAAGGAAAAAAGGAGAAGAATGTAATGGTGGTGGTAAACAAATTAATATTGTTAATTGCAATCTTGTCTGTTTGTATAGTATTTATTTAAATCCCCCGAGGGCATTTTGTCGTGAACGTTTCGCCTTGATTATACATATAACTTTATACTCTT
This sequence comes from Hololepta plana, assembly GCA_963695495.1. Classification (NCBI taxonomy): domain Eukaryota; kingdom Metazoa; phylum Arthropoda; class Insecta; order Coleoptera; family Histeridae; genus Hololepta; species Hololepta plana. The sequence continues at coordinate 733,136 of OY968839.1, read as the reverse complement.
TACCGATAATAATTATCTCATAAATCCCGGATGATCGCGATTCGCCATTTCTCCCGTTCCAACGCTACCACCCATTCGCAACTAGACTTTTTCGCTCGCGCAGCAATAAATTCGTACGACAAACAAACAATCAGATACATTCGAAAAACAAATATTAAACAAGTTTAAATTTCATGCGAAACTTTTAATGTCTTGCTGCGTATAATAATAACGAAATAATATTAGATAATAATAATAACAAATATAATCAAAGTTCGCGTAACGAACAACGGCAACGACAAATGCAAAAGAACAAACCAAACGTGAAGCAACCGCAACCGACGAGGGAACGAGAGAAACTGGGAATCGGAACATTAGGGAAATAAATAATAAATCGAGATAAAAGTTCGAAATCGAAAATAACTTAATAACAAATCGCGATTTATTATTACTATTCATTCGCAATGGGGCGAAGACTGGGCGTACCTGCTGAGAATGGCAACAAAGACACAACAAGGAGACGCGGGAAGAAAGCAACAAGGCGAGGAACAAGAAAACGGAATGGGAAAGAGGGGAACTAGGCGGCGGAGCGGGAGGTCGTCCGAGAGATACCGGCAGGAAGAACAAGAAAAAAGTTATATAACAAACTTTATGCGTTTCTCGCTATTGAATTATATATTAGTTGCTTTCGACTTGTTAAAGACGGTTATTCCGCACACGTACGAATGCTTAAAGCGGGAATGAATTCCTGATGTGCGAACGAAATCGTTATGGAAAACTCCGATTTAAAACCAGCATGGGAAATGAAGAGATTTATGCAGAAAATATGTTAAATCGACAATTAGGATTTCCTCGCAATATATGTACACGTTTCTCATGAATGGTTTCGGCGGTAAGTCCTGCAATAGCTTTGGGCTTCTGTCAACATAAGACCACCCACACATCAGTCGATTTGTGTCTGCATCACAAAGTTATTCCCGCTTGAAAATGTCAGTTTAACGAGCCAGATCTCGTCATTTACGGGAAGTTTTAATCCCAAGCGCAGAAAATCATGGGAATATGCCGGCCATGCTTCCACGTCGATGGCGAAGCGGAATATGCACGGCTCCAAAATCATGCTCTGTATTTGGTAGGACCAGCTAAACGCGGTGCATTATCCGCTCTTAAAACCGGCCGAAGGCGTCACGGGAGATCGTTATCGGAGACAATTAATGCGTTTGGGCCGAGCATTGAAAGACGAATTTATGCCTTCCTCTGAAGGACCAGCGTAAAATGAAAGAATGCTATGGATGCCTCGAAGCAATTGTCAACTAAGCGAACTTTGTGGCGGCGAATTCAAGCTCTCGCCACTCGTTGCGGATAAAAAGTTTCGTATTGCTAACGATCGATGGAGATCGTTAACTGGCATCGTCATTTAGAACGCGCTCTAAGAAATGGATTTACAGGCGCAACTTGAACCGTCATTATCCGACGTTATCGACGATTAAGGTGATTAATTAATCCGCACCGCTCCAGCGAAATTTCCCTTTTTTTTTGTTCTTGTTCTTCAATTAAAGCGAATGCTTTCAGAGGCGAAAGAAATTAGTCCGAAGGAAAAACAAGCGAAAAATCGAAACGGGCGAGGAATTATAAGAGAAACGTTCGTTTCTCGAGATTGACATTATTATTGAATTAAATGCAATTCATCTTCGTCCACGTTTCGACTTCTTCTCGCACATTATCATCCCGGCGACGACAGCGACGAGCGACGTCTCTCTTCATTTATTTCATTTCTTCTTCCTCGTTCCGCTCGTTTATTCTCCGTCTTCGTGCCTTTTCCACGCGCATAATGAAATGCAACGTGCCCTATTGGAAAACGAGCTTAATTCGATTTGCTTCTTTATCGAATAAAGTCGAAAAGGAACGTGGAAGGATGAATAAAGCGAAACGAAGAAATGAAAAAATGGTTTCGTTGTTGAACGATCGTTCTGTAAAGTGGAAATGATAATGTCATTTTTGCAATTTGCATCTCTCTCATTATCTCTTTCGCTCTTTCCTTTCGCTTGCCTCTTCGTCGCTCCCGCGTCGCGAGCCATAATTTTTAATTTCCGTATATTAAATAAAGATTGAGCATTCGCTCGCTTTTTTCCTTTCGCGAAAGAAATCTCAATAAGGTTTCGCCGTTCTTGCGGGTCGAAGAAGAAGCCCCTTCATTCTACGTCGTCGAGTGTTATTCTTCAACAAGAGGCGAAAATGAGTCGATCGTTCGACCGAACGTGTAATAAAATTATATTTCGTGTGTAAAATACACCACGGCGCTATTACAAAAGTCCCATCCACTTCCTCCATTATTTCTTTTTCGTCTGGCTCCGTGTCCGTTATAAATTTTCCAATATGCGTGAATCTACATCGGTCGGCAATAAATTGAAAATGAAGTGATCGCTTTCGTGGTGCCGCACCATCCTCTGGTCTCACTCCATCGCCCCGTGGCGTTCGCTTGCGAAACGATGAAGAGTGGAAGAGGCCGAATCGGGGGGGAAGAGGCGAATGAATAGTAAAAAGGGGCGCGAGTGAAGGAAGAAGAGAGAAGAAATTTATATGTAAAGGGACGATCGTAACGGTAGATAGTCGCGCGGAGACTCCTTAATCTAAAAGTTATACCGTCGACTGTGCGAAACGACTTCTCCGAGTCACTTCCAATTTTCCACGGGGCATTCTGATAATAATAGCGATAAAATCAAACTCCCCCCTATGATTACAATATTTTCCAAACCATCCACCGCCAGGCCACTAACCCATCGCCCCATCGCATCAACTTCTTTATTGTTTTACATTTCTTCCGTTTCAATTATGACAAATAAGGCGCGGCGGTCGATTCTTCTCTCTCCTTGCGTTCCCTTCGTCCCATCAAAGATCCCTCTTAAATTAAGTCCGTAGCGAAAGAAGAAAGAAAGAAAGCGTTATCCCCGGAGATTTTCCGTACACCGGAGCAATTTCCTCCTTCTTTCTTCGTCTGCCCGTCTCGGTTCTTCCACTTCTTCGACTGATTTATCGCCCGACAACAGTTTGTAAACACCGCGAAAAGAGTCGAATTGTTCTTTTGTCCTCGTGCGAAAATGATTTGTATTTACATCTAAATATTTCCTCGCGTTTACCAATCGTGTTAATAAAAATTATTTCTTTCTCGATTCGCAATCGTGTGCGCTATAATAAAATCACGCGTTCATGCTTATTTCCCAATACGGTTCCGTGCATTATCAAATGGGAAAGCGAACAAACGGGAAAACTATTTCCTTTTCATTCGTCGAATATTATTTATTTGAAATGGGATCGCGAGGAGAAAAAGAGGAAATGGAAAATCGGAGGGAGGGTATTTACTATATTTCTGAGCGATGCCGATGCATTAATTCGAATATTGGATTCTATCTCTTACTTATACCATCTTTTTTCTTTCCCCAAAAGAACGATGATAATAATATGATGATGATGATACGTGTAACGGCAATAACAACAAGAACCGACTCAATATGTATGTAGGTACGTGTTTCCCGGTGTATTTTTCCCATTTCGAGCGAACCTCTGCGCTCTTACGTTTCCCTTTGAGCATCTTCTTTCGCTCGTCTATTCACGTACGTGAAACTATTACCAATATCAAAATAATAACGATAGCACCCGGAGTCCTTTTATAGTTTCCAGCGGCGCTTTCCTTCTTCATCAAATGTATATTTGATATGATGGTGTTTTCGTTTTGCGAGCATTAATGTAATTGATTCAAACGGTGGATGTTTATAGAAACGTGTTTTTCCGTTGGAAAACGGATTTTTCAATTCGATTTTTCAATTCGATGCAGCTTGTGATGATAACGTTAGATTTCCATCTGTTTCTTTTTAATAATTTCATAAATTAGCGACTGTAAATGGATACGATTATTATTCGTGTTAGATATCAGCGCCCATTCTTCTGTTCATTGCAAATAATATTGCCCTTTTACACATCGATTAATTTACGATTGACGCAACGGTATCGATTCCGGGCGTTGTACAGTGAAACAATGACATATCGCCGTTCGATTTCGCTCAGAAATAATTCATTCTCGTGCGTGAGACGAAAATGCGTTTATGGTGGATGCGCCGGGCCGACACAAAAACCTTTATACTGAGAATTCTTCAACGTCCATTCAATTTCATAATCATTTCCCTACTTTAGGCAAATCCCCGCAATGTTGAGGGCTAAAGATTCCTTCAAAACAACGAGCTATTGCGAATTGATTTCGATAAAAATCTTCCATGTTAGTCGACAAAGTTTAAGTGCATTTTTGGTGGATGCGCCGGGTCAACACACAACTAGCTAGCTAAGAATGCTTTAACCTCCATTTGCTTCCATAATATTACGGTGCCTGCGCTTTAGGAACGAGGAGACTTTTAAATGTTGCATTTTAAATCTCATAAATGTCGGACCGTCAATGTAAAATTCTCTTGATTTGGGAGCTGAAAATGCCGCAGTTTTGACGGATTCAGATACACCTTAATGCAAAAATCTTTCTTATTAGTCGATAAGCTTTTGAGTAAGTTATTGGTGGTTGCGCCGGACCGAATCGAAATTCATCAAATCGATTTTTAATAAGAATACATTTCTCCTAATAATTTATTATTTAAAGGGGATCCATTTTTATATGTCGGCTTATAAGCGTTGTAAAATTTTAATAAAATATCAAATTACTATCCTACCTTCGTGGGATCATTAAATAAACTTCAACTTTACTACTTTCCACACATACAAACACACGTTCGAAAAAGGTTTTAAAGAGACGTTCGATTTTCTAAATATCCTATTACAACATCAACAACACCTACAAGAGATAGAGAGAGAGAGAGAGAGCGAGAGACGAGAAAGGAGATCGATTAAACATGAAACTGCAGCAAGCAGCTAAGTACCGGCGAGAAAGACGAGGCATCATCGTACGAGTGGAATTTTTCTTTATTTATCGTTTAATCGCAGGCTACAATCGAGTTTTTAAAGCGTGAAATTTATTGCCAGAAAAGTACACTCGAGTCATCGCGATTCGTACCCTATCGTTTACAATTTATAACGTGAAATTTTAATGCGTCCGAAACTGGTAATTATGTTGTCCTCGACGTTTTCGTATAATCAAAAGAAAGGCAAAAACAAACGCATATAAAATACTACAGCATTAAATCTTGTTGTTTCAGTTCTTGTTCCGTTTGAGAGTCCTTTTGAATCGAGATCGGTCTAAATATACAGATGAATAACAATTTATCATAAAACGTTTCACAACGCGAAATTTATCGTTGCCTCTTGTTCGGGTTAAGAATTGTTTTGAGGAAGTTAACAAGTGCCGTTGAATATTTCATTCTTGGACTTTTTATTTATTTATTCGTTACATCGAATCAAAATTACGTTGGTTTTATTAGACGAACTATATATATATATTTTAATCCTCTTTCGCCAATTTTACGGCAATAATGATAAGCAGTACGTAATAACAACCGCAACGGCAAAACTAATAGCAACAATTTCCAATTCAACGTACATTAAAACAATTTTATTTTAACGTTTATTACGATTAAGCTCCTGTCTTTCGCCCCCCCGTGCAAATCCGTAATGCGAAACGAACTGAAATTCATACGATTCGACTATCAAACCGTCTCCCTCTCGTATCTCTCCATTTCGGTTATCGTTAGTCTACTTGACAATTTCGCCATTTTCGCCATTTTCGCCAACTATAAATAATAAAATCCCTCTCTATACGCACGCATAACGTTAATGTGGGTTTCGCATTGTTGTTCCGCAAATTGCCGGCTATTTTTGTTGGCTCCTTTCTCCATTTTCCTCTTTGGCGTTCGATGGAACGAATTTGTTCATTTTAAAAGCAAAATCGGAATTTCTTTGATTAAAACTTCAAAGTGATTAATGGGATCATTTCGATTCGAAAGAAACGCCTTTCTAAAACGCATTTGCCTGTTAATTAATATTTGTCCGTGCGTTATTAATCGCTAATCAATGCAAACACATGACCTTAATCACCGATATCATTGTAATCCGTCAAAATGCGACGCACAATAGCGATCGGCTTCAAATCAATCACGATTATAACTGCAAACTTCTCGTCGGTTTGTTGATCAAGGAACAAAACGCTTCGACAGCGATTTGCAACGACGTCAGATCGCAAAATTCGAATGCGACGAGTGTTTAAATACTCAAAGAGAAAACTAATCCCGCGCCAGACGACGTCGCCGATCTAGTCGCTAAAATCCATTTAACCACGTGTCTCGTGGATCACGATTCGATGACAAACGACGAGGATTATTATTAAAAAATTCGCGACGTATTCTTCTCAACATTAGTCGTACTCCTTTTGAAGCCCTAATCCCCTACGTACAAGAGGGTGCACATTTCTCGAACGAAGAAAAAACGCAAATCTTATCATCGGCGACCATCGTCGTTCTAATATATTAAAGGCAAGACGAAATGAAACGTGTGCGTGCTGCCAAAGGAAAAAATTTCATCGGGCGACGTTTCTTTAAAGGACGAATAATTTAATCGCGAAATGTGAAGGAGGAATGAGAGGCAGCGAGCCAAAGAGAAGGGAGTCAAAAGGAGAATTGGATCAAACGTAGGGGCCACACGAATTTTATTGGAACGAACTCTAATTCCTTTTTATCTCTCCCTTTTTTTCTGCGTCTATCGTTCGAACATGTCGTCGCAGTTCTTGTCATTTCGCAGCGAGTAAAAGGAGTTTGCATTAAAAAAAAAAAAACGAGGGACGCAGCAGAAGCAGAAGAAAAATTGATAAATGATATTATAATGCTCTAAATGTCACGTCATTCGTTAGGAAATGTTTAAAAATGTTCGAGTAATCCTGGATTTTCTAAACGCTCTCCTTCTTCTTCATCCGCCATCGCTTTTAGCTCTTTTTTCATCTTGCAGTCTCCTCCTCCTCCTCCTTCTTGCTGCTTTTTTATGAGTTCCTCGCGCAAGAAGATTGACGTACGATCCTAATGGGAGAACGTTCGACACATTTTACATATAATGAAATTATCTTCTGCTATCCTGCAGAATGGGGAATTTAAGTAACTATTTTCATTGCGATTCTCCCTTTTCGTTCAGTCAACAAATAGTCCCCACAGAGTTTGGCCCTTAAGCATCGAATTACCAATTTGCAACAAATTCTATGCGATTATTTCTGAAGGAGTCTTGTTTGATATTTGTCTGCGGCCAGCACGCCTTGCGGATTATTTTTTGCATAAGGATGTTGGACTAGAAGAATTGCAATTAAGAACATTGTTTGCATAATAGGATACGGAATAAATTTGCATCTCTTGGGAAACGAATAATGCAAAAACGCCAACGGTTCCTGTTTATTAATGTTTCGGGAAACGATCTGTGACGTAATTCGCGATTTTCTTCGCATCCGACGTCGTAACGTCCGAAAGAAACCAACCAAACGCATTTGTCGCCATTTCTTTCTGTTTTGCAACATTTATCGATTTCCCTCCCCCCCCCTCTCTCTCTCTCTCTGTCTTTCTGCATGTTTTAAACGAAGACATGTTGGATGTAATTGAAGGTCTAATGGACAATTTATGCCGACAATTGGACTTAATTCCAGGCGTTAACGAGATGGTTGTTAGCACGAGGGTAAAGCGACGGAAGCGTTATCTATTCATACGCGTTCGTTATGTTAGACTCGAATATGAATATGTGACAACTTTTCAATGAGCGAGCGAACGAGCACTGGCGGATATTTTAAGGGGAGAAAGTCGCCCTTTCGATAATAAACACATATTTACAATTATTAACGCGACAGCTGCGAAATGGGTTCGCGCGCTCTCTCACTTTCATCCACATTAATTATTTATTTATCCGTATGAATGTGAGTTGCCAAACGATTTGTTGCCATCGCGTTAAGATCGATTCGAGCGATTCGCGCGAAGCATTCGCCAAGAATTGCGAAGGAACCGCTAATGAATAAACAATCGAATCGATGGCGATTATGAAGTTGAGCGATTGAAGCGTAATCATTCTTTTAAAGCAATCAATCCGTGTCGCCCAGTATGAAAAAAGAAACGTTATTTACGTCAATCAAATCGCGAAATTTGCAAATGTTTGTCGTTACTTTTTTTTTTGCGAAACCTTCGCTCGCAGTCGCAGAAATAATTGCGTTTCATTTCCGGTTAACGTTCATTAAAAAGCGCCAAATTAAAAAAAAAATAATAATCCTCTCCGCCGCATTATCCCTCTCGAAGGGCGCGGACTTCTTCGGAGTTCGTGGGAATCGGGCAGACTTTCTTGGCGAGCGAGAGCGAGGGATTAAATTAGCGTCAGGCATCTTTTAAAAGTCCACTTGTTGCGCTCTACTTTTCAATTTTAAATTATTCAAATGAAGGATCTAATGAAATGCAGCGCTACTACACACGTATTACACAATACCTCGCCGGTCGGTCGTTCGTTTGCTGCTGCTTTTTAGATGTTGTCGCCGTTGTTTCGACTAGCGCCGTATAATAGTAATCGCAATAATAATGGTAGGTGCTAAACAAGAGAGTAAACTTTGTTCTAACATGATGCATACGTAAATAGACGCTCGATACAACTTCCTATTCATTACCATCATCATCGTTAACGTTATTATTGCCATCGTCGACATTATTTTCTCGTCAAACACACACACACACACAGAGAATTTTGCAAATTTAATTAAACGTCGATGGTGCAAACGAGAGCGACTATTTTCGTTGCATTAATGCAAATTCGCGCGACAACATGGACCGTCTATTTATTCGTCATTTCGCCCTCGACTAATATTTGCCGAAGAAACTACGTTCATTCGAACGTTTGTTTTCGCCACTTTATTAAATTGTCGGCAATCGAACGCCGGAAAACTGCACGCTTCTCAAACGTAATTTGTATCTGATAGGTTTTGACGTGGAGAGAAACGTGATCTACCTGCCTTTCGTCAGATTCCCATCCGGAGACTTCTTAGACCCGAAAAAAGTCTTCCTTTTACAAATGTCAATTATTTTCTTATTCCCAACACGTAACGGTTAATTAAACATTAATTACGAGAGGTGGAATTGTTAAAAATCGCCCCGGAGAATGCGTCAATCATTCCGGTACCGACCCTCGCCGAATTTCGTTTTTGTTTGAGGACTGACGCGGTAAAATCGAAAAGAAAGGCGAGGATTTACGTTTGAAAAGGACTTTTTTAAAAGGCGAGAGAAAGAGGAACGAAGACCCACCGCTAAGCTTCTAATTCACCGGCGACTTTTATACGAAAGACCGCCGCAGTGTTCATAATTCCGTTCGGAAATGGGAAAAAGAACGAGGGCAAACGTAACGGCGAATGATAAGGGAGCACAATTGGATCGGGCGGCGACAGAACGACAGTCAGGCGAATTCGTCGATATTAGATAATAACGTTGCAATATTAGCAATAGCGACGAGGACGAAACAGGAAATAACAGCGAATTTCATTCGATTGCCAACGAAGCTCGGTTTTAATCGAAAGCGATGAAAGATGAAAGGAATTCGTAATTATTGGAAAAAAACCTGCAAAAATCGTACAACAACTGATGAGGGAATTAGCGGGGAAAAATCGAATTTTCATTAACCTTTATTAAATTTCCATCCGGTCGTTCGGGATACAAATACCGCAATGAACAATATGGAATTGAATGGATTATATAATTCTCCCAAACCAGCGAAGAAAGTTACATGCGATTTGTTTCGCAAAACGAATTTAATAATAATCAACGTCACCCGCCTTATTATTTTTGTACCTAATTACCGGCCAGATTCCGCACATTTCCACGTGTATTTAATTCAAGCGCAAAGGTAAGGAAGCCTTCATCAGATCAAAGTGAGTTAAGGGTAACCTCGACACTTTCGACATTCGCGAAATCTGCTCGCTTCGACCGCGGCCCGAAAAATAGTCCGAACAACATTAAACGCAATTGCGAACGTAAATTATCCGCGTTTAAACGCCGAATTAATAAACTTTCTTCGGCTCGACTGCGTGCCATCAAAATCGTCTTCCGGAGTTATCCTTAACCCAATCTAACTTTCGTAATGGGAAACCGTACTTTATGCTACATACTTTTCGCGTTTATTCTTCCGCTTCTTCCTGCGGTGGATTCGTGCCGAATTTGCTTTTAAATTCGTCGACAACAACGGGAACGGAATAAAAACTTTATCATTCCGACAGGATTTTCGGGATTTTGGTTGCGAATGGGAAGGAAGAGGAAGAGCAAAATCGCTTTTATTATTGCCGTTGTCGCCGTACGCCATCCACATACGCACGTTTTTTTTATTATTATTTTTGTTCTCCGTGCCTTCCACGCAACACGTATTCCGCTTCCTGCCGAAGAAGAAGTAAGTTGGTGATGGTAGGAGAACCTGTTAAGAAAGAAGTCCGTTTCATTGGAGGCGTCGGTGCGTGAAGCGTGCATTTTTTTATTATTATCATCATCGCCATCGTCAATTCGTGTGTTGGGCTTTTATTCTTTCTCTCTCGCTCTGTGATTCCCAGCGTTATCCGACCTCCTTCAATAATTTCGTTTATTATTACAGCAAACAGAAGAAAAAAGGCGAGACCCCCCCTTATCCCCAACATTTATTAAACGAAAAAATGTTATTTTATTGAAGGTTGGCTTACTGAACGACAACAACGGCAACGAAACAGCTGCCGAGAATTACTAATCCAATCTTTAAGTTTCTCCTTTATCCTATTATATTAATTCATCCACTACGATTTTAATCATATTTCCCTGAAATCAACTAAAAAAGAACTCGGATCGAAGAACAATTCGATCACACCAACCAAAAAAAGAAAAAATTAGCTCATCCCGCCAACAAAAAGCACCCAAACGCCTACCGTGAATCCGAAGAAAAACTCCCCATTTAAATGCGCCGTCGTTATTATGTTACCCATAAAGCAGGTGTTTGTATCTCGCACTATATAAAAAGATTTATCGATCCTTATTCCTTTCCCACGTAATGACCCTACGTGTGGCACTATCTTAGATCGAAAGTGCCTTTGGAAATGGGAGATGAAGAAGAAGAGGACGACGAGAAAAAAGTCGTAATAAAAGTTGGTGAAACTTGGTAAAGAGCAGGCAAGCAGAAGCAACAACATAAAAGAAAGTAAAAGAAAAACGATGATGATGCTGATGATACGTGTACGCTTTTCGTCGTAGGGTCATAAGGGTGTGGAGGGCGAGGGAAATGAATATAATTTGCAGCTAATTTTTCGAGAGCTGCGTTGTTTGTTGTTTTGTTTCTCGTCGTTGTGAAAGTTGTTGCGATTTTTTTGCGTTAAATTACAGTGGAGGACGCTATTTATAATCGCGAAGGGTAAAGATGGAGGGACGCTATCGCGATAATCGCATCTCTCGGTACACGACGCGTATTATTCTTCGCCATCAGCAACTTCTTCTTTCGGTTTGTTCGCTTCTTTCAATCTCTTGCCCCATTGCAATCTCCTCGCTCGCTCATCGGTGGCTTATGATGACACGTTTGCGAGAATCTCTTGCAATTTTGTCCCTTAGCCTGTCTGCTAAATTAATTTCGATTGTTGCTTTATGTAGAGGAAAAAGTCACTCTTTTCTCTCTTGTCATTGTTACCAATATTACAATGTTGTACGAATTAATATAACAATTTTCGCTCGCATTGTGTTCCGTTTCCTGCTCGCAAAATAATCGAGATGATTCTAAATAGAACGCGTAGCAAATTGTCGCTGAAACGTCACATAATTGCCGTCAATTCATCGCAAAATCTACGACCGTAAATGGATGTGGCAATTATTATTATTATTGCTAATCTACGTCCAACAAATTGCCACTTTTATCAGCTTCCTTTTTTGCTTGGTTTATTCAACTTTTCGTCTTTCACTTCCATTCAATTTGCAACAATCGCAAAAAAAACATGCATAACACGAGGTTCGTGCAGTTAATTAGCACATTTTGCCACTTTTGCGTTTAGCGTTCAAACTCGGCGTCGATTCTCTGGTGCTTTTTTTTCTTCGGCAGAACGTCTGCAGTTTACTGTTGTCTCAATGCAATTTCTCACCCGGAAGCCCTTAAAGTGAAAGAACTACAAATCCTGTTTAGATCTAAAACCGAATGTTTTAGTCACGACGCTGCGGAAAAAATTGCAAAATGCAGTTGATAAGGGCTCGTCGTTTGACTTGGACGTAATTCCAAGGAGGATGATAAAAACCATTGCAAAAACAACTTCACTTTCGCAAGGCAACAGATTAAACTGCGAAAAGCTTTTCTTTTTATCTCCCTTTCGACTTTTCCGTACATGGTTCCATCGGTTTTATATTCTACGTCTTTCATTTGCTTCTATTAATATTAAAGGGCAATCGTTCAACTTGTCGGGCAACTTTTGATATTTCTATTAATAATTAATGTGGATTCGTATACAGGGCACAAATTCAGACAGAAACTAATTATTTATATCTCTTCTTAAGATTGGTAGTTGTTTTGATGGTAAGCAATACGAAGAGAAAAATTATAATCAGAAGTTATAAATAAGAGTCGCTAAGAGTTGATTTATTAATAGTCTCGTTAGAGTTCCGAAACTACTAAGAGGTTACGAAAAATAGAAGAAGCGCGTTTTAATTAATAACAAATTATTTTTATTTACAACACAAAAGCAAAGTGACTAATTGAGAGCGGGCGTTTTTAAATTATCGAACTTTTTTGGCGTCGCTTTTATTGTAAATATTTTTGCAACCCTTTTATTTTATACGTCATGTTTTGATCGTTTATTACATAAAAATTCCATGCGAAAGCTTCTACGTTTGCCAAAAAAATCATATCAATTAAAATCGCCGGCAGATAAAAATATGCGTTTGTTTTTCGCAAACCCCATTCGGCACACGAAAATATTAAACAAACGCATTTAAGTGTCCATTAATTAACTAATTCTGCCACGTTTCGCGCAAAATAAAAATATAGGGGCCCATAAGTTTTAGGGCTTAATTACGAGTTAACCGTTCTTCGCACATTTTAGGGCACTTTAAACCGAAAAAAAAGGAGCTAAAATTAACCTACACCTATACGAAACGAAGACGAGTTTAATTTTAATAAACGGATCCGCACTGAAAAATAACGTTCTGTGTGTGGAAAAGAGGAATAAAAATCGAGAGGGATGAAAAAAACGTGCGCTTATAAAACGTGGCGATTTTTTTCGATTTTTATTATTTCTACAGGGGTGGATGTGTTACACCACCACGGACACGCTTTTTTGCCGAAGGTGTACGTGTGTGTGCGCGCGGATGGATGTTCGCCTCTGTCACTTCTGTATATCGCTTTAATTTTCGTCGACACATGTCAACACGCGTTGACGTTAATTAAAGAAAAATTCATTTTTGGCAACGACCAAAAAAAATGAACTTCCGCGCACGCTGTTGCCAATGCAACGGAGCGAGAACAACGCTTTTGATCGCGCGGTGGAAGTTGGTAATCGAGAAGATAAAGTTTTTGCATTCGTTTGTTACGTGAAACGAAATATCGAGCTAAGCGGATTCCTGCTCGAATAAGTGTTAAACGTACGCCGTTGATGGCAACGACAAGCAAAAGTGCCTCTTATTCATTGGGGCGTTCCAAAACTTTTTCCGTATTTTCTTATTCAAACTTTAAACAATAATTTTGCAATAACTTTGAAGTTTGATTGTTTCGGGGCCATCCATTTGCAAGTCGCTCGATGCCGCCTCGTTACCATTCGAAGAAAACCCACTTCTCGTTAGATAGAACAATTCGAGGAGGGAAACGATCGTCGCGAGGATTTGGCAACATTTTTTTCACCTTGCCAAGTGCTTAAAGATGTCCAGAAAACGTCTGTCTGAGATATGTCGAGTTTGGCAAACAACCTGCGAACGCTGGTTGATGGATTACTTCAAAGGCTTTCGGATTTGGATTTGAGACCACATTATCGCCCTCGATTTCGCATGTTTCGCTGCAGTTGCGGTGAAGCCTTGCTTCCAAGAAGTTACGTAAAAAATACGAATTTCAGACTTATCCAAGGTATCCTTCAACCATAAAACCTCGCTGCTGTATAACTGTCCATTCGGGAACATTTCTTACAGAGAAATAATCCAGAGAGATTTTATGTCCTAGAAATTATTATACAAAAAGACTTATGGAACACCCTAATATTTATTTGAATGCTTTTCGTTATGACTTATGTTTAATAAAAGAAAACTAGTTGCCACGTCACTTTTATCGAAGAACTCTCGCATCAGGGAGATGGATCCTGATTTGCGAAATGTATTTGTTAGATTGCAAGAATTTATCGTTTCGAAGTTTGGCAACAAAGCGTGTTGTTGCCCGAAGGTTGAAACGCTCGTAGATGGAGACAATCGAAATATTCAACGAATCTTTTTGCTAGTTTACCGTTGTTTTTTTTTTCGATAAATAAAAATCAATTTCCTTCCACTTTGTCCTCTTTTTCTCGTCCATCTTTTCCTCCGCCAGAGCTTTCTCTTCCTTTTGATTCTCGGCATGTTTTTGCGCTATGTATTTAAATTTATTAAATTTCATTCGATATTCAAAAACGTTTTCCGTCTATAGATCTGTATATTTTTTTGCTCTTCGTGAACGCGCAATACTCATAACAACAATAATAATAAAAATCTCTTATAACCGTTCCTTTTCTTTTCTTCACTTTGACTCTCATTCTTCAGCGCCGAATGGAAACTTTCATCATAAACTTTATTGCTTTCGATTGAATTTTTCTTTTGTCGTCGTCTTTTCCTTTTGAGTCGCACCTCGGTCCTCTTCGGTGCTAGGAAAAAGCCACGAACCTCCTTTCTTGTTGTTGTTATCATTTCATTCGGTAATTCGTTTATGGGATCGAAGTAAATCAAAGTGGAAGAAAAAGTCCACGGCGAAATCCAATAAATTTTTAATTAATTCGCTGCGTATTTATTCGGAATTATTCAAACGTAAAGAATGATTAATTAAAAAACCAAAAAAGGAAAAAAGAAGTCGAAACGAAACCGAGCGAAAAATATTTGCATTCCGTATATATGTTTGTTTTCGTTTCATTTGCGATGTTTATTTATTCTCTCTCTCTCTCTCTCTCTCTCTCGCTCTTCGTTTCTTTCAATGTATTCATTTTTAACTAATAATAATAAATGTTGAACTTAACATTCTGTTTCATTTTTTCCCCTCATTTAATGTTTTTCTTTCTATTTTTGCACGATGGCCTTTGACTGGAACCGAAATAACACCCAGAGAGAAGGAATAAAATAAACAGCGAACGGACAAAAATTATTAATGAAAGAAGAACGATTTTAAGCTCACCTCTCACGTTCCATTTTTTTCCATTCCACCCTTATCATTCACCCCCTGACCTTAGTCTTTTCTCATTTCTTTTCCTTGTTGATTTTTAGCTTCCGATGTTTGTACGCACATAAACGAATCTTTAAATGAAACTCTAATTAAAACGGAATCTTTTGCTTCTTTTTTTTTCGCGAAAAGAAAAATTGAATAACAAAAAAGCGGAAATATTAGATGAGTTCCGCGAAGAGACTGCAGGAAATTAATTTCGCATAATCTTTTTTCTTCTCGCTTCTCGCCCGAACAAAGAAGAAACTCGATCTTGATCCGACTGCGAGGAAGCTGTTACGAAAATGATTCGCTTCCTTTCACTCTAATTATTAACAATTCACATAAAATGCCCTCGCGTGTTTCGCTGCATTCGAAACTCTTCAACTACATTCGGGAGCTACAACGTAAAGGAAATGATTTTTGTTTGCATTGTTAATAACGTTTGATACTATTAAACGAATTAAACTGGAGAATTTCGTGTACTTAATACGGCTTAATCACATATAATTTGGTCCTCGGTCTCTTTTCGTTTTGCCCCTTTGATGCGGGGACGACGAGGATTGGATTTATTTCGATTGTTCCACGTGAAAATTTATTTTATTAGAAGCGGAAAAAGGGAAACAAAGAAATAAATTTATACGGAGTAAATTGGAGCGAAAGGAACTGGGAAGGAAAGGAATCAAAGTGTTGATGTGTTGAATTAAGTAGGTATAAATATAATTTAACGCGGCAATCATTTCGAAAGCCATCAACATAAAATTAACTTAAATTTATTGTCGGTCCTCTCTCGCTCTTGCTCTCTCTCTCGTGCTCTTTTTCGGCTCTTTTGGCTCCTCCAAAGATTCCTCCACATTTTCTTTCCCGGTGCCTCCGAGGCAACGCATTTAATATAAAATTGCTACCACGTGATAATTTGCTCCCATTTATTTCTTCTCGCCATCTCTCATCTTCTTACATCCTTTTCCTTCGTACATTTCGCTCGTAACTCGACCTCTATGAATTCGCTGATCAATGTTAAACCGTTTATGTCGAGGAGAGAGAGAGGGAGAGAGAGAGAGAGTCTCGAATCCAATTCGACGTACAAGTCGAAACGTTAAGTTTGTTACGCGAGAGTCCTGATGGGAAATCTTGCGGAATTGTTTCCATCACGTCGTCGCCGTTGTCGTTACACGTGTATTGTAAAGTTTTAGCGCGAAACTTTGCAAATTAATTGGCATAGTTATCTATACAAATTGATTTAGCAAACTTCGAAACAGACTCGATAATGCGCGAGACATGATGTTCTTGTCGTCGATCCACACTCCGCGTCGTCGTATTAGTCGAATCAATTCGGAAACAGGTTCCGCGGAAGCCCAAAGGATTGGGGAATCGTCGAGATTAAAATTGGGCGGAAACTTCGCGCGAAATGAAACGTCATTTCAACGGCTCGATTAGACGCGAGCGACGGATTTGCAATTAAACGAAACGAATTTATGGCTCCCGTTGTTCGTCAGCTTCCTTCTTTCTTTTCTCTCTCTCTCTCTCTCGCTAGTTTTCTCTTTCGTTCGGCGGCGCGCTCGCTTTCTAAATCCTCTTTAAACGAGCCGTTCGCTCGCACGGTCGTAAACAATCTTTAATCTCGTTAAGAGATGCAGCAGCGAAATGCCGAAATTCGTTGCCGGCATCAGTTGTTGCTTTCCATACGCGTTCCTTCTTCTCTCTATAATCTGCCATTCGACAGAAATCCGGTACAAAGTCCTCCTATTCCGGGCGCAACTTTCTGCGCTATCGTTCATCATTCGCAACAAAAGTTCGCGTGGACGAGGAGCGGATTTAAAATTGCGTGGAAAACGTCGTGCGATTTGATTTAAATAATTTGGAAACGGATTTCGAAAGTGCGGAATGCAACTGATATATATACAGGGTGTCCCAATAGTGCGGTTCGCTTTAAAGAAAAATGTTTCAGATACAAATGTTTTCCCGGAACCGATACTTGCCCTGTCATTTTAAGTGGAATCGTTTA
Source organism: Hololepta plana (assembly GCA_963695495.1). NCBI lineage: Eukaryota > Metazoa > Arthropoda > Insecta > Coleoptera > Histeridae > Hololepta > Hololepta plana. The sequence continues at coordinate 715,822 of OY968839.1, read as the reverse complement.
CGTTTTATTACATTTTTGGATTCCTCATGGTATTCTAGGGGGAGTTTATTAACGCACTCATATACCTAAGATACACAGTTTCGGAGTTATTTCGGTGTTTTACAGAAAACTGAAGATCGTGGAAACTCGCAAATATCTCTGGAACTATTTCAGATAGAGAGTTGAGCTTCTTTTAGTCCTCTTCAGCAAGAAATGGCGTCGAGCTTCCACTGCTTAGAGTTAGTTACGAGTCAAAGTGGCTTTGATTTGCGGCCCGTTAAAATTTGACATTTGCAAATGTGCATAACTCAATTTCTTTCTGCAACAGTGCACTTTTGGCATATGACTGTCTTAATAAGCTCCACTTAAAATTCGACGAGGAATCCAAAAATTCCAAAAAAAAGATACCTTTCCATTTAAAATAACGCAATCAATCCGGGTATGTCCGGAAGTGCGACAACTTGGAAAAGATTCGTACTTTGTAGTCCTTCGCGAGAGAAAACTTTATCCAATATCAACCGGTTGGCGAAAATCCTCCGAGCCCGCACTATTGCGACGCCCTGTATAACACCCTTGTTAAGAAATGATTAGAAGAGGGCAAACGTATCCGAAAGCAGAAATCACGATTCGTATTTCGAACCAACCGCCAAATTGTTGCATTTAAATGTTATCCTTTGATAGACAATTACGTCAGATAATAATAATCATGGAATAGATAAAAAAAGGGAACGCACGCAATGCGGAGGAGGCACGCACGCGACCGTCGGCGGCCCGCATTCTTCCGTAAAAGACGGACGAAGAAGTGGAAGCCAGTTTCCTTTTCCTTTTGATCGTCCCCTAATTATTGGTTTATACGAAATAATCAAATGTTTACCGTCGTTTCTTTTGGTTGCGGTTGCAATCGATTTCCTCCCGGTCCGTCTCCTGGTTTCGTTCGTCGCAATAATTATACCTTATTCCGCTTTCCCCACAATCTCCCGCACGAAATTATGATTGTTATTAGATTCCTTTTTTATTCAATAAGCGTAATTGATATTCGTGCTCTTCCTTTATAATCCGTTATTACCTATTTGCTTGTTTAAACTCTCTCGTTTCGCGCAGTTAATTATACGAATTCGTATATCAATTAATCGATTCCCATTTGAATACGTATAAACGAATTAATCGCGTGAGAGACGGCCGTAAAGAACCGTTTTAAACGGGCTTAAAGTCCGCCAACGAAACGCCCGTTCTTATTGTTTCCCGTTTAAAAATAATACCGTACAATGGTTGGATTATGATAGTTTATAAATAGGCATTACGGTTAGTTGCATCCAAACGAATTGATCGCGCTCTAGCTCCGGATCTTTAATATTTAAGAGTCCTATACACCGAAAATGCAACCAGGACTACACTATGAATCTTCCATAAGAAACCATTGAAAGCTGTGGGGCAGGATTTTTCCTTCATTTCAGACTGAATCCTCTAAAATAATGAATCAAATTGTTCATAAATGAAATCTTACGCGGCTGTCACAGCCCTTTTTTTTAGTTTCTCCCCAAATTGGCTGAAACTCGCACCGTTTGTAGGCTCAGATGAAGACTAATTCGTGTGCAAATTACAGCCCAATCGGTTCAGCCGTTTAAAAGTTATCGCACTTTTAATCTCTTCAATTCGCATCTTTTTTGTGGCTCATATTTCGCTTTTTCTTTTAGCTTTTCATCGATTTTCGCGCAGTTTTCGGTGTTTTTAACTTGCTCGCATCGATCCTGATTCAATTCCACTCGATTTAGAAATAGTCGACTTTTGCCATTTTTTGCAAAAAAGCAAGGCCAACCCCTTTGGATTTTTCTCGTTTTTCGAAATTTCCTTCATCTCCGCGAATTGGCTGAAACTCGCACCGTTTGTAGGGCCAGATGAAACCTAATTCGTAATTACGTAAATAAAGACGTGGACTTTAACAAAATTGGTGAATATATGTCGTTTCAAATATAAACAAGGAATAAATGAGAAATTTGAGTAGTTTGGTGAAGAATATTTTGAGAGGGTTCCTCAGAACAATAGAGAAAAATTTAATAATACGGCATCGCATAGATTACTTAAAGTAGTCGATAATTTAAAAACATCTTAACATTTATCTCAATGAAACATTAGAAACTTTCTTTATTTTTTGTTTGTCCTGTAGAATTTGAGTTTATTTAGATGTTATCTTGACCATTTTTCGTATTCGTAATTAAGAACCGTGTAACGTTACAAATTTTCTTCCACATATTCGTATCGATTTAGTCACCAGCAACAGTAACTCCGATTATCCTTCATTACTGCGCGTATTCGTAATTCCGAGCGCGAGACGTATGGCTTAGAATTGTTGACTCTTAACATTATGCAGTGGTACGTAATAAATCTTGGAAGATGCGGATCAAAATGCGAAGACTCGAGGGCTCTTTACCATTATCCATTACATTAAGCGTCCTCCTTGTTGTTGCGCTGATCATATTAAAATTGCTAGATAGTTTTATGAAATTGCAATTTAATATGCACCATCGATAGCGGCAAGTTTCCTTTCCTCCTGCTTTTAATTTCATTTTTTTAACGTAGATATTAGTTTGGGCAACTGGCAAGAAAAGAATTCTTTGTGACGTCTTCTCGAGTTACGTCCAACGGAACCGATTTAAGTCGCCAGTGGAGAACGGCAAAAAACGAAGGGCATCTTCCTAATAGAATACGTAACTAAACGAGCTCAAGTGGTTCGGAATGGGCGCTAAATTGAAGCGAAGATTGGTGCGTGTTTAACGGGCCAATCATCTGCAATTGTTTATGACGAAACGCGTTTGATTATTAAATAAGTCGCCGCGTCGTCACGAGGAATGTTGCCGATGACGAGATAAACGATTCCTAAAACCGTTGAACGCTACCTGTGCACGTAATTAAATTTAATTAACGCGCGTATTAACGATTACGTGAGACCATATTAAGTTTTCGTTGGATTATCGCCCGTTATTAATCTCGTAGACGTCAGCCACGAAATGTCCATTCTCCACGCATTTTCCAGGAAGCGCTCCGTCGCACAAACGAATATTTACCGTGTAATTTCGAGCGACAACAGTTTAAAGCCCAATTACATCATCATCGAGTCGAGAAGATGGAAGAAATCCGATGGCAACGACGAGGAATTTCTCTTATTGTCGATGGCGCATGTTAAAGCGCCCGAAATGCGTTCGAATTCAAGAGGCCACTTTAACACGATCATTAATTTATAGTCCGATTGCACTCGCTCGCGCGAATCTCTGTCCTCGATGCAAATTTGAGTTGTTCGCAAATAGAATCTGTTGTGCGCTAAAGTTGACTAAACGAACGTTAACTGCTGAGGACCTCAAGGAATTGAAAGCTAACCGAGTGTTGCAAATTGCAAAAAGAAATTTCCGCGTGTTTCTTCGTGTAATCTTTGGACAGACATTGTTAAAACAAAACGTCGTCCTCCGGATGATTCTTGATGGCATTAAATGGAAGCGATTGCGTTCCGGTTCGTGGTCAATGCTTATTAACATTTTTCATCGATCGCTTAAAGAGACGCTTATCATTTTAGCGAAGAGCCATCAACGTTATTCTTCTTGCGCGATGTGGCGAATGAGAAATGAACCATAAACTTTGTTAATAACGATAAATGTTAAGAGACGAGGTGAAGGAGCGAGACCGTTAGTGAAAAATTAACCGCATTTTATGCACTTAATTCCACCATCGACTTGACAAACGTTTCCGTTCGTAATAATAATGGGAAACGGAGAAATAATGAACAGTTTCTTAACTGGCGAGTAATATTATCGTTGCCGTTTTACCTCGAAGCAAAAGAAATGCGTCGACCAAGACGACGGTTTCGTGTAAGAGACGTAAAAGAATGGCAAGAAAATTGGTGGCAGTTAAGTATTACGCAGAAATAATAAAGAGGGACGCGTGAATGACGACGAGCGAGGAGGACGAAGACGTGGAAGAAGGAGGCGGAAAAAGGGAAGAAACTAGAGGCTACATTTATTAACTTAACAAAGCAAATTTATTTTACTTAACGTCACAACGCGAACGAATTTACGACGTGCACATAGAACAACAACAACATCAACCACCGCCGAGGAAAGACTCGGGGAGAAAAAAGATGGCGAGAAGGAATAAAGTTGCGGGAAATTTATGGCAATTAGACTTTGAGGTCTCTCGTTTATTTATTAGAAATAATAACCGTATAAATGACTGATATCATTAATCACCTTGCACCGGGAGCGAAGAGAACTTTGCTCTCGAGCATCGTCCGGACGAAATCTCGCAAAGAAATTTGCACGCGATTCGTTTATTCCGACTGACTTCGTAATTATAGATATCGAGACCGAGATATAGGAACGAGATCTTTAAATAAATACGAAGAGCGATGGAATCTAAATACCAACAGCAGCAACAGCAGCAATAATAAAGGAGAAAAGGAGCGCGCGAAGCGTGAAGAAGAAGGGAAACTGCACCACGAACGACATGCCGTAAGTGGCAATTTATATTCCATCATACGGCGAAGAGGAAGCAAAAAATAACACAGAAGGAATAAGTGGTGGCCGTGGAGAGAATAAAGAAAAACGAGAGACAAGCATCGATTTCGAAGCGCTAATGAAACGTAATAAGCAGATAATTAGATGGGTATCGTGCAAGTAAAAACGCGTTTCTCGTTCTCGTTCGTTTTCTATTTACCGTCCAGCTACAAGACGAAATATTTAACAGCTCATTGTATTCTATATAAGAACATTAATTAGCCCGATACATCCGATTGGGTTGCCGCGAAGACGAGGAAAACGATTATTATTACTCGATCGGTATTAATTAAGATAATTACGGTAACGTTAACGATTATCTCGACCGCTAATACGGTTCGCGGAACAATCTAACTTCGTAGCGAAATCGCTTTCTGGAGCGTTTACGTGCAAATATTTCGCGCATTTTAAACGGACGCCAAACGGGGAGAAACAAGATAATTGCGTTTTTCTTTATCGATTCTCCATCGACAGAAAAGGATCGTAATGAAATTTAATTAAACCTATCTAATCTTGACTAGCCCGACAATCATTTGTTTCGCGAACGAAGCGAATTACCATAAATTCGGCCCTCGAATCTCTCCTCTTCGGCCCCAATTGTTCTTCGTTCGAGCGCCGCGTTATTATCGAGTGGCAAGTTTAATTGCATCAAGTCGCGCTGCGGAACCAATAAAAATTCGAATCGTATCTGTTTCTGGTGTAATCAAATTGACGACGATAACGGGAGGATCCACTCGTCGTTCCTCGTTTGTCTCGCTTTTTAATTAAATTTGCATGCCGAAGAGTACAAAAGATTTCGAGATTTCGGTCGCGATTGCCTTACATTTATTAAACAAATTAATTTGTTTGGTTTCGACGACGGTCCGTTTGCTCGCGTGGAAACGGAACTTTTTTGCCTCGCTTCGAGTAAAAATAAATTACCCAAGAACGCGACCAAGGAACGAAAATAAGTTTGCGTGTTCGCGACTGCACGAGTTTAATATTTAAAATTAGCGATGAGGGAAGACGATGGAGGGAAATGGGCGAATAGAATTTTTTCTTGCGGCTTAAATTGTATCACGAAACAAGGGAAAAAGTTTCGGCGTTGTCGGCAGTCGTCTAGAAAAAGGGTCGCAAAAGAATGCCTTATTTAGAGGTTGAGAAAACTCGATTGTGATAATAAAAAGTACAGAGGAAAAGCCGGGAGTAATAAGGGAACGCGCAGCTCGCACTCGAGTTATTATTACGACCCTTAAACCAAGACGATGAGACTTGTTTAAGGATTCATTGCCCTTCTTTCGTTACAAATTGCTTTACATTCTCTCGTATTCCATTTGCCCCAGATGATCCTTGTTGATTGCCAGTTTTAGTTAGACAACAAATTGCAAGCCAATATTATTTCGCAAAAGTTCGCGGACGTTTTTAATGACTCGTAAACTATTAGCGGCCCAAGTTAATAAACCTCAACCGATGTTTCGCAATTCGAAATGCCTCTTCATTTCCGAACGAACGTTCGAAACTTTTTATGCGGATGGTACGCGGAATTAATTAAATTTCTTTTCACGAACTGCTGCAATTCGACAATTCGCAATTACAAAATAAATAACAATAATAATAAATTTGTACAACAATTTGCGGCGGCGACGGCAATTGCGAAATTTAACATACTGTGCACGGGAATATGTTTATGCTAAAACCAACCCTCGCACCAATGAATAACTATCGCCATTTAAACATCCACCCGCCTCGCCCCCATCGATATTCGTACGCAATATTCGCATACTGCGCTCGCAATGGCGATAAAATTGCCATTATTCCATGCGAATTCGCTTTTCTTTCGTTTCGGTAATTCGCTGCTTTACGTTCATTAACAGTACCTACGTAGGCTCTACAAAAGGCCGGAGAAGACTGGGAAAGGCTGCAAAAGTTAAACCTCAGCAAAGATTTATGGAGCCTCGCTCTCCACTTGTTTCCCCGTTCGGCCGAAGAAGTGGCTACCGGAAAAAGTTTCTAATCCGCATTTTATTACTGCCACCACCTAGCATTATTACCCATTGTTTTTCTTAATGCTCAACCGAGGAAAAAGGGGATAGATAGCAGAAGGACGTGCAGAGGAAAACGTAAAATAAAAAGAGGGAACAACTAATATTGTTTTAAGGATAAAATAATAAGTTTCCCTTCAAAAGCCGAAAGGTAGCGGGAAGCGAGCGCGAGACGAAGAGAATTTGTTTGGTGTTTTCTCTGCACCGTGAACGCAGCAAAAGTTGTGGTAGTTGGAGAGGGTTCTTGTGCGACGCTAAAATTGGTAAGAGTCGGCGACTGGAAGGATGGACGGCTGAAGGTAGGTTAGACGGAGACGGGGAGGGCAAAACGCGGATGGGAGAGCGAGAAAATAGGGGATGAAAGAGAGCAAACTTTGCCGCTCGGAAATTTATTTAAAGGGATTTGAGTCCCATACACGAATCCGAAAGTTTTTCGGTTTTATCCGTCTCGAAGCCATATTCTTCGTCTTCCACTTCTTCGGCCGGAGGAGTTATTGCAAATCATTCGCTCGGAATCTTTCCTACCTAATTGGACACACAGACAAACGCGCAGTTCTACGAGGGCGGTTTAATATGACTTGCTTCATGAGGTTATAGTAGGGCATAAGAAAAGGTTTCGATGTAGTTTCTTTTTTTTGAAAACGACGCAATTAATTTTGCACGTAATTTGCGCAATTGTAAGTCGCTTAAAAGTTCATTTACATTTAAGTGCTTCGAGTGATAAACAAATTGGATAAAAGTGGAGGACGAAATGTTCTTCACGTCTGGGTTTTTGGATGGGCAAAGGGCGAAGGAAATCCATGAACGAATTCCGTCCACTTTCGGTGAACCCGTTCATCTTTGGGCGAACGAGTTTCAAACCGACACAAGAAGCATTCGAAATGCATCAATCGACAATAAAGATTGATATTGGGAGAGATTTTCAGCAAAAAATTATTCAACAGAAGCTTAAGCCACTGCATTAACTCCATCGCAATAAGAATCAGCTCGAGAAACTTCAAACATCACCGGCCGAAAGAGAATTGCTCAAAGCGATAGGCGATAGAGGGCGCAATTGAGTGTTATGAAGTTCTTAAGAAATCCACTGCCTTTGGACTTCGAAAGGAGCAATTCGAAACAGCAGATAGTCGTTAAAATCGAAATTCTCGTCTGTCATTTAATATACGCCAAAACAAGTTATTTATCAAACCACCCTCGTAGATTACGATTTGTTCCTCTTGCAAAATCAAATAATTGTAATCATTCTATTCAATCCCATTCCCAATCATTATTTAAACATTTTATTCCGTTCTCTCTCTCTCTCTCTCTCTAGCTCTCTCACACACGTAATATATTTATAGAGGTAGAAAACTATTTCCTAGACATATAAATACACTACCGGTTTTACCGGTTCGTTCTAGGCCATTAATTAAGTCTCCCTGCTAGTAATGCGAGTGGATAGTCCACTTGGTGCGGGCCTCTGCTACTACAGTTGGGTTAGGTTCGGTCATTTGCTCGTTAACTATGCTAATTACTTATCGTGCGTTGTTATTAGTTCGACGCGGTGCATTGGCGAGTTCCATTCGTGCGCTCGCTTTATTCAATTTTTCCTTTTTAACGCTATTCCGATTTTAATTATTCTTCGTCCCAATTTACGTTTTTCCCTTCCTCGTTCGTTACCATTCAATCATTACACGTACTGCCGCTGATCATATTGAGTCCACATACTTTCGACGCACGTTCAGGAGCATTTTGTTATTATTTCTCCTCATTAAATCGCCTTATTACCGTGAAATAACGAGACTGCACGCGGAGGGAAATAACGATGGAAAATTGGCTAATTTCACGTGGAAATGCTTCGAAAATAAGAACGAGAAAATCCGATGGCAATGGTTGTTATCGGGGAGCGTAATGAATCGATCGATCGCGCTCGTGCATTATTTAATTGCGGGCAGACGACGGTCCTTTTCTCGCTCCACATGTCGTGTGCCCGAACAATTCGAATAATAATAATAGCGACAACAGCAACAACAACAACGGCAGCAGCAGGCAGACAGAACAAAAACGACAAACCCACGATGTCTGTTTGGCCTGCCGTTTACTTGTTTGTTGCTGGCAGTGGGATGTTTGTGACATTTTTCCTCATCTCTAGTGTTTGTTCGTGAACACTTCAACGACCGAAACCCCGTAACAGTTACAACAAACAACTATTACACAACACTTCTTCGTCCTCTTCATCCACGCACTGTTGTTGTTGATATCGTTGTATTGCAAGCGAACTTTTCTCACCATCATCGGCAGCATCGTTAACGTCGTTCATTAACGTTCTTTTCGATTTTTTTTTGCAAACGCACTCCCTCTGACGCCCGTTAGAAACGTGTCGTTGCGTTTTTTGAAATGACTGCATTGTTCAATATTCTTGCGGATTTTTGCCCATTCGTTATTGATGCGGCTGAAATTATGCCTTAAGCGTACCTCCTAGATTGGTTGTCCAGAAGAACGAAAAGGCGCAAACGAATATTGGGACACTGGCAACTTTGAAGGCAACTTTTCGCAAGATTTCACTACGTTCTTTCCCTTGCTAAAGGAGTACAGCAAAATATGGTAAGAATTAATACTTGGCGCGTCATTTCTGGCACATGAGATTTAAAATCCTTCGTCTCCTCGGGCATCGTGTTCACGAAGAAGGTGGAATTGTCGCCTAAATGGGAATCGAAAATGGTCCAGCCCAAGGAACGACTATCTGAGTTCCAAAATGAGTTCATCGCGGTTAACAATTAATGAATCTCAATGTAAAACTCACATTGAACTCGAATTAATCGATATTTAATGTTTATTTCCACAATTAATCGCTTTAAGAGTTTCAAAATGAGCTTATTGCAATTTGTGCAAAAATGCAAGAGCAGAGAAGGGTCCCCCCTTCCCTAAGAGTGCAAAAATTGAGAAAACAAGTTTCAAAATATGAATGAATCTCAACGCCAAACTCACACTCGAACTATAATTAATCGATCTTTGAGCTTTTATGGGAATGCAAAATTTGGAGGAAAAGAAATTCTCAAAAAAATTGATAAATCTCAATGTAAAACTCACATTTAGACTATAATTAATTCATTAAAAAATGCGAATTTTTGGCATGTGGACTAGTTCATTTAAATCTCCCAGAGGATCGAATAAGTAACCATCAACAGTCGATATCGGATGACTATTAATTTGTTACAATAAAACACGCAATTAAAACCACTTAATGACTAGTTGAGCGAACTCCATAAAGAATCCTCGTCGATTTGACGTTCGCAAGAGTGAGAGTGAATTTTCGTTGCTCGCGTCGTTATTACGAATTCACTCGCTCGTTCTCTTCGTTATTCGCCGCTCGTATCGCATCGTTCCTCATCTTTTCCCATCTTATCGCCACGAACTAACTTTGCCGTGGCTTATAAACGTATTCCGACAACGTAGCCGCATGTACTACACAATATAAATAATTCACCCTCGGGAGTACCGGGGGCAGATGGATGGAAAGAATGAAAATGATAAAGAACGAGTTCCTTTTTAACAATTTCTTCCTTTTAACATTCGCCTAGTCGGCGGTTTCGCGAACCAACAAAGATTCTTTGTTATTATAATAATTAAAACTGCTGCCAATAAGTGATTAATATCGTAATTAATAAGGCGCGGGCAATTATGCTGCGAGATAAACTGCAATTATCCTCTTTAACGTTCCTCCGCAGCCGGTAGATTTGCTAGATTACGTAAGCCCGAAGTGTGTGTAAGAGGTGGGAAACGGTAGCTCTACTCGCGGCGTGCGGGATTAGCGAATCGCGACAATTAAATGATGTAGCCGCCAAAAGACGCTTCCGGAACATTTGTTTCCGGTCGCGAGACTTCATGAAACGCGTGTAGTGTTTAATATTCGCAGTAAAATGTTAATTACAGCGAGTTTAACGAGGATAATAATGGTAACGATACTAACGGCGTCCCGCTAGACGATTGCAATTTTCGACACAATTTTCTGCATCTTATCACCAGCGAATCGTTATCGCGCGACCGAAGTTTTCCCTCGTTCGTAGCACGACGCACGGTTTTTCTCTCGTAGCTTCTAATAATAGTGCTCGCAGGAGAGGATCGATCGTTATCTTCGCAATGCCTCGCAATTCTTTGCCGTTGTTTGCACGTTAACAATTTTCCATAATTTCACTCACGGCCAGTCCGTATAATTAGAGGCTCGATTTCCATCTAAATTATACGGGGGAAATGCGAAAGTTTTGCGCGCGGGATAAGAGAGAAATTGTCGGCACGCTTTCAATTAATCTTCGGTCGAGAAACGAAAAATTCCATTCGCAAAGATAAGCGCCGGCTTCGTGGCGATCAACACGAACGTTAACTCGAAATTTGAAGCATATGAAAAACTCGAGGAAACGCCTACAGACGGAAGAAAGACGCAAGGGAAACGTGCAGCGAAGGAAAAACGTTATCGCGGAAAATTGACATCTTGGTAAAGTTATCCCGCAACGAGGAAGTGGTTCGCCCGTCCGCTTGGGACGAATATTTTACGTAAAATATTACGACGTCAATGACGAAAGAACTTCGAAACGTCGTTGGAAAGTATATAAATAAAAAGGGGGGGATGGGGGAGCGCTGAAAATAATACAGAGGGGAAAAAGGCCCGTTGGTTTGAGGGAGGATCGTCGAAGGGAGCAGCGGGACGGATGGAAATGTTGCGGTTTGTCCTACGCTATTTGTTCGTTGACTTTGACAAATATACCAGCTTCTTAGACTCATACCTTCTCATCTACCAGACCCCCCGTCCGCGAGTTCGTTCCATCTTATTTCCTTATCATTCGCTCCGTGCGCCCCATCGACAAATGTTGTTCGTTTTCGCTTAAAAGATCCAACATTTTAATGGCATTAAAAGGCATTAATTACCAACGAACGTAGGTGACAACTTATCGAAAATCGCTCACACACACGCGCGAGTATCATAAAATGAGGCAGGTGTACGGTTAAAAAGAAGATAGGGGAAGCGTTTTTTTTTTCTTCCTTTTTTTTTGAGGGTGAGAAACCATCGAAATCGATTTATCATTCGTGATAGGCCGAGATTGCCACGTGTCGTCTCTTAACTCGTTTATTAAAATCTGCTGCTCGAACAACATCGACCAGGTAAAAATTTAATATGATGAAAACCTACACGACCAGAAAAGTATCGGTGTCCCAGAGAAGAAAAAAAGAACGCCGAAAAAGAAGTTGGGATAAGACGCAGAGGGCGGGAGGAACATCGTCAAGAGAGAGAGAGAGAGAGGGAATCCATCCCTGACGAAACGGGGATCGAAATAAAGAGGTCGGGATGGAAGAGGATTCGAATTACATAAAAAACACATTAGCCCGGAATATTAGTCGATAATCCGGGCAAACGCACGCACGACGACGACGCCTCCTCCCGCTTCTAATCGCAGTTGATGGATCGAAATCGCGCATCGATGGGGAACGGCGACGAATATTATCGATGTCCCCAGAGAAATCAATCACATACAAATAAAAAAAATGTAGGGAATTTGGATGGAGGCCGAAAAATCCGCTCCGTTGCGCAAAACAGTCAACAGATTTAACTGTTAAAGATGTCGGGGAAAATTTAATCAAATCCATCAAATTATCTTCAAAAATTAACAAAGGTAACTGTTTTCGTCTTTCAGTTCTTCGGCAAAATCCATCCATTTGACCGGAAGAATCAACTTAACAGTTAAGAGCGCACTATGCTCTTGGGAAAGAGTCCATCCAGTTGTCCGTAACAATCCACAAATTTAACAGTCAAAGAAGTCACTAACATACATTTAGGAAACCCTAAGTCCCTCCCGGTTCTTAACCCAACAAGAACTCCAATTGTCCGGATAAGTCGGAAGACTTAACAGTAAAAGAACTCAGTAAGTTCTACATCTGTGAAAAACGATTTCTTCTTTCTGTTCTTAAATAGAAATCCGTCAAATTATACAGAAATATTAACAAATGTCAGTGTTAAGAAAGCACTAGATCCTACATTAAAGAAAATCTGTTTCTTCTTCCAGTTCTTTGGCAAAATCCATCCACTTGACCGGAAGAATCAACAGACTTAACAGTCAGAAAACGCACTAGATCCCACGTTAAGGAAGACCGATTTCTTCTTCCTCCTCTTTGGAAAAAATCCCTCCAGCTGTCCGTAACAATCCAAAAATTTAACAGTTAAAGAAGTCACCCACTTCTACATTAGGCCCTTCCTGTTCTAAGCCAAACAAAAGTTCCAATTGTCCGGATAAGCCGAAAGAATTAACAGTTAAGGTACTCGGTAAGTTCTACAACTAGCAAATCGATTTCTTCGTTCTGTTCTTCAGCAAATTAAATGAACCTGGCCTCTGCAATTATTTAAAACATATCGATTCCTTAAGTTTCATTTATAAACGACCTCCCACATTCGCGCCGTTTCTTCGGACGTAATAGATAAGTGGGGTAATAAAGTCAGATTTATGTTTTCCCCGGCTCAGTTTCGTTCTTCTTTCGCGCGCCTCCGCGAAGATTTATACGAAAATGCAGCGACGGTTTTTCTTCGTTCGCTCCAGCTTCTCTCTCTCTCAGTCCTTCTGGATATTATTTATGAAGTTGCATTTCTTCATTTCCTTTTATCCTCCTCGTGCACCACGTATCGAATCACTCCTCGGTACTCTTCGTCTAATACGAACGCCACTTTGAGTCCATCGTCTTCCTCTCGTCCTATTAAATTCTAGACGAGCGGGAGAAAATTCTCTTATTGGGAGAGCGAGTGGAAATGGGAAACGCTGCCACAGGACGTGTATGTGCGATGTTTGCGGTTGTTGACGATGAATTATACACTCGAAGGAGGATTGTTTCGTTTTCTTTTCGTACTCGACGTAATAAGAGATGCCGTTCCGTAAAATGCGAAGGAGAAGGAAAGAAATTAAATTATTCCGCTCCTCTTACCTTCCGCTGCAAATCGAATGAATCACTGATATTACCAATTTGTGTGCGAGTCTCTCGTCGAGGTAGACGGCGAGATGGGGGAGCGTCCTAAACGAAATCTTCTGTTGTTCCGTGAAAGGAACGAGGGCCCTCGAAGGACGAAATGGTTGCGCGATAAATTTATTTTATGCATAAGAACATCGACTGGTGGTAGATCATCTTTTATCTTCCCCCAATTCCGTCGCTTCACTTTGCGCTCCTTCTTCTTCCACGCGGAATGGTACCAGAAAAATTGCTTCTAGTGCTTATGGTTATTAACCCTAAACCGCATCGCCGTTCCTCCAATTTTATTTGCATATCTTAAAAGAGACTTCTTTAAGATCTTCCCACTTTTTTCGTGCTCCTTTCTTCTCTCCGCCTCGTTCCCATTTTCCGTTTCCTTCGTCTCGCAAATAAGAGCGACGATAACATTCGCTCGTTGATCCTCTTTATAACCCGTTTTATTATCCCTTACACTTCGTAAAGGTGGTATTTTTATTATTACGCCGCCATCGCTCCACATACATACATTTACGCGCGGGGATGCCACCCCATTTATGCACATACATCTCGCGTGCGAATGTGTTTTGCGGTTGAAAATGTTGTAAGTGAAGAGTGTTGGGAGAAGTGGAATTGGTTAATGTACCGTGAATTATTCGCATTCGTAAAAGGGTAAACCCGATGGAATGCCGCATTCCGCTTTCGGGGGGAGAGGGAGCGCTCGGTGGACCCGGGACTGCAAAATTTTCACGAGTTCGCAAGTGCACGGACGACTTTAACAACGGGCGCCCCGCATTAACCGGCTAGAGATGAAAGAACTCCTCGTCGGAAATTAATTACGATTTACATCTGTTTTTTGCGCCGTCGTTCTTCGCCGCGGAACGTTTCAATCGCCGCGCTTTATTCGCTTATTTGGGACTCAACGGGTAAAGTTAACCAATCCAAGTTTGGCCGACAGAAAAGGCTCTTCTTGTATCTTATCCGTATTATAATGTAATAAATCTGTAACGCACGGATTTATTTTTTCGTTTTAAGATAGATCCAATCCATCAAATTTCGATGCGAAAATTGAGATCGCCCATAAACCTCCCTCAAAGGCCGCATACACACATCGTACGTGTCTGTTGCTTATTTTGTTATAATATTGATGACGGTATAAAATTTAAACTCACGTCAAAGTTTCGAGCGGAGTGGCGGAGAAAAATCAATTTCCCCGGTGGAGTTTTAACGCCGATCCGATCGAAACGAGCTTTTAATAAGGCATTAAAGTAAGACCAATCTAAATGACAGGAATTGTTCGGTCTCTCCAATATTGTCGCAAGAAAAACTTTGCCTTAATCCAATTTCGTCGGGGCAAAAAGTAAAAGGCCATAGGGAAAATTAGTTTCATTTTATTACTAAACTTTTACATTATTTGTACCGTACGAAATAGGAGGATTGTTAAGGCGATAACTTCGGTCTTATCTCTTTATTTCGCAGTAACAACTACAAATAGAGTTACATCGGAACGGAGAATTTACAAACTAAAAGGAAGAAACTAAGTCCGCGAGGCGAAGTTCTTTCTTATCATTATCGCCATAGAAATATTTTTGATTTCGAAAATTGATTGAACCGTGAAGCAATCTAAGTGGCACAACGGGAACAAGTTTTCGTTTCGTAACCGCCAATTTCTCACTTTGCTTCTTCCTTTCAAAAGTGCGTCCGAACGATGGTCGGCGCGGAAGAACAAATAAACTAATTAATCCATGAATTATCTACGAACGTATGGCCCTCGCCTCTCGCACACGAATTGCTTTTATTACGGTCATAACGAAAGCAGGCGAACTTCTTAAAGTTTAAAAGTTTAACAAATTTATCGTCTTGTTTTCCCATAATGTTACCGGGCGGTGAAAAATTACCAAATGATTTACAACCGTACGAAGAGAACAAAAGAACATTTCGAAGGAAACTCGTTAAGACAAAATAAAAATGAAACGAACGCGAAAGCAAAATTAATTGCCACTAACCTAATTAAATGTATCGTAAGAATGTACGATAAAGAGATAGCCGCATGTCATCGGTGCCGGCCCATTAAATTCCGATCCGTTTTATTTTTAACTTAATTAAAAACAAAAGCGGTCAATTTAACGATTTGATTAAGCCAAAGTTATGGAAAATTCGTGCCGATTAAAGGTGGGAAAGACGCTTTGGTCCTTGAACCGTGCATCCTGCGGGAGATCGACTAACGGACGCAGAGAGGAAGAAAAGTGACCGAGAGATCATAACTAACGAATCGTTATCGAAGAAATTTAAATTAAACTAAAGCGATTCCCTTGTAACCGACGAAATTTATTATACGAATCGCACGATAATAATGATAACGTTGAAATGGGGTGGCCGGCATTTAAACAATTGTAAGAGATAAGACGGACACCGTGTGGTAGATGGAATAAGCGAAGAAACAGGTACGGGTCCTCCGACGATCCATTAAATACGCCACTCTTATTAATTAATTCTCCGTCTCCCATTTCGGGACCTCTTCCTCGTCGAAAAGTCCCTTCCTCTATCTTAACAACCTCGAAAATGCTCGAACCGCGTTACACGTTATCGGCCCTACCTGCATCAATATTTTTGCTCTTCGACAAGAAAACGTCCTTCTTCTGTTTGGACTCCTTTCGAATGCGATTCAATAATTTTCTGCCACGTCGTTGGCAAACCACCGATTTTAAAAGCTCTCGAGCTTAATCGCAAATAAATTAAATTAGAATTTAACATTATTTCGCCCATATAATCGAGCGCTTGGAGTAGTTTTGCGAGCGAATTAATTCCAAGTCTGGTGCCACTAATCCAATTATAAATTGAATCCTCCGCCTTTTTGTGGCGTTTTCTCTCTCTCTCTCTCTCTCTCTCTCTCCGACGAATAAACTTTATAGACAGGTAAAAAGGAATCAGGTGGATTATCGTTGAGACATACGGTCGATAACAATTGGTTAAATTGATTGGAAATGTATGACACGAGGATTTGCTTTTTTACGGGGGGATTTATTTAAAAAAAGAATTTAATTCCCTAAATGCGAGCAATAATAAAATATTGAGCGTAGCAAAGGTAGCGGAGGCTCGTTTCTTTTGTTTTTCTGCGACTGGCTATGAATAATGCAAACATCTCGTTCTCCATCATAGGGTCCGTCAACGTTCGCAAACTTTTTACGCAAATTGTCAACGGGGTTGCACAAAATAAAAGAGCAGCGCGGCGAAAAAGAACGCTCTCCATTTGTTTCCGTTCTGTGTTCTTGCTTTGTTACCAGGAAGACGTAGTGCATGTATATATTATTGAGTAGCTACAGTTCCCGGATTCGTATCAATATTTCAATGTTTGACCTCCTTTTTCCTCTCTTTCGCTCCTTCGCTTCCCCATTATTTTCCGGACTCCCTTTATAAGAACACCCTTTCTTCCACGCGCACAACAAAGGCTTCGATATTATTCCTCTTGTGCATCTCCCACATGAAAATCCATTCTTTTTAACATTACCAAGAGGGAAAAAATAAAAGGAAACGTAACGGTGTTTGGCATTCTTTCCTTAAAGAAAAATATTCTCCGGGATAAGAGGACGAGAAGACGAAGGAGACGGGAAATATTATTATTATTATTATTATTACCGGAGGAAACAGCGTATCCGAAGACAGATTGTCCAGAACCCTCCAACGCCGTTCCTAGCCTAAGTTCCTCTACGGGTTATGCAAATTTATTAGGTACCATTACGTATCCAAGGCGCCATCCACTAACTCTTGCAGATATTACGTACATCCACCAGAAACCTACCACCACCGCCGACGCCTTTCCCTTCCGCCCCACGAACACTTCATAATCATAAATTTAAAATTATTATTACTGTTATGTTGGCGGCAATGGCGCGCGAAGATAGCAGCACACACTTTATTCGAAATAACCTCAGGTTCGATGTCGTTAGATATGGATGAAGTTCGATTGTGCGTTTGTTTAATAAAGCGGCGAAATTATGATGAGCGATGATTACGCGACGTCAAAGGACCAAATGCCGTCTCTTTTGCCAACACAAGCGATCCCATTTTGCACGCAATCGATTCCCATCGCTTACCCTGAGGAAAATTGGCGTCGGGAGAAAGGAACAAATTGAAAACTTGAATTCCATCGATCTGCGACGGGCGAGGGGGAGCGAAAGTTTGGACTCTTATCGCGTTTTTACCTTGCTGCAAAACGACCCCGTTTTCCCGCGAAACTTTTTAATAGAATCGGAAATCTTTCTGAACCGGAGGAAAGTAGCAACGACAGCGCGAGAGACGAATCTAATTGGTTTCATTGAACGCTTCGTAATTTACTTTTAATTCCTCGGCCATTCGCAAGCATCGATTTTCCATAACGGTAATGATATGCGAGCGAAATGCAGGAACTGAGGCAAATAAAGTTCTCGCCGTAGATCGTCGTAGAGCGAGGGGTTGGAAGAGGCGAAAGAACAAGAGATAACGTAACAAATGCACGTTCTAAATGGCGTTCGGAAACGCGCGGTCCCGATTATATGGGGCGCGACGTGAAAACGGCATCATCGTTATTATTATTATTAGCCGCTTTGGGGCTCGCAGCCATTGTATTCCGTCGAAGAGGGGCTCCGCTCGCTCGGCTTCGTATCAATCAATCGGGGCGTGAAAACTGACACATTTACATGCCGAAAGCGGGTCGACGACTCTCCCTCGTCGTCGGCGTCATCGTCATCATCATCTTTCGCCTGCAATTCCAAATGAATCGAATCACCGCCGACATCAATTTCGACGGCAGAGTGGGAAAGGAATTCGTTTTTGGGGCAACGACAACTTGGTTCCCCCTTTTTTTTTTTTTGCGAATAGAAAACATTTCTGTGACGTGCCCGAATGATAAGTGCCAATTAGTTTAATGCCATCGAGTGGAGTGACGGGAGGAGGAGAATTTCCTTTTTTCTTCTTCGCATTTGTTTGCGTGTTAACAACAATCAATTAACTTTGGACCAATTTAGAACGATTTCCATCTACTTTTCGCAAATTCCCCTTTCGTCGTCTTCCTCGCATAAATTCCTCTCCCGGTTTCTTTTTTTTTTTTTTTCTCTTTTAAATTATTTTCATGTCAGCATTAAAATAAATTATGAAGGCAATTCGCTTAATACAAAACGATCCTTTTGCCTTGGATAGATAGAGATATCTTGCTCTCAGATAAAATGCAAGCAATTAAATTGCGTGGCCAAAAATTTATCGAGCTTAATCGCTCCCTTAGTTTTATCATTTTCTATCTTTCCCACATTTGATTGGTTCTTCTGCGTTATTGTTAGATTGCTTATTTCGCATTGAGCAGGTGATCGAAAACGTTTTACCTGCTACTATCCTCGCATCGATTTAATTCGTTCCTTAAAATTTATGGCACTTACTTACGGGATCGTTATGCAATCTTTCCTTATTTCTCCAAACCCTCGTAAGCAATCCGTCTTGTTTCTAGGTTGGAAATTTATTAGATAAACAGGAGAGCCGGCCAGCAGGTGATCTAGAACTAAACGCAAAGTCAGCGACATGGCGGCCGAGCTAAACGCAAGAAAATTCGAAATTCGAAATTAAATTCTTTGGCAAACGTTCCAACGTCGTCTCCTTCTTCCCGCGTCCGTCCTCTATGTTCTTCTATTACTTAAATCTACATAATTTTCGAATTTATCCTTCGAATGACTCCGCGTTATGTTAAAGAAGGACCAAAAGCAGAACAAGATAAATTAAAGTTAAACGATTCGTGGAGGGCTAGCAGAATGGGAGTTTGTTATTGATTAGGAAATTCCGGGCGAGGGAAGAATTGGGGAAAAGGTTGCGAGAAAGAAAAATGGAATAGTTTTAATTGAAAAACAAACAATAATTAACGATGCGAATGAACGATGGCGATAACGGTCTCCAATTTCACTGCCCTCCATAACAAGAAGTTATAATTTACGTCGATGGCTAACCGGAATTAATTGCCCTGTTTGTTCCTCTCAGATGTATAGGGCCACCATAATTAAACGAACAGAAAAAGAAACGATATAATGATGGTACCGAAGGAACAAAGATTAAACGTTGTCTTATTAAAATTCTTGATGGGGAGCTGAATGATTGTAATTTGTTCCTACACGAGAAGGGTCTCCAAAAGAAAACCCTTAATTGCTGAACCTTCTCGTGCAACTGAAAATATTTCCTACATCAACAAAAGTTGTGTGCTAAAATATAAAAATTTTTAGTAAAACCTTCGAAAGTAAACCAACGGCAATCTTTAAACGAGAACTTTAAAGTGTAAGCGTTTGATCATTTTTCTGTTCGTTCGGTAAAGCTTTGGGTGCAAAAGAGTTTCGTTTCCTAAATAAAAACGGTTTCGCAAACGAAAGTACCGTCGAGATGAAGGGAAGGGAAAATGGCAAAACTTGCATCTTAAATTCGATAAGAGAAAACGACGTGCCGGCGGAGAGATAAAGGAGTGCATCATCATCATCATCATCTTCTCGGTTGAACTGTTATTATATGCACAATTTACTTTGATGTAAGGCAAAAGAAAGGGCATTAGAGAGAGATGGCTGCGAGGAGGGGACGAAGAGACACTTTCAGGTAGATGCCGAACATTTCTGCGGTGCAAAATCAAGGTACACGACTTGCAATAATAATAATATCAACGTAGTAAACAATTTGAAAGTTTTAAGCTCTCTACTTCAACTCTTCCGCAACTATCGTCTTCGTCTGGGTAAATATCAATTCGATAGAGAAGCGCACCGACGATGAGAAAGAACGAAACCTCGAAGGTAACAATCGATAAGGGGAGCCTTCATGCATTATAACACACTTTAAGAGATGATTATATCGTCTTAGAGGGAAGAGGAAAAAGTGGTAGAAGAAGAAGCAGATGTTCCATTAAGGTGTTTTCAAAAGACGAATAATAACATTTTTCTTCCTTCGTCGTGTCCCTTTTGTGTTCCCTGGAAGAGGGTAACGAAATTCCTTTTTCATTTCTTCCCTCCCTCTCCCTCTCACCCTTCTAGACGGAGGTAATTTCTTCATTAACAACCACTTGACAAATAATTTTATAAAAGCGCGAACGGCGGAGGAGAATTCTTTTAAAAGCGAGCGGAAATTTGATGGGTTCGGTAACAATGCGGAAGTGCAAAAACTTTCGCATCAACTTTGACGGCATCGACCCTCGAAGTTCGTCCTTTGTTGGTGCGCCGAAGAGGAGAAGAAACGCGATGTTAGAGCGGACCATCGTCCTTTTCCCGTCGCCGTTTAATTCTCGCGGAAAAGTTCGGTTCAGAGGAGGCAAATTTATTTCGTTTCAAGTTAAAATTGTCCGGTATTCCTCTGCCGAAAATTATTAATTTATATTATTTACCTGTAATAAAAACGTAAACTCGCCTACGTGTCCAATTTGAAATTAATCAATTCCGATGAAGTAAATTCGATTGTAAACAAAAATATATAAAGCCGATGGGTTCGTGTATGGGGGAGAAAGTGCAATTTTATTTCGATGTATTTTTGCGTGACTGCAAAAAAGAATAACGGAGACAGAGAGAGAACGATGGGGAATGAACGAGAGAGCAAAATGACGGAGCGAGAGCGAGAGAGAGAGGATATTTTCAGACGATAAATTATTGGAAAATTGCGTTTTCAATTATGGAAATTGACAAGGCTTAAAATTTATTATATTGTATCCCATATAGTGGGTACATACGAATGTGGAATTGTATTAGAAGGCTGCCCCCATTACGATTATACGGGTAGAGTAATACTATTTTCCGAACAAATCGCATTTAATATAATTACGTCCTTCCATTATTACGCAGAGCCGCGTAGACGAAGCCTTTTGCGAAAGTTTCGCCGTTGAACGTACACTGCACATTGTCACAATTTCCCATTCGCTTTAACATCGCCATATCCTTCCTTCTTCCACTTGCCCTCGTCACGTTGCTACTGATGCAATTGATTTTGATATTCGCGTACATCTGGCGAACACCGACCCTCTTATAAAATCCATAAATCTCCTTTCGGTCGTTAAGAATTCAATGAATAATCAACAACTTATTGCTGCAAAAATGTACTGAGTAGTTGAGGAAGTTGCAATTTTAAACAAGCAGTAACTTCGATTTGGAACTAACCAAAATTAAAAGAAAACAATTGCAACTGTTGGTGCGAAATTTGATAAATTTAAATATTGACCCATGTGAAGGAGTGAAGCTGAAAGAAATAGGTGATAGAGAGCGTAATTGCGTGTTACGAAGTTCTTAAGAAAGCTCGAAGCACAATGGCTTTGGACTTCGAAAGGAGCAGTTTGAAGCATTAGATAGTCGTCTGCCATCGAATATATTGTCGAGACAAGTTATTTATCAAACCACCCGCGCAATTGTAAGTCAGTTGACTATGAATTACCTAAGAAAACTTTTTATTCGTTAGTTTCTTACTTATTGTCAAAATTGCTGGTCTTCCAAATCCATATTGACTAATTAATGGGAAGACGTCGCCGTTAATAAATTCGTTCCGTAATTGAACGAACGTGCAAATAATTCAACGTAAATAGTGGGACGCGGAGATAATTAGAGGGAGCCATTGATATAATTGTGCGCATAATTTCATGTTAATTAGAAGTTATAATACGATCTGTCGTGCAATACGTGCGTTTGTGTACATCGACGCTCTAATTCACTCGCTCGCAATTCCCACATACGTTACCTATAGTCAATATTGGACAGTAAACGTGTGCGGATATGGATGTTATTACGATTCCCTGGTAGATGCGGAAGGGAAAAAGAGAGGAAACGTGTGCGAGAGAGGGACGTTTATCATTAAAGCTGCGCGCACGTATCGTGTGCTAATTAACGAACAATAGAGAGACGATTTTGCGATCTAAATTATATTGTTGTAGATGTGTAATTTATTAAAAACATTATCTATAGATCAGCATTAAGCTGGATGATGATGATGATGGATTTCGTTGCGGCAGGGTTAAAGGATATTAACTATTTGACGGTTTAGGGCCAGCTAGCAAAAGCGATTATTTTTTTTGTGCTTTCGTTTAATTAAATTTCGCAAATAAATCGTTCATTACCATTGTTGTTGTTACGGTCAAAGCGGAAATGCGTATACCCCCGAAACAATTAATTATTAAACTAATTTAATTTTAAATCGAATCTAGCAAAATGTTATTATTATCATACGTTTGTTTGTGTTAAACGTGCACCGTTACGATATTAGAAATTAATTGATATTTATTGCCGTAAACGGCGATTAATAATAATTTCGCATCAAATTGCGTCGGGAGCGTTTGCAAAAAAATCATTTCGTTTAATATTCGCAAACGACAAAAGTCGCAGCAAAAAAAAGAATACAGAGGAGGAAACGAAAACCACTTCAAAGTTTAATAATAACGACAATAACAGCGCGCGGAGGAGGAGAGAAATGCGCCCGAATGGGGAATTCGCGAACGTAATACAAAAGAGATTGGCATGTAAGTTGTCGGAACATTGCGATAGAAGAAAAACGAAATGCGGAAAAATGTGGGTTACAGCAGTTCATTTTCCAATTCCATTTCGACCCATTTTCTATTAAACAATAACAATAAGACTGAAAAGGCAAACAATAACGACATGTTACCAATTGGAACTTTTACAAAAATCCGTTGTTTACGTCGGTTTTATTAAGCGCTCGCTCTTAACTAGTCCGATAAGTGCGAGTGCTCGGTTCGCTGCAAAATCGCAAATTGAGTTCGATTTAACACTGCACTGTCATCATTTCGTTCGCTAATCTCCGATGATGGAACGGAACTATTTCTCGCAATAAGCAAACAATAACGAGCGAAGAATGTTAAGAGATGGCGAACCAGAACGAAAGCCGGGGAGGAAAGCTGCGAAATTTGAAATATTTTCCTAATATCGTACAAAACATATTCAGGTCGTATGAATAACAATATTATTTCTCCTCTTCCTCCGGTGCTATTCTCTTTTCTCTTGGCCCAAACCGTTCCAAAAATGCTCTCCTGATCTACAATCTACTTATTTATATCAACGAGAAAAATATCTGTGTCGGTATTATAATAAAAGCCAACGGGAAACGGATCGTCGCTCCCGTTCTTTTTTCTTTGGTTTGGCAACATATAAGGGATGGATACGTTAACCACATACAGCGCCGTAGATAGGGTGTATTTTATTTAGATAACGGGGTTAAATAGACCAGTAAATCTTTGGCATGGTCGCTCGCTGTTTGTATACGTATCAAACGAGAGAGAGAAAAAAACGCCTTTCTTTGCGAAAATCCCGCCATCCGGCCAATTTTAATCAATAACACTTCCTCGTCCATTCAATTCGTTGCTCTGTCATCGGCAATTCTCGAGGAAACTAAATTCCGTTTCGCTTTTGTCTGAACGCGACTCGTTCCGTTCGCTTGTTCCGCTTCTTCGCTTAACAAGAAGCGATTGGACGAGGCGGCGAAAAAATTGCTGCAAAAACTAGCTAAAGGAAAATGTTATAAACGTTTTTTTTTCCTCCGTTTATTTCGCATTATTATTTCCTTTATCATATTTGTCCGCCTTTTTTCTACGTCTGCAAAAGCGACATAAACCTTCCGGAGCGTTGGAAAACGAAAGAACAATTCCCAGCTTCGACCTGTCAACGTAACTTTTGCACGTTTTCTGTTTCAACATCAACAGTCGCTCCTTTTTCCATCTTCGGTTTTAATTTTCCAAACAAATTCAACTGGAACGTGATTTAATCCGTTAGCAACCACAAGAGAAAATTGTGCTTTTAAAATGGTTTTATTAAAACACGTGCCCCGTCTCGCAATTAATTTATCACCACTACAACGCAATTTATTTTATTTATTAAACGCTCCGAGTGGATCGCGCGAGGATGCGCCTTACATCGTTCGTTAACGTTAACGAATTAATTAGCAATCGTACCAGCGACGCAACTCTTTTCGCCAATTAATCGAGGTTAACGACATGCCAGCTTTAATACGACCACTTTTACGATTTCAGCACGCATTGATGGTACACGACGAACACAACAAGAAGTAATCATAACGACGTCTTGTGAGGATTCGCTCGAACCGATCGCGAGGAAATTGATTTCGTTTTGGGGAAACGGAAACAAGAACGTTAAGTAGAAGAGAACGAAAGAGCATCTGCTTGCGGTTCGATTAATTACTTAATTGCCGCTCGCGAATAAAAAATTATATAGTAATTATCTCTCGGCGAGCGAAAGCGAAAAGAAGCAAACAATGTAAATTTAAAATTGCCCCTCGTAAAACAGAAACCGAGGAAAAGAAGCGGATTATAAGAATAATAATAATTAGCGCGAGAGGAAGAAAGCGAGTGAAAGAATGGATTAAATAACGAGAAATAAATGATTATCGTGCGTTAGCATTATTAATGGATGATGAAAGTGAATGGGTTGGATGATTATGAAATGAGGCTTTATTCGCCCCAACAATTGAATGCTTGGGAAGCTGGTCGAAAAAAAAACGGAGACGGAGAGAGGATTGCATTTTTCCATCGTTTTCCTTGTCCGCTTCAACTCTTTCGCGTTGAAAGAAAATGCTGCAGGAAAATTTGTCTTCCCTCGAAGAGAAAAGGAACGAGGAAGGATTATTAAAAGCACGCCTATGGGCATCTTAAATGATGATGATGACAAATAAAAACGAGGAATAAAAGCGAGCGAAAAAAAAATGATCCCGCTCACTTTCTCTCTTTTAGTCGAACATTAAAACGCGCATAAAGACACTTTCTCTACGTCTCCTTTTCACTTTTGCTCCGGAGCGATTTTTATCAACGCCACCGTCATTGTTATCGTCGGGAATCTAAGCGGGGTGCAAATATAATTCGCGCAAATAAAAGAATCTGCCCTCGACGTATAATGGCAATAATGAAATGCCGTTGCATTAAATACAACAAAACGAAAATAAACATCTGCTTAAAGGGATTCGCGAATGAATTACTTCCGTCTTATCATCACTATCACTCGCATTGTTGTCGCTCCTTTCATTCTTTTATCATCAGCATCTTTTATTTACTTTTTAAAGACTCCTTATCCCTCATCTGTTCTTCTTTTTTTGTTTGCTCGTCTGTTGGCAAAAGCTCCTTATAATAATTAAAAGAGAAACTTCCAATCTACAACGAATGCAACCTAAATGGTTGATTAACAAAGCCGGAGCGAGAAAATAATTAGTTGGAAAATAATTCACTTGAAAAGAGGTATTTGAATGTCGCGCTTTAATCAAAGTTTTAATGGAGAACATGTGGAACGGGAATGAATGGGCGGATTAAAAAAAAAGGGCAATGATTACGAAGGAAAAAAGGAGGAAAGCAAATGGTACATACAAAGTCGCTGCTTGTCACTCGGAGACTGTCTTTTAACAAAAGTCCTTTAAACGAAATTACGTTCGCATTCGAATTAATCTTCTCGGTTAATCCTAATGAATCTCCATTGAGACTCGCTCTCCTTCTCTCTCAACATTTCGATAATAACGAGACGGCATCCTCTCGGCAGCGACTATTATATGCCAATCTAGTGCCTACTATTTCTTGTTTCGTTTAAAAATAAGCTTAATTCAAATTATTTGAATATCGTCCAAAGGGAATTGGAGGATGTTCGCTCTCGCTCTCTCTCTTTGTCGCTACTGTAGTCCATATAAGAACGTGAAATGTTTAAACGTTCTCTGCTGCCGTTATTGTCGTTTACACAAGATGAATGGTTACATTGAATGTCCAAGACAAGTTCATTGTAATGCCTATTGTCTAATACATCATTGTGTCCGTTCGCGGTTTGACAACGTAACCGGCCGCATCGACATCGGCACGGAGATCGAGCGCAAATGGACCGCTCGCTTTCGACGCACTGCCAGCTATTCGTTATAATTATTATTAATAGCGGATGGGCGCGTTCGAAGCCAGAAGCGACAAGATGGGGTAGTCGATGTTGCAGGTTTTGCAAAAAAAAAATAATAATTGGGCCGAAGAGCTTTTAGATGCTGCACAGTGAGTTTGAATGTGTTATTGTGCAAAAACAGTGCCCCACGTTCACATCTTGTGCGAAGTTTCTTCTCGCACGCCAATGAAGTAAAAAACTGCAATTACGTATCTTTTAATGGCGCTAGAAATATTTTCTTTTGCTCTCTATTTCATATTCCATTTAAGCCATGCTTCACTGTGTTATCAGTCATCAATTAAACATTGTGAACCATTCAGCACATGTTCCCACGTGCGGTTTCAAAAAATCGAACTATAAAAAGAAAACCGGTTCTTTCGAAGTCCAAAGCGCTAGTGCCAACGTTCCTCAAGCTT
Source organism: Hololepta plana (assembly GCA_963695495.1). NCBI lineage: Eukaryota > Metazoa > Arthropoda > Insecta > Coleoptera > Histeridae > Hololepta > Hololepta plana. The sequence continues at coordinate 689,012 of OY968839.1, read as the reverse complement.
TCTGATATTATCAAGGTGGCAGCCCGATCGAATTTGGCAATTAAATTCCGGGGGGAAATGGAGACTGTAAAGAAGTGCGAAACGAATTGGCAAAGTTGCCTGAAAGGAAAAGTGGAAAGCGTCGAGGAAACGGTTTTGCAATGTTACGCCCATCGCTCCATTATTATCGCTTTATAATGGCAGTCGAAGGACTACGATTGCGAGATGGAGCGTACGTGGAAAAGGTGAAAATGCGAAAAGGAAAGTTATATTGTCGAACGAAATGGTCGGAGGTATTATGTTGGTCCATATTTCGGGCGGATGTGGCTGAATTCCCGCACAGCTACGGACCTTGAATATGGAATCGAGTTACGACAATAACGGTCGAACAACAACAACTTCGACACCATCCGACAACTGGAAACTGCGGCGCGCAACGAAGAGGAAACTTCTGGAAATCGTCGATAAGTAATAAAAAAAAAGAGAACGAGGTATAGCACAATCGGAATTGACGGATTCTTATTTCGCACGTGGCTCTATTTTTAACTGCTTCTCCGACACGAATCGGATTTGAATCGTTAAATTGAAGAGGACGCTTGAGAGGTTCGAAAAAAAAAACAAAAAAAACGTGCTTAAAATTAAATAAATTTTATTAATTAATCAATTTTCTTTTTCAAGCATATAATAAATATTTACATCGAGTGCTTTGGAATAGAGTTTCATCATCATAATTATTGTTATTAATCATTTTAATTAATAATGTTTGAAAATATATGAATCCTCTTTTTGCTCGATAACCTTCATTTCAATTTAATCATATGATACAATATTTACAAATGAATTAATTTACGCTATGTATGTATAGATTTTATTAATTAATTAAGTAAGATAGGAAATCGCTAATTAATTTGACGAAAGGCATCGTGGAAGAAAGCGTTCGAAACGCGATCGCACTGAATAATTTCGCAGCTACGTATATCATCCGATGGGAGATACAAAAGAGTTTGCTGTTTCGTCGGCAATTAAACCGAACAGTGCCGTGCTCGAATCGCTAAATTGATTGATTGATTAGGAACCAATACGTCGAGGCTAATTGGAAATTAATTAACGTTAAGTGTCACCAATTATCTTCATTATCATTAAACGATGCACAGCAATCGGGATTCGATTTCGCACGCTTTCTTCTCCGTTTGCCATTTTGTAATCACTTTCGAAAAATATCGCTTATAACAATGGATAACGGTTATTCGAAAGAGGAAGGAATTCCATCGACAACTGTGGAACTTCTTCTTCGTGAGTTAATTAATCGTTGTAATTGATTTGCGAAATAAATATGACTAAAATCGGTTGGTTTTAAAAACGTTTCCTTTTCTTCCCTTTTTTTTTGTTAATTTCTCTTAAAGTTTATTTATGTAACATTTACAAAAAGTCACAACCTCTTGATAACATTGAATACACGTGAAAAAATGGACCGAAACATTTCGAAATCGTCAACGATGTAAAACGATGATAAAAGGAACCCGTTTCGAAAATTTATTTTAATTAATTATTACCTGTAATAACGGCGTTGCATTATATAAAAGCGAAAAAACACATTTAATTAATTAATTACATCATCAGCCTTATGTGGGCACATGTTTATCATATAGTATTTACAGAAAAAGAAGCAGTCCGTCCTTTTTGCGAGACTTGCTAATTAATTAATTCGCAATAACGCAGAGTGATTAATTCTTTTAGAGAAAATTAAGAGAAAAGAACCGAATCTCAATTCCGTTTCTTTCAATTCGCATTATTCTTTTTTCTTTCTCCACCATCGCAAAATCGTCCGCAAATAGAATGATAAAAGTAAAAATCAATTTGGAATCGTACAAAGACGAAAAGACAATAGCAATTAATTAATCTTCGCCATTACATTGAAAAGCAAAGAAATGGCAAGAGAGTTGGGATGGGGGTAAAAGAAAATAGAAAGAAGAAACTAAGAAAGGAACGGAAACCTTTTTGATTAATTAGTGTCTGTTATGGGTAGTGTGCGGTCGTGTAGTAACCAAACCAAAGTTTCGTGACGTTAATTTCATTTGGAAGAAGACGGAAAAAACAAGAAGCGGAGGAAGCGAATTAAGGATAAGGGATAATGAGAGAATAAAAATTAATTAATTGGTATATCGTCATTAAACTCTTATTATTCTCCCGTCCCATTATCCTATTAAACTTAAATGCATTCGTCGGTTTATTTTTCGAATTAAAGTTAACGAAAAAGAAAACGGAAAAAAATAATTGGCGGACAATTAATTGATCTTTTCTCTAAATTAAATCCTCTCTAGCCGTCATCGCCCCCCATTCCGGCGCCCGCCCCCCATTCTATCATCTATCGTTTACTTACAATTAACAATCATCCGTTTAGAATGCGCGATTTCAATTTTAAATATCACATTTTTATTAATTCCCCTACAATAAAAATATTCGTTAATACTTTCGCCCCCCCTTCGTTATTCACTCGATCCAATTGCTAAACGAGAACAAATAATCGGTCCTTTCGCTTTTATCTCAAAGCAAAAGTCGCTCGTCCCCTTCATCGAGTCCGTTCACTTATTCATTTCATTTTTTTTTTTGGTAATTTCAAACGCCACAACAACTCACTCACATCTCGAAGAAAACGCCGTTTAGCGAACCACTGCAACGAAAAGAAAGAGAACAAAATTAAATTTAAGCGATAATTACGACAAAAAGAAACGAATCGATTGGAGACTCGCATCGCAATAAGGTTTAGCAAATGCGTTTTTATGACTTGTGGCGAAGAGTCTCGAATCGAAACGGAAAGCAAAATCAATAATAATCAGCAAATTAATCCTATAACAAGACGTCCCGTAAACTGCAAACAAATTGGCAAATTATTAAAACCAATTTCCTTTTTTTCCTTCTCTCTCTCTCTCTCTCTCTCTCTGAATGAGCCAAATTGGAAATAGAACAAACTAATTAAAATATTCGTGATGCTGATGATGATGATAAAACCGAAAATAATTCCGAACAAAATCGAGTCTTCCGCTGTAATTAGTTTAACCCTATGCATATTATAAATTCGTGATGACACCCATCTATATGTATGTGCGAGAGAAGCGAGCGGATCTTTGCGAAAAGAAGAAACAGCGAGAGAGAGAGAGAGAGAGAGCGAGCGAGCGAGCGAGAGAGAAAAGTTTTGGAAACTTTAATTATATCGCGCGTTATTAAATTTCGGGGGGATACAAGCAGCCGGCCCCGAAGACCGTTTCGCCAACTTTGTAGCAATAATAGCTGCCCTCGTTCGTGCGTCTCTCTCTCGCGCGCGCCCCGGCCGAATAACACAAAAATGAGCCAGAAGTGCGGAACGAAAAGAAGAGTGACGAGGATCGCCGTTATTATTATCGTTTAGAAGTAAAACATACAACGGGAGCGTTTGTTAAAACGCAAAACTGGGCAAGAGCAAACGGGGAGCGGGATCGAATCCTTTTTCCTATTCCTTATTCCTTCCCCGGTTGTTGCCGCTGTTGCTTCGCTCTTGATGTCGCTGCTTGTTGTCGTCACTCGACGGATCCATTGTTACATTTGTAACGATCGAGTTAGGTTTCGCGAACAGGATTTTATTGTTCGTCCCGCATCTGACGAGGATGGAGAAAGGTCTCGCTTTAACGTGATCCAAGGATAATAGCATCCGAAGCAAAAGAACGGTTATTGTTTTCCAAAAAGAAACAAATCCACGCTTCCCACCCATCCCGGTCTTCGGCCCTGGGTATTTTTTTTGTTCTTTTTTGACGGCACGACGACGACAATCAACGGGGGCAGATGTAAAAGACTGATTGATGCCTGACACATCCGGATCGATGGCTTTGTGCGCGTGAAGCGTAAAAGGTTAAACGTGTAAATGTTATTTTTTGCTCCGGAGCCCATACATCGTCGATATCGGTCGAAAACGTTGACCGCTGTCCTTTCGATTTTTATTCGGTCCTATTTCGCGTACAATTCAACGACGAACCCTTCAGCAGCAGCGACGATAATTCGACAGTGAACCGCTAAAAACGATTATTTCTGCAATTTCGATGTTTAGATGAATCGCTGCGTATAGCGCAACAAAAAACGTTTTTTTCTTCTTCCTTTTCTTAACAGTGGCAACCCTTGCGCGATTCGCCATACCCGTCAAATCATTTCATTTTCGTTCCGTTTAAATGACGTATAACGTTTTCTCTCCCTTTGTCCGACCAAAATTTATGCTCGTATTATTATAATGAGAGGGACGCCGAATGGGGCTGGAAAAATGGGGCCAGACAATGGTAATAATAAGTTGCGGTCACCCCACTTATTATTGTCGTTATTACGTTGGCAATACGGACCGGAGTCACGTTTCGATGACCGTCGCCCTTGTTCCGAATAATAAAAATACACCCTCGATTGTGTCACGAAGTTGTCGATGGTTCGCTGCGAGTCTTTCGTCATTGTGTGCAATTTCTGCATGCACAACCAGCACCAGCAGCTAAACTAATAAATAGCGCGAGCCGTACATTTAATTTCACGCCGCCGTGAATCGTCGTTTATTTAATAAAAATGCCGGAGGGGCCGTGGATGACTAAATGGAGGCAAAGACGACAACGACAACGGAAGGACAAGGAAGCGGGTCTGGCAAGAAATGACGGATCGGAAAAGGAGGAAAGAGGACTGAGAATGAATCGTCCTTAAATTAAGGCAAGTAAAATATTTGGAAAGAGGTCAGCGAATGAAGGAGCGAATAGAGAGGGATGGCTATAGGAAAATGGGTGAGTCATTGTTAATATAGCGAAGGAACGGACAAAAGGAGGATGGAAATGGAGGAAAGGAAGTGGTCCAGAAAGAATGACAAGAAGAAGACGGAGGCGGAAAGGGAGAGATAAGGATAATAAAAATAAATAAAAGCTGTCTGGTTTCTTCTTGCGCTGTCTATTCGCTAGACGACATCCAGCGAGAAGGCGCTTTCATTATACCGACCCAATAATAAAAAAGGACGAGGCGAGAGGGAATGCAGAAGAAAGGGACGAAGAAGAACAACAAATAGTAAAAAGAGCGAAAGGACGGGAATTGTAACGCGCAACTTTTGCCTCCGGTTCCCGTACCACTTTTTCCACTTGTTTGTCCTTCCTTTGTTCGTCTCTTTTCATTGTGTCCCGTCGTGTTCTGCCCTTCTTTTTTTTTGCATTGCTTCGACGTTTAAATTAAACCTCTCTACGAAGAAATGGCAAAAGTACGAAAGAAGAATGAACTCGATTTTGAACGAGCCCGAGCAAAAAAAGGCGAGGAAAAATTCGGATAAAACTCGAATTTCGACGTGGATATTCTTGGTTGCGGCGAAACTCTGCAACTAAACGCCGTAATTGTTACACTTTGTATCAGTTATTAACGGCTACCGTGTTTTATGATTTATCGCCTCGTGGCGCGGCGAATAAAGGCCAGTTAATCCTTTGCGAAATTGTCGCGCCGATAATCATCGCACGTTGCTTTTATGGGTCCATTATTAAGCGTTATTGTTCCGAGCGTCATAGTCTTCAATGTGCCACAAACGTTTCGCGGTGTTTGGGCGACGCGCGATTGGATCGAAAGGGAAAAAATCCGGGTCGCCATTAGCATCCGGTGACTTTTTGCTCCTTTCGGTTATTTGCTCGCACGTTGCCCCATACGTCACAATTAAATTGATAAAAAGGCGCCTCCCCGCCCCCCGTTTAATGCGGCAAAAGGGGCCAACAGAAATAAAAATCGCGAACAATTTAACGCATCCACCCAAACCAAACCGAAAAAAAAAAACGAGAAAAGGGAATCGATGCGTGCGAAAAAATCGGGCTCATATTTCTATTATTATTATTGTGGACCCCTTTAATTCCGAAATATTAGTGTTTGCCCCGCTTTATTTGCGGTGCTGCAAGCGCAAACGTTTTAAACATTTTATGGGGGAAACGCGAAAAAAAAACGAAGGGGAGCAGGGCGTTATTTTCGCAATAATCCAGTTAAAATAATATCAAATATAGCGTCATGTTGCGACCTTACTCAATTAAAGTTGACACACTGTAAATAAACCGTGTTGCGCCCTATTAAAAATAAAATAAAAGCGGAATAAAATAAATAACGGCAGGGCTTAACGTTCTTTTTTTTGCTATTTCGCCATATTTGCGAAACTTCCTCCTTCCACGCGAACGCAATGTATTCAATGCAAAAAAAGAACGGTTTATAATTAAAATAATAATCTTTCAATTATAAATACCATCGAGAACGAGATGAAACGTGGAGAAACGAACGCGAACGTAACAATCAGATCCATCTTCTTGCAGATTCGTTCCAACCTGCCCATTATCTGGCAGCCAATCTCTTCTAGTACATGCTACCTACAACAATTTCATTAAGTTTTTCCTTTTGGCCTTTCCTCTCCTTCGATCCGGTCAAAGTAAACGTCTAAATTAAATTAAAATACAGTGTAAAACGAATTTTTCCTTTTTCGCTTTTCTTTTCTCCTTCATCCACCTTTCCCGAACGGAAATTAATTAATTTCGGTATTAATTTAAATTAAATTATATAAATATACGCATAGATTTATTAAAATGTTAATACGTAATTTACGTGTCAGGAAAATGAGTTTTCCGAACGGTCGAGCGTGGGATAAAAACAAGTTAAAACGCGATTATATTAAATAATTGTAACAATTAACAATAAAAAGTACGCGAACGAATCGGAAAGTTTGTTGTTATTTTAAATTACAATTTCAGTCCTTCAGCCAACCCTCCTCTCCTTTCTTCGTCCCAATTTCCCGGCATAATTCCTGACACCAAAGATTGTATTGAAGTTGCAAAAAATGAATGTTAAACGCGCTGCTAAATTGTTAGGTTAAAAGAGGGCAACAAGAACAACAACAATACAACCATCACCGAACTGTAAACGTAACAACGATCCCGGGGAACGAACGGCTCCCTTATTCCCCGGCATAAAATAGGAGCCGTCAAACGCAAAAATAACGTTTAAATATTATATAATTTACGAAAGGTCCCCTTTTTTTCCTCGCCGACCCAAAACCTTGCTTTTAATTTAAAACGTCACCAGTTATCCCCTAAATTTAATCACGAGTCGCACGAATTCTTCAAACATTTGTTAATCGAAACCGCTCGCTCCCGATTGCTTCTTGCTTTCTTTTCCTTTTCAATTCCTTTTTTCCTTAATTCAAATCAAATCCAGCTTGAATCGCACTCGAGAGCACTTTTAATTGTGTAAGTGGAGGGTGAACGAACCAGCGATCGAATGGCGTGTTTAAGATGGTTTCAATTAGGGTTTAAAAATAAAGAAGCGAAGACTCGTAATAATAATAACGCTTATAATGGCTTGTTTTCAAAACTGACGCCGAAGACGAACGATTTGTATAACACACATCAGCTATGCTGTAGTAATAATAACAGTAAGCGGTTCATCCTACTCTTCTTCTTTTAGTTCTTGTTTTGGTTCGTTTTTTTTTTTTAATGAGAAAGAAGAGACATAACAACAACAAGAACGAAAACAAAACTATTTTCATCGTCGGATGGCAGACTAACGAGATGAGGAGAGTAATAGGAGACGGTATTGGGAGTCGTTAAATTTAAGGGTGCACGAAATTTGATACCGACAGCGAGGAGCGAAAGGAAAAATTTGGGAAAAGTTGTTTTCTGCTCATCGCTTTACGTTCTTCTCAACTTTTCCATATAAAACGCCGTTCGAACGGGGTATTGTGTTACCGCGCGTTAAAAGCCTCGAGAGTCAAACGACTCGTAAATAGAAGGTTGGAGAAATTAACTTCCTTTTTGTCATATTTCGCTCTGGCGACTCTTTATTGCCACGATTCCCATTGACAGGCTTTATGTATTGTATTATAAAAAAGCGTTCGGTTGCAATTTGGCCTCTCGCTCGTCTTCCATTTCGTCATCTTCTGATTGTTATTGTTGTTATTGCTTCCAAGTCGACGGAAAAAGTCGTTATCGTTCGATGTTTACGACGAGAAAAACTATTTTTTTATTACATAATCTCCCGTCATTGTTGAGTCCTTTTTATTTTTATTCTCCCCGTAACTATAACTAGACATAATTCGGTGCTTTTTTTTCTTTGTCGGTACGAGAAAGAATTTAGAGAAATTATCGAATCGAATTAAGGGACGAAGCTTGATTACTTTTTAATTGCGGACGGAAACTTAATTGCATTTTTACACCAATCTTCCCACCCTTTTCCCAGTTAATTTGCTTTTTTCTCTATAAAAGCCATAAACTGGGTTCGTAATTTTCTTGTTTCAAACACTCGAAAATAAATAATAAAAGTCGGAATAGGATTATGATGGTTTTTCATTGAACCTGCCCATTTGTACGGTTTGACTTTGTTGCTATTCGAACGCAGTAAATCCACGTGGAAATAAATAGGTTTCAATTTCGTTCGATTGAAGTGGAATTAAAAGTTTTACGTCCGGTGGCTTTTGCAATATTTAAACCAAATCCTCTTTCAACCGTTCGGACGTAACGAAACGGAGTTTATTATCATAATAAGTAACGTTAATCTGCAGAAAATAACGTGCACCTCGCCATTATACTGCACTTGCCCTATTATGTAACGTTAAATTAATTAAAATTAATAATGACGATATTAAAAAGTTTTAATTCTCATTGTTCACATTGATTTTTTTTCTTCGTATCATTGCTTCGGTCACCTTTTTAAATTATCCTTTGTGTGGCTAGTAAAAGAAATTTATGTTTCGCACTCGAGCTATAAAAAGTTTTATTGCAATAAATTGCAAAAAAAGAAACGAACGCCAAGTATAAAACTTTTTAATAAACTAATTGACGTCGCACCTCGTGCAAGGCGTCAATTAAATCGCGTTAATTTATATTTTTATCGACATCCAGTTAATTATAATATAAAAAATTTAATTAATGGCAAACTTCTTAAGGAAATCGCTATTAATTTTAGTTAATTGGACGCAATCAACGTCTTAGGATAGGAGTGGAGATGATGATGGCCCCTTTGAACTTTAAAATACCTTTTCGAAACTATTTATACGGATTTAAACGGTGCCCAGTTAATTTCAGTCAGTTAAGATTAGGGCGAAAAGAAAACGCTCTAGTTGATGGTAATTAAGAAATTTCTCTTTTATTTTCCCTTTCGAATGGGAAGTAATTATTACTTTTAAATGGTTGTGGAGGATGTTAATAGTAAGAGAGAGATTAATAAATTAGGAAGCCTTTTAAGAAAGTAATACATTCAAAAGCGACATCCTTGAGATTTAATACACCGTCGAGTAAAACTTAGTAGTTCGGTGAGAAGCGGATGTTTGAACATTTAGGCCGATACTTTTCGAGTAATTTCATCATTAAACTTATAACTCACAGCAACGTGCGCTCGTACGGGGCAGAGCGAGAGAATGATTTTAATAAATTAATAAGGTACGATTCCTGGAGACATTTTCTCACGTGTTACGCCACTTTGTATTATATTCTGTGCGTGGAGACGAAAGGAGCGCTTCGAAGACCCACTCGTGGAGGGAAGTACGGTGAAACCGTTCTTTATTCGACGTTAAAAAGGAAAAAAACAACTTAAGTCTTTTCTTCTCCTGCCTGTTTGTTTGCCATTATTCTCCGTCTACTGTACCGCTGCTGCTTTATAACAATTCATTAATTTCTTCACTTCACACGGTATCGTTCGTTCGTTCGTTCGCACAAATAAAAAGAAAACGAAAGAAGTGGTTCGTTTCGAGTGCAATAAACATATTAAATGCGGACGTATCAAAATGTTTGATTGAGGACGTAAAATAAAACGCTAGGGAAATATGCTAATGATCGGTTTACAATTCCAGAAGGTTTCGTAAATGGAAAGCTTTAATTTATTTATTCATAGAGTCAATATTATGAACGGATGAAGCATAAACAATAAAACTTGAGAGATTTAAACTGCATCTTATGCGAGTCGGTGACCAACAATGGACGCGTTTTATTAAAGGTATTGTTGTTACGTTTATCTTAAGAACGGACCTTTCGAAACGAAAAAAGAAGAGGCCAACTGGCAAGATAAATGGACCATTGTGAGCGCCTTCATTTGGATTATAATCCATTGTTCGGTTTAACCACTTATTTAAAGTCACGTGTCTTTAAAACATTATAAGGCGATTTTTTTGAAACCGTCTAAACAAATTAATTCCAGCATCGATCGCATAGAGTGGTTAATTAGCTGAATTCGCAATGCGAAATCCCGCCAATTTCGCGCAACAATAAATCATCTCTGCAATTAATATTTAAAACGACGTGGAAAGAATAATTTACAAGCGAAAAAAGGCGCAAGAACGAGAAGATAACTATGAAAATCGTTGGAAAATTGCAAAATAATAACAGTATTTATTACTACATTAAAATTCGTGCCGCAGTTAAAGAGGAACGACGACGTATGTACGCGAAGAAGTGGAAGAAAAGGAAACGAACAAATGCCCAACACTTTCTTACAACGACGATGATGATGCCTGATTATTATGTTGCGTTGTTTATTCCGATACCTTATTATACGTGGAATTTATTGTGTGTAGCAGAAAGAAACGAAGAAACAGCGAGACGAAATAATCGTCGATAGCGAGAAAAACGCGATCTCTTTCGTACCGAATCCAAGAACGCAGCGAATTAAAAACAAGAACTGATTGATATCAATTTGGATGTTGACGACAATCAACGTCATCGTGATGATGAAGAATTGTTTTTTAACGATAAAACAGAACGACTCAATTCCATCGAGTTTTAATCTCGAATCGACGGTTTAGCCGCAGAAACTTTAACGAAATAAAGGAGGATTTAGAAGGGAAACGAAAGACCTCAGAAATTTAACATTGCTGCCGTTTTCCTTTGGCCTCCTCTTGCTGTGTGTGCGTAAAGTATTGATAAGTATTTTCGCTGGCGCCGGCGTATTTTCGCCCGAGAAGAAGCGAGAGAAGGAAATTTTCTTTTGGCGAGAAATCGTTTTCCGCGTAGCTAACGGAGAATGTACAAAAGGCCGACTGTTATTATTACTATCGAGCCGAGAAGGTGAATGGGCGAGCAAAACGAAAACGAGCAGAAATTCGATTCCTTTTGGCTCTCAACTTTTGTTTTCTCGCTCGTCTTCCATCAACTGACACGTAAAAATAAAATTTGATCGGATCGAAATGAAGAAAAGTGCGGCAATAAGCGAATGGAAGAGGAAATAGTTTGTTTCGTCATCATGATCACAATAATAAACCGTAAACTAATGAAATGTGCTGCTTTTATGGGGCTCATTTTTATGGTGGACGACATTAAAATCAACAAACATCTCCTTCCTCTGTTGCCTTACAATCGCTTTAAGAGAACATGATGGATTAGAATACGAAACTTTTGCGTCTTTATTCTCGTCGCAAAATGAAAAGAGCACGGATAACAATCTCGAGAAGTCTGTTGGAGAGAATAAAAGAATTCCCATCCGATTCCATCGAGTAGCGTAAAATAATGGCTAAGCAAATACGGTCCAGCTGCTTCTCTCTTTCGCTTTTTGTTGCCAGTTTCTTTAAAACAGCATCGTCGAGTGTTTGATTAGTATCTCGAAACATTCGAACCGACGGCTTCAGCCATGAAACGGCCTTCCACAGAAATCAAATATTTACCCGTTTAACCAGCCGTGGCCACTCGAATTGGGCCGGAGAGCCTCCTTCTTGTCACTGCTTTCGTAAGCGAAAAAATAAAATGAGAAATTTGCACTTCGACGATTATAGGTAGATAAAGAGAGAAGGGGGAAAAGTTGCGAGGCGTTTTTTCCTCTAAAACGTTATGAATTTGAATGGAACTTAATGCCAGAGAAGAAGTTAAAGAGTCGCTTTTATTCCGATAAAGAATATAAAAGAGGAGCGGCCCTTTTCGAGCGACGAGAAAAATGGTCAAAGTGTTATTATTATTATGGACCTCGCTCGAAGGGAAATCCCTTAAGATGTCGCCGTTGCCTCATAAATATGTATTCGAATTTATATCGTCGAATTGTGTCGTCTAACCTCGACGGTTTCGTATCTGCCTAATTCGGCTACGATTCCCCTAGAAATTTATCGGAAACTTCGTAACGGTTTTCTTTTCTCTTTTTGCGCCATCGATCCCACGTATAAATGTCAATTTCAGATTTTATTTCGCGTAGATTCCCTTCATCAACATAAAGAGAGATAATTCGATAAAAGACGAACAGTTGATGTCGTGTTCTTTCGCAAAATTGTCAATTAATCTTCCACGTACACGTTTTCGCTTCATCGTCCCTTCGAAATTAATTTCCCTTTGATGTTGACATTGAACAGCAAGTGAGAAGGGGGTGGCAAAGAAACAAATCGCGATAACAATAACATCAAATAATAATTAAAGTATTTGCTTGTTCCAAATTTCCTTTAAATCAGAAAAGAAAGTTTCCAAATTCTTTTTCTTGTTTTTCATTATTCGACATCTTCTAATATCCCATCCGCATGGAAATTATTACACAACCATTTGTTTGCGTTTCTTCTCTCAATCAACATTTCGATAGAGCAAGTCCCTCGTTCGTTTTTTATTAACCCATCTTAAGAATTGGAATTCAAAGCGAAGGAGAAGAAACGATAGGCAATGATCTAATAACGTTAAGCCTTTTCGTTCTTTTCATTCTTGCCTCAATTTAAGTCTTTCGATTTACCGAAACGACGTCGCTTTTAAATCCCTTGGCCTCGTCGTTGTTTAGTCTCTCGTGGGAGTGCCCCGGCTATATTTAAAACTGGAATCTCGACGCACATATGGTCCAAAAAACGTTCCAACGATATTGTTGCCCAGCGAAAAAGCATCGACTTAAATCCGCTCTCCGCCGCCGTTTTACTTTTACTTTGTTTCCTCCTTCTTCTAGGTAACGTTCTGTTTGTTGTTGTGGCAGCAGCAGTTACCTTTAATACTACCCCGACGATAACAATAAGAAAACCGGTTCAGGTTTATTCCCTTTGGCTCATGGAAAACCCTCCTAGTCGCTCGCCCTTAATTTCTTACCGACCCCCATTTTTTTCTCCATGTCCATATAACCTCCGCACACGTGTGTACGACAACGTAAAAGTGGAGGCAAGCGAGTAAAAGGATGAAAGAAAACTATAAAGTACAGAACCGGATGAAATCGGATCGGAGGCAAACAGGGGGAAAACAGTAAAAGCCCAGATTTCGTCGATAAAATCGCGTTTATTGCGCACGTTTCATTATTAATTACACATTAGAAATGCCAAAACGATCCTTTTATTATTCCTCGGGAAATCATTAACTTACTACATCGGATAGAACCGATCGATTTGCGTTTTTTTTTCGTCTTCTTGAGATTACACCTTCGAGCAGAACGATGAGGAATCGTTTAATAAATTCCCATCAAATTAATCTAACCCAACGACCACCACTAAAACCTATCTTTAAATGGAATTCCTCCGTCGGCACTTCAGCTCGCCACTTCTTCACCATTGAAATATTCTCATTAAAATCAAAGTTAATCTTTGAATAGCGTTCGTCTTATTTCGTTATTACTTCGCAAGGAAACTAGGGCACGAGACGGAGATTAATTCGGTTTTTTTGTCAATTTAAACGTGCAGTAATTTAAAATTAATAATCGTATGCAAAACGTTCTATCAAATAAACGAAAAGCGGCGTAGGAAAATTGCAAATAAAACTGCAGCAATAACAATAAAAGTGGCAACGGAAGAGGCAACATTTTCGAAAATTAAATTTCCATCATCGCGTGTCGCAGTTGAAAGCATCGCCAATTGCACTCGATTTGCATTTTTATTGGAAATTGTTTAAAACATTGCATCTTCTTGCAAAAAAAAAATGCTCAACTTAATATTTTTGTTTTTATACCGCATCTGTTGTTTTCCAAACGGGAAGAAAAACGCCATTGTACGTTAGCAAAAAAAATTAAACGCGGCAAAAGAAAGCGTAGCCGAAATTAATCTAGAGTACAAAGGAAAAAAGGAAAAACGGAAAAGGAAACGCGGGGAAAATGGCAGAGAAAAGAAATGAAACTAATTAAGTAATTTGTTTGTCGAGGGTAGAAGCGGCGATTCTTTATTTTCCTTCTCGTGCCTCGGTTTCGGCCCTTTTCAATGCCGAGAGCCATCTTCCTCTTTAATAAAAATTGCGTTTGTTCCGCCTTCTTCTTCTTCATTCAACCCAACGCCGATTTATTCACTAATTTTATTTGTTTAATGGCGAAGCTAAATGGTCGACCGCTTAAAATGCGTTTAGGATCCGATCTACACGAACGAATGCGTTTCCTTGCCGAAGCGTTAAGCGTCTCCTAGTTTATGACGCTAAAGATTTCGTTCCGAGGCTTGCCGGAGTTTGTAGGGCGATAATGGAAGAGTTGCCGATACGTTTGTTTTCGTTTCGGCGAGCTCTGGACTCGTTGATTGTTATTTCTTCAAGTACTCGCTTTAAATCTCGAATAAGCTCGCGAAAACCATATTTAAGCGTCGATTAAATTTAATTCGAGCGCATTAAACGTTCGTTCTTTGTCATTTTTAAAGGGATTCGCCTCGTAACTCGGAATTGCGCCATTTGAAGAAGTAAAACCGCTTGAAACGTTAATGTGCAAATTAAGATTTTTGTCTTCGTCTATCCCGCTCGCTCTCGCTCGTTCTCAAGCTAAACAACGCTAAAACTGAGGAGTAACGATGATTACGGGCAGCGATAGTTGGTGGAAGAAATTAGTAAAATACCGCGGGTAACGAGTTTAACAGAGAGCGTCTCGCATTTCAACCCCCGCCCGTTTCCCATCTACTCGTGTCTGTCTTCCTTATAATTCATGCAACATTAATAAAACGGATAGCCGAGAACGTAACGTCCGTGTCAAAACGTCGCGCGGAAATTTACATTCGAAAAGGGACGGGATTTTCGTCGTTTGCGGCCCCCGTTGATTGTGTTGTTCCGTTCGCTCGGTTAGCGACGCCTTCCAACGAAACGCGTTTCTTCCTTCCGCGCGGTAAACGACGACAGGAAAAAGTTAGCGTTCAGCGCTAAGGCAAATTAATTCGAGACGATTTAATCGATAGACGTGAATTACCGCATTAATTACGTTCGGCTGCGTCTTAATGGGGAGTCGCGGCAATCGATGCCGTCGACTTTCGTTTGCGAACGAACCGCAAACTTTCCTCCCGCTATTATTATTGCGAGAGAACGTTTGCGGTTACGTTTAACTGGCGAAACGTAGAAAGGACCCGACGAATTTGTCAATTCCTCTACGAATCGACGAGGCGGAAGAAGAAAATGACGGAGATGGACGTGCAAGACGAACTAATCGGAATCGACCCAATTTCTATTTGCTCTTCTTCTGGACGGTCTACCTGAACCGGTACAAAAGCGGGCAAGAGACGTCACGATGTTAAAGCGACATGGAAAGAATGGTGACGAATAAGGAAATAAAGGGAGAATGAGGACGAATTGACGAGATTATTTACCTGTTTTCTTGCTCGCATTCGACAGTCGTTCTTTTCTTTTGTTGCAGCTTTTGAATCGATTGCAACGCAAAGAAAACCTACACAAAAGCGGAGAGGAAAGTACGTTTGATCTATTACAAATGGTTGCTGTCAGAATGGAATTCCTTTTCGAACGGTAGAAGATGTCCTAATCATTGTTAGAGTACGCCACGTTAAACACTTTCTTTTCCTTTTCAACGTTCGATCACGTTAAAATTACAAATTGTGTTCTTTGCATTGTTACTTTGGACTCCCACGGACGCGAAGCTATAAAAATCTCAGCAACAATTTGTTCTCATGCAATCCTACATTTTCTTTCCAGACTTAAACTCCTTAATTCGCTTATGTTTCTGTAGGCAAGTTACCATTAAATGTTAAACAAGAAGAAAGCCGTCAAGAAGACCAATTCAAAGTTCTTAAAGCAAAGAAATGCGAATCAAATGCTTACTTAAATGATTGTAATTGAAACCGAATAGTTACGACGATCACTCATTTCGGCTATTTGGTGGATAAAGCGACGATGTGGAGGATTTAAAGCGATGGAAACGCCTTTTTGTTAGAAAGGAACGCGATAAAATCCGATCGCCCGGCGCCTCCACCAAAAAAAACAACTTTTTCCATCTCGTTTTGTTTGCAATTTGAAATTACCGAACGCGTTTTAAATCGTTCGGTGGCTTCGAAATGATAGTTGAGCGTTTCGTTTATCGGAATCAAAGGCAAGCGGGGTGCGAAACGTTACAATCGACGACTTGTTATTAACGCTCGTCCGGACTTCAAAGGTATTTCATTTCTACTACTAGTTGCTTTGTTGTTGACGCTGATAATGATGATGATGACAGTGATCTCGCTTTTGTTTTTGTTCTACGAAAGAATAAAATTTGGCCGCTGTAAACCGGAAAATGAAACAACGAGAGCTCTTGCCATTCACGTGCAATTACGCACCGCTTTCATTCATTAAAACCGCTTCTTTTCGTTTATCTACCCTCCGCAACAACGTCTATTTTGCGTTCGGGCAACATTTCGCTAATTAGAATCAGCTTTTTAACGAATCAAAATCGGTTCATTGCGAATTAATCTGATGGTCGTATTCTAATTACAAAATTTTATGGTGAACTATAAACCCAGCAGCTGTTTCCTCGGGTAAACACATAAATTCGGCTTGCATTTAATTCGCTATCTAATTCGCGTACATATTTATACCGTTGTAAATACGGCATCGAGTTGGGGATCGACTAACACAAAGAGGTTTCGATTAACAACATCGATCAGTTTCTAATTACGAAATGTTGTTGCTGCTTTCGATTCGGCTCAAGAATTCCATCGAATTCTTTCGATTTAATTGCGTAACGGGAGTTGATTAACTTTATTCGACCAATTCAACCGATGCAAAATACAATTTACGATTTATTCATAAACCGCGAGCGAATTCGTTGCGGACATTTACCTTTCGTGCCCGACGCGGTCCGAAAACGTTTATTAAACGCACATTCGCGATTGGCAGTAACGTTAGAACATTCTTGTTGCGAAAGATAAACACTTCGCATTGCAAACGTAGCCGCACGGATAAATACGATACGTGCGAACTTTTGTGCGAACTTTGTGCGTGCAGAGTGCAAGTTTGGAGTTCGATCGACCATTTGTCGAATGCGATTCAATGCGAACCAACCGAAACATCTCGCAGCGAAATTCTGCCATAACGCGAATCACGATTGTTAAACGAATCGATCGATACGTTTGCAATTTAACACGCTCTACTTGTGCAAAATTTTCGTACTAACGCATACAGGGCGTTAAAAAATTGTGTCACAAACTTTGATGGGCGAAAATATGACCCAAAATACGCAGAAAACTCATAATTAACATGCGGCCGGAAGCAACTTTGATATTATTTGCAATTAAGTACAAACAATGCAAACTATGAAGGAAAAACAAAGGAAAAGTAATGCAACAGATGTTCAAAGTGCCCTCCTCGCATTTGACAGGCGCCACGACCTGTCTTTGCCCCAAAGACCTTCGCACTCATAAAGACAAGGAGTTTCTCTGGCATTTCTCATTAGCACAACCATCAATGAAATGCATGATGGGCTAATTCAGAATTAGAGTAAAAAGTCGTAACGAAAATGCTTAGAAACGAGTTAATATCAACTACAAACTCTGTGTGTGACAAAAGAACTGTCAACTAAGACACGAAAGTGGACGTTTTGCGAATGAAGAAGGCCAAAACCGAAGAGATGTTACAAAAGCGAATAGTCCTCCGTATCTTCGAAACCGTTCATGTTCATTAAGAGTTTTCCGCTCATATTGGGCCATATTATCACACGATAAATCGATAATTGGCAATTTGGCACAAGAATCGAATTCGGTTTGCGAATAAAGTTCACAGCCGAATCGCTTTTGCTCTATTAATTAATGGCATGAGCGGAAAATTGATTATCGATCACGGTCGTTACTCATAGGTTAACCGACGTGCGAAGGATGTCGCGGGGGGACGCGCGGCGGTCACTTCCGTTTTACGCCATTTTTCCCTACTTCTTCGAGGCGAGGAAAGAAGGAAAGCGACGAGAATGAATTATGCTTCCTTTCTTTTATTTTATGCGTTTGCATTACTTTGTTGCGGTTAGTTTTGTTGCAACTCTAGCGCACAAATTCCGTAATTATAATAATAACGATGAAGAATACTTTGCCTATCTTGTTTTGTTTGATTATTAATTTCTTTTTGCGAAACTTCCTCAATCAAACAACATCATTCCGAGTCCGTTCCCATACGATTTAATACTTATTCAAATCGCATTTAATTCTCTTGCAACTATCGTTATTATCATCGTCCGTCGTGCTGTTAACCGGCAATCATTCGAAATAAAAACCCGTAACCGTTTATAATCGACCGGCTAAACGGTAAGTTATCATTAAGTTAAACGAAAAGGAAACTCCGAACAACGGAGGAACGCCAAAGCGAAGGGATCATTATTATTATTAATTTGCCGTCACCCAATTCCTGCGAGTGAAGGTAGAATTAAAATGCCATTTGGATGAGGCCCGGTTTTCCTTTTTCTCTTTTACATTCTAAGCGTTAATTACAGTAATCGAATAATGGGCGATTTTTATGGCGTTTTAAACTAGACGAAAGAAAAAAACGTTGCGACGAAGCGATGGGAGGGTAAACAAAATTGCGAGAAACAAAAACGAGACTGTTCGCAAAAAAAATGCGTGGTCCTAAACGAATTTTAGAGGTCAATAATGCAATTAGCTGTAGATTATTGCTAATGACCGCGCCATAAATTTTAAATTCGTCACCTATTTTTCATTAAAGCGACCATTTTCGCCAAACAATCATCGCAGGTAGAATTAATTGCAATTATGATTGATTGCGCTCGTAATTTGGACAAACTTTTGAGAAAACAATCACCATTAGATTCAATTTTTTTTTCCGAATTCAATTCAAATTGCTCATAAGCGAAAGCGACGTGCTCTTTAAAACTCGAGAGTAATTTTCGGTTACGAAAGATGAAAGTCATAAATTAAACAAGAGCCGTGGTCCAATAGGATTCCGAGGAAAGCGATCAACAACACCAACAGCAAGCTGAAGAAGTCGAGAGCGAGGAACGGTAATCACACCAAACGAGAAACAACAAAACGAAAAGGAATCGTAAATTATACCTTCTTCCTTTACCATTTTACCTTTGCCCATCTCTCGTCACGTTGCTTCGAATACCATCGTTTAATACGCGAAAGAAGAAGACGAAATTCGATGTGTATTACCGAAAGGAAAAAGTGGAGCAGGTACCCGAAGAAACTTTAAGAAATTATTATTATGGCGGATGGAAGTACGAAGGGCAAAAAGTTGTAGCAGAGGCGAACATTTGATGGGCCATCGTGGAAAGCATTAAGCCTAAAAGAAAATGACTTTTTCTCTCTTTCGCTCTTCTACTGCTTTTTATTGCTATTGACTCGCAGCGTCGGTTGTTATTGAAAGAAAGTGCGACGAAGACCCGCGCTAGCAGAAGGAGATGGCGGCGGAAAATTAAGATGACTTTGCTTTGTACGGTCGCGTCTTGTAAAAATGTAATGAGAGACACTTTCACATTCCCAGTTCTTCGAACGCGGCAATGCATGGGCCGAAGACGGGCCAGAAAGCGAGAGAGCGATTCTTGCCGCTGCCGGTGGCGTAATTCGATTTGTGTAGCACGTGCCGTTAATTTTTAAACGTCCACAGCGAGGCTACTGTCTGCATAAAACCGCATGAAAGCAATGGGGAAAATCGATTTTTGCCAAAGAAATTCGCAGCTCCTACCGACGCACGAAACGTAATCAATTGGCGACATACCTGCGGCGAATCATACGCTACGCCCATAGCGGATGCGGCAGATGTCTGGCGGCCTCGCGCGGTAACGTCGGCGGATGATGATGCGGCGGCTGCTGCTGCTGGTGCAAGAACGGCGGCAGTTTGCCGGGCGGCGGCGGCGGCGGTAACGCGGGACTCCGCGATCGACTCGCCGCGCAACTGGTCGGCGTGGCGGTCGCGTAAATGTTCCGATTGTTGCACGCCGAGCGCTTCACGTCCGGCATCGCGAACTGCAACTTTTGCCAGAACTGCCGGTCGCCCCATTCGATCACCGTGTTCGTCTTCAGGTAGAGCTTCAGGTCGGGATCGAGGTCGCGCTGCGGCAGATCGCCGGCGACGACGAACACCAGCCGCCGTCTGCGGTCCTTCAGCACCTCGTGCAGCGCCGACTTGAACTCGAAGCGGCACCACTCGTTGTGCAGGAAGTTCTTCGAGAGGACGACGACGGTGCGACAGGACGACTCGACCGCCTCGATGATCGTGTCGGCGACGTAGGCGGACACGTTGAAGTCGCGATAGTGCAGACAGAGGCGGTAGCTCGGCTCGCCGCTCTCGAGGCCGGGCGCGAGCACCTGCGTGACGAACGCCTCGTCCTTGACGCTGTAACTGACGTACGCGTCGAAGAGCCGGTCCTTGTCCTGTTGCTCCTCGAACGCCGTCGTCTTGTAGCACATCCGCAGGCCGCAGCGCGAATAGATCCAGACGCGTAACTCGCGCCGGTAGTAGAACGCGCCGCAAACGATCACGACACTGGCGAGGAACACGCACACGGTCACCAACATCAGCGGCAGATAGTCGTTCAGCGCCTGGCTCTCGACGATCGCGCGCGAGTTCTCCGGGTACGAGGCGGTGCACGTGGTCGCGTTGAAGTCGGCCATGTGCGGCCCGTACGCGCGCGTCACGTTGCTGTACATGCAGAGGATGCGCGGCGCGTCGAGGACCTTCTCGTGGTTCGCCTGGAGCCACGCGCGATACTTCTGCATGTAGTTGCACTCGCACGACCATTGGTTGTCGGCGAGGCCGATCTCGACGAGGTACGGGTTCCGCGCGAATTGCCACACGGCGAACGTGCCCAAGCGGTTGCCGTCGATGCGCAACACCTCGAGATGCTTCAGCTCCAAGAACGTGCGATTGTCGACGTAATGGATCGCGTTCGATTGCAGGTAGAGTTCGCGCAAGCTCTCCAACGTCGCCAGCTCGAAGCCGAGCAACTCCTTGATGCGATTGTTCTCCAAGTGCAAGATCGTCAGGCGCTTGAGGCCGCTGAACGTGTGATTGTACACGGCGGCGATGTTCGAATTGTTCGCGTAGAGGACCTTCAAGTTCTTGCGGCCGATGAACGAGTGGCTGGACAGCTCGCCGAAATTGTTGCCGTCCAAGTAGACCTCGGTCGCGTCCATCGGTATGCGGCCGGGCATCTCGGTGTAGCCCAGATTCGAGCACTCGACGACGTTGGCGGACCACGACTGGTCGTGGTAGCACGTGCAGTTCGTCGGGCACGTCATCTCGCAGTCGCACGCGTCGAAGTCGCAGCAGTGGCACAGCGCGAAACAGTGCGTTTTGTACGTGCACAGGAACTGCGACGATTCCGCCTCGATCAGCGGCAAATAGTTGCTGTCGCGGTTGTACAACAGCTTGCAATAGATGCTCTCGAGGTCCATCACTCGCGGATACTGCCGCAAGTGATCCAGCTTGTTGATGCGTTGCAGCCACTCCATCGTGCAGTCGCATTGAAACGGATTGCCGCCGATGTAGAACTCCGGCAGCGGCTTGTCCGCGTCGACCGGCGTCAACCGCAACGCGTTCAGATCCATGCCGACGATTTGATTCGCGTACAAGTCGACGCGCGTCAAGTTCGTCTTCTTCATGAACGCGTGCGCCTCGACTTTCGCTATCAGGTTATCGTTCAGGAAGAGCAACTCCAAACTGTTCGGCACCGAGGCGGCCGTCACGCGCGTCATCTTGTTGAAACTGGCGTCGAGCGTCTGCAGGCGCACCACGTCCTCCAGCTTGTAGTGATTGCCCAGCTCCTTCACGTTGTTCTTGTGCATGTCGAGCCATTGGAGGTCGCGCGGTATCAGCGCGTAATCGAACCACTCCAACTGATTGTCGGACACGTTCAGCCACAGCAGACTGTTCGCGTTGGCGAACAGTCCGCTCATGTCCGTCAATTGATTGGAATCCAGGCGGATCGCTTGGAGGTTCGGACTCTTGTCGAACGTGCCCGCCTCGATGCGCTCGATGCGGTTCCGCGCCAGATTCAAAATTTGCAGGGCGGGCAGGTCGGCGAACGCGCGCCTGCTGACGTTCACCAATTTGTTGCCGATCAGCCGGAGGCCGTACAGGTTGTTCATGCCGCGGAAGCCCGGCTCGTCGATGGCCGTCAGCAGATTCTCGCCGAGGTCCACCGTCTTCATCAGCCGCATGCCCTTCAACGCGAGCGGTATCGCGGTCAGCACGTTGCCGCTCAGATTCAAGTCCTGCAGACTGGAGCAGTTCTTGAACGCCGCCGGATGGATGCCCTCCAACAGATTGTTATCCAGCGCCAGCAGCGACAGCACGTACAATCCGTTCAGCGAGTACGCGTCCAAATACGTGATTTTGTTGAACGACAGGATCAGCGTGTGCAAATTGTTCATCGGCGCGAACGTGTCGGCCGGTATCGTCTCCAGCGAGTTGCGCTCGAGGTTCAGTATTTGCAGCGTGTAGAGGTCGCGGAAGAACGCCGGGTCCAACTTCGTGATGCGATTGTACGACAAGTTGAGCAAGACGAGCCGTATGAGGCCGGCGAACGTCTCGCTATTGATCCACGCCGTCGTCAGATGGTTACGCGACAGGTCCAGCGCCAGCAGTTGCTCCAGATTCGTGAAGAGGCCCGGCGCCAGCACGCTGATCGAGTTGTTCTGCAGGTAGATCTCCTTGATCGACGCGGCGGCGTCCTTGAACAATTCCGCCGGCAACGCGACTATCTTGTTATGCGACAGATCGACCAATTGCAGATCCTTCAGTCCGGCCAGCGCCTTGTCGGCCACCATCGATATCTCGTTGTTGTGTACGTACAGTTCTCGCAGGCGTCTCAAGACGCTGAACCCGCTCGCCGGTATCAACACGAAATGATTATAAGACGTATCTAATACCTGTATGTCCAAACTGCACGGATGCGCGATCACGTGCTGCTGCGTGTCCGCGCGCTGCTTTTGCTGCTGCTGCTGCTGCTGCTGGTGATGGTGCTCTTCGTCTTGCACGCTCATCAGCGGCTGCGGCGCGCCGGGCGGCGACTTCTCGCGAAAACCGAGATCGCTCACGTCCTGCAACCGGTTCTCGCTCACGTTGAGCGTCGCCAGGTTCGTCAGCGGGCAGAAGATGTTCTCCGGGAACGACCAGATGTTGTTGCAGCTCAGATCCAAACGCTCCAGCTGCTTGACCGGCACGAAACTCTCGCCGGCAAAGTCCAAGCTCATCGCCGGCCAGTCCGTGTTGTGCGTCTTCACCGTCAGGTTGCGGAGATCGCGGAGACCGGTCAACGTGCCGCTCGGCCACTTGCCCAACTTGCACTGCTCCAGCTCGAGCTCGCGCAACTTCGTCAGGTGCACGAAACTCTTGTCGTTCAACGTCGACCGCGACATTATCAGGTCGCTGCAGACGATCCGTAGCGAGGTCGTGTGCTCCGACGGGATCACGCTGAAATTCGTCGTGTCGAACTCGCTGTTGATCGTGCGTAGGTTGCAGGTGAGCGCCACCTCGTCCTGGCCGCCGGTCAGCGCGGTGTCGCGCATCCACCACTGGCAATCGTCCGGCGCCTCGTAGCGTAACGGCTGCGGACCGCCGTCCTCCGTCGGCGACGCCGGCGGATCGTTGCCGCTACCGCAACGCACGCTCGGCACGATCAACAACATCGCCGCCATCGCGGACACTAACAACGACGCGTCGAAACGCATCTTGTCCGCCGTCATTGTTATTAACGCGTACCGCACTCTCCGCATCCTATTCAATCGCTTTCAAACGAATCAGTTTCGAGCATTTCCTCGCGACACCGGACGATCGTTAATTCACACGCGGTCACGGTTAACGAAACTGCAATTTAACACCCAAAAAAAAAACCAAAAAAGAAAACGAAAATCTTAAAGCGAACTAAACAGATTCAATTCAGCCGTCATCTTGCACGAGAACACTCCGTTTTACGTCTCAATCGATCCGATCGCGTTTATTATCTGCTTCAAACGAGCGAATCAAAGTGCGAAGCGTTGAGGAAAAGACCGACGACGAAGGCTTCGAACTCGAACAACCATCCACCACGACCGGAGGGTGGCTGCCAACTGGCGTTCGCATCGCTCCGCGCTCGATTCATAAGCTAACCGTGCGCGCTGTCTCTTGAACTGGTCCGATCGAACACGAGGCCGCACGAGATGGGCGTCTGGACGCCTTCGCCGTAGAGGAATTCTTCTCCTTTTTTCCTCGGCTGCGCTTCTTCTAGTCGCTTCTTCGTCATCTTCACTACCGTATTGGCGATGGCCGGCACAGAGCGAGACGGAGAGGCGAACTAATTCGTTAGCAGCGGCTACAAATTCTTAAGTAAACTGCTAACTCACCTTTTATCGAGTTAAATCTCCATTTTCTCCGTAGGCCCCCGCGTCGCGCGTTTCCATCGGCGTGCGGACGACTGGAAAATAAACTTCTTCGCCTCGTGTACGGAGCGCACCGGCTGATGTTAGCGCCGATAGTGGGCAAAAGTCGATGGGAAATTTTATTTCGCACTTTTTGTTTCTCAAATTTATCGCAAATTGGTGAGAGAAATTGACCAATTTAACGTTTATATCGCTTTTATTTTAATTGCAACGAAAGCCACTTAAAACGCAAGAACTTTGGTTCTTCGCTTACGATAATATCCCTTTAACGACGGGGTTCAAAGGACCGCTTATGACGAAGTTCGAAGTTAGTTCTTGATTTGGCAAAAGCTGCCATTGACGTAAATATGCGCCTGAAAGGTTGCTCTGTTCTTTATGCAACTTTATCGATTAAATGCAACATCAATTTGCGAATTAATAAGGTCAAATATGAAAGATCTTAATGATGACATCGTAAAAATGACAAACCTTAGCATTGGTGCTAAAATAAATGCTAAAAGATTTGAGAATGTCTTTAGATTGCAACAATTAAGACAATAAAATGCGTGTCCGAAAAGTTATGAGAAGAGTCAAATAATATTGGCCCCGTTCAGATTGAGCCGCGCGAAAAAAGTTATGCACAAATTGCGGTGCAAATGATGCAAATTTGTAAAAAAATCAAATAAATATTCCAAATTTCCATGATAACCAATCATTTGTCATTATAAGCATTTCAATCATATTTCTCATGATAAGTCTCATGGTTATTACTTTGAAGAAAGTTTAAACTCCAAACACATTTGTAATCCTCTTGATCTTTTCTTTTATTCCTAGTTTCGTTGTCTGTTGTTAAAATACAAGAACTAGCAATTGTTCGGTTCTGTTAGTTTTGCGAGCGGACGATGATTAATTAAGTTAAAATACGACGGCTCTATCCGAGTTTTGTTGTATTTGTGCTACAATTATGACGTGTAGTAGTTTAGTAGCCCTCGGGAAAACTTTAACGCAAACTTTTATCATACGACACAATCGTTATTATTAAGTTGCAAATATTAATATATCACTCACTCACTACTACACTTTAATGATAATAACGATAAGAAAGTTTGCGCGAATTCGCGATTGCTCGCATTTTTAATTATAATTAACACGATATCCAAAGTAATAAACTTTAATTTATCGATCGACGCGTTCGTACGATGCGAGTAAATTTGTCGAAGTCGGGCATTATTTAATTCGTTATTATGATTATAATAAATTATGCAATATAACAAATACGTGTCAGTCTAGCGTGAACGAATGAATGATTATGCAACAACAATGGTAAATGGCATTAAAATAAAAACCGTTCGCAAAAAAAAAATAACAGAATTCCAATTTTAATCAGCCTTCAATCCACGCATCGGTTAAAGTATGAAATATTATCATTCCGGTCCGCAAAGCCGTGTTAAATTAACGAAATTAATTCACTCATTCGTTAATTAACAAACGATATTTATACTAAACGCACATTTTGTCGTTCGATAATTACCATTTAAGCTTCAAATCGATTTCCCTACTCGTCGAACAATTCGGTTAATTATTGTCCTCTTCGAAGGAAAAGCCAAACAAACTCTAAACGCCAGATAATCGTTGGCGAAGCCTTCAACTTCTTACGCAACTTATGACCCGTGACGAATGCAGCCGACATCTGGCCGAGATGGATTTAAATATCGCCTGACACTTTAACTAAATGACCATTAACACGAAGAACACATGTAAAATGGAGCACGCCCTCGAGTGTCGCATTACTCGTTCTCGCAAACGTCGAGATATAATGAGTGCAGGAATAGGTCTCGGATGACAATCAAATCCGACTTCCTCTTCGTTTGGAAACACATTTCGCGTTCATTTAGACACGTGTCTATGGCATAAATCAATTGGAATCAGAAATAAATTGGTCTTCCTTAACTCTGCCACCTCGCACACATACCAATCGGCGAGATGATGGAGGCATTATTAAAATTCGCCGTCAAGAATCGGATCGAAAATTGCCGTCTCCCATTTACATTTTATTGTAGTGCATTTGCTAATTTCAATATGGAAAGCGAACGAGCCGGATAAGAAAAGTAATAACTAAAGTGAATGTCAGTGAAATAATTTATTGTTATGGAATTTTTCCTTAAACTACCGGCGAATAGAATTAAATTTTCCGTTCGCGTGGCACGAAGCGTTTTTTTTTTTCGTTAATATTTTAACATTGACGTTTATTTATTGGATGGAAAATTTAACTTTTTACAATTAAAAAAAAAAAGGTCTTTGGATTATCGCACGTTTTTCCAAATAAGATTCATCTCCCACAATTATCCACGATCGCCGAACTCTTTTAATTAAACCGCCTTTTTAATGAGCGTTGAGCAACGATCGAATAAAAATAATCGATTGAATTAAATCCGATTTCAGTTTCGAAGCGCGCTTATCTCGATTCGAAACCTTTCCATTCGATTCACATTACGAAACAGATCGATGGCACAGATGGAAAACAAACGGGACGAAGGAAAGAATTTAATCTTAACAATTTCATAAACGATTCGAACGGAATCAATTAAGGATCGATTAATTAATTATCGATATAATATATCTTAATTGGATTCGAGCAATGATCGAGTCGAAATGTAAATAATGGATTAATAATCATTTGAGAGCAGCGAGAAAGACGTCGGGAGAAAAGTTAATGAGACGAGTTTAAACAAATAGAATTCGGGAAGGAAGCGTATTGAGAAGAAAGTGGATTAGGTCTGATTGGATTGAATCGAATAACAAATGACGAGTGGAAGAGGAAAAAGTGGGCGAAGCAAACAAAATTAAATTGAAGAGTTAGCATTATAAAAAAGCGCGGATAATAACGAGAGCTTCAACCTTGATTAACTAATTGATCTCGATGCGTTCGTCTTCCCTCGTAGAAACAATCGACTTCAAATTGGACGATAATTTTCGCTACGTCAATGCAGACGATTAAATTCCTCAAAGGGTTCGGACTTTCGCAATTTAATGACACCGGAATCGTCGAATTGGGGAAACCGTCACTTTCTGTAAGAGCGTTTAATGCTTCGCGTGCGCCAGTTAACATTTTTCGGAAAAAGCTTCTTATCCAAAATTTGCTTTTCGAACGCGAAAACTCCAATCCCAACGGTGCCATACGTTCATTTTATGCCCATTAACGCATCACGACGCGGTTCTTTTCCTCCGTCTTTCTCACTCGCCATCGCTGTTGTTCTTCCAATATAAATATGTTTCGTTTTAATTTTCCGGTACGTTTACGTACACGTATTAAGCTCCTTCTTTCTCATCGTCTCGGCGAAAATGGATCTTATTACTTCTCCACGTTCTTCGCCATGATTCACGTTGTTGATGCGGCCGTTGTTGAAGCCATGACGGAGTTATTCTTGTAGCATTAAATTCTCGCCGTTCCTCGCGCAATAACTTTATCTCCACGAGCCTTCGTCGCCGTTGCTTAGCGCAAAAATTCGCCACCCTTTTTGGATTTATATGCCGAATAAAAAATGAATTATGTCGGCAATTTCTAACGTCCCGCGAGACCGCGGCAACGCCAGCAATGGATTGCTCGCCATTCTGCGTTCGAGTTCGTCTAGCCGAGATTAGATGCGAGCATCAAAGGAAATTAATCGAAGTACTCGCGAAAATTACCCTCGTGCGCTTTATTTACTTGCCTCTTTAAGGTTCATTCATTTGTCGCCGTTTTCTGCGCCCTTCGACGTTATTTATCCCAATTTGACCAATTTCTCCCTCGCCAACGAGCAGAAATTTTCTTTTCGTGCAGGAATAAAAGCGGCTTTATAAAGTCGCTGGATAATAATTAACAAACGCGAGAGTTTTCTTTCGCGTTATCGTCGTCCACTTTCTTCGTCTCGATTCGTTTCTTCTTCTTCTTATTTAAGTCGAAATTAAAAAGAAGCTTACTCGCAGCAAATTCGAATCGCGAAAGAAAATTAATTAATATAAACACAACTTTATGTTAGTGTTTGAAGAGCAGCGAGCGAGCGAGCGAACGAACGAACGAACTCTCCCCTCATTTAAAATGTAATTAAAATTACTTTATGTAAAAGGCGACGGGCAAGATTACGGCAGAAACGGCGAGACAAAGCGAGAGAAAAGTACGAAAGAGCGAAAGAAACGAAATTAAAAGTGGAAATTGATGAGGAACGAATTGGAAACTTCTATCGCAACTTCTCAGCTCTCGAACATTGGCTCGTTGCAAAATATTACATTCGCTAGAATTTGGCGAACAAAACGACGTCAAATTCGAAAGGAACTTGTTTAAAATGCGTCCGGGCGATAATCATGAAGCGTGCAAACGAAAAACTGCGCCATCGCCAGCTGTGTCGGCCCATTTCTTGCGTTGGCCAGCCATCGATCCGGCGGTGTCCCGTCGCGATTACCTAATTTAATTCCAGGCCCCCACAAAATGTACGAAACGTTTCTACATTTGACGTTTGCTTCTTGATAGATTAGCTCCTTTAATAATTCGAATTTAACAGAGACGAAGAAATAACGGCGGAGGAAAGGAACATATTTGGTGTACAACTTTGCTCGTGCCGTTTTCCTACAAATGGTCATGCCGTAACTTTGGGCTTCTGTCAACATAACACCACCCACACATCAGTCGATTTGTGTCTGCACCATAAAGTTATTCCCGCTTGAAAATGTCGATTTATGAGCCAATTGCTCGTCATTTACGTGAAGTTTTAATTTTCTTCTTCGGTATGAAGAAATATGCGGCGGAGGCTCATCAAATGCTCTCAAGTTTTTGCAATAGGACATTCGCACATTGGCCGAAAGATGGGAGAAAGTAGTGGCCAGCGCTGGACAGTACTTTCAATCATAAAGGAAAGTTGTACACCTACTAGGAAGACGAATCTCTCTCCCATTGAACGCGTTCGATCTTGCTGCAAAAGTTCGTCCCTTTATTCGCATAGCACTAATCCAATTATTTTGCACGCCGAAAACATTTCGTCGAAAAAGCAGGGGGAAACAAGTCCCTTGTAAAAACGAGCGATTCGCATTCTTCGCCGGATGTATCATAGAAAAGGGCCCTTTTTTCCGCTAGGCAACCAGTACTGAATAAAGAAACGGTTGAATATACGAACGAATTAAAGGAACATCCATCGAAATCGGCCGCAGAAACGAAAAGGGACCCTTTTCCTGCGCCCTCAAAGCGTCCCACGTCAATCTCCTCGTCGGTGCCTCCTCCCCAGAAGATTACGATTACACGCTCGAATCGAACCCGATCCACGGCCTCGTGTTCATCATCCGTCCATCCATCCGTGCCGCGGCCCGTCTTGTAATTTCCACCGGTTTAACATACACTAATGCGAAACCTCATTGACTAAACATCATCGAATTTGCTTATGATCGCTCTCGTTTCCTTCACAGTTCGCTTCGCTTTCGTTCCACTCAAAGTCTTAAATTGCTTACCAAAAACAAAAAGAAGAAGAACACTCGAAAGAGATTATTTGCAAGAAGCAAAGCGAATTTTTTGCGTCCGTACATGAGTCGCATTGTTGAAATTAATTGCGGACCATAAAATGTTCTTCTTGTGGCTCCGTTTGCATCGATTTTCTTTTCGATTCTTCGCCTGAAAGAAGAGAAACGAATCGCGCTCGCGTCGCCCATTTCGTCTCGTTCATCTTCTACGTCTATCCGCCGGTTATTGTTGTTGTTCTCCTTCGCCCTGTTTCTTTGCAAGCGCGCTCGACATTTCGTTACGTGCAATTTACTCGCGAGGGCTCCGCGCGTCTGGCGCACGAAGATAGCGACGGCCTTAAATTATTTTCTCGGCGTATCGGTTCTTCTCGCTCGGCGTCTCGATCTTTTTCCACATTGTTTTTGCTCCTCTCCCCGAAGGGCGAACAGAACAAGATGGTGTGAGAAAGGGCGCCAGAGAGGGACGGGCAAGTGTGATGAATAGCGTTTGCGATAACGGCGAGAACGGTTCGCAATACAGTCCGGCGTATGACGTTACGCGAATCGGTCGTTGGAAATGTGGCGAGGACTTTTGCGATCGCTTCCTCGCCCTCGACCGTTTGTCACGATTAACCGTACCGGCCCGGAAAAAAGCGGGCGATCCGCAAAACTTATCGCGTATTATCGTTTCGCAAACTGATTCCAAACCGGCGCATCCACCAAACATTCCTCCTCAATCTGCCGTCACCTATCGTCGGTCGATCGCCCGCTCGGCCGCACACCTGACGCATCGCCGTCGACGGCTCGTCGGGAACAAGTCGCCCGGTAGAAACGGTTGCGACGCTCTTCCGCTTTCCGCGGCATTCCGCCGACCCAAATGTAAACGGTCTGACGACGATTTATGCGCTAGCGTTTCCAGGCCATCCGCATCATCGTCGACGCGACTTTATCGTAGATCATCGCCTCGTGCCCACGTCGTCTCCATCGGTTTCGATTTACGAGTTTAATTAGGAATTGGGTCGTCGATCGGCTCGATTAACTTGTCGCCGACGGTTACGACGTAATTCGCCATGTTCGCCGCGATTTTAATTGCGGATCCGTATCTGCAAGAGGCCAACCGAAGAAGCGAGGAGCGTTACAATAACGAGCCCGTTCGAGGCTTCTTGCGATAATTAATAAGCACGTCGTCGTCGTTGTTATTGCTGTTGCGGACGCGTTTGTTTGTTGGGAAGTTAAATTGTTTGGACGACGAGAAGCGAGATCGGCGAACAATGCGCTGCAGACGAAGGAAAAAAGTGATAATAACGAAGTGCCTTGATGATTGCGATTACCTCGATGAGGATGATGGCGGGTGTAAGGCTGACGAAGACAACGACAGCAATCAAAGAGATGCGTTAACAATGAGACGCGAGAGGAACAAGGATGAATTTTAATAATGATAAAACTATTAATGCCTACCATCTGACAAGGCGTCGTTAATAATGCAGGTGCTGCTCGCCACTTCGTCCGAACTCTTCGGCGCAAGAGAGAAAGACGTTGTCGACGATGGGAGGTGTTAATTCTTCGTTCCTCTGTTCTTCTTTTATTCCCAGAACGAGAAAACAAGCCCGGTACCGTATCATTAAGTTTAATGCGACGAAACGAGGGCCACATACGATATAATGATAATCATCATCGCCTCTTGTCGAAAAAAACGGTTAAATCTTCGATACGAGAACGACAACAACAGCAACAACAGGCAGGACTTTCCCAATTAGACCGCCGCAAGAACGGAAAGAAAGTTACAAACGCGACGATTCCATTTATAAAATGCCACAGAATTAGAGAACCGTACAGACCGACGATTTCATTTAAATAATAACGAGCGCGATGACACTGTTAATTACCGGCAACCGGTTGACGGACTCACGGAGGCGTTAAGCAGTCGTCGGTTCAGTATTCTCTTTTCTCGGCTTCTTATTTTCTCGTTTTTCAAAATGCTGGAAAAGCTTCCCCGTGGAACACGCGAGGGCGGAAGTGAGCTTCATATTGCACTTTTAACGAGTTACCTTTTTCATTTGCAGGAAGAAAAGAAGCGAAACGGCGAGAAGAACAAAGAGGTCGACGAATTCTCTTAGCGGCAAAGAGTCGAAATGCTACGTAAGTGAAGAGGAGGGAAGTAAACGGCGTCGAATGAGATATGCAAAAATGCCCCCCTTTCCGCCGTCTTCTACTCTTACAGAGTAAATTAAAATTTAATATCAAAGAAAAGAGGCAGAAGGAAGCGGAAGATGGGGAAATTGTATCCTCTCAAGTGTTGGGTATTATCTTTGCCAGCCTCGTCTGCGTCTTTCTGACGGTAAAAGACGGCAATGGAAACGGATCGAATTAGCTTTCTTTGCGTTCCTCATTAAACTTGATTTGTTTATCCGAATTACTTTCCTGCGCTCGGTTTTTGTTCTTCATTCCGACGCTTTTTTCGCATCTTTTCGAGCCTTTAGAACAAAATTAATTTCCATTCTCTTTGCTCTCTCGCGATTTTTAATTCGTTTACGCACGGATAGCAAAAGACAAACAGGCAACTCGTGAACTTATTTAAAACCTCTTCCATCTCAATTTTTTAGACGAAGTGCCTCTAATTTACAAGAAAATACCAACTTAATGCCACTCCTAACGTCTGTTAGATTTAAGAACACGTTTACAAATGGTCCGATTGTTGTTCATCGTTAATCTACCCCAGCTTCTTCATTCCTACTTTCACCATTCGGTCGCATCTAATTATGTAACATCGAGGGGTTCCTCCGCTTGGGTATTAAGCAAGTCCCACAAATACCACTTAATTTCCATCCATAACTCGTTGGATTACGAATGGAAACTCGAAGAAATAAATCGGAATTAACGGGCGAAGAGAAAGAGGACGCGAAGAAATCCATTTGAATCCAGTCAATAAGCAAATTTCGCAACGAAACGTCTCTCGAAACTTCAACGGCCGCTAGTTTATCGCGCGGCCGGGATATTAACCCAGTTTCGCAGGTGAGAGATGGATGACATTTGTACGAAGTGTAATTGAGAGAAACGCTCGAGCACTAGTCGTGGATGGAAATTGCTCTTAACCCATTGTACCGCGGAGATTGTTTCGGTTTAGTTCGCTTATAAGTTACGCCCTTAACGAAGACGTATGTGAGTGCGCCCCCATCCGAACGAAACCTTATGTAACATTGACAATTTATATGACGAGAACGTCCA
The DNA here is from genome assembly GCA_963695495.1 of Hololepta plana. Classification (NCBI taxonomy): domain Eukaryota; kingdom Metazoa; phylum Arthropoda; class Insecta; order Coleoptera; family Histeridae; genus Hololepta; species Hololepta plana. The sequence continues at coordinate 655,912 of OY968839.1, read as the reverse complement.
ATTGTTCCCCGGCACCGACGTTATTAACGGACGACAATTTAGCAATTTGATTTAAATAAATCGCCTCCGCGGTTTATCGGTTTCTTTATTAACCGCATATTAATCACCGGTGAAGTTTGATCTAATTGAATCGTAAATTGGGGCACGCTTTTATTGGATTTGCAAGTGGACGGGATTTTGGCGTGCAAAAGTCTTAATTCGTTTGAAGATCAAATCAGTTTCTGATAGGGGCAACAAGTGAAAATTAATGAGCAGATTTCTCAGCGGATAATCACTGGTGAAGTTTGATCCAAATGGATTGTAAATAAGGCCAGAAACTAAACTAAAGAGGTTATATGACCATTCCGTGATTTTAATTAAAATTTCGGCTTTGATTTGATACGTTTGCTCGATTTTTGCACGAAGGAAGCTTCCCTTAATTAAAGTCGCCCTTAGCGATAATAAACAAAATCATATAAAACAACAATTACTTTTTCAAGTAGGAATTGAGGATCTGCCCACAAAAAAAATATGATAAATTGCAAATTCGCAATTGATCTTCTAAATAAAATCTTAAAAAGTCACTAGAGAAATCGAATGGATATAAATCATGTGCTGAAAAGCGAACTAATTCCCATTTCCAACCAATAAAATATCAATAATCTGCTCATTCTTCGATAGTTCGAGAGCATTGTCAAACGATTTGTTGTTGTTGTTGTTTGCTGTTAAGTTCATTTTCTTACATCTCACCTTCTGGCGTTTTTGCACAATAACTTTTTAACAGAATTCGTTTCGTATTAGCCAATTGGAAATTTTATGACGTTGCAATTGGATGAAGAATGAGATGTTGCGAGGGAATAAAAGGAAGACTAGAAGAATGAAATGGAACGAGAATGGGAACCCGAAGTGAAAAGGTGTCTGCCTGCTGTTCCTCTGATTGACTGCGTGCCCGCTTCCTTGCAGAAGAATTATTGCTCCTTTTCTTTATTTAATTTTTTCTTTCTGTGCATATTACAGCGTTCTCCTCGGCTCGATCCTCTTCTACCTGACGTTCGCTGGAAATTGGACGTTTCCTTTTTGAAATTATAATGGAAAGAATAAACTTTTATTATAGTTACCTTTAGTATTATCATCATCGTCGTCGTTAAGCCCGGTCCACTTTTATCTTTGTTTGCTCGCTATTATTATATTCTCTACCTACGGTCCATCCCCAAACTATTTCCATCTACGTTCAATTGATGAATGAGGAACACCTATACAATGTTAGTAGATGGCCTCTTCAGATAGGTTTTATGTCGAAACCATATGTTGTGACCCGCTTCCTCAATACGATCATTTTCTATCATTTGCGAAATGCCTACGAACAATGTGCGATCATTCATTCGCAATAAAAACCGAATAATTCTTAGGACGCGTTTTTCCGGGCAACCGCATCTTTTGTATAACAAATCTCGAACCAGAAACAAAACGCAGCGAAGCCAAACAATTTTTCTCCGGCGTCTTCTCCGCACCTCTTCGCCTTGTTTATTAGTAATTTCTTTCCGTCTGGGCACCCGCAAATAACATAATGAGACCGGCCAGTCAGTCAGTCAGTTATCTTTTTCCTTCTCCTTCATCATCCTCGTCGTCGTCGTCATTCCGGCAACCGTAATAACAGTAATAAACGACCGAGAGGAGTTATTGGTAGTCTCGTACCTTTCGGCCTTTCGGCACCTGCTTAACTCCAAGAACAAGTTCACGGCTGCCCAATAATAATGATAATAACACCTCGTCTTTATCGCGTCCAAATCGGCTACGTGTAAATAATAACGATCGAGAGGAAGAATTGGTGTTGAGGATGAGATACAAGCGACCTTGGAGTCGCGTAGATGTTTCGTATCGGGCGCGAAGGCGCATTTTTCGATTAATCTTTGCGAATATTCAGCAGAATTTCGGTTTCGATTAACATTCGACCGGATTGTGATGGAAAATGTTGCTCTATTGGTCGGTGGAATGTGGCAAAAGACGTGACGGAGAAAGACGTGGAGGATGGAAGCGAATGAAAGATTGGCGAGCCAAAATTTCTTATAGTGGAGCGGAATATAAGTTGCAAAGTTGCAGATTCTGCGAAGATGTATTTGGTAATAATGGCAATAGAGATATGTGTGTTTCTTTAATATATTCCAATAACGCGAAATTTGCTAGCTCGTTCATTCGGGACCGTAAAGAAGTTAACGTTATTATTAGAATATTCTGCGAGCGAGGCAGGCGGGCAAATTTGCTACTTTATTGCAACATTTCTGCACGCTTCTCGCTCTCTCTCTTTATATCCCGCTCTCTCCATCTATTTCGCGTACCATCTCATTATTATCGTCGTCCTAATGGTAGCATTACTACGGAATAATTTGAATTTTTATTAAAATTACTCGGCAATAATTTGGAAAACTGCTTAATAACACGTTATGGATACGAGAATTTTCTTCTTTCCAACCGAGAGGATCAAGAGCCGAACAATTTTCAACTCTTTATTAGTTTCGATCCGTTTGAATTACATGAATTTTTTGCGTCAATTAATAATCAAAAAAAGGAAGATTCGCCTAACGACTCCCGTGTTTGCGCAACAAATTGATGTAAATATTGCAAAATTAAATGTAAACAATCGTCCGGTATATAATTAAAATTATTTATTACGAATAAATAAATGATTAATGATCGGGCGCGCGGGAACCGCGGGAAGGAGGAATAGTGCGATTGTTAATTTTTCGCGAACGGCGGTCACAAGCGATCGCGCAAAAACGCTTCTTTTCACTTTGCACAACACGCCCGGACAATCCGGCATGTAAACAAACAATCCGGTTTTTCGCAATCATTTATTCGCAATAGGATACGTTCGCATTCACGTTGTTTAGTTCATTAATTTCGAACATTTTCGTTTTAATCGCTAACGTTTCGGTATTCTGCCAATTTTTTGTTTGAAATTTGCAATCGTTTTTTTTTTGCGTTATTCGCTTTTATAAATAAATATGCACAGCAGCAGCAACTATTTAGCGCAGATGAATTGTATATTAATAACAATGATAATGGAGAATGCGGGCTCCTCCACCAAAAAGCGAGCAACAACAGCAACATTTGCAAACATTTGCGAAATGCTCGGCTTCTCTTTTTGCAGACAAGGCTCGGAGTAACCGAGGAAAAGAGCGGATCGTTCGTAAGAGAGCGTAATGATAATAATAAAATGTTTATGTAAAACTCTATCTGGTGATTTATTCGCAACGGTTTCCCTGATTTATGTCAAATAATTAATTTAATTTTGCAAATACACAAACGCACACACGCATCCATCGGCTGAATCGCACGCCTGCGAAACGGCAACAACAAAAAAAACCGCGCACACACACACAACATTTTGCCCTAAAATCATGCGAAATTATTGAACCTTCGATGATTTATTCGCCATCGTTCTATCCCGTTTTTTGCTTTTGTTGTTGCTGTTGTTTTTCGTGCGCAAATTTTATTTGCAAATTACAATTTACCATATTTCGTTTAAAATATTCGGTTGATATTGTTATAATATTTGTACGTTTCCAAACGATTCGTGTCCTATTCATAACGATACGCATGTTTTATTGATACAAAGTTAATGTTTTTCATTTTATTACGCGTCCAAACAATGACGTTTTTTTTTTATTTCGGGAAAAAGTCCGCCTCTGGTTTAATTCCGTGCCCATTACTAGCCAGACAACGGCGCGAAACGTACGAAAGGACGTGGAAGAGGAAAATCATAATTATTCCGTAACAATAGCGTTTGGGCAATATAAACAATTTTTCCTCGCTGCCTTTCTTCACAAATTACTCGCGTCCTATTTGCCGCTTCTTAAGAAATACGCGAGCGAAAGAAGGAAATTTTCCAACTTAACGCAGCAGCGGATCTATTGTTGACAGAAACTGAAGGAAGCAATTATATAACATCTTTCTGTCGGGGAATTATTTTGTTGATAAAAGAAAGACGCGCGCGGAGCGAGATAGAGGACAATTAACATTAACAATGGACATTCTCGCTATTATTAATAAAATTTCGCCTTAAGGAAATTGCCCTGCAACTTGCAATAATTTTAACATTAGCGCGAGGTGCAAAAAAAGACAACGTTTCGGAGCCGAATGAAAAGAAATCACTTTCAACGTGTACCATCTTGCCGCTGGAGATTTTCGTTTCGCTTCCGCGGCAACAAAAAGTCCCATTATTAGATTTCCCGTTTTAATTCGTTGCTCTGCAAACGCATTCGAAGACAATCTGCTCCCCGTTTCGCAACCTCGTCCCGCTCGCCTAATCAATGAATGAATAAATGAATGGCTCTTTGGAGTTTAGTCAGTTATCGGGGACGAGACGAAGACGAGAGAAGAAACGCGAGTGAATGTAAAATAAACCAATTTCGAAAGTAGATAAGACGTCGAACAAGGGAAAAAGTGCTTCTGTCTCGATTTCGCTTTATTAACGCGAGATTACTACGGCTCGTCCGCCGGTAGTTTTTCCCTTTTGTTTGTTCTTCCTTCCCTCGCTTCAATTTGTCGCACTGGGACATCGAAAAGAGAAAAAAACTGAACGATAATAACGAACAAAGTTTATTAATTAAAGGTAGTACACGGGCGAAACTATGAGCACAGGTAAGTCGAAACAATTAGACGCACCGTAATCGATATTGAAATTTATGAGCGAAGTTTTAAATTATTATTGTTAATAATTATCGCCGCGAAACGAGACTGACAGTGAAAACGAGGCTTTTGCCCGACTTTGCCCTTTCGCGAGATTAATATCGGTGTCGCAGTAAAGTTTAATTAATGATAACAGACGCGAAGAAGTACGATATAACGGTCGGAGAAGGGGAAGAAGGCTTATCGTATAATAACAGCGAGTTGAATAAAATTTATATTGTGCGAAAGTTTCGCGTAGTTTCACAACGCGCCCCGAAAGTCTTCCAAAGTCAAACGTTTGGCGACGATCTCTTCCAATTTGCCCATCAATCGATAAACAACAATTCGGTTTGTTCGAAGAAAAAATGCTCGCACTCGTGCAAATAATAATCCACGCGATTGTAGGTCGGCAAATGAATAGAAGTTGGGCATTTGCAGTAAATAATAGAGGTACGTCACCGTGGGTTTTCTGCATCGCGCGATGATGGATGGATTTCATTTAGTCGAGCAATCCCTCCGGTTCGTTACATTCTTTTATTTATTTCCACGTGGCGCGAAGGGCAGAGCGATAAAGCGAGAGATACTAATAAAAGCAAACGTAAAAACGAAACAATTACTACTGCAAATTTGCCGTGGTTATCGTCCCTTTGCTTTCGCCATCGCTCGTCTTCGCTCCTCTCGCCACACTTTTTTCCGCGTTGTATTTTTTAATTTCCTCCTCGTAGCAGATGTTGTTTGTTGGATGTTATTAATAATGATCGTAATAAGAAAGGACTTTTCTCGTCTGCAGCGAAGAAAAAGTTTGCTCGCCGTTGGACCAATAAATTTTTGCACGTTGCGATTTCTAGGATTCCCCAGAAGATTTCGAATTCGTCGTCGTCCAAACTTAAAACGTCCACGTTTCGACTGAAAGGATCGTGCAGTTGCAGTTGCTCTTGAAACGTAGACGCATAAATATGACAACGCGAACGGTCCGTATATGTTATTTCCGGTTTTTGTTGTACAAAAATAGATGGAATTTCGTTCGAGATCGTGCCACGACGTCTATCGCGTTTACATGAAACGCAAAAACGATTTTCGTCCTCACGTTTCACTTTCGATCGTGATCTCCGCTCGATGTTTTGCTCTCTTTCGTGGGCAACTCTCCATCCCTTTCCACTCGTTTCATTGGGGCCGGCGAGGAAAAATATGATTTTTCATGGTTGTGGATGGTTAAAGAACCATTTCTTTCTTTTTGCAACTTCTTCGTGGAAACGTAACGACATGCATAAGTTGGTGCATTTTTCCTTTCGATATGCCACAATAATGGCTCGCTAAACGCATTCTTTTTCAATTGCAAACTTTTCTCCTACTTTTTGCATTCACATTTTTGCTGCCGGAATATTTATTATTCTTCCGTACAATGGTGACAGATTTTTTAAAAATATTTTGCTTGTGGGTCGACGATGACAATAAAGAGTATTTGAATACTCGAGTAAAATGCAAGACGAAGATGAGCGAGATGCAATTTGGCTCTTTATGATAAGAACGTGATGTGGCAAACCGGGTCAATCGGTTCCTGCGAAAAGTGGGTCGTCGCCTTAAAAAGAAACTTTCATTCTAATACTTTGTTGATGCAGTCGACGAGGCAAAAAGAGACTGCAAAAGTTGGTCCTTTCGAAACGGAGTGATTTGCATAGGAAAGCGCCTCTTCCTTGCAAAGAACGCGGAACATACCGTCGATCCCAATCTACCGCCATAATCCGGGAGGGAGTATAAAGCCACGTGGACGACGCGGTAGATTGCGGAGAGCAAATTTGTATTAATCAATTTCTTTGCGAATTAACCGACGAGCGGATGGACGATTGTTTAGGTTAAATTAATTTAAAACCGATCAGATTTACGTATGGGAGCGCCGCCACCGACAGGGACGGACCGATGGAGAACGGGAAGGAGATTTTATTAATGCAGGCAACAATGTTTGTCGACAACTTTCCTAATTTCCCGTGCCCGGAATTTTAGCCAAACAACGAGACCTTTTTCGCCGGACAGGAAACGTATTCAGCGGGAAAGGGAGAGATGATAAATAAAATCAAATTTTAATTAGGACCTTCCTAATATACTATAAACACTTTTTGGCAATTTCGCAAAACGATTCACGTGTATCCGTTAAAAATCCGACGAAAATCTCTGCTCGTTTGCTGCGAAATTGTTGAAACTCGCAGAATGGTAATAAACATCAAGGAAACGCGCCTCCTTCTTCCCGCACTTGTTTATTATGGATTTGCCTTCATTAATTTCGCTCTAGCGAATTTTCATTGCTAATTATACTTGCTCGACTTGTGTCTACACTACGATCTGCTAGACGAAAAAGTTTATGCTTTCATTAATTTCATCCTCACTTATTTCCCTCTATGTTCCCTTCGTCAAGAACAAAAAAAAGGCGCTTAATTAATATTTATTTCCGTCTACCACGGCGAAAAGAATAGGAGCAGCACCTTACCTGCAAGCGAATTTTCTTGAGATTTATGTAGATTTAAGCGCAAAAAAAGGGAATTAACGCAGAAACGGTAGAATAAACTCGCGAATAATTTATAAGCACTTCACGGATAGAGGGAGAGCGCGATGGGCGGCGGAAAAGTGACGGTAGACAGCGGCGCGAGTAATGAAATGAAGACACTGCGCTTCCTAATATTAATTATGAACGCCTAATTACGGTGGGTAATATTAATTACGTCGACGTTATGACAAATTTGTACGTGGAAAAGAATTCCTTTCTTCTCGCACTACTCCGTGCGGAATCGAACAAACCGGTGCCAACGGGAGGAGGCGAAGAGAAGGCGAAGGGGCGAGACGGCCAAAGACACTCTATAAACTGTATTATCCGATGATTTATTAGGGCCATGTGGCGTTCAAGTATTCGTAACTTTAGAAAAATCTGTCCTCTCTTATTCCAGCGAGGCGAGCGAGCGTCGAGAATCCGTTTGAAGTGACGATAATTAAATCGAATCTCGTTTGTTATTATCGTAATAATAATCCTCCAGTTGTTTCATGTGAAATTAAACGCCGCGACCCCGCAAGCAAAAGCCTTCCTCTTCTAGCTGCTGCTGCTGATAAATCAGCTCTTCAAACTGACTTCGAGATATTTCTAAAGTCGTTGCGATAATGGCGTTTTCTTAATGGAACTCCGGGGCTGTCGTTTCCTCGTTGAGGAAGACGTAGCTCTTTCGCTTTGATATTTTTTTTTGTTGCGATAAGAAGCATTGTAAGTACGTGTATCGGATAATGCTGCCCCGTTTCATATCGCCTTCGAGAATGTAAAAAGATCGATCGCGTTTCGTAGTCGAATGAGGCGAAAACCGTTTCGCAAACTATTCGCTTGTAATGTTTAACTGTTAGCTTCAGAAACAAATTCGTAAAGCGCACTTGAATCATTCACTTTTGCCAACTGGAAGTAAGTTTATTAATTCCCGAATTTTGAATCGCGATTCCTTATCTCAAAAGGTTCCACAGCGGTTCCACCGCCCTCGGAAAATCACTAAAACAACTCCGAAAGGATAAATTTCACGTCGTTTTAATAAACTTCGCTTAGGATTTGATAAGGAATTTAAGAGAGCAATAAAAATGCATTCAGCATAACGCAGCAAGAATCAGTTTCCGGTGTGTCCGGAAGCGCGCCATATTGCAAAATATTTTTACGTCCCGAGGGAAAACGTTCCTTTATCTAAAACATCTTCCGAGCTCGTACTATTGGGGACATCCTGTAAAAGCTGACAGAAGAGAGAGTTTTGCTCTCCGCGAGTAAACTCGCGCAAATTCCTCTGTTATTTTCTTTTCCATTTCTAAATCTGCACGTTTGATTTGGTTAGAACAATCTTTACTTCGTCATCCTACCGATGCAGATTTCATTGTGCTTCGACCATTAACATTTATCAGACTACAGTCGGGGCGAAAAGTTCCTGCTGGCTATAAGCATTTTTAAATCTTCTCCGCGTGTACGGACGGTTTCTAATGCTTTCATTTTGTCGTTCATTAATAAACGTTTCGTTTCGCTCTTTTCCACGGTAAAAAAAAAAGACTCTTTTCTAATCGCGTTTTGTGCTACGTTTGCTGCCGGAGCCCCCGCCGCACTTAACTGCTGCTGATGTTGCCGTAGCTTTTCAAATATTTGCCTTTCTCATTTACCCATTCGCCGTCTCTCGTTCACTCACTCATTCCCGTCGTTCCTCTTCGTAATTCTGGATGCAATAACAAAACATTTCGCAACAGAAATCCGTTACCATTAATAACGAAATCCGGCTATAATCTCGGTATTTATCCCCATATTACACGAAATCTCCCCCAATTTAGTTTTTGCGAGAAGCCAAAGCAAACAACCAACAGAGCGAGAGAGAGAGAGAGAGTAAGCGAACTGTTTGATTTTTATCCTAATATAATAACGTTATTTTCGCCGAGGCAATAATGTCCGATATATATTTTGGGGTGTAATGTGTGTGATTATGAATTATGGCGGCCGATAATTCCCGCATAATTTACAATTAATTTAATTAAATTGTCGTTTCGTTAATTGCGATTTATGCGAGCGCAAATTTTTATCGTTCATCATTTAATCAGCAACCTCGTTTCTATCGATAATTTTTCAAAAGTTTGATATTCACCGCGTAAAAGTTTGTGGAAGTTGCTTTTTATTGTAAGCATCTGAAACGTCTCTGTCATGAGGAATGTGGAATACGATCAAATTAATTGTTTTGATTTCTTTTGCATTTTATCGTTTTGATCAACGTACAAAATGTATATTATTATCTAATCCGATCGCTCAAACAAAATACAGCTGTTTATGATATTTCTATTAAATAATTCACCATTCCAATTTGAATCGGATTAAAATTGTATGACTCTTCATTGTTAGCATCCCGATCCGTCTCTGTTCCAGCATTGCGTTTAGTACCTTACAACAGAAACGCGAAAAAAAAACCGAAATAGCAATACGTGGGTCGTGAATTATTTACGGGAATAAAAAACCCAATGTCATTCCCGTTGTTGTATTCATCCAAAAAGTAATTTGCTGCCTTATTTATGTGCCACCTCTAAATATTAATATCCAGCATAAAAAGGCGAAAAGCGAAAAAACTTGTAATACACAATGGGAACGAAATCGAAGTATGTACTCGACATCAGACTGAAATTAATCTAAAAATGAAAACGAACGGAATCCAAATTAAAATTACTCCGAAGGCCCTCGAAACTTTCTACAAGCTCGTCGTCGGTGCAAAGAAACAACATAAATTTTCCATCCGCCAGAGTAAACTACCTTGATGCCGTGGAAAGTTGCGTGGAACAAAATCCGAAACTAGCTGACATTGCGAAGGGGCCGAGCCGCACAGGAAATTGAAATTGCGATTAAAGTAAATACAATCCGACGAAGATTGTCGTCTCATCTTTTCCCCTTTGGTCTCCACTACTAAGTCCCATTCGTATCCGACAATCGCACTAATAATAGTCCATAAAATCCCATAACGAGTCCTGCTCATCGGATTTTATTTTACTCCATTATTTCTTTTCGTTTTCTTCTCTATTTGATCGACTTCTAATGGAGGAAACGTTGAATGCGACCGAATTGATTGACTAACATTGATACGATTTAAAATTAAAGATAGAATCGATGTGAAATTATTTAATTCGATTTTCCATTGTAAAGGAAAATTTCCATTTCCATCAATACGAACTTTCCTTCCTTCTCTCTCTCTCTCTCTCTCTCTTTCGCTTTTGATTTAATTCTTTTGTGCCGAATCCTCGACAATAAGCGCAATAGTTTCAATCGCACAATGGCAGTCATTCACGTTTGACATGATTGTTTGCTGTCTTTTCAATTCGATTCCAATTACGTCTATTATTTTATACGTAGCGACGAAAATCCGTTCGCGAAATCGTTTTAATCGACATTTTGCTTCGGTACGCGTGCGAACAATGTGGCGAAATTCGAATTAGACGCGCAAAAAGAAACGAACCATTTAGATTCGTCTCCGCTTCGCTTCCCATCGATTATTCGACGATGTTTTAACGAATAAATTTCCCAGAAGGCGCCCAAAACGTCTTCAATCAAATCAAACAATTATTATCCATCACAAGTCTTTCGCTATCGTCATGCGGCAATTTCTGGTCGCCGAAATAAAATCGTTCGTTCAGCTCGCTAGTAAACTTCAAAAAATCGTTCGACAGCCTTTAAAAAATGTCTATTAGATGTTGCTCGACACCTACTTTATTGGACGAATGCAGTAATGCAATCCAACCGACGAAGAAGCATTTTTCTCTTAAGTTACTTTAACAATAAACTACGAATAACGGGCAGATCGTATAATGAAAATGTTAAGAAACTTCTTCTTGCTCCCCGTCCTTGATGCTCGTCTTACAAATTTCGCTTTTCTTTTTCATTAAAATTGTGGTAAACTTTCGTAAAAGTTTCACGCTCGAACGGCTATATGTGTAGAGGAGAAAAAAGCCTTCCTCTCTCGCACAAATTGGAAGCATCGACGAGCAGCGTCGGCGAGAGGCATCGCCGAAGAAGAGAGAGCAAACTCTGTGACGTATTTAATTTAAATCTGATAAATCAATCTTCTCATCCCGATAACTTCGCCCCGTCTCCTCCATCTCCTCGATTTCCTATCAAAGTTTTTGGCCGCAGATTCGTGACTATCAATAGAGACGACGATCATGATGATGATGATGACGAAGAGTTTAGGCTCGAACGGTTCGATTCAATGAGTTAATAATAAATGAAGCTGGCTCGTTATTGTCGTTACTTCTTTTTGGTTGCCATCATAGACTAACCGGTGCCTTTTGCCCAACAATAAATTCTCTCTCGGTCCTTTAACTCTTTCGTCAGATTTCTAAACGCTCCGGCCGAAGCGTTCGGTATAATTATTTTTAAAAGATCGGGTTCTATTTAAAGCGAAACGAATCGTCGATTTCTTTGTTCGCGTTCAAATGGATCAATCATTGGATTTGATGTCCTTTCGCAACGATCTCCTCATACATCATCGTTTAATTTAATTCCCTTCTTCGCGCAACGATATTCGACGATTTTTATCTTCAGGAGTTGTTATCGATCGATTTCGTTGCACTTTTTCTTGGCGCTGCTTCTATTAAGCGCAATTTAACAGTTAAATCGTCGTTCTTCAGTTCTCTGCTAATAATAATTCATTTCGTTTTTTTGTGGCGGTTAGACAAATATCATTTAACTAAACGATAATTGTTTCTTTCGCCATAATCTCCATCCTACCATTCGCTAATAACTGTTTTATATTCCGGAGCAAAAATGGGCATTACTTTGTAATATATTCGCGAAAACTATTTGCGAGACGTACAAGAAAACCTTAAGAACCTCCAGACAGAAATGGAAATATGGCGAGAGCGACGTGGGCGAGCGAGCGCGAGAGAGGAACGAAATCGTAATTGAAGTAAGAGAAAACCGATTTGCATTTAAATGAACGTAGATTTTATGGTATTCGAAGTAAGAGCCCGCGAAAATTCTTATATAGACCATTTAAATAGTTAAGTTCCACGCAAAAAGAAAGAGAACGAGAAAAACGAAAAAAAAAATTGAACCAAATGAAATACGTTCAATATTTCGCGTAGACTTGCTATACGAGGTGAAGCGAGAGAAACGCATTATTTGGAGTATTAAATACCATCAACGTCAAGCGTTGTTATTGTTATGAAGAAATCAAAATACTTCTTTCGCGGTAGTTTAAGTGAGCCGACCGGGTGACGACGCCCGATTCGTTTTTATTTCTCTTTGGCTCGCTCGCTCGCATTGACATTTAACAAATTTAACGCCACTACCGGCGAGTGCCAAAAATAAATCCTCCGACGTCGACGACGTTTTAATTATGCCGACGATGGAAATAGACAAATATATACGTTCGACGGTGAAAAAAAAAGCAGAAACAAAGACGCGAGAGAGAAAGGTGATCACACGTCATTATTTTAAAAACATTTTTTTCGTTAAAGAAAACAGAAATCGTTCTTCTGATCCTGTGCATCATGCAGTTTTAATTCCATCAGAAATTATTACCGCAAACCAACGTTTTTTTAAAGTAATCCTAGTACATTTTAGAACGGTCAAGGCTAATCAATACAGGGTAATTCAAAATAAGACCGACAACCTAATGGGCGATTCCTCTCGTTAAAACAAGCCAAAAAGTTCCGATGGACCATGGTCCGAAAATGCTCGGTCTTTGAGATATCGAGCGTCGAAGTGCGGTTGCAAAATCGCAATTTAAATTTGGTTTTGTGGTCTTAATTTCGTGTGAAAGAGCTTCTTTTGACGTTATTTCCAACTTTGAAAAACATCCGGAAAATGGTGTTCTCGATGGCCTACTTCTTTTCAAAAGCCAAAACTTGTAGACCTTTAGAACTTTGACATTTTGGAATTGCTAATTACGATGACGCTATTCAAAAAGGAACCATAGGAACTTTTTCGCTCGTGCAATCACCCATTAAGCGTTGTCGGTATTATTTGGAATCGCCCTGTATATCAACAGGCCCTCGTATAGTAAAGTCGCCCAATATTTTCGTGTTCTCTTTACTTTCTTCGTGTTGCCAGCGCACAGTTTTCTCTTCGCTGTGTAACTTCTTGTTGCCCAACTGAAGAACTTCTTCCGCGTCTTAATGTCAGCGCCAGAATTATTAGTTCTTGCTGGCAACCATGGCAAATTTGCCACGGTCCCCTAATTCCCTATTACAATCTGCACGGAATTCGCCATCACACTCGCGTTAATAATTCCGGTTTGCACCGACTCACGTAATCGTTGCAGCAACGTTACCGATTGCTTTTGAGTAACGTTCAACTGTTGCCCAAGATTAATTAACGTTTTCAGCGTCAATGGCAATAAAACTAAAGTTGCAGTTATAGTTTCCTGCTGCAGGAACGTAACTGAGCGTTAACGAATCGGTCGCCCGCGAAACGGCAAACTTTGCAGACGGCCAAGAAGACGACGACGACGATGACGGTCGACGACGCGACCGTCTTTGGATGCGGTGCAAACTAATAAGTTTGTTTGGAAGAGTGTGGCCAGACGTTGGGCGAAACCCGGACACGTGGGTTAATTATTTAATCCGAATTGCACGAGATCCTCTCGCTCACCTTGTATTTCGCATTCTCTTCGAATACAATTTCGCTGGTAAATGTTATCCCTCGTCGTCGTTGTTGTTGTTGTTGTTGTTCTTAAACAAAACTCTATGAGGAAGTAATTTAATATGCCACCGTCGTTGCAAAACTTGCACAGAAACAGATGGCATCTTACGGTTTTGATTAGATTTAGAAAACGGTACCAACGAGTTATTCCTAATTGTAAATTGTAATCTCGCTCCAGTCTAAATATATATTAATTTCCATCCCCCCCGGGGGGACCGTTCACACACGCGCCCCCTTCCGTTTCCCATCCATTTGGGTTTCCATCAGCAGACTATTTGCAGAAACTTTAACGAACAATCCGTTTCGTCTCGATGCGAATTACTCGCATTATTACATTCGATAAGCCGGTAATTGGTTTTATGGAAACGTTCGCTCGCTCCGCCGAAACTTACGAAGGAACAAAAGACGCCGAAGAAATTGGATGCTTCTTAATCAATTTGAAAGATCGTAGCAGACGATGGAAACTGTTACGTTTTATTCTCGAATTTAAGAAGTAAACGTGAATGCCAGCGAAATGATAATAAAAGTTGTAAACGTTAACACACGAGGGCCGAAGGAGGAAAAAAAACGAACTTTCTTTTTATTGCTCGATAGCTACGTTGCCGGACGTGAAAGTCTTTTCCTCTTGTCCTTTCGACGACGTCTCTCACTAAAATATTTTTATAACTGGACTGAAAAATTTATAAGCAGATATAAAATGGAGCGTGGAAAGGAGGCGGCGGCGAGAGGAAAGGACGAAGAGGACGAGGGAAAAAAATTAAATTTTACGACGTCTTCGGAGAGCGACGTCGACGACGACATTTTGCCCTTTTTTCTCCGCTCCGTTGCGTGCCCTGTTAAATAAATAAAAACAGTTTTTCCTTCGACAATTTTCCTCTTCTCGCCGTCGATCTTTTGCTTTCCATTCGGTTAATATTGTTTGTTTAGAACCGATCGTTTCGCGTTTTCGTTGATCGATAGTGCATAAAGTTTTAAGGATCGATTACCAATGGATGATGGACAAAGAAGAACAAAACGATTCCTCTTGCGTTCGTTCGAAAAACGAAAAGAAAATAATTAGCTTGTTACACACAGATTGATTCGTCCGTTTCGTCACGGTTTCTGGACCATTTTCAACTTTTTCTCCGCACTTTTTTGCTTATTTTTGCAATCGGTCCAAAGACAGCGGCACAAAAACGGTTGTTGAAAGCGGATTTTTCTTCTTTGCCCAACAGTTTGTCAAGAGGCCTGATGCCTTTGTGCACGCACACGGACTCTGTCGCTTTTTTCGACCTCGTTTTGTATTACTGAAGTTACGTCATGTTGATTCCTTTTCTTTTTGCACGTCTTTCAGATCAGACAACGAGTCGTGATAGCGAAGAATGCGTAGTCGAGAGCGATGGCAAAAAAGTCCAATTACAGGGCTCGCGAGACTTTTACCGCAAGATTTTTTTCAGCTCGTCCTCTCTCGAAGAGAAGAGATTTTTTAGGTCTACAAATTGTAGTTTTTTGCCCAATTTTAAAGGGACAAATTAAATCGGATGATAACGCGATTGTTTCATTTCGAAACGCATTAGCGTTGTCTTTCAATAAAACACTCGTCGAGCAATGTGAGCCAAAGTAATCAATTGAGATTGGTGGTGAAAGGAATGAAGTGCAAGAATAAATTGAATTGCAATATGTCGTTCTTTAAGCCCATTTGTCGGGGTAATTATTATTCAAAAACTATTTGATTCGACTCATTTGCTGCAATTGTTTATCTCGAGAAAATTCTGTTTTCTTTGCATGAGAACTCATTGGGAAATGTCAGATTATAGTAGAGGGATTCGCAATTTTATTAAAAGAGGCCTACAATAAAAACACGATTTATTTTATCGTCGAAACTGGTTACGAAAATTTGCCATTCTTTTTTGCTTCGAGTAATTTCATTAGGATTACTGGATGGATTTAAGAAGGCAAAATACGAAAAAACGTTTTAGCATCAGAACGCCTACAATCCGCAATTGATGGCTGGAATAAGAACGAACGACTTTTTGCAGTTCGTTTTGAATAACCGTAAGTGGATTTGCGGGCGAAAAAGAGGTCGAAAATGGGCGAATTTAAATGGCAAAAAGATCGTGCTGCCGTTGATGAAAATTTAATAATTGCGCCGTTGTTGATTAAATAACGCGAATCATGACGGTTTGGCAATTATTAAATATGCAAGCGATTAAAACTATCAGCGGAACTTTTTGTTTTCGGCGCACACGATTAATAATGAATGCAATTTGTTGGTGAAAATAATTTTCATCGAACGTGAAATAATCAGAAATTTAATTAAGGCGCAGATTTCGCATCGATTACCAATTTATTAATAACAACGATTGCAAATTATTCATTCTTTTGCATTATTTATCAGATACGTTTCGCCCGCAATAGAAATTCGAGTCTATTAATTGATGGAAACTAGTCCGAAAATAACTTCAATATTTGCACGGTAAGCCAATGGACGGATTATCGTGATGATAATAAACCCGGGGATAAATAAGCTGTCGTGTTTGAGGGACGTTTAACATGCCAACATCGTCAACACGGGAACAATAGAAACAAGAACGATAACAAGGAAATTGAACAAAAGCATGGTACCGGATGACCAAAAAATATGAAAATTCGCCCGTCAAAACGTCACGTTTATTATTAATATTGTAAAATTTGTGATTATTTCTAAAGACGCAATGATCCCTTTGCATTTAATTAAAGTCCAACGCAACGATTAAGAAAAGTTAGCCATCAAAATGTTGTTTCATGTTTAAATTCAGATTTAAATTCAAACGCAATTTGTTCTTGTGTAATTGTAATTAAGGATCGCGAAAACACGCGTCTCGCCAATTGGAAAACAACTTTTTATTCGCATTATTTGCTTAAACTTTTTCCTTGTCTGGCCTAGAGAGTCCTTACAAAAATATCACAATGTAAAAGATGTGGAGGCAAAGCGGCATCAAGTACGAAACGTTCGGAGTTAACTCGACTTTTACGATCGTTTTCCCTCCCTGTCTTATATACTTAAATTATCTGTCCTTTTTCGCCGTTCCCTTGCAATTTTTTGATCGGCAAATTGATTACATTTTAAGACTTTTTAAGCGAAACAACGACAATTCGAAGATTAGATTGTTTAGCTTCGACTTGAATCTCGTCTCCGTTCGCAATTTCGACGGCCCCGTAATCTCGATTTAGCACGCGAAATGAAATTGGTTAAACTGTTAGCCAGAATTTGCGCACGAGTTGCAAAAAATCGCATGACTATCGTGAAATTACGGCAACGATTATGGCGGCGGCGGCGGTGGCGTTAAGTGCGCGAGAAAAATTTGCGAAACGCTTAATTTCAATGAAAGTCACATTAAGGGCACAACGAGCGGCGAATCGAAAATAATCAGACCGTATAACGAGCCGCCGGAATTGGCAAAGAGGAAAGAAAACAGTTCGCCCATTATTATAATCATTCATTAAATTATCAAAAGTTTTAATTCGGTATTGAGGCAAGAAGGATGGAAATTGCTAATTTAATGATACCTTTCGATATACGTGTACGCATAGTTAAGTATAGAGAAGGAGTCGATGATGGCGACGAAGATGGTAATCACCATCGCGGTGATGATGGCCATCATGAGTCCGGGACTCTCGTCGTTATTATTTTTCTTAATATTAAAACATAAATTTAAAAACGAAATTGCAGCAATTTTAAATTAATATGTAGAAGAGAGAAAATAAATAAGCGATAATTGGATCTTATTATCACGCTCGTTCCCTCTTGCTCGCTCGCTCCCGATCCGTGGCCGGTTTATTTAAGGGCAAAAAAATGTAAATTTATTTAATTTAGCCGAACGTAAAAGAGGACGAATGAAAACGTAAGAAGCGAAGGCGATAACGACCGGAAACGTCCGTGGGATTGGCACATAGCAGTTAAATAGGCTGGAACTTTCGATCCAAAAAAAAAGAAGCGAAACAAAAGTCGGTTTTCCCTAATCCAACACCGCGTTTATGTGACCATCTTCGTCCCGAAATTTCGCCTCTTGTTACTTCGTTTCCATTAATTTCCCTCCACTTCTTAAGTCTGGCGTCGTTGCGAATGGCGAGCGTTTAACGTCGAATAGGTGGAGCGTTACGGTCGAAACGAAAGTGGAAATATTATGAATCTAATTTAGTATTTCTTCGAAGAACGAATGGAAGAAACAACGGCCGAGAGGGACACGAAGGAAAAGAAGTGGTCGCATTTAATCGGTCATTTTTATTTTAATTAACCTCCCTTCTGGCCTTCGTCCGCTGACGCTTCGTGCCGAGGGTGGGCACCTCTAATTTAATTAAAGGCAACTTTCTTTCTCCACCAGAGGACGACGACGATGATGATGATGATGCTGGCGACCGAACGGTTGTTATTTATTAAACGGCCGCTGGTGCTCTTCGCCCATTTCGTTGCTTCTTCTTTTCGCACTTGTGCCCGTCGTCGAAATTGAATTCCATTTTTTTTGTCTTTGCGACTTTTGTTGTGGCAAATTTCTCTCGATTCCTCTGGGTATTTGTTCAAAGTTGATATTTTATTCAAACGCATCCATCGTTTGGCGTGCAATTTTCTTATTTGCGCGCGTTAATTACTAGTTTTTCTTGTTGTTGTTGTTATTGCTATTACTAAATTTCCTTGTCTCTATTATTATTAAGTTCGTTGCTGGCGGTAAAACCGCTACCACTGCTACTGCTAGATTATTATTATTATAATTTTCTACCTTCAGCTTCTAGATGACGATGATGATATTATTACCATTACAATTGTAAATATAATAATCTAAACTTTACGGGAATTGCTCTCACTCTATTTCTCTCTCACACACACACTCTCTCTGTGTCGTTCACTCGCGAATCCTTTAAACCAGAGATGCCAAACCATTTCTTAACACCCCTTAATTTCGAGAAAAATCAATGCCAATGGTTGTCAAAAGTTTTCTTATAACACTTTTTATATCCGGTGGAAATTGTAATTGCAAAATTTGGCAAATCAACTTTCGTCTTTACTTCGATAAATTCCTTTTGCAATAAGTAATCAATGTCAACATCGTCGTATGCAAATTCACCAGTTGAATTTTCCAAATCTTTCACTATTTCGTTTAAGACTCAATAATAAAAGATTAATAATCCAGAGAAAATCCTCATCGACTCGCAAGAAACCATTCGGATTCGGCCTCGTTTCAAAGTTGCACCGCTTGAGAGTCGCTGGTCGAAATGTAAATAATTATTTCGCGATAAGAAACGACAATGTGTAATTAACTGAAGTCTGCGGTTGTTCGATTCTCCGCCCGACCCACCTTCGTTTCTTTCGCCGCGAGAAAAACAATTGTCTAACAACGATTGTTTAAAGGGATTATTGTTATTGCAAAATCTACCATTCCGCATACGTATCGCATATATATGTATACGCGAGGCAATTACGCCAACTTCATAATTATATTCTTACAACGTTAATTAAAGGTATTTATCGTTTCGCGATTGTCGGAATTTCACGTTCGAGAGAGCCGTTTCGTGTTCTATCGCATACGATAATTGGTAAAAGGAAAACGGTCCAATTGGGCAGGAAATTTGCCGTGACATTAATATTGAGGGGATCTGTGAGGATCTTCCGCTTTGAAGAACAAATTCATTTGTTTTTTAACGACAACAAATTGTCAGTTTCCTTCTTTAACAATGCTTATTTCATGCCCTTACGTCTTCTTCGAATTTGTTAATTGGTCATGTTCATCGTCATTTGCATCATTGGCTAAAAACGATTTTGATGGATGCAAACCGAATATTGCCTCAAGGAACAATGAGAAAACGTTAACGTGCCCGTCCAGCTGATCTAATTTAATTAACTCCATCGTATTGCCATAATCGAAAACATTTGCAATTTATTAGATTGTTGCCGATCGTAAATCGAAATCGGTCATCTGAGGTCGAAACGGCATCGCATTATAATGCATAAAGCCCTGACCGCTGCTGTTGTTGCTGTTGCTGTCGTAAAATATGGTCCATCACGTGCAGCCCAGATGGGAGAGCGACCATCGAATATTGCGAGAGAGCGAGAGATAGTTTTGCTTCGGCATTCATGCATGACCGATAACAAATTACCGAACCGTATGCGAACGCCTGTCGATGACGACGATGACGCTAAAGCTGATGATGATGATGGTGGTACCGTCAGTCATGAATGACTTGCTCGCCACCGCCGATGAATCGTTCCCATAACGCGGACGGATTAATCTCGGTTTTCCAGATTCATTGGCCGCCCGAAATCGATCTCCCATGCCCCCGTCACTCGTGTTTGCGTATTTGCGCCCGATGTGCAACAGACAATCGGGTAAATAATCGACCGAAATGCCATTCAAATGTGCTACCAACAACGACAACGACACGAGAGCGGCTCGAATGCCATTAGTACAGTGCGAACAATAAAGAAGTCTTTGAAATAAAACTAATTTCTACAGTATTGCCAACGTCTAGTTCCTTTCAGCGATTCCCTGTGTCAGTTTTCTTGCTCTTTGACATTTGTCAATGCGTGTAAACTAATTTCTGCAGTATTACCAACATCTAGTTCCATTCGGCGCTTCCGCCTGTCGCTAGATTTGCATTTTGGTACTGTTTAATGTATGAAAACAAGTTTCTGCAGTATTACCAGCATCTAGTTCCTTTCAGCGATTCCCTGTGTCAGTTTTCTTGCTCTTTGACATTTGTCAATGCGTGTAAACTAATTTCTGCAGTATTACCAACATCTAGTTCCATTCGGCGCTTCCGCCTGTCGCTAGATTTGCATTTTGGTACTGTTTAATGTATGAAAACAAGTTTCTGCAGTATTACCAACATCTAGTTCCATTCGGCGCTTCCGCCTGTCGCTAGATTTGCATTTTGGTACTGTTTAATGTATGAAAACAAGTTTCTGCAGTATTACCAGCATCTAGTTCCTTTCAGCGATTCCCTGTGTCAGTTTTCTTGCTCTTTGACATTTGTCAATGCGTGTAAACTAATTTCTGCAGTATTACCAACATCTAGTTCCATTCGGCGCTTCCGCCTGTCGCTAGATTTGCATTTTGGTACTGTTTAATGTATGAAAACAAGTTTCTGCAGTATTACCAGCATCTAGTTCCTTTCAGCGATTCCCTGTGTCAGTTTTCTTGCTCTTTGACATTTGTCAATGCGTGTAAACTAATTTCTGCAGTATTACCAACATCTAGTTCCATTCGGCGCTTCCGCCTGTCGCTAGATTTGCATTTTGGTACTGTTTAATGTATGAAAACAAGTTTCTGCAGTATTACCAGCATCTAGTTCCTTTCAGCGATTCCCTGTGTCAGTTTTCTTGCTTTTTGACATTTTTCAAGGCATGATAACTAATTTCTGCGGTATTACCGACTTCTACTTCCACTTGGTAGTTCGTATTTTTTACGTTTGCGAAGATAAGTTTGACAATGGTAGTTACTGTCGCAGATTTTTATGAATGTATATTTTAGAGGGATTGTATAATATATACCTAATTTTTGTTCGCACGGTATTAGAGTATTAATTTTAGCGAACAGGAAAAATATATGGCCAGTGTTCCAACATTTTTCTTTTTTAATTTGCGAACGGTTCGTTTCTCTTTTTTTTTCTGTCGGTTTTATTATAGCAAAATGACCAAAACAAACGGACCCGTAATGCGATAACGATACGCGGATAATTTAGTTACAAACGACGGTAATAACGATGATAACAACAATGTTATTGGATACGTTTTGCAATATGAATTAATTAACCGTGGGACTTGTTACCGATAACGTTATCGTCGATTGATCGTTATAATTGCAATTAATTCGTGACCGTAATAATAGCATTAATTTACCGCATTGTATTCATTACGAAACCTTAACCGATCTCATCTCCAACGCCAACTTGTATTTTATTTCTTTCGTTCCGATCGTTGTTGATCGAGCTCTTCCTCTAGGTGGTTTAGTCCAATCTACGAACATGGGTTTTTCGTTATTTTTTCGGGTCCCCCGGTAGTTCTTTTTTGCTTCTACTTCTTTAAACCACATCGGCCACAAACAAATCGCCGGCAATCGAGCGGTGGATCTGCGTTAAAGAGACGAACAACTCGGTTAGGTTAACGGCGACGGTAGCAGAAGGATTTAGGAGAGTTTTTTGTAATTCGATTTGTGCGATAGCACTAACAAATGTCCATTAGATTCTTTCACGACGTATAACAGACGAGAACTAGGTTGGTAGCAAGAAGAAAGCCGTCGATAAAGCATGGGAATAAAAGGGAGAAAATTGCGGAAAAAAAGTAGAGAAAACATCGCTGAGACTTATTAATTCGTGTCTTATTAATATTTCTGCTGATTGAATTCATGTCCAACTTTTGACTCGAACAAGCGGACTTTACAATTGTGTTAAATCGATTGTAAAAGAAACTTTTTCTAGCCAATTTTCTTTGCTCGTCGATGTTGTTGTTCCCGAAACTAATTTGAATTTACTTTACAGAATAAATTTCAGCTCTAACAATATTCCCTCTCTCTCTCTCTCTCTCTTCATTCCCTCCGTTCATCCGGCATCCGTTTCTTTTATTCATGAACGTTCGTCCACCGATAGGGATGATGATGATGATGAAGATATCGCATATAATAATGTCCAGATGTTTGCGTTTCCACGTTTTGCATTGCATTTAATTTCGCGGTCGATCAAATTGTATAAATAAGGATCCCGAACGTTTCGTTCGCGTTCTTTATCCATTCATCTGAAGATGGCTACATAAATAAATAAACGTACGTCGTTCAAACAACAAACAACAAATGGAAATCAAAGTGGAAATTCGGGAAAATTTTCTTCCATTTTTGATGGGCGGAAAATTTTATTTGGCCCTACAACGTGAAATTATATTGTTTTCCATTACTCATGCACGTTATTAAATGTCGGTAATAATACTTTTTTCCATTCATACATGAAATAATAAAACGATATGTATTTATTATCAAAATGTACATTTAGATTCGCATTTTGATTTCGCTCACGTAATATTTTTCCACGTTTTTCTTTCTCGCAGAACGGAATGCCAAGACGAAGAAGATGGAACAGGAGTGGCACATAAATAAATAAGGTCCGCGCAAAAAAAAAACTTGTATTTTTGCTTTCTTTTCGGGAGATCCCCATTTATTCGCCATCTAATGAAATTGCTCGCGAAAAATGGAAATGTATTGTAAACAGATGAATTCGCCAGGGAGAAATATGTTAATATATTATTTAAATAATAATCAAATCGCGATATTCCCGAATCTTACGTTACTTTGATTCGCAATTTATTTATCCAGAGAGAAAATCGATTAATTTCAATCAAACACTTTCGTTCCATCCGAATCGAGGAGGAAAATTGGAGCGCGTCCAGGTAAAAGAGCCCAAGAATCGAGGGAGATTCGCCAAACAACGCACGCTTACCCTAATAAAAATCCGTTTCACCTGCGATGATAATACAACAACAGAACCCCTGTTTGTTATAAACTGCGAAATCTGCGAGATTAGATTCGTTTCTTTTGCGACTTTTTCGAATTCGATTCGGTCCTTTGTGCGACCCGCTTTCATTACCATTATTAGTTACCCTTTAACTACTAATATGGCGCCGATAACAAAAAGCTTACGGAAAAGGGCTGAAGCTACCTTTTCATAAAGGCAAAGGTCTGAAAGGGAAAAAGAGACAGAGACGAGGAACGTTTTCGCTTAGAATCAAAATAAATTTCGGTTTTTATTCCTGATTTTTAAAAAAGATTCGATAAATACGACCGTAAAGGGAAAACTGATATGCGTGCCCAAATGAGAAAGCGAGCGAGAGAGAGAGAAGGATGCTAATAATAAAACGTACAGGTGTAGTAGTAGCGTAAATGGGTACGTTTCTAATAAACTTTAATGGCTTTTAATTAAAAATTATAACAACGATAGCAACAAAAGCCGTCGGAAGGAGAGAAACGGAATGGAAAGGGAGATAATAGAGGCCAAACAAACAAACATAAGGTTTAATGGATTTTCATAAAAATTGCACCGTGCGGTACGTGCAAAAGAAAAATCGAATAAAATAAAATTCAGCATCAAAATTTTATCATTCGACATATAAATATGCGAATGCAATGCTAATTTAATAACAGGCCGCAGATAAGAGACGTTTCCTTCTTTATTTTCGAATCTGTTCCCAACATCATCATCATTCCAATTTTACTTTTATTGCCGTCCCCTACGTAACATATGGCCGCAAAGAATGTTTGTTCGCATCTAAACCATGCCAATCACTTTTTTGCAATAAAATAATTGTCTTAATAAAAATGGTGTGCGCTGTTGTTCCCTTGCGAATTTAATTAAAATTTCGTTGCAAAGGAATAATATTTAATTATTGTAAACTGCGTACAGAGCGATCAGTAAATAACTAATGCTTAAATACCAACTATTGTTAGATTCCGTTTTTTAAACCCCAAACTGTTGCCACTGGGAGGAAATTGCAATTTCAGATAAAGTCCGTCAAACTTAAGCCGAAACAATATCGTGACAGGCTTTCCATGAATTCTGCATTATTAAACAACCCTTTGTCAAACTTATGACCCTTTTTAGCTTCTTCCATTTTACATTCGGCCCTCCACAACGTGTCAACGTCCACATTCTTTACATAAGAAATGAACGTTAAACGGCGAAGAAATCACTTGCCGAGCTGATCGCACTGTGCCTGCCTCATACGGGTGCATTGTTTCGTTTCAATCGATTTCTTGTCGCCGCAGAATGAAAAAGAAATCATTACGGCTCGTTACAATGGACCGCGTCGACGGCCGTTCGGCGTAATTAAAATTAAAGAGCCGGCGAACGGGACCGAACAAGAGTTGCTTTTGCATTAATAAACGTTTACGATTTACAACCGTAAAACTCTCGCGACTTTTCCCATTCGCCGATGAATATTGTTGCCCTCTGATAAGCACGTACGTTCTTCAAATGCATCGTTCGCCGATCGCTTCTTGGTCGGTGGCAGTTCATCGTACCCGGTGCACGCATCGAACCTTGCGGTTTAATTAAAGCGCTCGAGAAATCTGCGATAATCGTAAAATCTTAATCGAATTAGCGTTTTATATTTTTCGCCACTTCTTGCTGCGAGTCGTTGGCGTAAGGATGGAAATTGAAGGTAAGAGCAGGGGAACACGTACTGGTAGAGTGGAATCGTGTAAAACGAATTGCGATGGGAAAGGAGCGAACGTATTCGTTTTGGAATCGGCGTTTATTTTATGGAATGCCTCGCGAAAGAAATATTAGATAAAACCGAGCGGAAACTCGTTTAAACGGCGAAACTTTCCTGCCCGCCGTCCCTTCGTATCCACCGGATTATCGTCATTATTCTATCCCGAAGCTCTTAAATTATTATTAAAGCAACCTGCCTAAAGGCCATCGATAAACTACTAATACGATCGTACGTAATCCTTTTATACGTTCTTCGACAACTTTTAACGGTCCATTCTGCGTTTTTCTTTTTCTTAATGGAATATTCGTTCATCCCCCATTTACCACCCTCGCCGTCCCATTTATATGCGCTGCTTGCTTTTCATCTTGCAAATCCGATAATTCAATAAAATGAGGCCAGAGGAGTACAAAACTAAACAGAAATTGTTAAACGTCGAGGATAAAAAGGAGAGCGCATTAATATGACGATAAACTCGTTCGAAATGAGGCATTATGCAGCTTTAAGCCGAATTAATCGTACCTAAATTCGTTTCGGTGGCAGTTAACGTCGCATCGAATGAGATTCGTCATTAAAATGCTTCCATCGTAAAATAGATTTCGAATTCTAATGAAAAGCGTTCATTTTCCAAAAGGAAATTCACCATTATCAGTTACAAAATACTTGGAGCAATAAATTTCTAGCGAAAGATAGGTGTTTAACGATCGTTTAAGAAAGTTCCATTCGCCGTCTTCTTGCGTCTTCTTTTCCCCACGTTGCTCATAGAGTACGAACGCCCGGGGCCGTTTAATAACTACCTACAAGACGTTAATGTGAGATACAGAGTTATACAATCGATTACCAACGAAAGATTGTCAGAAGAAGAGATTCGGACGATAAGAACAAACGCAACTTCTTTAACCGCTTTTATTTCGGTTGTAACAAGTGGTAAAAATAATTCGTTTTTGGTGGATGCGCCGGGCGATGAGCAATTTTTAATGCTCTAAGTCGCGGTTTATTGCAAATTTCGGTCGCCTCATCACCATTCTTCCGTGGAATGGTTCTCGATATGCGATTTTGATTAAACTGGCGCAAGAGATGCAAATTTGCATGCGTATTACAAACGAAACACATTCCCCACTATTAGGCGATAATAAAGTATTCGCTACGTTGTTTTTTTGTGTTTGCAGTCATTTTCAGAATGTAATTTGAAGCCGGCTGTTCTTGGATAGCGAAATGTTGGCAAAAAATGCGCGCGTTTTTCCATGTTTATTTTGCAAGTTGCAAAAGAATACCCCGTGGCATTGCGACTTTATTTAGTAAGCCTCATATTGCACACTCTCTTTGATGATGAGTTGTACCAATAGAATTCTCTTTTTTATTTATTAGAGCACGTCCTTTCATATTTAGCAAATGAAATCCGATGGTATTTGCAAAAAAACGCCAATAATAACGACCGGAATTGGTTTTTGTTCATCGATCTTTGAGTAAAATAAAATGATGGATAAATCGGTTTCGAATTGTGGAAGCTAATTGCAAATATTTGAGGAATTGGCAATTAGCGCATTCTTTGCGTGTGCGTGTGTGCGAATGATCAAAAGGATCGTTAAGAATCAAGGCGATGCGCAAATGTGTGTTTTGAATAATAAGAGGCGAAAGGAAAATGAAAAAATGGCAAAGGAAAAGAGTTCGAACCAATTCTTGGAGGAATTGCGAGCAAAATCTCATTTTCCAGATAAAGAAGGAACGAAAAGATGCTTTTATTCATCAATTTCCAGCACATTCTCTTGTGTCTTTGTCCTTCGTCCTCCAATGCTCTCTTTCAATAACCGTGCCATCTACATATCACATCTCCATCTCGTGCAGAATTTTTGCACTTTTAACACTTTTTCTTTGTCTTCCTTTTGACTAAAAATCAACAATTGCGCCCTTTTTGAATCTCCCCATCCTCGTACGATTCATCTTCCGCGCCGTTAATTGACGACCTTCATCTGCTTCTCGTCTTTTCTTATGTTTCCCTTAAAAAGCGTCCCTTTATTGTTATTACAACACGGTATCGAATGTTAATCAAAGGCGCTCAATTATTTGATTAATCGAGCGCGAATCTCGTGCCAATTAAATATCGTTCTCCCGTTTCTCTTCCCCCATTCGGGAACGGGGGGAGAGACGTACCTTGTAAAAGTCAAATTGCCGTTATTTACTGGAGGAATAAACGTGGGGAGAGGGGAACTTTCAGGGCGAAAAATTCGCCTCACGTACGAATAGTGTAAATTGATAGGCGAGTCGAAAATTAAAAAGGTTAGGGCAATTACAGGCAGACTAGCAGGAGCAGGGAGGGGGTGTGAGAGAAAATATTAGCGCAATTAGTGCAAGTTTTTCTCGGTTTGTTTTTATTTCCTTTCGCAAAGCCCTTTTCGTCCCTAATAAAAATTGTCGAGACTAACGGCTTCGGTCGTTACATAAATTGCCCCCCGCTCCCACTCGTTCCCGCTCGCTCTTCGGTGGGCTACGATTCATTAGCTTTTACTTCTTCCCTCGGTTAAAGAAACGACCCTCGATTCCGTTTTCCAAAGAGGAACGTTCGTTATTCGCGCGATTCGTGACGTGGAAGTTCGCTTCTCGCTTTCCCAAGCCCCGTTCTTCGGCCGATTATTATCGGTGGTTGTAACTGTTAGAGATCGACAACCATTAGTAACGAAGAAGTCCACTAATAGGTGTGATACTTTTGTTTCTGCAATTAGTTTTAAGCGAAATTGCGTTTAATTGCTTTAAGGCGAAAATTAGGATTGGAAGTTCGTGTTATAAACCCTACGAGAAAAAAGTGCCTTCAGTCTTTGTTCCTGGGTTGAGGATATGAAGAGCAAAAATTCCGTCAATTGTTGGTTAAAGGGCGAGAACTAAAATAAGGTATTTTGTCAACTAAACAGCTGGGAACAGAATGGAAAATTATGCCGAAGAAGAAAGTTGATTGAAAATTGATGCTCGTTAACGAACAATAAGTGTGTCTCCATGTTCTTTGACCCTTTTAGTTGTTATTGTCTTTTTCTTGCCATCGACGAAACGATGCATAAACTTGACGAAAACATGCCTCAAAGCCCTTTCATCTTTCGCCTTTCAGCCCTCCGCCCTTATCCTCCCTCGCTCCCGCCGTTATCTGTTTGAACTTGTGCGGTAACTCGATATTTTCCATTTTATTTTTGCTCCTTCGTACATTATGTTTCGTTTTTTCTTCTCCACTGTTAAACATAATAAAAAGCTAATGTAAACATTTATCGAATATTCTTCGGGGACCTTTGCCATCCCATCGACGTTCTTATTTATATTTTGGGCCCGTCTCTTGCTAAAAATTGTGTACACATACTACACTTATTTGGCTCCTCTTCCTCCTCCTCTTATTTCTATTTTATTTGCATTTATTGTTTTCCTCTTATTTTGGCATTGCAGGAAGGAGAGGAAGCGACGCTGAAGAAGACCGATGTTTATCTATTTGACAACGAATAAGTGATGGAACGTCGCGAGATACTTCATAAACAAAAAGGGAGCCCAATAAAGAAGGAATGTTTATTTAAGCGACGGCAAGAAGAATAAAATATTACGCTTCGGAAAGAGTAAACAGCAATGAGAGTTTCTTCTAAATAAACGTTTAATTAAATAAAAACGCAGCACTTATAACAACGGACCGCATTAAAATGTTCAGCAAGAATTGCGCTCACACCTTGCCCTCGAGTCTTTCTTTCGACTTTTTGGCAACTTCGACATGTTGAACGCCAATATAAATTTTACAATACACTAAACTCGGTTTCGTTCCAGTTTTCCGCCGTCGCCGTCGCCGTTACCATCAATAAACCGCACTCAATTTTACTACGTACTACAACATCGGGTACGTCATGTCTTCTGATGGAATTTTAAAATCCCTCGCCTGCATTATACATAGAGCAACACACCACTTACAACCACCGGATGCGCGCAAATAAGCATAAATAAATACGAAGGAAAAAGCAACAGCGACAACAACAAAGCAATTCAATTGCATTGCAGATGGCACGTATGTATATACCGACACGTGGAAATAAGATGAAGAATAAAATGTGTCGTGTACGTGATGGCGAATTAAATAACTTATTCCTCTGCTGGCAGTAATGCGAAGAGAAAATATCGTCATCGTCGTCGAACTGATAAAAGGAATCGCCTCCAACGACGGCGACGCTAATAATAATCGTATGCCCAAAAGCGACTGCAGATGCAATTAATATCCCCCGGGCGCGGCGCTTTACTTCGGCGCTCCGACGCAGCGTCATAAAGCCCAGAAAATAAGCACGTTACAAATTAACGTCTAATTATGCGATGCAGTTAATCCACGTGTGCAGGTAAATGAATCTAAAGGATGTTCGCGAGTTTCTTGCGGAAAATTTAACGAAAATGACGCCAACATCGATAAACAATAAAAAAAATGCAGTTCATTCCAATTGAAAATTAATTGTCACTCCGAAAGTTTAACACGATTCATTTTCGATTGCGGTGTACATTGATACGTTAAGATCGAAATGAAATTGGAATTCGAAATGAATCCGGTGGAGCACAAGGATAACTTTTTGAAGGCCCTTCCTTTTTAATTTTCGTTTGTTTTCGCGCTGAACGATTTATCGTCGAGTAATTTATTAACGTCGGTATTACCCTGCAATAATGATGATAATGCAAAAAAAAGCGGCATTAATTTATATTCGGATGGACTTTTTTCTGGTCGCTAGCACTCGTTCATTTTTTCCCTTCGTTGTTCCGCCAGCAATCGTTGCGGATTTATTTTGCGAATACGTACTAGTAACGGATACTCAAATCTCTTTTAATCTATTACATATATTACCACGAGCCAGCCCAACAAAAAAAAAAGGCGAAACGAGTCGCGCTAGAGCAAGCTTTCGGTTCTAATTTGAAGCCACTGCGAGCGATACAAAAAAAAATGTATCTGCCATTGAACGTTTTGATTAAAGGTCCGCGCCGATAAAAACGAGTTCGCTCTTTTGGCATATTTCATCCTTCGTAATCATCGTCAACATCATCATCACGACTTAATAGCAGAGCCACAAGCACGAAGGTTGAATAGTTAACAGACTGCGAAGAATTCTTCTAATTATCCGAACCGCGCGCGCAAAAAAGAAAATCGCAAACCTAATCCCCATTCAAAGCGAAGAAGAAACTAATCCATTGCAAACCCCATTTCGAATGGCCACCGACGCAATCGAAATGGCGGTCTATTAAAATCCATTAGGACGACGACGGCGCCAAATCGAATATTATCGGCAAAAATTGAATCGCAAAGGCGAAGCCGAGTGGGCGAAAATTAAATTACCCTCATCCACCCCCGCCCCCCCCACCGATCCCGAGCGAATTGTTGTCGTCCACAACGAAAGAGAAAAGTAGCATCTTTGACGAATCGACACGGTCCGGGTTTGTCGGCCCCCTTTAGAAAAAAGCCAGTCATTTAGTTATCCCGAAAGAAAATGTTATTTCTCTACGCCAAATTCGATGGCTTTTACACCCCCGCACACACACACACACATGCATGTACAGGGTGTCCCGATAGTAAGGGCTCGGAGGATTATCGCCAAACAGCTGACGTTAGAAAAAGGTTTAGTCGCCGGAAGGACTACAACGCAAAAACCATTTTCCAAGGTGGCGCACTTCCGGAATACCCGGAACCGATTGTTGCTTGAAAGAACTGAAAAAAACTTCAACTCTCAATCTGAAATAGTTCCGGAGACATTTGCAATGTTCTACGACCTTCCAAACGTCATTTTCCGAGAAAACACTTGAATAACTCCGAAACGGTCCATCTTAGACATGTGATTGTTTTAATAAACCCCCCTTTGAAATGCGACGAAGAGCCCAAAAAGGCAATAAAAAGATACCATTCCAATTAAAAGTATCAATTCCGGGGATATCCGGGAGTGCGCCATCTTGGAAAATATTCGCACGTTGTTGTCCAAACCGAGGGAAAACTTTTCTATTCGGAAACCTTTTTCTCTAAAGCCAACCATTTGGCCGTAATCCTCCGAGCCCCGACACCCTGTATAACAATCAACTGGATTACGTACGACGCCCTCGCCCTCGACTTTTACTTTCGCCCGACGATATTATGTTACATTGCGGCTCACGAGTTAAACTCTAATAGACCAAAAATTCTTAATCATTCGCATCACGTAACCAACTGCCCATCGCCAAACTAAAGGAATGCGTACCGCCGTCGTCGGCGTCGACGATGCCGCCAACCACCGGAAGCCCTTAACTGTAGCAATCCGAGAGGAAGAAGAAGAAGAAGAAGGGAAAACGAAACGCGGGATGTAAGCGGAAGTAGTAGCTAAGAGGCGGTCGCAGAATTGGACGTTAGGCAACTAACGCACGTATGATTGCGCGAAGAAGAAAGGGCCGACAGGTCGACGGGGCTTTTGTTCGTTTTCCTCTTCGCCGCTTCCCGTTTTGTATGCAAGAACATTCGAACGGCGTCGGCCTCCAGAGGAACGATTCCCGGTCGTTAACAAACCGGCCGAAAGTTAATACGGAATCGGGATGGGAATCTATAGGGAGAAGCGACGGGAGGAAGCGAGAGG
This sequence comes from Hololepta plana, assembly GCA_963695495.1. Taxonomy (NCBI): domain Eukaryota; kingdom Metazoa; phylum Arthropoda; class Insecta; order Coleoptera; family Histeridae; genus Hololepta; species Hololepta plana. Next base: position 624,300 of record OY968839.1, on the reverse strand, counting down.
ATTCGATCGGTTTATTAATAAAAATTTCAATAAGGAGGAGGAGGAGGAGGCAAAGAGCGGCTCGAAGCTTTCGCTTAAGTAATTTCCTAATTTAAAGCGTATATAAAAATGTGGAAGCCGCGCTTTTTTTATTTTTACAGCCATCATCGTCGTCGTCGTCGTTAGTACGAAAGCGGTGGCTGGACGAGAAGAAAGTTGTGTTATTCTTTCCTTTATTCGTCTCCGCCGGAATCCATCCATAATTCAGGTCGGGCGTGTATTTTATTAAAAGGAAAACACGATGTGATTTGAATTGATTATACATTCAAGTTGTTCGCGAAGAAGACGACGGGAAGAGGACGCAAAAAAATGGCACAACGTACCGACCGATAAAGTCAGCAATTTCCTCTCCTTTTTTAAACTGTTTTTCCTTGTTCTCTGATCGAGGTGCCACACTTTGGCCCGCAATAACTTCAAAAACAATTGTTTCCTGTGATGAATGCACGCGACAATCATCCAACTAAATTTGTTGGCGAAAATCAAAGGAAGGAAGGTGAAACTAAATCGAAAATTGATTTTGTACGCCACTGGAAAGAATCTGACAAGTGTGCCAACTTGAAAACGTTACATGTAAGCGGAAATTATTTAGGATCGCACTGTACGTTGCTACGTTGAGTATAAAACGATTTCCTTGTAGTTTAACATCTACTATGACGACTTCGCCAAAATTTGCAGATTTATTTGTTGGTCAATCATTTTTTTTTGTTAGTTTCAATTAATTTTGTTATAAAGGACACGTACTCCATTTTTTTTCCGGGGGATGGATCCTTCTCGTCTGGCCCCATCGAATTTGTGAATTCAACACGCACGTTTCCCCACCTCGTGCAGTACAGGATGCGTGCGGATTTGCATAAATTATTGGCCGCCCCGCGGATGGGATTTCAATTTTTTCCCCCATCTTTTGCTTTTGTTTTGCGGTATACAAGAAGGGGCGAAATTAATTCTTTCCCGCATTTACATATTTCCGCAATCAAAGGTCGCACGGTGCCGGCCTCTGGTCCATGCCGCGATCCGAGTTTTGTTTGCTGTCTTGTAATTCTTGTCGCCCTCGCTGAATTCCGATCGAATCGATCGGCGACTTCATTATAAACGCGTCCGAATGAAATTCAATTAAACTCTTTAACGATCGGATTGTTTTTTGCACTTCGTAATGTCGAAACGATCGAGAGAATCGTATGAAAATGGCGAGATTTGAGAAAGAAAAATTGCTGCGGACGCCGATGGTAACGAGAAACTTGTAGAAGGGAATCGATATGGAGGGAAGGCGGGAGTGAGTGAGGCGAATGTCTTCTGGCAGTGTTAGTACTTTGGTAATAATAAGTTTAGTGTTAAAGTTGGTATAATAATAAAAGCGTTATATTGGAGGTAATATATATCCGGGAAACATTAGGGAAAGAGTGAGTGAGCGAGCGAGATCGTAAATTTGAAATGAGCATAAAAGGATGAAGAGAGAGAGAGAGAGAGAGAGAGAGAATTGGGGGTCCACTGTAAAGCAATCCAAGTCAGTAGCAGTTGGTCGGAACGATGATTTGTATAGGTTTTAATGATTTCCAAACTGGAATCCATTTTCTCAGCATGGGGATCCCTATATATACGTGTATATATAAAGGATTAAATCGTGACACGTTCGGTGGCTGGGAACGGAAACGAAATGAAAATCGAGGCCAGCCAGCCAGCGTTCGAAATCGGATAATCGCATCAAACACTTTATCGCTTTAATAAGTTTAATTGATAAATAATTAACATGATTCGCGAACAATTCCAATCGCATCGGCTCTATCGCCATTCGACGTCGATGCTTGGCAAGGAAACGAAGCAAAATATATGCGGGTGGCAAACGATTGCTCGCCACCTGTTCATCGTAAATATTATACGGGATGGTTCAAAATAATCCTCTCGCTAAAATAAGCCAAAAGTTTCCTACGGACCGTGGTCCGAAAATGCTTGATCTTCGAGGTATCGAGCGTCAATGTGCGGTTGCAAAATCGCAATTTAGTTCATAAAAATTCAACGAAAGCAATTTTCTTTTGCGCTTTGGGGGATATTAACGTCACGTTAAGGAGCTTCTTTTGCCAAATAGTTATTGCTCTTTATCCAAAATTTAAATTGCATGTTGTTTTGAATCACCCTGTACAATATTCGAAATAATATCTAAAATTATCTGTACGCCTTTTGATACAAAAAATAATTAAATAAAAACGAATCTCTTTGATGTTGCTGCCGTTCATGTTACTCGCATTTTCTTTATCCACTTTCTAATTAAAAGTGTTTAATAAACTTTTTTTAAATGTTATTCGTTTGATTTTTTTTTATTCATTCGGGAAACATTCATTTTAATAACATATAATACGTTATGATTCCACGAATGCAATTTTTGTGAACGAAACAACCGCCCGCAAATAATAATTATTATATTGCACAGATAGAAAAACATTTAAACCAATCAATCATATACACGTGTAAATATTGTTGTTTGCTCAAACAAAAAAAAACTGCAAATAAACGCGTGCCAATAACTGAAATTGATCTACTTTACAATGGCACTCGTTTTGGTGGAGGCGCCAGGTTTACTTACACTAAAATTGCGAAAACTTTGTTTAAAGTGCACGAGACTCAATTTTTAGTTTGGCCGAAAAGAAATTGGAACGTTCAGTGGACTTCCGCCGCTGGCTTTCCTTGATTACGCAGCCGCCTAACAAACAAAGGCGAGTAATTTTTAATCAACCTTAACTTCTAGTGTTTTTAACCCTCAGAAACGAATCGATCCAAAACGTAAAATTGATAGACACGTCAGATGTGCCCTTCAAAATTAAATATTTCAACTGCTAATATTGTTGACGCTTCATGGGTCAATTACAAATTGTCCAACGGCAGTTTCCTGCTGCTTGTTACCACATAAAATTGAATGGCCGTTACCACTCTACGGCCACCATCATCAACATCAAACTAGATTGATAATTATTCCATAAATATTTAAACTAATATCCATTAAGTTTAATTAACGTAGTTTATAATATTATTATTAGAAATTTATTAGGCATTATAATATATGATTTTAGTTTTGCCAGTGCCGAAATGGTAAATTAACGCCTGGGAATTCTTGTAGCATAAGCAGGATGTTGATGAAGATTGCGATGGCGCTAGCGGTTGTTGTTGATGGCGTTATTGCTCTTGTTATTGTTGTTGTTTTAGTTACAGTTTTAACATAAACTTTCCTCGTTCCGTACGTCGTTTTATTAGACCAATTGCTCTCTCTCTCTCGCAGAAAACTCTCAAACCATTTCGCATTAATTGAGATTTACCGTTAAAAAGGCCGATCCGACCGATCGCCAAATTTTGATTGACGTTCGCAAATGTGGTTTCAATTTAAAGTTGATTTATTAGCGCTTATAATAACGGTTACGTTTCATTTTGAATTGAATGCATGGGAAAAGGTTATTAATAATAGTAATAATAATAACCGCCTAATAAATCGCGTTTGGAAATGTAGCGACATTGCGAATACACGTACACTTTTCGTTTGAATTTATAATTGGCAAGAGCGATAACACTCGACTGCCGTTGCTGTTGTTGTTATTATTAGATTTCTGCCGCGAATAGTTGGATACGATTTGGCGAGAACGGGCAGCAGTACATTACGGCGGTTTCTCCACTATTCGCATCGTTTTCGCGAGATCAAAATGCAAAACCAGTTTGCTTTTTCTATTATATACAGGGCGTCGCAATGATGCAGGTACGGAGGATTATGGCCAAACAGTCGACTTCAGAGAAAAATGTTTCAGATAAAAAAGTTTTCTTAGCAGAAGGACTACAACTTAAAATATTTCCCAAGATGGCGCACTTCTAGATATACCCGGCAATCATATTTGATCCCTTATTTTAAACGGAATGGTATCTTTTTTATGGCATTTTTGGATTCCTCATCAAATTCCAAGGCGAGTCTATTAAAAGAATCACATGCCTAAGATGCACCGTTTCAGAGTTATATCTCAGTATTTTTCCGAATAGTGTCATTTCGAAGGTCGTGGAAAATATGTATATATTATATATCTCCGGATTTCTTTCAGATAGAGAGTTGAACTTGATTTAGTTCTTTTAAGCACGAAATGGCAAAGCGTTTCCACTGCTTAAAGTTAATAACAAGTGGAAGTGGCTTTGATTTGTGGCCATTTAAACTTTGACACTTCCAAATGTCCACAATCGCTTTTTTAAATGGAACCATCTGTTCTTTATTATGACATTAGATGCAGAAAAAGATTCTCTTTCGATCATATTAAGACAATATTATGTCAATTGTTGACGGTTTTCGAGTTATTTCCAATTAATTGATATTTTGCGCGTTATTTACATGCGCTTAACGATGTAATAATGCAAATAACAGCAAACGCGTTTGAAAATCAATTATATTTTGGTTAGAATTACATTTTTCCATGTTCTTTTTCCGATTATTCATTAAAATATTAATTAATAAGTTCAAAACATTATCCAGCTGAAAGTAATTTTGAACAATGAAAACAAATTGCAGTCAGTAATACTTCAATTCAATATAAGTAGACCACAGTCTTCATTCTTGCTTGCTTAAAAGAACTAAAGAAAGTTCAACTCCCTACCTTGCATAGTTCCGGAGAAATTTGCGATTTTCCACGACCTTCCAAATGACATTTATCTGGAAAACACTTGAATAACTCTGAAACGGTGCAATTTAGGCATGTGATTGTTTTAATAAACTCCCCTTGAAATGCGACGAAGAATCCATAAATTCAATAAAAGCGATACCTTTCCATTTAAAATAAGGGAGCAAGTGTCAGTTCCGGGCACATCCGGAAGTGTGCCACCTTGGAAAATATTCTTACGTTGTAGTCCTTCCCTAGTGAAAACTTTTCTAAAACATTTTTTTCGAACGTCAACCGTTTGACGGTAATCTCCCGAGCCCTCACAATTGGGACACCCCGTATACAAAGCATCCCAGCGCATCCACCGAAAACACTCGCCGAACGCCCCGTCCAGTCGCGGCGCAAACAAACAAGCGAACAAACAGAAAATGCTTCCATACACATCGCATCCTACTGTATTTCTTCGCCGCAATTTCGCTCGCCCCCCCATAGTTCAGACCGCATTTATAATTTCGAAATTGCAACGTTTCCCAAACACGACTCGCAAGTTTGTCCCGCAAAACCGTCGCCTCCGTCCGTTGCCATCGGGCGCGGTGAATGCGAGCTCGCGAAAGAGAATCGCAAACGCAATTAATTTACGGTTTTCATTTTAGTTCGTGATTTAGTTAGTTTGCCGCGAATTTAACTCTTTGCAATTCGCGTTGCAAGTGAAAGCAAACGATTAAAAGCAACAGCAAACGATCGAAAAATAGGAGATGGAAATTATAAGAAGAAAAAACTGATCGCGTCCCTCATCGAACGAACCTGTCGCGAATCTTTCGTCAATTAAACGTAACGAAGCCGTCAAATTTAAGCGGCGCGCTAACGAACCAATATCTCAATCCCATTGATTAATCCGTGTAAATAAAATATTTACCCAGAAACTGTAGACGAACGGAAAAGTTTTAATCAAAACGCGATTTAATTAGCAATTGTACGTAACCAATGAGGTTGCTGTTAAATATTCCGTTTGCGAAACGTACGCGAATCCCTAAAATTAATAAGGGCGATCTCTTGCAGTTCCTCCCCGCTTTCCTTCCCTTTTTTTCCGTCCCTCTTATTACTTGTTTATCGTACGATAATGCCAATACGAGGGGGGCGAAAATTGCAAATTAGTATGCAAAGATGCGATGTAGATGGCGGAGGGATGGGGGAGGAAGAATAGGATTTGCTACAACCACAATGACGCTGCTGATGATGATAACGATAAGCTTGTACGTAAACTAATTTGATTAAAGCGAATGTATAAAAGATGGGTCTAATAAAGCGCCATCTCTTTCCATCCAACCGTTACTCTTTATCTAACCGCCCCCATCTCTTCGTATGTGTTATATGGCGGTTTTATAATTAAATCCTTCGCGCTCCCTCGCCCGCGCTCGCCTCTCCCTCGCATTACGACCAATATATGTTACGTGAACTAATAAGATTTTCTAATAATTAGTTTCGAATTAATTACGATTTCGGTACGACGTAATCATCGTCATAATCGAGCCCTTATCTTCGCCGTAAGAAGCGGTTCTCATTAATTAATGTTAACAGAAAGAGTGCAAGAAGCGAAACAGGTTGCTGGATTATCCCCAGAGAAAGTGGCACTTGCTGGCACTTTTGACAAAGTGAACTTTCGTCTGCAAATTTGTTATTATGACGATCGCTTTTTGGGTTAAAAACAATTTCCTCTGGGTGTGTGCAAGAATCGAACTTTGGGGAAACCATGCAGCCAAAGAATTAAGAAAGTTTTGCCCTCACCCACCGCTTGGGCGGAGAGTAAATTCGTGGAGATCAAGCTATTATATTTTGGCCAAGTTCTTCGAAGAGCGTGCGTGCAAGATGTCAAAGGATAGTCATTGCTAACGATGGTGATTATCTGTTGGCTTAAGATGTAACGACAATTTCTTTTTGGACAACCTAATGATTAGAAATTACCCATAAAACACGTAATTTTCGCTGACCATAATCCGATTATCGTTCGATGAATTAACTAACGGGATTTTCGTCGATTAATTAACGGAACGTGATCGATTGCTGCGAAAAAGTTGCAAAAATGAAGAAATAATGCGATAACGTATGGCGGTAATAAACTGGCATTACGTTAATTAGAAGGCGACGATGGTCGCTTTTATTTTCGTGCCGCGTGTGTTATTAGAATAAACGAGCCGTGAAATATTAATTTAATAGAGAAAATCGCAAAAAAATCTGCACGTATACACACGATACGTGTCGGTGTTTATGTGTGCGGCAGTAGCTTTATTATGCGATTTTTCAATGAGTTTGCTTTTAATTAAATTTATAGTAACCGTACAATGGTAGTAATAATAATTGTATTAACAATAGGAAAAATATATTGCATTCTAATATGCAAAAAAGCGAAACAAAAACATATTAATAGGGTCGAGTGCAAATAGCAAATTGTGCGGGAGGAGCAGCAACTTTTAATTACATTAAAAGCAAACGTACGTACGTACGGCTCGCGTTTGTGTATATGAAACTAATTAAATGACGCTTTTCAATCAAATCGCATGTCAAACATTATGATACAAAAACGGCACAGAGACTTATTAAATTTTATTATTACAAGGATGCATCACAAATATTATTCATCACGTTTAATATAACGTCGCCTCTTTCGCTTTCTCCCGCACAGGTAAGCCTCCATTACGATAATTGAAATATTAGCATCGCCCGCAAGCCAATCAATTAGTTAATTAACTCGCAAATAACGACAAGAACGCTATAATAGGCGAAAAAGTCTCCAATTTAATCAGTACTATTTGCAATCGAAGAAAATATGCAAGAGCAGCCACAAAAAGAACGAATTAAACTACAGCTCGATCAAAAAGCAATCCGTTTAGAGTGGGCTTTGCAAATTTAAATCGCCCAATAATTAACGTCAAACGTACTGACGTTGACAAATGTCATTGACGGAATTTATAGATCAATAATTGCCGCACGTTTTCGCTGTTTGACAGTGTCATCGTCTGCTTGAAAATTTGCTCGTGCTGCACGCCGAGTTGTTTTCGAATTAGTTATCAACAATTGTCTTGGTAGCACTGATTCGCCCAATTTAAGCGGCAAATTTGATTTTGACTTGAATTACACAAGCAAATCGCGGTATTGCCAACTTATAAAAATGAGGCGAATTTCAAAACGTTTAATGGTGCCTCCGATGTTCTAACGCAGCAAAGAGGCCGCAAGAACTTAACGTAAAGTCGTTCCTCGCCTTTAGCTCCTTTTAAATGATGGCAGTCGCTCGAAAGGAAATGAAAGAAAAGTGAAATGGGAACGATTAAAACGTCATTAGCATTAATTCCGAGAGAGAACAAAAGAAGTAGGTGTAAAACGAGACACCTTTCGTTTAATGCGACCAGAAAACGAACGCCAACACCGCCACAATTCTTTAACATCGTGTTATTATTCCACTGTTTGTTCCTCCATCGTTCTTCTAATTAGATGTGAAACGTTATATAACAAGATCCAGCTGCTTTCGTTCTTTCATTATTCCTACCTTCCCCTTTAATAATAGGTTTACCATTCGAACGTATCATCATCATCATCGTATGTGGTTCATTTTTTCAAAGACACGTATTTAACACGCCGCAGAAGAATAACCAGGAGAAAAAGGAGACTCAAAGTGGTGAAACGAAATTAGTGAAGGACCAACGCCAAATAACCGACGACGATCGTAATTGCGGCCACTTTAACGGAGAAACGAGACTGATGGCTCGCACCGCGAAGACATTTTCGGCACGCATACAAACGAAAACAATCCAAAGCAGATGCGTCCAGTTCTTTTGTTTCTTCCTTCGCTGCACGAGTCTCAATTTTCCAATTAATTATCGCGTCAAGAGAGATTCCATCCAGTTTCGAATCGCTTTGGACAACGTAAAGAAACCAATAGCTCTACAGTCTAGAAGCGTTTTTCATCGTCTCCTGGTGGCGTAGCCAGATTGAAATGAGCGTGGCTCTTGCACATTTCCTACCACTCTTCAGAGGACGATGTCATTCCGATTCCCATTGCGTCCTCCACTTCTTTTCCTTTTGGTTTTTAATGGTTCTTCTTTCGTATTCTGTACGCTTCGTCCATGGTCCCCTTCGAAAAGGCACTAACAATAACATAAAAGTAGAATATTTGTTACATCGTTAAGATTAAGGATCCAATTTAAAAAGTGCTCTCGTGCTTTTTCTTGCGCTTTTAAAGTTGTCGGAGTGTGTGTGTGTATGTGTGTATCAGAGATTTTATTGCTTCCCTCTTCATCTCTCTTCCTCTGTTTCGACTGCTTCTCGTTACTTTTTTGCTACGCAAATATATTTGCGCAACGAGCGAATCTAGCGTTCTTCCTACTGCTCTACGTTAATGTTGTTGTTGTTGTTCTTTTGCTCTTTTGTATCGAGATAAGTGGATATAAGAATATAAATTTTTGGTAAATATTTGAGTAAGTGGTAGTAGAAGTATAAGAATTAATTGAAATTGCTTTTGATAATAACCAGACGGATTTCTTTTTTCTTTCTTCTTTACTTCATCGTCCCTATTATATTCCAGTCTTCTATTACTGCCGTCTTAACAAATTCATTCCCTCTCGTGTAATTAAACGAACTTTATTGTTATTCTCTCGGTTTGTTAATAAATTCAATTTAATCTCTGCCGCACAACATGGAAAGAATTCGCGTTCATTTTTCTTTGTTTTTCTTCACTTTTAAACTCCTGCTTACGGACGCAACGAAGTTTATTAATATTAAAAGCCGCCCTTTAATGCAATAACATTAATAATCTAATAAAGGGCGAGGAAGGCAAAAAAAATGAGCGATGTAAACTTGGGAGGATTGGAAAGAAATACGATTTTCTTTTGCAAAATCAACATCCAATGTTTACGAATGAACGTCGAATACATATGAAAATCTCTCTCCGTACCAATATTTGCGCATGTTGTTATTGTTGCAATATGTATATTGGAAACGTCGAGCAGAAAATTAAAAGACGAGGCAAATGGAAAGAGAAAAAATGACGCATCTTCATAATCCGCGAGCGTTTCATCGTTCGAAAATCCCGAATAAAGGTTATTATAATAAATTCTTTTCTTCGCAGTTGTTTTCTCGTTCATTCTTCAAACTCTTAACGTTCCTCCTCAGTAAATTGGTTGTACACCACATAAATGTTAACTTTATCGCTTTCTATATTTCCCACCGATCGTGTATTACACGTGCACCCTTCCGACGTGACACGTTGTTTCCTTTTTGTCCCTATTCGACCCCACAGAAACCCTTCACCATAAATATAAACTTACACGAATCCCCACTGATAATGAGCGATAATAAACAGCTTCATTTCAGTTATTTCTTGTTTTGCTTTCATTTTAGAAGTTTGATGCAAGCTTTTGCTTGCTTTTTCAAATTCAGCTACGGTCGCTTTTGTCTCATCCCGAGAATGACTGAGATTGCTAGAATAGAAATTGCTTAAAGGTGAGGAAAACGAACTATAAATTGCAAAAAAGGCGGGAAAATTCACTATAAATTGCTTAAAAGTCGGGAAAACTCGCCAGAAATTGCTCGAAAATGGGGCAAACACACTATAAATTGTTTAAAAGTAGAGAGAGCTCGCTAGAAATTGCTTACAAATGACAAAGACTCACGAGAAGTTCCTTAAAAGTGAGGAAAACTCACTAGAATTTGCTTTAAAATGGGGAAAAGTCCACCATCGATTGCTAAAAAGTATGGAAAACTGGGTTGAAATTGCCTACGCGTTAGGAAAACTAACTAGAAATCGCTTAAAAACGAGGAAAACAAAACGGTCGGAAATAATGCAACAACCTCCTTTAGCGAGTCGAATCGATTGTTTCTTTCGTACACTCGAAATTTGTTATGATACAATGTTGTTCTTCGTCGGTTAATTGGCGCATATTCGAGGGCGGCGCAAGAAGACTGAGTTTGGCAATGGAATATTAATTAGCGCGAAATTATGCGGCTTTTAAAATAACAATTTGGCAAATTAATTCACTCGCGTACTGGATCAATAATGATCGGTGGGGTGTTTTCGTTAATTATTATTAATCAGTCGCGATGCGAAAACTCTGTTGCACACATTTTGTTACGTGTACTAATAAATACACTCTATGTATGCATCATCATCATCATCATGATGATGATGATGTTAGAGGATTCTATTTTGATTAATGAAAATGCACATCGTCGCCACACACACATTTTCCACCACGACGATGTACGTTCGTATCAACGCAAAGTTACAATAGCGCAAAATGCTACCTAATAATTTGCATACAACCTACGATATACCGCTAGTTATTAAGTACAGTAGAGGCAAGCTGATCGGTGCACAACGCGTCTGCCAAATGCCACACCGCAACAGAATTTTCACTAATAACGCATTCTTTTTCAAGTTTAAGTTAATATCAGTTGGGAAACCTGGAAGTAATTTGCCCACATCGTATAGAACATGCGAAAAGTTGACGGAAGGAAAACTGCTGCAAACCTTAAAAGCAAAATGAAAACCTGATGTTTCCAACGTTTTATTGGACGGGAAACGTTTGATGACGTCTCGTGCCCGGTCTCGCTTGATCCTACTGTATCAGCGGTAAACTAGCACTGCTCTAATAACAGGTAATAATAATCTACCTGCTTACACTGCGGTTGTCGTCGTTGTTTGCGGATGACGACGACGACGATGAGGATGGCTGCGAAAAGAGGCGATCGTAACAGACGGGGGGAGGTTAATAAAGTTCCCTCGTCTCGTTTGGCCTCTCTGCTCGAGCGTATTATGGAAGAGAGTGGAAAATTATGAAAACCTCCGTCGTGAACCGCCGCCGTCGCTCCCTTATTGCCATTGTTATTAGGCGCATGTATACGTTTATATTATGTGAAAATTACGTTTCGAACGTATTTCGATGCTCATACATTTTAAATGAGCCAACTTAACCGCTTCGGAATTAGTCTCGTAGGCGAGAGAGAGAGAGAGAGAGAGAGAGAGAGAGAGAGAAACGGAAACTTCGTTCGTTAAACCGCAAAACTTCAATTAAACAGGTAAATGATTTCATAACTCCGATAATAGTAATTGGCAACGACAACAATACGGTCAGGATGTAATCTACAAAGCTAAGCCCATCGGCCGGGGGTTAAGTTGTGACGGCGACGTATCAGTCGAGAACTTCTTCAGCGACAATCCGCACCGTCAATCCCACGACGAATTGGCAAACTTTGACAACGAATAATCGCCATTCTTCTGCCATCGAAACGTCGACGAGGAATTAATAATCCGCACGGATTTCGACGACGCAATTTCAATCGAATGGATTTCAATCGATCTTTGGCTTTCGGCGAGTGAACCCACTTTACGCCCGCATTTTAATATGGAAGTTTATTAATAACGATCCCAACCACGAAACCACCTCCCTCTCTCTCTCTCTCTGGGGGTTTCGCCAATCCCTCGTTCTATAACGTACAACGAAAGGCTTAATTCCGGCCACGTTGCTGCAAATTATTGGCACATTAATAACAATAATAATCATAATCGAATATCAAAGGGATCTACGTCGTAATTAATACGAACAAGAATAATCGTCGGTGGCACGAATCGAACGATTTAGGTACAATTAATTGATAGTGGTTTATCGCAGCGAATTGCAAATTGTGACACGAAAAATGAAATCGATTCCATCGAAACATTCGCACAAATCAAGCGATTAAATCCCAACGTAAATCCGTTGACGATTAGTAAAATCTTGCGCTAAAACACCGATTTAACGATAGCAATCTTATCTTCAAGCGAAAGCGCTTTAGCTCGCCGCGGAAGCGTGAAGGCTTCCCAAAACGGAAACGTCTTGCATCGATATCGGCCGAGGCCATCACCGTCGAATGGTGGACGAATGATAATCAACAAATGCGTTTAAAGCGATCCTCGATCGATGTTCTTTGTTAACTTGCAATTGGTTCAATCTTGCTGAATGCCATCTTTGATTTATTATTTCTTTGATACAACAATATTCATAAGTTTGCGTCACTAGACATTGCTTGCAAGTGGGGAAAACTCACTATAAATTGCTTAAAAAGGGGGAAAACTCACTCGAAATTGCTTAAAATTGGGGAAAACGTACTAGAAATTGCTTTCAAGTAAGGAAGACTCACTAGAAATTGCTTAAATGTGGGGAAGACGCACTATAAATTGCTTGAATGTGTGGAAAACTCATTAGAAGTTGCTTAAATGTGGGGAAAACGTACTACAGATTGCATAAAAACGAGAAAACTCAACAAACATTCCTTAGAAGTTGGGAAAAATCAGTATAAATTGCTAAAAAGGGGGGATAACTCACTAGTAATTGCTTAAATGTGGTGAAAACTTACTAGATATTGCATAAAAGTGAGGAAAACGCATCAGACATTGCTTAGAAGTTGGGAAAAATCAGTATAAACTCCTAAAAAGTGCGGAAACTCACTGGAAATTTCTTACAAATGAAGAAAACTTACTAGAGGTAGCTTAAAAGTGAGGAAAACTCACTAGAAATTGCTTACAAATGAATAAAGCTCACAAGAAGTAGCTTAAAAGCGAGAAAACTCACTAGAATTTGCTTTAAAAGTGAGGAAAACTCACTAGAAATTGCTTAAATATGAGGAAAGCTCAGTAGAATTGCTTTAGAACGGGCAAAGGTCACTAGAATTGCTTTAAAATGGGGAAAAAGCACTAGAAATTGCTTAAAAGTGTGCAAAACTCACTAGATATTGCTTACAAATGAGGAAAACTCACTGGCGGCAGCTTAAAAGTAAGGAAAACTCACTAGAGATTCCATCGCCATCGGTAACTTCTTCAATGGTCGACGAATAACAATCAGCAAATGCGTTTAAAGCGATCCCGAACCTCGACCGATGTTCTTTGTTAACTTGGGATTGCTGCAATTTCGATGATTGCCTTCTTTCATTTTTTTATTTCTTTGATACAACAATATCCATAAATTTATGACATCCGACCGTTTTTATTATTTGAAATTGCTCTTTTCTGTCGGTGCGAAAAAAGGAAAAAAATCGACGTGAGGCGAAAGAACTGCCGGCGATACGTTACGCAACACTTATTTTAACGACAATGAAAAAGTGCCAAATCGTGTCTCGCGCAAAAGACTTCACTCTTCTCGCCTCTCTCTCCCTCAACCACACGATTTATAAACGGACCCGATTCGAACAATCGAAACTTCGATTTCAAAAATTAAATCCGCCGCAGAGAAATTTCGGTACCGAGAGAAAAAATGGCAATTGAAACAATTTAGCGAATAATCTTCGCACGAAGATTAATTGCCAAGTGTTAGAGAACAGCGAACGGAACAAGACGCAAAAAGAAAAGAGCGTTAAAGAGGCTGCAGTTGGGAACAATCACGATCATCATCGTCGTCATCATCATCATCGCGGCCTTGACTCTTCTTCGCTATCGCCGATCCGCTGCAGCTGCACACGATTTTGTCTGCGTCCTCCTCCTCGTCGACTGTTCTTCATTAAGTTCGCCTCCAGTGGTATTTAGATGGACGACTGATAATTTAATAACTGCACGACGTAATAGAAGAAGATGGGCGTTGCAGTCGACGGTCGAGCATCGATAATGATGATAATGAAATAGGTGCGAACAGGTACGAGGTGAAAGAGAAGAAAAAGTTGAAATTGGAGGCGATTTAAATGGGATCTCGTTTAATAACCGGAGTCGTTCTTTTTTTCTTCTTCTTCTTCTTCTTCTAATAAGACGCCGATTTGGGATGATTGACGATGGAACGATTAGTGAATCGGAGAAGCCGGCCGAAGGAGAAACGGAGAATTGGATCTTAATTAGTTTCCCAGCGAGCTGGTAGGTGGATGGAGTCGAAGAAGTCGAGAAACCGTCGTTTGTTCGAAAATAGTTTATGCGTCGGAGATGAATCGAACAATTGGAAAATTTCGTGCAGCAACAGCAACAGCAATGACGATTGTTTGCGAAAACTAGGAACATGCTGATAATAATCGCGATTTGTTTAAAGCAATAATACTCTTTGCCACAATGCGAAAGAGGAGACCGAGAGATAGAGCGGAGTTATTCTAATAATAAATCCCGATTATCTCGTAGAGATTGTTTTCTAATAACAATGGGACGTTATTCCGCAACGTAGTAATATTATTAGTGTTCGCCAATAAGTTAATGGTACTTACCAGTTAAATCTGCGAACGTTCATGCCAAACTAATAATGACACCGATTGTTTTATGATTGCGCTTCGCACGACGCACTCACTTATTCTGCAAACGACGAGACGATAACAATCGAAGAAGAATTGAAGAAACTTCATCGTCCACCAAATGCACAAAGAGAATCACAATTATTATCGAAAAATTATTGTCCATATTTCACTTCTGCACGCAAACTATTTGAGTTAAAAGCGAAGTTTGCAAGAACACTCCAATTGTTGTACCAACGTGCAAAACACTAAACCGCAGCGGGAAGTTTAAATTGACGACAATTAATCCGTATTGTAATTGTACTTTATCTAAGCGAAAGTAGCATCAATTTAATGTCAATTGAATAAAAAGGCAATTAGATCAATCATATTTTCCCGCTGTCGTATCTTTCTTTCGTTTGAATAATCGATAGGAAGCGACGTTGAAAAACGACGAATTCGCTCGTAACTTGTTTAACGTTAACTCAATAATTGCACATTACTGGCATTAGAATCGATTTCGATCCGTAATCATTGTATAATGGACGTTAAATGAAATACAAACCTCGCGCGGAATTGCGAAAGAAAACATTTCAAAGTTCGATTCCAACGAACCAACTTTGTTTCGACGATGCTAAGGAAGGAGAATGGGGAGCGAAGAGAGGCAAATAGGACGAAACTAATTTAAAAGTTCGTGTATGCGATGGAACAAGAAAAGGAAATCGGCGTGGCACGTTTATTAAAGTAGATGGAAATGGTCCGACGTTTATTTGACGGTTTGAGTTTCATGAAAAGAAGATGCACTAATTTACCTGTGTGCCATCCAATAAAAGACACAACATTGGACTTTAATTAATACCTAATGACCTTTCGTTTAAACGCTCGTCTTCTCGAATTTCTCTTCTCGTTTTGGATTAGCACGATCTTTCTATTCTCTCCTCACCAAAGTCACTTCTCACGACTCCCATTTCGAATACGAACAAAAAATGAATAGAGAACCGTTTGGATTTTTCTATTTGTAAAAGTCTGTTACGATTTCGTTCATGAATCGCATTCGAATTTGAAACGATTTAGTTGCGTTAGTTGGCCAATCGTCATCGCTTAATTCCGTCTGTGCAATCCTCTTTGCTTGGCCATCACAATTTGATGAGCTAAAAGAAAAAAGTAGAGTCACGATTTTAACCGAACAACGACCACAAAACGTTTTGCTAACAAATCAAACGTAATCCGGCTCGAAGGACCTCAAAACAATCTCTTAAACATATTCGTCTTGCAAAGTTCTCGATGCCTTTTGACGATTACTTTATTTCGTTTGAAATGAAGAACTTTAAAGTGTAAAAGGCAATTTGTAAATCGTTCGATTGGAGATTAAAAGAGTGGCTCTTGATAAAATGTCCTCGCGAAAAAGGAAGTAGAAGAAGAGGCAGTGAATGTTGTCTCTTGAAATTTATTTACATTTTATTAAACGAGATGGTAAGTTCTTTCGTTTTCCAGCATCGCTCCAAATTGCAATCTTAACGAATTACGCCCTTTTATCTCTTCTTCTTCTTCTTCGTTGCGTTTTTTCTTTTTGTCTAAATAAACAAGTTTCAATTTGTTTCATTTCTTCCACTCTCGCTCCCATCGTCGCCATCTATCCTCTTCATTTCGTTCTGTAAAGTCTTTTTACTTCTTCGGCTCGTTCTTGCGATTTTCTTCTCTCCTTCTTTTGTCCTTTTTTATATTGATTCAGTTGCAACACACACACAAAATTCGTGTCGTCTGAAACGTAATTAACGAATCCGAGGACAATAATTGATCGCCGTTAGCAATTCAATTCGAGTCTCTCGGAGAGATCTCCTTTTTACAATTTCCCCGTTTTCGTTTTCCCTTTTCTTTTCGTTTCTGTCGCATTGTAGTGCAGTTCTTGCAAAAAGAAAATCGATTTCTATTAGAGGAAATTGCGGTCGTAACGATATTAACTATTTTAATGAATAATAATAATGTTAGCAACAATACAAAACAGAATATGAAGAAGATCGGGTTTCTGAAATTCACTTTATTCAATTAGGTCTTGTTTTTGCTTTGTTTCGTTTCAATTCTTTGCAGCTCGTCTTTGCAAACACAATAAATCGCATTTAATTGGTTCGTTCTGCTCTATTATATTGCAAATTTCGATGTGTATTTCGCATCAAAGAAAAAATAATGCCTCAAAGGAATTTTAATAAAGCTCGAATTCAAAATTCTTACCATCGTTAAGTAACGTAATGAACAGAAGGACGAAGAAGAACGTAGTTTGGCGAATTGTTGCAATATTTTCTTTAAGATGATTACTCTTATTTATTCCTCTTCGACGGATGGAAAAAGCCACACTCGTATCGAACGTCTTCCAATATGCTAATCACTTATTTTGGAATTTCTTCTTGCACGATGCTCGTTTGATAGAAAGTTTTCGCGAAAGAAAAACGCAAACGAAAAACTTTTACCATGGACGTCGCCGGTTTCTTTCTAAAGGTTCATCATCGTCAGACAACTTTTTTCTCGCGTCGACAGATAGAAGAAGACGTTGATGAACTGAATCGATATAAACGTTTTGCAAAAATTTGCTACCACTACGTTCCCTTTTTTCGCTCGCAAAAATAAAGTTACAAGTGCGCACAAAAGAAAAAACCGAATTCTCCCGTAGACTTATATCGCAGCGAAAATTGTTCGAGTCAACAGAAATTGATGTTGGCAAAAAACAGGATGAAAGCGAAAGAAACATATGCAACAGTTAATAGAGCTGTCGCAATTTGATTTGACACTTGATTTTTCCTTTCGCCAGGACGTTTACGTCTTCGCCAAATCGCGATTTCTGCAACTGCAAAGCATAAATCACGTGTCAACTTCACACCTATCTGGGATAATAACAAGAAAAAATCGCAGATGCGTGGAAAGTTCGCAAAAAGCCCAAAAACGTACGTGGAAAATGATTTCAATTTGCTGCTCTTACTTTAAAGTCGCTCTCAAATTCTTCGCTTCAATTTCAACTCATGTTTGATTATTATTTTTTTTTTTGCGTTAATTTGAAAACTCAATTTGCCACAATAGCAATTTTTGCGAGTGATAAATGATCAAAACCAGCGCCGGACTCGAAGCGAATCTCGTTTATTTGCGTGTAATAACAATCAAGTCTGATGCTAAACTACTGCCAACGTTTTCAAATCCTCGCTGAAATTTATGTCGCACCACTTTCCATCCCTCGTCTACGTTCGAGTGCTTCTTGCACACACTTCTTTATCTCGCAGTTGGTGTCTTTAAAGTGGAAGAATTGTCGACATTGTTTTTATGACGTCTCTTGTATCTTAGTTTAAGAACACTGCAGCATTATCATACATTTTACATCTTATTATAACCACTCGTATTGTTTGAGATGGCACTTGCGAAATTCTAACATGACAGTTTAGTTTTCGCACAACGTACGCCAGAAATTATTAATAAAACTAATCGACTTTCACGATCAAAGTGAACTTTCTCGTAAAAGAGGCAAACTTTTCGGCAATTCAATTTCTTTAATCATATTTCGTCTCGCCTTAATTCCACCCTAAATCGCAAGGTTTGCAATTTAAAATAAAAAATCCACGAACGCAAAATACCTTTAACCTACTTCGAAGGATTTTCCCCATTGTTTCCGCACACATTGTCTCGCCATAACTGGCGCATGTTGCGCCTGTTATCGTACTTAAATACAAGAGAATTGATCGAGGCTTAAAGGGTCGTCGCTCGCGATTAAACAAACGAACCGGACGGACGGACGGACGTGCGAACGGATTCCAGAAGCTTTAACCCGGAATTAAGCGTCGCCCGTGAACAGGACTCGGTCATTAACCGAACTTGTCCATTAGCCATTTTTGACGGCCGGGAAGACGTTCGTCGTTTTAACGCGATTCCCGTGTAATGCACTAGCGAAAGATCAATCTTAATGCGAAACTGTTTGTTTTAAAGGCGCCGCGAATTAACGTGATCTTCTAATCGAACAAACATCGGCAACGATTTGTGGCGTTAAATGCACGAAACCCGAAACTTTTTCACTCGGAGGCTTCCGGCAGAAGCCTCAGAGGAAGAAACTCGAGGGCTCAAATATTTTGATTTATTTAACGCTTCGACTCATTATTATTGTTACCGCTGCATCGGCGTCGCTCGAAGGAGGAATGAGAAATAAACGGGAGTCACAGTAAACAGGCGTCACGCTACCGAACAAAATCGTCTTCGAGAATAAAGAAACGGAAGCGGAGAAAGGAACGGAAACTTTTTCTTTTTTAACACTCTTCCTCTTTTATACAGGGTGTCCCAATAGTGGGGATTCGGAGGATTGCGAACCAAACGGTTGACGTTAGAGAAAAATGTTTTAGTTAGAAAAGTTTTCTTCCGCGTAGGACTACAACGTGAAACTATTTTTCATGATGGCGCACTTCCGGATATAGAGGAAACCGATACTTGCTGCGTTATTTTACATTTTTGGATTGGATTTTGGACTCCTTGTTGAATTTCAAATTAAATCAATCGCATGCCTAAGATGCACCGCTTCGGAGTTATTTCAGTGTTTTCCCGAAAAATGTCATTTGGAAGGTTGCGGAAAATTGCAAATATCTGCGGAACCATTTAAGATAGAGAGTTGAACATTTTTTAGCTCCTTTAAGCAAGAAATGGCGAACAGTTTCCACTGCCTAAAGTTTATTAAAAGTCGAAGTGGCTTTCATTTGTAGCCTGTGAAACTTTGACAGTTTCAAATGTGGATAACTGACTTTTTTCAAATGGAACCATCTATTTTTATTATGACATTAGATGCAGAAATTCTATTTCGATCATATTATTATATAATTATATATATATTATATAATTTTCTGCGATAATAAAAAATAGATGTTGCCATTTAACCAAATTAAGTTATTCCCATTTGAAAATGGCAAAGTTTGACAGGCCACAAATTGCAGTCAGTAATACTTTCAATGAAATATAAGTAGACCACAGTCTTCGTCATTTCTTCCCTAAAAGAACGAAAGCAAGTTCAACTCTCTAACTTTCCGGGAAAAAACTAAAATAACTCTTAAACGGTGCATCTTAGGCAGGTGATTGCTATAATAAACTCCCCTTGAAATTCAATAAGGAATCCAAACTTGCGATGAAAAATTATCATTCCATTTAAAAGCAATTATCAATTCCGGGCATATCCGGAAGTGCGCCATCTTGGAAGATGTTCTTACGTCGCCATCCTTCCCAAGAGAAAACTTGCCTATCTCAAACATTTTTTGTCTAACGTCAACTGTTTGGCCGCGATCCTCCGAGCCCGCACTATTGGGACACCCCGTATATACTTTGCCCCCATCGGCTGCCATCGAGGAAATCGTTCTGGGTAGTCAATGGGCCAGCAAGTTTGCTTATGATCCGACAACACTTTACGGTCTCCTTCTTGCGTTCTTCTCGCACGAACCCTCGACAATAGACGAAAACCATTAGAAACACGGTTCCCTTCCGCGTGCGCGTTTGTTTCCCTTTTATACCCCGTCGTTGCTTTTGCCTTGCCGCCACATCCGGAATGCGATATTAACGTTAAAGGGCGAATGGCCGAAAACGCATTTCCGAGACCGTCATTTTTCGGTTTGCTTCATAATCGAACCGAACGTTGAAATTCTAATTTGCGAACGCGTATTGTGCTAATTATTACGTTTCGCGTGCCCTTTTCGAAATAAAGCGCTCCGGGGCTCTAATTAATTTGTAAGTGCCCGCGATTTTAATAATAATTTGCCCTAAAAATTATGCCAACCCATAAAACGTTAGCGTTATTATTAGCCGCAATCTCTTGTCCTTTCGAAATCTGGCCGAAATAGTAGTGATTAGTTAAAATGTAACCTAAAAGGAAACTTATAGTTTTAATTAAATATTATTATTTCATTGGGCCCCATTAAAATTGAATTTAATCGCAAACAATAAACTTCCACTCTCGACTCGCGCTCGGTATTGATGAATTCGCAATGGTAACAATCAAAGATGCAGGCAATCAAAGGGAAGAGGAATTCTTTCTGGGCCAACGAATTTTATCTATCCAAATGAAATTTTCCTATTTCTTTTTTTATTTTTAATCTCTCTCGCAGACCGCCAAAGATATCTCTATCGCTGCATTCCTTTTATTGGGAATCACGAGTCTACCTTTTCATCTCGGCAGCGAGCGTCTTTTGATCTTAACTATTTGGCCCGAAAAAAGGACGGCGAAGGAGATCAATTACTTTCGAAAATCATAAACGACGAACCACTTTTCCTAAGAGAAGTCAATTTAATAAAACCTTTGCGCTTTCCCCCCCTCTTCTTACTTCTTCTTCGTCTCTTTTTCCCGGGAAATCTAAGTGGAAATCTGTTGAATATATGTATGGGAAACGCAGGAAAAGTCTGGAGAGTTTATGAAATGAAACGGTTTAAAAATAGGAGGAAGAAAGTTGGTTCGTCCTTTTCTACCAATACCTATTTATTACTCGCTCTTCAAACTGACTTTATTACCGGCCGATGGAGCATAAACTCGGCAGGAAACGATCGAACGGATGGAGAAGAAGATTGGCAAAATTCGTAGCAAATCATTTCTCCCTGAAGACCACCACGTACCAACCTAATTCCTCTTATTTAACAGTCTCTTTCAGGCAGCACCTTAATGAAAATCGCTACGGAAGAAGCGAACGATTCTCGCGCACTCTTCCCCCGCAATACACATTAAAATTTCGCACGAGTTCCCGAGTTGCGAAACAACAACGTCGGCAACGTCGAATCGCCAGAGAGACATATTTAAAGTTTATGCATAAGTAAGTACGTGTTGTTGCGTCGTTCCGAAGGACTTTTCGTTTCGTCGTCTAGAGATTTGGCAAAGATGTTGTTCGCAGCATCATCATCATCATCGCCATCGCAGTCGTCGCCATTTACTCATTTTGCGAGCATGTTCGAGGATAATTGCGAGCCGATGGGAATAGACTCAGCCATTCGAAATGTGCCGCTTTGATTAATAGGAGAGCGCGAGAGACGAACGTAATGGAATAGAATGGCGCAGGAGCGTCTTTTAATTTTCAACTCCGATTAGCAACGACGTACGTACTTCTTACTGCGCGGCGGCGGCGGCGGCGATGATGGCGAAATGGTAACGACGTTATTATTATTATGGCAAGCAGTCGGATCCGTAACTTTTCCTTCTGGATGAAATCCCATCGGGACCACGAGTCGTTGCGCCGAAGGGAACGGCGTCCGAAGTTGAAGCGCGCTGATGATTATTATTATTATGCAAATTGTATCACGGAATTTTGCCGACACGGGAATTTATCGCATAACGAATAATTTCGCATTGTTAATGAGCAACACGTTTAATCGAATTAATAAATTTCGGAATCGTTAATTTGGCGTTTCGGACGAAATTGGCGCGACCGAGATTAAATGGGAGACGCGCAAAACGACGGGAAAAGAAACGGAAGAAAAGTCCTCTGGTAACCGAAGGTGAAGAGACGTGGGGAGCGACCTTCGTTTGCTAGTTTGCGAACGAGCGAGAACGCAGAAGAGGCAAAAAAGGGTACGAGAGGAGCGCGTGATAAATGAGTTTTTAATTGTTGTACCGCTCATTTCACACGAATGCTTTCGGTCATCCCGAAGCGTTCTCGTCGTCCCACTTCTGGCTCCTTAATTTTTTTTTTTAATTAATTATCCCTGGCGTTCTCGCATTCTTGCTTCGAAAAAGGAAAAATTCGACACAATTACTCACAATTACACAAAAACTCGCGAGTGCACGTTGCTCTTTATTTAGCAGAACGTAATCTATCGCTAACGTAACGTTGGATGATGAGCATTGCCATATTTTCGTTTTAATTATGCGCAAAAAACGAGTGAGCAAAAACTGTCGAGGGATAGATAGAAAGTTTACGCAACTAATTTCGCGCCGTTAAAAGAGTTTTCTTGTGGTGAAACTCTGTAAAAGCAACCCCAGCGAGCGTAGATTCGCTTGACATGGGAACAACCATCCTGTATCATAACCGGGGGTGGCCTTCGAGGAAACGAAATACTATTAAAAATATATGCAGCAGAAGAAATAAGCGAGCGCAATGAAAAGTATCATTAAAAATAATTGAAAGCGGATCTAATCTTGCCCCGGCTGACGACTCTCCGTTTTAACGTCAACAAATCAAACGGTTTCGCAGCATATTTCATACAGGAACGTTTGCTAACAACTAACTGATCGTCTGCTATTATTCGCCAATTTTACACGATATAAATAACGCGGATCGCAACCTATAATTTCCGAAAAAGCAGCCACGTAGTCGACTTTTTCCGTTCCGATCCGTTACAATTTATTACGTTATAATCCATCGACGATTATGACGATGATGGCCGACTAATTGCGTTTCAACACTCGATTCCGTCTTCTTTTTGGCCATTTCGCTCCCTTCCCGTCTTCTTCATCAACAACATTGTTTATACGTGATGGCCCCATTCATCTTTGTTACCAAATCGTTATTGTTGTACCCAAGAACCTATAATTAATATTTAACACTCTGCAAAGACGACGACGACGATGATGATGATGATGATGGAGGGCAACAATAAATAAGGCCGTCGTGGATACGTAAATTAGAAGATGGGTTTGTTTTCGTAACGTGTAATTTCTGTCACTTCCATATACACGTGTGCTTATTACATGAAGGGCTCGTGTATAATTTTCCATAGCGTAATTCATCAAGCCTTTATTTATTATTATCATATATACGTACGGAATAAGTCGTTAATCTCAATTTTCTACTCACTTCTCCATCACAAAGTCGTCCCACTCGCATTCACTACGCGCTCCTACTCATTATTAATCATCGTTTAACTCTTATTTAATGCCAGAGCAGCTTTTACTACTTTTCCATCCAATTTTCTAACCGTCCTCTTAATAACTTCGAAAAGAACGCTTTCAGAACTTTTTTCTGGTATAACATAGATAACATGTCTTTGCCTCTTGAAGGTCTGCGCAAATCTATCGAAATGTTAAGGTAAATTTACTGTGCAGCAACCAGTTTTTGGGGATGAAGGTCCCGTTCTGTTTGGTTGACTTTTGTTATCGTTTGATTTCTGTCCTTGCAACAATACGCTGCTGCATTCCCGTCCACGATTCCCTTCAACAACATTGTTCCTTCTTCACGCTTTAGTTACTGTTCCTCTGAGTACGACCAAGAACGAATCGCCGAAGATAAGTTTAAAGTATCAAACAATGTGATATAATTATGTGTAACAGTACTTTGCGATATTCAGCAGCGATATCAATTCAAAAAGAATCGAATGGCGTTGCGAATTGCGAGCGATTAAACTGAGTAATTTTAGATCTTTAACTGTCGCAACCCTCGTGCACCACGGGGAAGAGTGGCGAGCAGAAAAGAATAGAAGGGATCATCGTTCGCATGCAATTGTTGGGGTAGGATTTCGGGATAATCGATACGGTTCATACGTCTGATTCATTGTCCTGCCCAACTGATTGTTTCAGCGAACGTCGATGGTATTCCGGTCACGTAAAGTGCGCTCCCCGCATTAAAACGACGGTAACAAATGGCACGATGCGGTACCGGCAAATGAGTCATTATTTACTTTCGCATTTATGCAGGTGCAATGAGAGGACTCGTTGGAACGCGCACGAAGGAGGAGGATATTAAATAATGCTTAATGCCGTTAGAATTTTATATGAAATCTATACTAACAATTGGATTTATTTATTTTACTACGTCCCACTCTCTATTTTGTTAACAATATCACGTGCAAACGCAAAACTCCTTGTGTTTTCTTTCCCCCTGATACTCTAGTTTATGCATTTTCAACTTTCAGGAACTTCCGCTGAAATAATGATCCACTTCCTGCTGAAAATTATCCTTTACGTGTACAACTTCATTGCGCTGCAAGTTTGGTAGCCTATACGATTTGTTTGTATGGCCAACTTCAGTAAGATGAAATCGAATGTTAAAATAATGGCGTGTTTTGATTGTTATCGGTATAAATATTTAACTTCGGAAGAATGTAATCGCGATACTTCAAAAGACAACAATTATCCGGTTACAACAGCGATAAGCAGTTGAACAATTAGTTACGTTCCATTGTTTAGTACATGACACCAAGAGAGACCTGCTCGATAACATTGTTAAAAATGTAATTGTTTGCTTTGCTTTGTTTTAGGGGTTATAAGTGAATTAGTTTTAATAAACTCCTCTTTTTTAAAGGCATTCGTGTGCATTCAAAATGGATAACGAGGAGGAAGAGTATGAAAGTTATCAGTGGAATCGGTCCCCTTTTCAAAAGATCTCAACCCAACTGACCACCATGTTAGACAGCCCTTCGTTAGAATTCAATTTGAGACAGGTAATTATAATCTGATTAATGCACATGTTCAAATGATTACTAATTGTATTAATTGCAGGTGATGCAAACGTTCATGTACATGGTTGATAATCCTGCAGATGGCTACAGAAGCTTAAATTTTTCTGAAATTGCAATAATTTTATACCAGTGTACTCTTGTCTATGCAAGAAAAGTTGATTTGCTTTACAATTATATCACAGATGATGTACGTAGATTGAAGAATAACTATAGGTTTGTAGTACTCATTAAAACATCTATTGATTACTAATTTGAACTGCTTGCAGTATTAATCCAACAGCACCACCAAATGATTCACCTGCAGTGTTAAGGAAAGAGCAGCATAGGAGGCAAAGACAAATTGAAATTAATAAGCAAAGAATATCATCACAACCTTTAATAAACCAGATTTTGCATTCTACAGTTGATCCAGAGGATAATAATCTAAACGAAATCTGGGCACAGTCCAATCAATCAATTCCGTCATCCTCCATTAGCTCGATGCCCTCTGATCCTGAGATCGTTATGCGACAAGCAGTAGACGAAGCAATCATGGCGAATCAGGAGCTTCTTTGTAATTACGAAGATCTTCGAATGAACGTCATGGTCCAATCTTACGCATCTTTGCGTGTCCGATTCGATTTGGAATTTTACGGTAAATCCGATCATCTACTTGATGGGGATGACGACCATATTTTGCAACAATACGTTGCCGAAAAAGAAACAACAGTATTAGCGTTTCGCAATAACGCATTGCCGAGCGACACTTTGCGCAAGTTTGTCTGGATGAAAACGTGTCCACAACAACTTCGCATCAACTTATCACCTCTGCCACAAGATACGTTGGAACCGTACCTAAAGAACTACCGCGAATCGTTACAGGATAAGACAACGCAAAACCGAAAAGATTCCGGCTACGTTAGCGAGACGATGAGTAACGTGTCGTTCGACAATTTCAACGCTGGCGTACAGTTTATAAGCACACCTAAGAGAATAGGGGTAAATTGTTTCAATTGATGTTAAACATTGCTAAAACTCTTCATTTCAGCAAGATGCGAATGAGAGCAACGATAGTAAACGCAGGAAATTAAAGGATCGTACGAACAGTACCAATCGTAGCAAGAGCGTGACTTTGGAAACTTTCGAAGCGTTCACTTGGTCGCATTTCAACGTCGATCGAGACAAGTCGACCGATCAAGAAGAAGGTTGGTGTTTGTCACTTTGAATTCAAGAGATTACTGTCCAACTTATAAACATAATCACAAGAAATTTATTGCATTTGCTGCCCATGACTGGTAATTTGCAAAAGTATTAGCTTATTTTCAATAACGCGGTCGGCCAACTTTTTCGCTCAATTCAAAATTTTGATAAGCGCTTTTTTACCAATTACAGATTTTCGCGGTTTCACGACCGTGGACCAAACGACTGCACACAATCTTTCCGTCACATACGCTTCCTTAACGCGTGACATAACCGGAATCGATCTCGAAGACGACGACGAAGAATCGAGAGCAGAAACGGCCCTTTCGCGTACTGCGGCGAACCAAAGCAACAAAGACATGGCGACGACGGTTAGAGAATGGACGGAATTCGTGAAAAGAAAGATCGATAAGGAATCGACCGTTTTCGATATGTTCGGCTACGAGTCCCGCATAATCGAATCGTTGGACGGTGCCAAAGCGAAAGAGACGCCGCGACCGTTCAAATCGATGATGAAGAACAAGTCCGCCACCGAGATTTGTCGTTATTTCGCGGCCACCTTGCAATTGGCGAATACCGGTAACGTGGAATTATTGCCAAAGTCCGACAATTTGGATCACGATTTCGAATTGACGTTGCTAAAAAACGATATACCGAACGAGAATTTGATATACGATAGTTTCGTCGAAGAAGACCGTTCCATCAGCCGCTTCTCGAAACGGAGACGCTTTAAATAATCACTAGAAGTACAATTATTTTTAAATTTCCTCCGACTGTGATTCAATAAGTTAAAAGTCTATGAATAGTGTTAAATCGAAGAATTAATATTTTTTATTGGTACCTGTATCAAACTAAGGTTTAAACGAATAAATACATTTTCACTTGTTGATCGATTAACGATTAATTAAAACTCGCACCTTGTGAAGAGCAACTTTATTCAATTCATAACGTTTTGGTCCACATATACATTAAGTGTGTGTACAGAGAGAAGAACTTGGACATAAATTTTAATAGACATTTGATTTAGATTAATAGTAAGAAAATATTTGTTTGTATAGTAGTTTCTCTTTCATACAATTTTAATTACAATTGACCTTTATTAATTGCAGCACCGTTCCACTTACCCAACGTACAATCTAAATCAAATACGGGAATCTATTAAATTAAAACCTTACATCGATTAATTACATAATTGAATCGACAACAAACTAAATCCAGTTAGAATAAATGATAGGCCACCATTCATTAGCAATCGAAAACGTAATGCGCTCCATCGAAAAGATCTGTCGCGGGAACTGCTTATAGATCAACCTGAGACGTCCGCAAAATAAATTAATACTATCGAAATAATATTTACATCAAAATGAACAATAATCGAAACAAATCTGTCCCAGCATCCGTTCGATCCCATTAAGGTACCATCAGCTCCTTCGCTTTGATCGTCGCCGCTCCCGGATCGTCCTCTTCGTCCGGACTGTCGTCGCGTCTGGACCGCACTCGCACGACCCGTCGATGCTGCTGCTGCGTGCCATCGTTCGCCGTCACCGTCGGCCCGTCGTTCGGATTCTTGTACAATTGCACGTCGATGCCGTAGTTCAACAGGCCCAAACCGCTGCCGCCCGCCAATCGAACCTTCTCCGTGTCGTCGTCGTCGTCGTTGCACGACTTGAAGAGCAAACCCAAGTTCAGTTGCGGTATCTCGTAGAAGACCGACAGCGTCAGCATCAGGAACACGATGCCGATGAACAAGTAAACTGAAACGGTTAATTGCACGAAGGTGATCGTTGTCTGCATTGCACCGTCCATTTACCTGTTGTAGCGATTTTATAGAAGGGCCGATACGGCTGGGCCGGCGAATCGCCCGGTATGTAATCGCCCAAGCCGATCGTCGTCAGCGAGATGAAGCAGTAGTAGAGCGCGTCCAAGTAGTCCCAATCGGGTTCGATTCGGGCGAACGCGGCGGCCGGTATCAATATGAACATTATCAGGAAGGAGGCGACTGGAAAGGAAATACAGTTACGAAATGTACGCGATCTCGTACAAAGACGCACCGATAATCGACAAATGTAACAACCGGATGTTGAACGGCTGGTACGAGTGCTCCAGCCGCGCATTGAGCCACTGCAAGAACCAGACGGTCGGTATCAACAAGCGTTCGACGACGGCCGATAGAAGGACCAACGTCAACGGGATCCCGATGAGCGCGTAGACCATGCAGAAGATCTTGCCGCCCCTGCTCAACGGCGTCACGTGGCCGTAGCCTGGAATCGAAACGGATCGTTTATGTGATCGACGCACGCGAACTTCTGCGACGAACCTATCGTCGTGACCACGGTGCTCGAGAAGAACAACGACTGGCCGAAACTCCAGTTCGGTTCGCCGCTGACGTTGTTCGCCGCCGAGACGCCGCGATTGCTCGCCCGCACCACTTCGCTCAGCAAGTTCTCCAAGTCCTCGTCTGTTTGCAAGAGCGAGAGGGGAGAACAATCAGTTTGTTTTTTTAATTAAAATTTTTGCGATTCGATCGAACCGTTTGATCAGTTAGAAATACATTGGCGTGGAACAATAGAACGTAAATTTCATATCGGTCAATTTCTAGCTACCAAACGAATAAATGTTTGCGATAATTCTTCGTCCAATTAACGAGCGATTTCTTGCGGAAATAATCCAAAATGCTCACCTTTGACATTCGGATACTTGGCGCGGAACGTGCTCTTTGTCATTTGCAAATTGAACGTCAACTCCATTTCGCCGGGCGCCTCCAGATAGCAGAAAATGCTGGCGCCGAAGACCAAATAGACGACGTAGCCGCACAAGAACAACGCGAAATAGAGTTCGGGCCGATGGACGTGATCGATTTTCGCGTCGATAATCGGCCCGCCGTCGGCGGCGCTCTTTTTCTGATTAATGTCGTTAGTAAAGTTTAACTTCTTCAGGAACAACGGCAACATCTTATCGCTCAATGCCGCGCGTTTGTTATTGTTATCGGGCACAATCACGATCGTGCTGCCGTAATTCTTCCGCACTATGCCCATAACAATCGCGCAAAAAATAACGAACCTCTTCTTTCTCTCGAACAATAAATTAACAACAACAAATAACGGGATAAATAAATAACAACAAAGCGAACGTGGACCGCCGAGCGAACTGTTCGTTATAAGGAATCGATTGTCATTGGTTTGATGATTAAGATCGCAATGGCACAATACATTTTCGAATCCGTTTCGCGAACCATCAACATTCACAAATGGAGACGCGAGCAAAGCGGCGAGAGAAGAATGGATTCGATTCGAACTCCTCCGACTAGCGCCGCGCTTCTTCCTCTCGACAACTCCCAACGATTTGTACGATCGACTGAAACTGATTCGATTCAATGGGAATTCTATATATCGCAGTCTCCCACCCGCGCTCTTCTTTCTCGCCGATAACGTTCTTATCGTTTAAAAATTGAGTGAAAAAGAAGATGAAGGCAATTCCTATATAAACGCTTATCAACGAAACGTCCCTGTTTGTGTACGGGGTTTGCGATTAATTGCCGTTGGGACGTCGAAGGTGGTCGCAATTTTGAGCGATTCGTTTAAGGGTCCGAAGCTTCCGGTAAGTTATCGATCGCATTAACGATTCGAAGAGCTTTTTAGTTTTGATGGTGATTGTAATTGAATTGCGCCGGTAAATCTCGTGTTTTCTTTGCTGGAAGTTGCGCGTTCAATTGGGATTTTTCTTCGCGGGAAATTGCCTCGTATTTATTATTATTATTCCTCTTGTTAATCCGTTTTTATTCATTTATGTAAATATTGAAAAACTTTATTTTGGAAAGAGTTTGCGCGCTCCGTTATGTAAACGTTGTTATGTATCATCATCATCATCATCACGCGTTCTGTCGTCTTTCTTCATCGCTCGTTCGCCGATAGGTCAAACTCTTCCGTTCGTCCTCTTCTTTCGCTCCATCATCCTCGTATTTACGAGCCATCGCTACTACCTAAACGATAACAACAACAACAACAGTCGTAGTAATAATAATGCGAGGGACTAATAAACTGATAAAGTCGAAAAAGTGAAATCGCCTAAACTTTAGCCTTCCTCCGCCGGGTCTCTTATTCATTGACCCTTTGTTGATGGATGATTAATGTCCTCCGGCAGGTAGTTTGCAAAAATAACGCACTTGTTCCGGGACAATCAAGAACGTCCTTAATCAACCAACAATCGTTAAGAATTCTTTATCAATATCCTTAATTCCCGAAGGACTTTTGCAAATAAGCACATCGACGTTCCCTTGACTTGCCAATTTTTAATTGCGGAGAGATTATCACTTAATCTTTCTTTAATT
The DNA here is from genome assembly GCA_963695495.1 of Hololepta plana. Taxonomy (NCBI): domain Eukaryota; kingdom Metazoa; phylum Arthropoda; class Insecta; order Coleoptera; family Histeridae; genus Hololepta; species Hololepta plana. The sequence continues at coordinate 593,553 of OY968839.1, read as the reverse complement.
CAATCGCAACTGAAATCGTGCCCTGGATTCTGTTGGTCCCATGAATTTATAATGAAAAAATAATCAATTATTAATAAGAGTAGGTGGACCGATAACGCTTGAAATCGTTGCTCCATTATTATTGTTATATTATTGGGTTAAGAAAATAAATACGAGGTCCGTCGTTGTGCAATTTTTATGATAATTGCTTTTCACATAAACAAAGTTATCGTTACAATTGAAGGAATAATTCACGAATAAAAAGGACGTAACGCACTGGCAACGACTGCAAAGTTCATAAAGCGTTTCATTCGCACGAATAAATACCATTTTTGCGAGTACATTCCGCTATATTAGAAACGCATTATTTTCACGTTCGTCCTCTCTTATCTGCGATAACGGTGGGACAATCTGCTGACGTGATTGATTAACCGGTAGTTTAATTGACGAAACGCAATAAATATCAATTGGAAATGATTAACGAAGAATATCGCAATTCCTAACAGCTGCCACTTTGCGATCGCAACGAAACAATCAGTCAACGTCAAAATCGTAAAATGTGACCCACAAACGAAAACTTTCCATCCCTCCTCGAAGCGATGTTAGACTTATTCAAGAACCTCACGAAACTGTTCTTCCACGGCACGATGATACTGATGAGATCGCTGAGGAAGACGTTGAGAGACGAGATCCGATCGAGTAACGAGATGGCGAAGAGGCGACGCACCGCGATCGACGCGGAAGAGCGACCGGAAGGGGACGGGCAGCCGACGCTGGAGGAGGCGATGAAGATCCTGAACGTCGACAGGTTGTCGCGGAAGGAAGTCGAGCGCAACTTTAACATCTTGTTCACGCTGAACGACCGCGCCAACGGCGGCTCGTTCTACGTGCAATCGAAGGTCTTCCGTGCGAAGCAGGTGATCGATAGAGAGTTCAATCGGCTGCTGAAAGAGGAGCAGGCGAAGCTGATGGGAAGCGCGAAGGGGACGAGACGAATGGACAAGAAGAAGTAGTTGTTTTAATGTTTCGACTTTCGATTAAAACTCGATTCGGGTGCGCGATTAGAAGTCGATTTCACGTTTGTCAATTGAGATAAATCGATGCCACATTTTCACGCCCTCTTTTCCTCGCTCCCTCGCACGCGTCGGCCTCGGCGACAACGTGGAAACAAAGTCCGTAACCCCGGAATATGTGATCGTCGCCGTCGGTTCGGTTAATTCCCGTTCGTACGTTGATAATAACTTATGATTGATGGCTCGAGAACGTCTCTTTCTCAAAATCAAAAGCCATCGAACTTCGATTTATTTTCGTTGCCCTCGTCCGTCGTCATCATCTTCTTTCGAAGAGCAGCGCGATTTAACGGACGCCATCAAACGTTTATCCTTGTTCAAATTGATTTATCGACGAATTACTCATCTTCCAACAGAAGCTAAACTAATCTTCGATTAATAGAAGACCGCGGGTTGTCTTCGAAGAAACCTCAATCGCATATTGCGAAATCAGATCTAATCGTAATTGGCTTTTGTAGTTTAACTAATTTAGAGAACTGGAAGCCTTAATTCCAACGAAATCGATAATTCGTTGAAACAAGGAATCGTTGCGTAATTTATTAATCGAAGACCGATAAATCGATTCGTTTCAAAGGCAATCGCGTGGATTACCATTAATTTTCCAGGACCAAACGCATTTCCCGTGCGTCCTCAACGTGCTGGAAATAGAGTCGGTAACAAACGTTGCCTTCGTTGCGTTACGACCTTCGTTTTATTCCTACATTTTTTCCATTCGGAAATTGTTGCTAGAGATCGATCGTTAAACTCGATTGTACTTTTCATTTTATTTTTAATTAAATTAACCGCAAAAAAGCGTAACGGCGCGTTTCAGCTCGCGGTTAAAAGGTTATCGCCGGATCGCGAAAATTAAATAATCCTCCTGCAATCTGTTCGCATAGCGGTTGTTGTTTACTTTTTTGCGAAAGCAGCCGTTTTGGCTACCGGATTCTCCTCTAATCTCTCGCGAAATTTCGCAGATGGAACGGGCGCAGAATATGAATTAAATAATCGATTTTATACGCGGGGCGGCCGTTTTGCGGCCGCTTTAATTGCGACTTAATTCACTAAAGAGCTCGCTTTTGCCGAATTTGTTATTTATAAGTGTATAGCATTGTTTTGTACGACCCTTATCTAAAAGGCCATCTCTCGTCAGGTAATGTCTTAGTCGCGCCCTGTAACACAGAATCTAATCGATTTTCCCGTCCACTTACCTGACACGCAACGATGATCGGTGAGGAACTTGGATCGTAAATGTTTCAAATTGCGTTTGTGCTCCTTCTCTTCGGGGCCCTCGATCGCGGTGAACACGAGAGAACCGAACGTTAGGAATAATAGGTAACCGGCTAGGAATAATGCGAAACGCAACATAATAGAAGGGAAACCGGTGGCTAATTTAAAATGTTTTTACAAATTGCCGAACAACTATCATCTCTTTCCCAATTCCGGCAGGTTTTTCTTTGCAGCCGTTCGCTTCGCTTCTTCGATGGAGAACGTTTCGAAACTAATTGGAAGGACTCTAACGTCGACAATCACCGCGGACCGGCATCGACCGTTACGTGCGTCACACTGAAACGCGACCGAGTAATAATAATAATTAAACCGACACCGGCATGATTTTCTCGCCGATAACCCGTCGACCCGCATTTTCCCACTTTTCCGACCGACAAGTTCTACAGGTGGACGCCTCTACTAACTGGAATGGCGTCCTTCTATTGAACGGCGTTCGTTGAGAGAGGCAACATTAGGAAATTGTTATTTAAACGACCGCGAATTTTACAAAAAGACGTGGAATTTCCTCGGGTTTTCCACGAAGAATAATGTATTTCAAATTGTTTCCACGCGTACATATGCCGCAGCGCAAACGCTATTGCTATGTTGGTTGCATGCATTAAGCGCGCGAAACACGCCCCCGAGCTAATTCAATTCGAATTCTCTTACAATTCGATAACAAAGTAAATAAATATCACAGGCATCGTTAAACGCGATTCATCCATCACGCCTTTTGCGGAAGAGCGCCGTCGGTTAAGCTATCCTCAAGTAATTCGTGCAGGCGTGCTGCAATCGATACTCCAGATAGAGCAAACCGCTGTCGTGCCAGTAATATAAGGCGAAGACGATGATGATGTGCCACCATTGATGCGAGTGCCCGAGGAAATCGAACTTGCCGGCGCAGAATCTTTCCGGCACCTTCGTCACGTATATCAGAAACGCCAAGCCGCTGATCGCGTACATTCCAAGTACGCGCGGTACCAATAGCTAAAACATGCAATAGGATCAAATTAAATCCAGTCCTTTGTAAGGTACCCGACCCAAATATGGTGCACATTCAGAAACTCGCAGGTGAACGATAATTTGAAAGAGTAGCATGAAGATAATGGTTCATTTGGTTGAGCTAAGAAGCTTGCGCAATTCTGCGAACCCGCAAAGACTTTTGTTCAAAGTAAATCAAAGATTTTATATAGAAACTCGACCAATTTGCCGTCAACTTTAACTAATCAACTCAATGTATCGTTATAATTATGAAGAATAATTGTGGGCCTTACTTGGGTCAGTTACCTTATATATAAAAGAAGTCAATTGCAAGAGAATTGCAATCGCAAATTTTCAAACTGATTTTCTTTCCCTTTCATTCATCTTACACTGACTAGTGGATGATCGAAGCCGCCCATCTCGACCGACCAATGCAACGTCGGCACGACGCCGTAAGCGGCCCACGCGACGAACACCAGCATCTTCGCCGTCTCGTTGACTTTGAAGCGCGGCATCTGAAGAGCGACGGCCACGACGAACATGACGGTCACCGTTGAAACGTAGAACGGTTGCCACGTCTGCGGAGGATCATCGATCGTTTGTTAGATCACGTTTCGCCCTGTTCGTCGTTCGCTACTCACCGGATCGCACCAGAAGGCGTAATAAATGCCAGATATGTAAATGGCGTACAACGACACGGCGATGCCGAACAAATCGTATAACAGGAAACAATGAGCGTCGCGTTCCGAGCGGCATGTGAACGTGTGGTAAAGAGACGACAGGACCATGCACACCTACGAAGAAGAAAGATTTATTGCGAATTATAAGCAGAATTGCCAACGGTTCTTGTATACTTGGAAGCAAATGAGAACGCCGCCGACCAAAATCTTGTCGCTCAACGGTATGTCGACGTCGATGCGAATCAGATCGTTGATGGTGAGGCCGAAGAACAGGACGAAACCGAACACGTGCGACCATATGTTGATCGTTTCGTTCGTCCACCAAAAAACGCTACAACAAAAACACGAAAACAGGACGTAATCGCTCGATTCGATTCCATCTTTCTTCACCTCTCCATGCACAGTTTCGTGTTCAAGATGCCCCTATAACCGGTCAGTATGAAGGCGTTATGTCGCAAGTACGAAGGCACTTCGTTGATGCGGTACAAGCGTTTCTTCGCGTAATCGAACGACGTCCGTTCGACTTCTTTGCCACGGCAATCGTTCCCAATTGCGCCACAAAGGGCGTCCGGTTTCTTCGATTTCGTGCCGTCGTCGTCGTCGCGATCGGGTGCCGTCAATTGGTCCTCGTGCAAATCCCCCAGCAACGAATCCGTGTGATCCGATGCAATGTTCTGCAATTAAAAAGTGGTTCGTTTAAATGGGCGTTTAAGGAGCGAAAAAACGATGGTCACACTGCAGGAACGAATGCCAGGATAACAGGAGAGCGAAAAAGTAACGGATTCGTCCGCGAAACGAACGCGCTGTTCGCATTTCGTACCTATAAAATCGATTCGCATCGCCGTAGCAATTGTTATTAATTGCTCGATTTCTTTCTTCACTTTTAGGAAATACGTAGGGAATTCGAAACGGCAGATGAAGAGAAGTAACGAGCTGTCTGTCAATGCCGTCAGGACGCGTCACGGTGTCGTGGAAACGCGTTCCGCGTAACAGGAACGTAGGACGGCGAAGAGTTGATGGACACGTGGAACGGGGGATGATGGCAACGAGTGGAAATTCGCACACAATCGCAACGTTCCCCTCGACTGTCCTCATGAGTTCCTAATAAACGGAAGCCTTTATAAGGTCTTGCGGCCAAACTTTGCACCTTTCTTCTTGGTGTAATACAAAATTGGCAATTAAATGCTCAATTTCTTAAGCGATAAATTGGAGCCGATTACGTGTATTGCTTAGGATTCGTTTTATAATCGGTTACGTGAGCCTCGTTTATTATTATTAAATTCGCCTCGCCACGCTAATTAGCAATTTATTTCGATTACATAAAATCGACGAATAAATTCACGATCAAGGTTGCCGACAATATTTGTCGTCGAGAATTCGGCCACTTTCCAATTATACCAGCAAACGATTCGCGTTACTAATTAACGCAGCGCCGGTTCCAAATGGATAAGAATTTCGATAGACCTCCACTAAAATTGAAGGTAAAATTAATGAGATTTTCCAAAAGTAGCTCAAGACGAATGCAGGCCGCTTAAACGGCGAATATTTCCGCAAACTAATACGCTAAACAAACATTCGAATGCTTTCACTCGCGCGTGTGTTTTCTAAATCGTTTTCTTCTTCCAGTTGCAATTAATTGCAATCACTTTCAATTACTTCTTATGAAACAAACCTGACAACTTTCTCGATTCATTCATCGTCGTCCGTGCGTTCGTTCGATTGCGATCCTTTCAAACGGCACTTTCATTTCGCAATTTTCTAATTTCAAATCGTTAAAACGAAAACAATTTCTTCGTCCTCTGCGACGAGCAGAAAGTGGGTCGCTCACCTTTTCCCTGTTGTTGTGGCAAGTGCCGTTTCTCTCGCATAACGTGCTCTCGTCGCCGCTTTCTGGCAATTCGTGTTTATTGCAGGACACGCTCACCGTCATTTCGATGAAAAATCCCAAACGAAAAATCGAAATAATGCAGCCGGAATCGATTAATTTGATGACGCACTTCGCACGCAAATTCAAATCAATTCCAATCGACCTACGAACAACTTGACACGAATCGATACTGTTGATGATTTCTTTGATTAACAATAGTATGAAAGTAAAAAGTTACTTAGTCATTCCGATAATTAAATATACCAACGGCCACATAAATTAACCGTGTAAATGAGAAGGTTGAGGAACCGCACGAATATCACCGCGTTCGCGAACGAAATGTTTGCAACCGACTGATTGTTGTTGAATATGAAAATTTGCGATCCGTATTTCATCGTCTCTCTTTCTTTCCATTTTGGATTGGCTTTACAAAAAAAAACGATTACGACGACGATGACCTCCTTTAATGCGTTTACGCTTTCCATTTCAATTTTTTTTTAACGCAACTATCATGCAATTTATTAAGAATCTAAAAAGAAGAAAGACGTATGTTTCGATTGCGAGAAAGAGGAGGGATTGGCCGTCGTACAATAGAAAGTTTACATCGCAAAATCTCATGTTGCACATTTTTTGTCTTACTTCTCATTTCGGCTAGAGAACTACATATTCAGAAATCCCAGAAAAATTCTAATCTCTAATAAACATCTAATACACCTTCCTTAGGAATGAGATAAAATTATACTAAAACATAAATAAGAAATGTTGTTATTAAAACATGATTATCATTCTCCGCAACATGAATTAATATCTTACAAGCTTCTCATTCATATTTACAAGTAGTTTCTTAAAAATTGTATAAGATCATGTAAGGAACAATATAAAGAATGCCATTGTTAAACATGAAGCAGCAATATAGGGCGACTTCCTTTCACCAATCCTGGCACATTTCCAAAATGTTCCAGTTATCCTAAAATGAAAACATATTTATTTCGTTGCATATAAATTACTACATTTTTAATTCTCACCCAACTTTATTACGGTCTATCATACTGGGAAACAACGATCTCAAATAGGCACAAGTGCATATCAATAACAAGACGACAGTAAGTAGACTTTGGAAATTAAATATTGCGCTCTGTAAAATTAAATCAAATAAATTTCAAAGCCAATTATATATCAGATAACTTACCATTTTTCTGTTAAATTAATATGAATTATTCTGGAAATTAATTAATGAAACGTTGGAATGTTTATATTTACTCCGATGACAGTCACGCTAACGTCATAGGAGTCGGCATGTACTTGCTATTACTCTACTAGTGTATTTCTGAAATAGATATCACAGACAAAAGCTATTCGATTGGAAATTATTGAAATAAAATAAAAATCTTGAAAATAATCATTTTACCAAAAATAAAATGCAGACTCGTGCAATTACATGACGTTATGCAACCATACTCACTGCGATCGTGTTTTTATATAAAAAACTTTTAGAAGAAACTCGTTATCAATAAATTTATTTCCTCTCATTATCAATAAATCCCGCAATCAGTTTGCCTTTAATTTGGCAAATTTTAACATAGTGAATTTGAAAAAACACCTATGCTCACTTCCGGTTTAATTTTATGTTGGCAATTCTTCTAGATTGGTCCCACTGCTGACTGGTCTGGCAATATTGATGTGATAAGCGAGTGACTGAATCTGTGTACAATAATGGCTACAAATAATTATTTTGGATTTGCACATGGTGGTACACAATATAGGTAAGTAAAATTAAACGTAAACATTCGATTAATATTAAACGTATTCGATTAGTAACGTAATCGTTAAGCTACGCACAATTAGCCATTAAGACGAAACTCGATTCGTTTCACACATCGTTATGTATATAACCGGCGTCCTTGAACGAATGGCACCCGGCATTTTGCACGTTCCGCGATCAATAATGCTCTTCCTATTCTTGCATTTTTTTTTGTGGTGTGTGTGTTATCAAATAAACTAACACATTTTCATGTTACTTGCGCGGCCCCCGAGTACATTGGCCCTATTGACAAATTTCTCACTGGCTGCAAAATTCGCACAGCATTTTCGCAATAAAATAGCAGTCCTACTAGTGTTCAATCGAATCCGTACAATATTACGTGCAGTCAATATGTAATGGCAAATTAATTTCTTTTCTTTGTTTTCTCATTGTGGGTTTAGTGCGGCAGCGGCAGCAACCGGGGCAGCGTATCAAGCAGGACAAGCAGCAGGTTATGCCGTAGCCGCTCCCGCCGCCGCCGCCGCTGCGGCCACGTACGGCGCTCAAAGGCCCGCAGGTTACGAAACTGCGTATCAGGCAGCGGCCACGCCGGGCACATATGCTGCCGTCGGAACGGGAACAACACCGGCATATGAATACGGCTACGGTAAGCACTCGATTTATTAATGCAAAAGAAGAAGAAAGAATGCGAATGCTTTTAGGACAAACACCGTCGGGTTATACAGCTGGTTACGATCAGACGGCGGCCGTTGCTAAACCTACGACCTATGCTACGCCCTACGCGCAGCGAGCGGCACAGCCACAAGGACAAGCGGCAGTAAGTGTTTATCGATGTTTCGAAGCGTTTGATGCTATTGCGAAAAAATTGCGAACTTGCAGACAGTAGCGGCAAAACCGGCGCAATACACGGGCACTTACCAGGCAAATGCTACCGGTTACCAAGCGTCTTACGCACAGCCGACGGCGCAAACGACCATAGCGGCGCAGCCGACGACACAAGCTAAACGTACGGGTTACGAGTCGCATTCGATCGACGTTTTCTATGATAATTGAATCGTTTCCAGAAGCCAATTCGACGACGACATACTCCGGATACGACGCCGCTCTGTATTCCGCAGCCTCGATGTACGTGGCGCAGCAGTCGAGCGGCGCGAATCAGAAGCAAGTCGGCGGATGGCAGGGCTACAAGAAGAATAGCGGCGGCGGCGCGAAGAACATGAGACCGAAGGCTCCGCCGAAACCGCAACAGTTGCACTATTGCGACGTCTGTAAGATTAGGTGAGATTCTTTTGAGGACGAACTCGGTAGTACGTTCAGGCAAAGAAAAATTCCAACATGTGATCACTATTCGCATCTTGGCCAGACACTTTGCAAAATTAACGACCACGACTTGTTTCTTTGTAATATGTTTATGCAAATCATTATTGCGAAACATTGCAATACAGTCGCACACTTAAACTGAATTAGTGAATGAATTTGTATTAAATCCATTATTTTCTGCAGTTGTGCTGGCCCACAGACATACCGTGAGCATTTGGAAGGACAAAAGCATAAAAAGCGCGAAGCTGCCACGAAGATGGCAGCTTCCGTTGCCGTGACGAGTCAGAATCGTTCCGGAAATTCGCTGAGATGTCAATTGTGCGACGTCACCTGTACAGGTAAGAGAACGATGGATTTAATCCTACGGCATCGTTAAACGATTCCATTGTTTTTTTTTCGGAAGGAAACGACGCTTATGCCGCTCACATACGTGGCGCAAAACATTCGAAAGTTGTAATGTTACACACGAAACTCGGCAAACCGATACCGTCGCAAGAGCCGGAAGTAATTGGTGGTCCACGTAAGTCTGTCACGTCGACACCCAAGATAAATTTCATACAATCTGGTGGGCTCGGTGTTGTTGCTTCAGGAAACGGCGAAAAGGAAGAGGAAGTTGAAGAGACGCCGGAGCCCGACATACAACCAGTCGGGCAAGATTATATTGAAGAAATAAAAAGCGACGATGGAAAGGTACAATAAGATATCGAACATGCTCGACGTCGGTGTTTACGAATATTTTTTTCTTCTGGTTTTAAGGTTATCAGTTTCAATTGTAAATTGTGCGAATGTCGTTTCAACGACCCAAACGCCAAAGAGATGCACATGAAAGGTCGTAGACATCGACTACAGTACAAGAAGAAGGTCAATCCCGATCTAGTCGTCGACGTGAAGCCGTCCATGAGGCAGAGGAAGATACAAGAGGAGAAGATGAGAAGAGCCGTAAGACTTTTATTGAAAATTTATATAATTGGGTAGCGATGATAGTTCCTTTCGTTATTCAAAGTTTAATAACGAAATTTTAGTGTCATCGTAGATTATTATCACAATTAGAATGCTTCACGCCTATTGAAGACATGGATCTTTTTAGGTTCTTGCGAATTCTGACAGCCATTATTTTATAATATGAAGAAACATTTTTTGCAACCAGGGAAGCCCTATGAAAATAATTAACAATTTTGTTTCCATTTATAGGCGTTACGCGAAGAATATTGGCAGAGACGTCACATGGTGGCAGACGACGAAGACGAGCGCTTGTATTGGGAGGAGCGTCGTCGTTACGAAGAGGATTACATGGAATGGTGCAGGAGAGGAAACATGGGTCCATTCCCTAGAGGACGACCTCCATATCCGGGTGTCGTACCGCCAACGGTAATCAGTGACAGTCGATGAAAATCATGCCTCAATTTTAATAATCGCAAACTAATCAGGGCCCTCAATTGGCTCGTCGTATCGAATCGAGCGACGACAGACACGTGATGGCTCGCCATTCGGAGATCTATCCGAAAGAGGAGGAACTGCAAGGGATCCAGCGTATCGTGTCGCACACGGAGAGAGCTCTGAAGATCGTGTCGGATCTGATGACCGAGACGATCAAGCCGAAAGAGGAGCCGAACGCTAATGTTACCACAACGACTACGGCAGCAGCGACGGCCGCTACCACAACACCTGCGATTCCGATGACGACCACGATGAAGACAGAAATGGCAAAGACTGACGATAACAATAAGATTGCAACGAACGTTGCGGACCAATCGCAAAAGGAGGACGGCAGAGATAATCAGTTGTATGTCGTACTATTGTTACGACAAAGAAACGAACGAAGATCTATTCTTGATTCTAGATTCTCCTTCCAACAAGACCGCGACTCGAATCGCACGCTTAAGGGCGTGATGCGTGTCGGACATCTCGCGAAAGGGTTACTGCTGCAGGGCGACACGCACGTCGAATTGGTCGTGTTGTGCTCTGACAAACCGACGCTGACGCTTTTGCGTAAAGTCGTCGAGATGCTGCCGACCGCCATGAAGCAAGTCGGCGCCGAGCACAGTTACACGGTGACAATGAATCCAGCGGAGGCCGGTTTCACAGTAACCGAAAACGATCTGACCGTGCTCGTTCAATTGACGAGCCCCGTCATGCGTGAACAAGGTTAGATGAATGCATGTGACGGATGCGAATGAATGTGGAAAATACGAAACATCTATTTCTCCATTACCCTAGGCGGTGGGATTCGATTCACACACGTACAGTACTTGCTGGTGCAAGGTTTAAGTTGCAATTTTCTTTATTTTATTTTGATTTGTTTGATTGATTTTTCTTTTATTTGTCTATGTTGTAACATCTTGTAGTTAGTATTTGGCGTTTGAATCCAGAACAAAAGATATTGCTTTAAAGTTTTTCAAAGAGATTTTCAGGGAGGGGCTAAAGTAAAAGAGCTCCAAAGCCCAAAAATCTAACTAAACGATGTGGAATATTTGAGTATGCGGTAAGAGAATCGATTCTGTTCTACTTATTTGTTAAAACGAAGAATTGTTCAGCATCTACTGCACTTAAACCTTGAATTCGTTCAATAAATATTGGACTATGATTGGAAGCAATACAATTGCAGAGTTTTCAAACTGGTACACACACTTGCAATTAGTTATTTTATTATTACTGTTATTACCATTTATATTAGAATTGTTATTAATTACTTGATTTAGGGGTCCAATACTTATGTGTATTGTATGAAAAATGTACTGTGCCTGATGATGATCATGTGCCTCCTGTTTAGAGTTGATTTTAGGATTAGGTGTGGGGGTATAAGGATTTTTGACCAACCGGCCAGTGCCAAACGGTTACAGCTCGCATTAACTCGTGCACATTGCGGCTTAATCGAGCTGAAACTATTGGCGCTACTTTGCACGATGGTCAAACACCCTTTTCTTGTGATGTCTAGAAGCTGCGAGCGGCGGGTCGGACCGGGACGTTCTCGCACGTGGCAAGTGTCTCCAGGCGCTGGCAGCCCTCAGACATACCAAATGGTTCCAGGTTTGTGTCTCTTCTCACACCAACAACAACAAAAAATGAATTGACCGTTTATAATAAATCGCGATTTTTTTTACTCGTAATTCGCCAAGAAAAAAATAGAGCAAATTAAATCGAAAGGGCGGACGCACGTGTGCTTGCGCGAAAGTTGTATTCGTTAAGAAAATTTAGTAAAGAGAAAGAGAGAGAGCGAGAGATTGTATAGATGTGAGTTTTTTGAATTCGAAATTTTATAAAATAACATTTGGGAATCGAAGCTATTTTATTTCAATTGATGATCGCATTAGATGTTTTTATTTTATTTTTAAATGAGAACTTGAGCAATTTTTGTTCGTATTTTGATTTAACTTTCATTTGCCGCTTCTATTCCCGTACTTTGAACAGTTTGCAAGACATTTTTTTCTTTATTTTATATTATCAATTCAAATTTTCAATGATCATTATTATAATCAGAAGATAACGAAAGTTCACATCTCAACTCGATTTTGAAATTATGTAAACATAATTATTGAATTTTAAGGGGGTCCTACGAAATCATTCAATAGCGCTTCAAGTCAGAGTAGATATCAATTATGCAAGTCAACTTTATTTTTCGTTTCTAATTTCGAATGTTTAAAGTCAAGTAGGATCCCCCTCAAAACAGACAAGGCTACTGACCGGTAACTTAATTTCAATTAACCACATTGTTGTACTTAATTCGATGCGATTTACAGGCGAGAGCTGTAGGGTTGCATTCTTGCGTCGTCGTCATACGAATCCTGAGGGATTTGTGCCAGCGTGTTCCTACTTGGTCGCCGCTTAGTTCATGGGTAAGTTATCCAATTTAATGGTGAAAAAAATAATAAAACGATTGCCCATGGGATAAGCAGTGTTGTTTTCTTCGTTCAATAACCGCTTACGTTTACTAAATGGGCAAATATCATGATTTGGATCTTTTCGCGAAACGATTGATTTTCACAAAATCGTTTTGTAGCCCGAATTTCCATACATGCATAACTAACAAGTCCGCACACTTTCAAGAGATTCATGTTTTTGATTTTGTTCTAAAAGGCAATGGAACTGCTCGTAGAAAAGGTAATCTCGTCCGTTCCGGGTCAAATTCAATTATCGCCGGGCGACGCTTTGAGACGCGTGATGGAAGCGGTCGCTGGCGGTCTTCTCCTGCCGGGTGGACCAGGTTTGGGAGATCCCTGCGAAAAAGACAGCCCGGACGCAGCGGCAGCATTGACCGCGCAACAGCGCGAAGACCTCACTTGCTCCGCTCAGTACGCATTAAGATTAATTGCGTACAGGCAAATTTACAAAGTGAGCAATTGTAACAGCTCTTCCATCGGTCTTTTTTGTAATTAGAATCAATTTGTCGTTTTAGGTGTTGGGAATGGATCCGTTGCCAGTATTACAAAAGGTGTACCGTCGCGATCGGTCGGCGCGTAAGAGACGTCGTTCTGGCGGCGAGCAGGCGGACTCTGAGAGTGAGTTGCGCCGAAACTTATTGCTAAGGTGCAAAAATTAATATTGTGCTTGCTTGCAGGCGATAGCGGTAAAATAATCAAGACGGAGGGCGACGCAACGCCGGCGGTGGCACCAGCGAATGTTGCGCCGCCGGCGACCACCGGTGCTACGGCCATTGCACAGTCAGCGGTACCAGTGGCTGCGACGGCGGCACCGTCGCAAGGTCAAGTAATGGCGACGCAGTCGACGCCGACGGTCGTGCCAGCGAATAACGAAACGGTGCCGAAGTAAATATGAAAACGGCCAATTTCGATAATAAGATGTTTATTTAATTATCCATGAACTATTATAACTTATAAAAACCGCAACGTTCTGCTGTAGGCAAACAAAAACAGAGCAGGAGAAATAAAATGGAAATAATTGTCACTTCCCGAACTGAAGAAGAAGTAAATCTAGGTTTTTAATTGAAAGAAGTTAACGATTTCATATGATTGTCCGTAAATTTATTACTCAAACTTCCTCAATCGTTATTTTTTTTATTGTATCGTTTTGTCGTTAAATGCGATTCACATCTCATTCGACATCTCATATTGATAATGCGAAAGCGTTTATAGTTTAGTTGATTTTTTTTTTACCAAGGTAAGGAATGTAAGTCATTTGAGATTTCAAATCATCAGAATAGTAGTACACCACACATGTATTGTAGGAAAAGAATGCATTTGATTTCATTTATTTGTTTTGTGCATTCGTTTACAAATAAAATTTAGTTAAAATTTTTAATCTCTTGTGATTTATAAAAGAGATGAGGCTCAAGAATAAATAATTATAAACAGACAGAGAGCGTCTAGCGTTTATTTAAATATTTCGACGCCTGAAACGATACTAGTTTACCTACTACACAATATAATTATTAATTTAATTGAAATAAATGTATTATTTGTATATATAGAATTAGTTCTTTTTATTTAACATAAACTTTGTGGTGTCTTAAAATCTCGTATCTATGTTATTCGTTCATTAATTTTTCGTGAACTTTTATCGACAACATTAGGAATTGTATTCTCGAGATGAAATAATTTTAAGTAAACATCTTTATTTCGTTACGTAATGCAATTACAAAATCATTAAAAACAAACATAACTGATAAAAAGATAATTCATGTTTTTTGATCAAATCCATGCATTGTAGATTGTCATGCAGTTAAATTGTAAAATACATTCGAAAAATATTTCTATTCAAATCTAAAGTTTATAATCGCTAATTGAGCAATTAATTGCACTAACTTCCTCTTATGAAATCGTTTTGTACGTTGTTCATTTTCAACGATTTCTTTTCACAATATAAACTAGTCACTGTATAAACTAAAGAGAGTAAAATGTCATATTTAAGTTTCAATTCGCTATTTATGGTTCGTTTTGTACTGGTTTCTCTGTGATGATTCTGTAAAATTCTAGAAAATCTTCGGTATCAACAAGTATCTAACTTGTTCGCAATATTTGTCCCACGACACGCCGTACTTCTCCCTGCATTTTCGATCGTCTCTGTACAACCGATTTATCAACAGCCATATATTGGAGAGGATCAAAACCGCGTGCGGCGTGTTCCATACAAAAGGTACAAACACGAGCAACACAATTATCTGACACAGATAATTGAAATGTCTCGCCATTCCCCAATAACCGGAAACGATCAGCTTCTGACCGCTGCTGGTAGGTATAGTCTTCAAATCTACAATCGTAATTTATTGTAATATGATATTTTGCATTAAAAGGAAACGTACGTGAAACTGCTTTACTATACGGATTCATACGGAACGAATGTTTCTGCATGTCGGCCAAACGTTTCAGCGTCAAACCGATTATCAACGCAAACCACTGACCGAACAATATCGCCGGATTCAAATGCAACTCGTGCTGTAATACGTGCTTGCTAATCGACGCAAACAGTATCGGGTAACCGTAATAACCAATTAACATCATATAACCGTAACCCTCCGTCTGGATCTCGTAACTAGTCAAGAAGACATCTTCAAACGCCAGATCTTCGACACTCCACACGATTTGCATGAGACAACACGTTACGAGCGTCGCGTTCGCATTTTTCCAAAAGTCGAGATCCGTATAATTCGAACCGACGTGCACGTAGAGACACGACAAGTTGTAGACGATCTACAAGGAATTACTTTAGAGACAGAAATAAACTTAAGTTATAGATTTTCATTTACCACGCCGACATGAAGGTACCGCAACGTGAACAACTTCCAATCGATGACGCCGAACAGTCGCGGTTGGACTTCGCGACCCATGAAGTAATTGTATAAGCCGTTGTCACCGTCGTTTAGACGCGGATTCAACGCGCTAATTGGCACGTAGAAACTTCTCGCGTAGATGTACAATGACATGACAACAGCGATGACGACCGTGCTGACGGCCAATTTCAGTTGATTCTCGTAAACGTACGCGTAGAATCCGACGCCGTAACGCTCCAATCCGTACGTTATCGCTAACGTGACGGCGACGATTGCCAAACCGTTCTTCCTGTACACGAATTTACCGTATTTGTTCAACGGTCCGGCGACTTTGCGACCACCGAACGGTATCGCGTTCAAAAGGACGAGCGCGACGACGAAAGCGACGTGGCCCAAAAGCGTCATCGCGTCGAGGTAATCGTGCACGCGACGAGGAACGACGAAACTTAAATTCGACCACGTGCACGCCGCCCGTTTGTCTTCGCTTATGAAATTGACGCCGATTATCAGTATCGGTGTGACTATCGCTAGGAGAAGGACGCCGAACGTGCCGCCGAATTCTTTCGGTCGGGCCGTAGGAAACGCCGGTAGCGTCGGCACGACCAATTCTTCGTCCGAGTACTCCGTCAACGAGCCTCTCGTCGGTTCCGTATGTTTCAAATGAACCGCATGCTGGTGATCGACGTCTTTAATTAACGACGGCGTTCGCGACGATCTTGCGACCGAATTGCGAATGAAATCCTCGATCCTCGACATCTTCGAAGATTCAAATTCCGACGTTCTCCTGCGCGAACGAAGACTTCTTAACGATACGTTCTCGTCCATTTGACTGTCGGAATCGGTGTCGGCTTCGATTGCAATCACTCTCTTGACGGCGCTCTCTACAAAAATATCGATTGCGTTTCGTGAGAGTTTCGGGGTATACAATTTGAAAAAATAAGACCTTTTGATTGCTTAACGTCCGCTTTATGTGGTATCCTCGATGGACTCTTCCGCGCTGGACTCCTCCTCGACGGACTCCTTCTCGCCGGACTTCTCCTGGTCTTAATTTCCTTCTCGTCCGCCGTCTTCGCATGAATGGGACTCCTAGCAGCAACTTTACGCGACGGACTCTTCCTTCTCGACGGACTGTCGATGACATGTTTGCCCTTTTTTTCGTCCGGTGGTTCATTGACGACGGTCGGTTTCTTCTTGCTCGGCGTCCGAACACTGCCACGCGTTTCAATTTTGGACGTGGATTCGCGATGCGTTCCACGTGATTCGTTATTGTATGAGGCAATCGTCAAACTTCTCAATTCCCTTTGCATCTTTGTTTAAACGTGCACACTCTGTTAACCTCGATTTTATGGGGTACGCGGTCGTACCAAGTTAAAAAATTTAAAAGCACTTTCAACACGTTCGCATGTAAATATTGTTTCGCTTTGTTTGAAATAAGCGAAAAATTAAAATAAATTAAATTGGCACGACCTTTTTCACGTTCGCATTTACGTTGTTGTTGATATAACAAAAACTACATAAAAAAGGGACGCTTAGCTTGTGGTAACGCTATAATTATACATTTGAAATGCACCGCTCTAATTGGACGACGAGAATATTAACGATCAATTGTATTACTTGAATGTCTAAATTAAACTTTCATTTCATATTAATTTGCAATTATCCTGGCAAATCGCCTACTGCAACATTAAATACAGGGTGTTGTATTATTAACGTTAATTATTTTCTTCATTTTCATTAACTTAATTGACTTTCTTTTGATTAATGTGGTGAGGCTCATATCAACCAATCAGCCACCAAACTTTGACAATCTTGTTGGTGACATTTATCAAAAACAAATTAACATTTATTTCGAAAATATTAATCGAAAGGAAATAAATCTTCAAAAATAATGGCCACAATTGCTAGGTAATTTGTTATATTTTAAAGACGCATTCGTCGTTCTTTTCAATCACTTTCAATTCAATGTTATGTAATTCCAATTTGTCATACTTTCAGGTTATGCGGACGGCATCAAATGAGTAAATTGTTCGATGCCGAGAAGAGCATCATTTTATTGGCAAGAGCAGTCTCGATAAAACCCCAAAAAGCAGTACCACCATGTGATGATACTTATGATGAGAGGAACACGAAATTGGGCAGGCCATATTCACCACATTTGACCATTTATGCCCCTCAATTAACCAGCCTAACATCTGTCACTCATAGAGCTACTGGTAGTTTCTTGCACGTTATTCTTTATCACAATTTGTTAACGTTTAATTTTAGGTATGCTACTCTCAGGTTTTGGAATGGTGCTTGGCATTGGAGCCTTGTTACCAAATGATGGGTTAATCTGTTTGATTGATTTTGTTCATGATACCACTCCCTTATTGGTATTGGTCAAGTTTGGTCTAGCATTTCCATTTGCTTATCATCTTTGTAATGGTGTACGTCATCTCATATGGGATACTGGCAAATTTTTGACCATCAAAGGAGTCTACACAACTGGTTATGTCATGTTACTGGCTGCAGCTGCTCTAGGTGGTTTCTTGGCTATTGTTTAAAATTTAATATGAAACTGGAATTTGTGAAGGTATTATTTATTATTAATATGAAAAGAATAAATTATTTCAATTGTTAGTGGAATAGACTGGAGGAATTTTGGAGATTGATTACTTAAAGTTAATCTCTGGTGATGGTACAAATCCAATCACTCCTATCTTTTATTTGCAGACAAAATTGAAAGAGGATTGTGTTGTTACAATTGAAATTCCTGCTTTTTACGTTAGACCGTAATTTGCATTGAGCTATAATGTTGGTTGCATATACGATTATTCAGTTCTTGCACATTATTCTTGGTTTGCTCTTATTTTTAGTTGATGCAACAGAAGTTATTGATTTTTCTCGGTGTGAAAAGGGTCCTTTCTTGTCGTTACCGAACGTTTCTCTCTCGCTCGCCTTCCTATGCACATTTGTATGTAAATAAACAACAACATCTGGTGGAAGAAGTGCTGCAATAATAACACAATAGTAAAGGAAGTGTTTGAGTTGATTCTTAACATAAAGAAAACACGGTGTACACAACATAAGTAAGTTAAAACCTTCGAGTTTATTGCATTTAAAGAGCCAAGATCATCAGCGAGGAAAAATGGGTCTATCAGGTTGTTATTCGCTCATCAAGTACCTTGTCGTGCTCATCAATTTAATATTTTGGGTGAGTTCAATTGGAATTATTAAATTTTAGTTGGAGAATGAGTCAACGAATGAGATTTCGTGTGTAAATGAAGCTAGATTTCGTAATAGGTTCGCCCACACGCTCAAGCACACATGTTTTTTCTTCCATTTAAATCTCTTAAAAGGAGCGATTAAGTGCTGCTGCAATTTTCGTGAAATGTAACGAACGTTATCGATGGAAGGCAGGAAACGCATGGAGAGAAAAAGAGAAAGCGGTAACCGCGACAATTCTAAATATAAATCGTTTCCCGAACGAACGGATTACACAAAGAGCAATCATATAAAAGGAAAAGAAAAACACACCCAGAAGCTAAATTGGATTTATGTTCGATCACTATTTAGCGGATATTAGATATTGGATTACAAATCACGAAAGAGTTGCTCTGCAACAAACAACGGCACGATGATTCGTGTGCTTATTTATAGAAAATTGCACGGACGCGCGATTATTCACAACGCGAATTTAACATTTATTTAAAGTACGAACAAGCTGTAAACTACCTAGAAAAGTATTCGTTGCAGAAGAATCTACCGCAGATAAGAATTCGTATTGTATGCAATCAATTAATCGATAATTGCTTTTTAAGAATTGTACATCCATTAAAATTTCCTTTTCTTGTATTTAAAGATCGTGGGTATCGCGACCGTCGGCCTCGCGATATGGATGTTCACCGATTCCGGGTTCTACGTGTCGATGACACAAAACGAGAACGATTACTTCATCTCGATATGCATCTTGTTCGCTTGCGGCCTCTTGCTGATAATCGTCGCCTTCATGGGCTGTTGCGGTTCGATCAAAGAGTCGCAGTACATGCTGATAACGGTATTTAATAAACAAGAGAAACGGGAGGAACCGAGGGAATTGCCATTCTAATTCGTTTTTGCACGCTTCCAGTTCTTTTCGTTGCTATTCATCGTGCTGGTCGCTCAAATAGCGGCCGCTCTGTGGGGTTACCTCAATGCCGATCTCATCAAGGACATGGTCAAGAGTTCGGTGAAGACGACCGTGAAAAGCGATTATTATACCGTCGAGAATCGACGCGTTGCTTTCGACGCCTTCCAAAAAGGCGTAAGTGACGACGTGAACGGAACGAAATAGTTCATTCAGATTCGACTTCTGTTTTAGTTGAAATGTTGCGGTGCCGATAAACCGACCGATTGGATCGGCGATCGCAACAACGTGATTGCGTTCGGCGCGTCCGCGGAGCCGACGCGCTACGACATACCGGAGAGCTGTTGCCGCGACGACGTCGAGCCGGAGATGTGCCGCAAGAAGTCGAAGAACGTGACCGTCGGCGACGAGATCAGCAGCGCCGTTTTCTATCAGGACGGATGCTACGAGAAGATCATCGACGCGATCAAACGGAACGTCGACATCATAATAGCCGTCGGTTCGACCATTATCGTCGTCGAGGTGGTCGGCTTGATACTGTCGATTGTATTGGCGGTCGCTATCAACAGGAGTCGCCGCTACAAGGCTTAAAACTGTCGTTAACAATGCAAAACAATCTGAAGAGTAATAGATTAAAGGGATACGCTAATTGGGAACCCTCGATGATCTTCACGGTTGTCGATCGCAATTAACGTATCCCTTTTCAACGTAGCAATCCATATTAAAAGACGCCGTCTCTCTCAATCATGTAAGCGTAGTTTTGTGTAGCGGTAGTGCTAAAGCGTCAGTCAACCGAGGATGTAATTATTAGTCGCATATTCAATGTTAAAATGATAACTAAACACTGTACAACTTCTTACTTCAGAGATCTTACTCTCACTCATAACATTGGGGAAGAAAGCTTGAATGATATTTAAGTTAACGTGTTATTAAAGTTTAATGAGGAATAATTATTTTAAGAGATCGAAATATTCATATATATATATATATATTATGATGGAGCATATAAATCTATTTAAAACTGAAAATATTTATGTGAAAGAAATGAGAATTATATTTATATCGCGGAGATATAGGAACTTTATGATGTATGTGCCATATGGAAAAAGCAAATGGAGAATATTTTCTTAAGAAAAAAGTTATAAATTGAATTTCAAACAAAAAAAAAGAGTAAACGGAATCAATGTACCCTCATATCGATTTCTCCTATCATTAATAGACTCATCAAATTCAAATTGCATGCATAATGTAATAAATAGTGTGTAACATTGCCAAACGAAATTACAAACTTCTGTTTCTATCGGTGCCAATTTTGTACTTGATTGTAACGCTCTCTCATTCGAATGCGACAATTTTCGATCTGATCGTGCAAACTCCTACAAAGAAACACTTCAGGTACCGCTTTCAGATTATTGTGCACAACAAGAATACCTTCTCAAATGTGTTCATTTACATTTCAATTAATTAATGTAATACGTATCTTCTTTTTGTGTGAATGTATATTGAAAGTCTTTCGTTGTCAACGTGCGAGAGATTTTTCTAATTCTTTCTAATCGCGTTGTAACTTTTAAATGCGTTTTTCATGTTACTACTTACTATTTTTTATTAGTTTATGATTAATATTAATTGTATTAATAAAGAGTTATTTAAATTGTTTCTGTTTTTGACCATTTTAGTTGTTGAACAGCTGCCGTTGAGATTAACTTCATTTTACAAAAGTTATCATCCGAATTAACGCCAAAGGTAAATAAGTACTCGAAGGCGAAATTGCGGTAGGTTTTATCGTCTGGCACTTATCTAAAAATAAATGGCACGCAATTAAATCACAAATGTTGCGCAATTACTTGATGGATTGCAATTAATGTTAAACAATAGTTTCGTATTGTTGCAATAATTTCAATTTAGAATTAGAATGTAATTAAAACTAACGATTAACTTTATAGGAATCATGCGTCCCCGTACAAGAAATAAATTGCCCAATAACAGCGATCGTAACGATTTGCGTCAATAAAAATCATTACGATAATTACGGACGATCAATTGCGATAATAATAAACCGGAAACGACGCATTTGATAATCGCTTTCCATGCTCTTTAATCGCCGTATCAATTTACAACGAGCGAATTGTTCCATTCAAAAGCAGCTCCTTGCAAACTGGATCAATAGATTTCGCAATCAATTGCCATCAAAACCAGCAGCTCTTTGCCAACTTTGAGCAAATTGGCACGAAGATTCACCCGTTTGCCTCCGAATCAGTGGACGACCTCTTCGCTCTGCAGCAATTCTAAATCGGTTAATAATAAATAATCGGATATCGCAAATTCAAATAACGTCCTCGGAAAATCGATAGAATCGCACGTCACGCCGTCGGCGACGAACAAAGTGCCGGCGGGACGAGGAGACGGACGGACGAAGAGAGCGGGCCATCGGCGTCGCGTGAACAAGAGCGAGGAGCACGATTTCATGAGTGTGTTTTGTATTACACGTAAATAAATGGGGAAACGAGAGGATTCGTTGCGGGGAGAGAGAGAGAGTGAGAGAGACGGGAGGAATAATAAAAAAACCAAACAAACATACGCATATATGAACGTGTCGCCGTCGTCTTAACCGAAGAGTCTGCGAGAGGATGAGAGAAAGCGAAGATTAATCGTTCACGTTTGCAAAGGGAAATAAATAACAATTAATTGCTCGCCGATTGTGTGCAGCGTTAACGCGGTGTGCGAAAAGAGACACGAAACGTTTTAATAACTAGTGCGTGGTCGTGTCGATTCACACGCCCAATTAATTAAAGCGAGCACAAAAGGTTGGCAAATTGATTCGTCTTTCTACCTGGAATCGCCTGATAGCGGACGTTCGATTGACGAAGGAGAAGTGTGTGCATTGTTTCGTTCGTTTTGGTTAATATCGACGAGTAGGAAGCGATAAGAATCATTTCATTTTTTTTATAATAATGGACGATAATGAACAGTTGAGTGGACTGATTAAAAGAAAGTATCACACGAAGAGCGATAACAACGACGGCTTGTTCACCGTGCTCCAACAACAGCACGAGGATGGCGACCATGTGGAAGACGTCATTGCCTCGAACAGGAACGGTAATTTCCATCCGCATTTATCTCTAATTCGTTAATCCGCAACATATGCTCGCGTAATTAAAACCTTAATTCGATCGTTTAGCATTTATTTTAGAATGGAAACGTGATCGCAACTAATTTTGCAATGTGCACGATCGAATCGAATTGTCAGAGTCATTGTTGCCATTTGAATGTCTTGTCAACGGTGTCGGCGAAATTTGGCGAAATGTTGGAGGACGACGACGAGCGCAAATCGATCGGTAATTAATTTTCGAATTAGCAACGAATGGAGCTGCACACGCTCGCAATTTGCAATCTGCAGTGGAATTGAAAAACTGACATTCTTCGTTCAGAAGATTCCTAATCGCAGGTCATTTCTCTAGTTGTAGGACGCTTGCTCTTCGAAACAATGTCGAAGGAGGTGCTCGCGGCCATTATTATCGCCAAAATTTGGCAACGTTATCGTTTTAGGAACAAAGGCAACGACCTGAGATGACGCAGCGGGATCGAATCTATCATTCGAAACGAAACTGACGAAGAATAATTAATGATATCGCAGTCGAAGCGATGATCGTTTTGGTGGCGTTATCTAAAGAATTTAAAGGATTGCTTGAGGTAGATGGGAATTCAAGCAACTATTCCATGCTTTTGCTGTTGGGAAATTAAGCAAAGGCTTGTGGTAAATCGTATTAGGTGCGATCTATAATCCTCCAAAATCGTTGCCCAATTTAATGGGAACATAAATTGCGAAATGGCAACGAAAATAGTAATCGAAAAGCAAGAATCATCGCAATTTCCAACTTTCTCTCTCTCTCTGATCGCGGGTTTCCCGCTCATCCTTGTTGCGGTCCGTTGCGATTTTTCTTTTTTGTGTTTGTAATTTAAAAATAGCTTCGAGTAAACATTTCCTTTTCGTCCGGCGACCGTCAAAGATTTCTCGCGCTAATTTTAACTCAATCTCGCCCAAATGCAAACATTCCATCGCTTTACTTGTGCAATTCGCGATGGATAATTACGTGCGAAACGTTCGATTATTCGAACGTCATCGAAAGAAGCGACAAAACGTCGATTCTCTTCCCGCGTCCGCGACATTTTGACCATCGCTGGTCGATTATATTTACGCGAGCGTCACGACGTCGACGTCGCCGAGTGTCAAGATGCCTCCAAGACGAGAGAATAAATAAGATCGCCGTTCAGTTTTCGCAGAATCATCGTAGCCATCGTTGTTGGTTTTCGTTAAATTCCCTTTTTAGCGCTCAGTTGCTAATTATTTTTGCGCTTCTTCAACGACAACTTCGCAAATACGTATTCAGTTCTTTTACGTTCTTTATTGCAATTGTTACACGAAGAAATTAATTGGTGCGGCTGTATGAAACAGGCAGAATGTGCTCCAGAGGCGTTTTGCTACGCGGCGCTTCGGAGGACACCGTCGCCACCAATACGCCGAGCTTCTTAAGGGTCAACTCGCTAATTGACGGTACGTTCTACGAACATCTATCGGCCGAAAGAATTGAGCAATTATTATATTGCGAAAACCGTTTCGGAACGAGCGGAAAATTGTATCTGAAAATAATCGAAACCGATGATAACGTTCTTTTGTACGAGAAAACAACAAACAAGCAGCGAAGATAAGCGCCGACCAAGGGGTCATCCCGATTTGATTCGCCCTCTCTCGCACTCGCGTTCGTTCCCGCTCCTCGGCCACATCATTAATTCGTTGTTTAATTATTTATTTTGCAAAAACCGTGCCAGTCCGAACATACGCAAATTCGTTCTTTCCGTTGGTATTAGTAAAAGAGATTCGAACAAACGAACAGAAAGAGATTTCGTTCTTGTGCGGTACGCGAAATGGACACGAATTTCAAAGATTACAGCCGTCTCCGCAAGAGACTCAAGCACCAGGTGCCGCAATCGCCGCCGGCGTCGAACGAATCCGAATCCGTTAATGGCAAGACACGTTTTCGATTTTGAATTCTACGTCGCAAATCCTAACATCTTGCGCCGCTCGTGGAATTAACGTTCTTCCATTTCTTGCAGGCAGCGAGAGTCCGTCGTACGTCAACAGCATATTTCCGGTGAACAATGACGGTCCGGAGACGTCGAACGAGATCTCGGCGCCGTACGAGGTGCCGCAGTTCCCCATCGAGCAGATCGAGAAGAAACTGGCCATCCAACGACTGCTCAACGTCAAGTGAGTCGTTAGTTCCATTTCGCGAGCAAATCGATATAATTACGTAACAAGTTCGCGACGACGAGAGCGTCGCAATTCCGCGGCGGCACTCTCGGGGCTTCGCGCCCTCCCGGGGATTGCGTTAAGTAAATCCAATTTGACCGATTCGGGCGGAAGGGTGGTTTTACTCGTTTCCGGTCTTTTTATTAATTTTCCTGTCCCACGAACGTCAGTCCTCGCGGTAACATTCGATCGTATCCATTCGAGTCCTCTCGCACACGAATGTATTTCAATTTCGTTAAGACCGCCTTCAGGTATTCGGCCAAGGAGTTGCGGAAGGCGAAGCGAATCGCTTGAGCGTTTTTTTTTCTGTGCTGTTTCTAGGGCTTTGGAAGACCGCAAGAGCCACTACGAGCCGTCGCTGGCCGGTGCAGAAGAGGACACCGCGCAGATTCTGTTGGACGAGACGGAGTTCGTGCCGCATTTCCAACGCGTCTCCATCTCTGGCGAAGACACCAGCGGCGTAAGACTTTTACCTTTAGCGTTTCTTGGCTAAAGCATACAATTTTCATTTGGTTCTGCAGGTACCTTTGGAGGATCTGGAGCGAGCCTCTAGGCTTTTAAAGGAGGCATTGGAGATTCGCTACCGTTACATGAACGTGTCGCATCAGTCGTTTTGCAACACGACCGCCAGATTCTTGAATCCGAATTGCAAGGATCAGAAGCAACACGACGACAAGCAAACGATCGAAGGTAGGTAGTTTGGCGGGAGGAACAATTCGAATCGTAGAATAATATATCGTTCGTTAATTTGATTTTTGCACGTTTTCATTATTATTTGATTTAATTTTTTTGGCAATTTCCTTTTTAACTATTATGATTTGCGGAACGCGAGCGTAAAAGCGACGTCCGAATGTGTTCGGACGTCGTTTTTTTGGTCGTTGGAAATCAATTTGCAAAAAAAAAACTAAAAAAGTATGGAAAACGGAAATTAAAATTAAAAAAAAAAAAAGAAAATGCATAAAAGAACCGAACCGAAGTCTCAAAAGGATTTTTGAAATGTGAACAGATGAGGAGAGAAAATGGCTGGAGAAGCATAGGGAATCGATCGAAGAGTATGCCATGGAGCAATCGCGAAGTGATCGCATGTTGAACATGATTTTGCAAAATAAAAAAGCTGACGAAGGTAGTAACTAAAAACAAAACAAAAATTAGCAAAATGATAGACAAGAAAAACCTTAATACACGCACAGACACACACTGTCTTCCCAAAATTAGTTTAGTTCCCTCTTCGAAACCTTAACATTCCTTTAACAGTTTCCTTTCAACGACTCCTCCTCTTCATTTCTCTTTCTTCGGGGAAAAATGTCTTTAAAACAGACAGATTATCATGTGGCATTTGCTTAGGTTTGCTTGATCTACGTTTAAAGCGAGCAAAAAAAGAGGCGAAACCCAGTGAGAACCATAAAATGCTTAAGACTTTAAGAGAAAACTGTTACAATAAAATAAACAATTACAAAGGGTGATTGAAAAAGGATTCGGAAATCTGCTAACCGGAATTGGAAAACGTTCGCTAAAAATCCGCTCTTCACTTCCACGTTTCCGTTCCTGTATGCATTTGTAATCGGCGGACGAACAAAATCAATATTTCGCAAACTTAAACAGGAAATTCCGCTCGAACCCGAATCGTTTTTCACCTTGTTCTTTATTTTTTAATTTTGGGGACAAAATTTCCACATACTTGCGTGTTCGCTTGACTTTCTCGTTTATCTCTTTCTCTTCGTGTGTTTCGTGTGCTTACGTTTCAATATACAAACGCGTTCGCAACGACGTTAAATTGAATTTCGCCTGTCCAACTTTAGAGCACGGCATCCATCCGCCGTCGAGCCGCGCCAATCCGTGGGAGATTCACATGCCGGACGATCTTCAGCACGTCTTCGTCGCCAAACACGGCGTCTTTCACGTCTACGCCGACGAGGCGTCGTACAAGACCGGCACGGACTTGAAGTACGATTACCCGGACTTGGAGCAATTCATCGTCGACATGAACAAGATGTGCAACATGATCGCCGACGGGCCGCTGTAAGTCGATTCCGAATTGAGACAAACGCGGAATGAACGTTTGCTTTGTTGGTTTGTCGTAGGAAATCGTTTTGCTATCGTCGCTTAAGTTATCTCTCGTCAAAGTTCCAATTGCACGTGTTGCTGAACGAGCTACGCGAACTGGCGTCGCAGAAAGCGGTGCCGCACCGCGACTTTTACAACATACGCAAAGTCGACACCCACATCCACGCAGCGTCGTGCATGAACCAGAAGCATTTGTTGCGTTTCATTAAGAAAGCGTTAAAGAACCACGCGGACGAAGTGGTGACGATCAGCGGCGGCAAGTCGATGACGTTGAAGGAGGTCTTCCAGAGCATGAACCTGACGACGTACGATCTGACCGTCGACATGTTGGACGTGCACGCCGACCGGAACACGTTCCATCGGTTCGACAAGTTCAACGCGAAGTACAATCCGATCGGCGAGAGTCGTCTGCGGGAGGTCTTCCTGAAGACGGACAACTATCTGAACGGGAAATACTTCGCGCGCATCATCAAAGAGGTGGCGAGCGATCTCGTCGAGTCGAAGTATCAAAATGCCGAATTGCGATTGAGCATCTACGGGAAGAGCCGCGACGAGTGGGACAAGTTGGCGAGATGGGCCCTCGACTCGGACGTTTATTCGGACAACGTGCGTTGGTTAATCCAAATACCGCGCCTATAGTGAGTAGATGGCAATCGATGCAAGCCTTAACTAAGTTACTTCCTTTTATCAACAAACAAACTTTTCAGCGACATCTTCAAACTGAACAAGATGATGACGCATTTCCAAGAGATCCTCGACAACATTTTCTTGCCGTTGCTCGAGGTGACCGCGCGTCCGTCGTCGCACATCGAACTGCACAAGTTCCTTCAGTACGTGATCGGCTTCGATTCGGTGGACGACGAAAGCAAACCGGAGAATCCGTTGTTCGAACGCGACGTGCCGACGCCGGAACGTTGGACGGACGTCGAGAATCCGCCGTACGCTTACTATCAATATTACATGTACGCGAACATGACCGTGCTGAACCATTATCGCAAGGAGCGCAACATGAACACGTTCGCGTTGAGACCGCATTGCGGCGAAGCCGGACCCATCCAGCATCTCGTCTGCGGTTACATGCTGTCGGAGAATATATCGCACGGCCTCTTGTTACGCAAAGTGCCCGTCTTGCAGTATCTTTACTATCTGGCGCAAATCGGCATCGCGATGAGTCCGCTATCGAATAACAGCCTGTTCTTGAACTATCACCGGAATCCGTTGCCGGAATACTTGGCCAGAGGATTGGTCGTCTCGTTGTCCACCGACGATCCGTTGCAATTCCATTTCACCAAGGAACCGCTGATGGAAGAGTACAGTATCGCGGCCCAAGTGTGGAAACTGTCCAGCTGCGACATGTGCGAGTTGGCACGTAACAGCGTGCTGATGAGCGGTTTCCCGCACAAGATGAAACAGTACTGGTTGGGACCGAACTACACGAGAGACGGCGTCGCCGGTAACGACATCACGCGCACCAACGTGCCGGATATTCGTGTCGCGTTCCGCTACGAGACGCTGTTAGACGAGTTGAACAACATATTCAAATCGTTTCATCCGTAATTTTCCTTCTCTTTTTGATTTCCCCGTTGCGCACTTTCTCTTTAACGCTTCGTTTAAGTTTTTACTCGAAACCGATCGCCTATTTTTCTATCCGGAAATATATAACAGCATGTACCTACAATTAATTAAATAGAAATTGTACTTATTATTGTTATGATCAAGCTATATATTGAATCAAAATAAAGATGTTGATCGTTTAGACTGCCATTATTTATATCCTAATCAATCTTATTAAGCATAATTCGAATAATTTATTTATGACGCTTAACATCAACATACAAGACATTCAGATAAAGAAAGTACTTCTTGAGAGACACGATTTGATATTTCGGTTTATCACTCTAATACTTAATTAATACTCACATAAATGTGACCATATCATCTCTAGCGGAAATATTAAAATTCGAGTTAATTGTAATTCTCGACCGTTTAAAAGATAAAATCCCTTAACATACATTGTGATTTCCCTTTGCACCGATATAAAAAGAGGAAGATGCCGCTCTTTTTCTCTTACTGTTTGGCCAACTCGTCGGCTCTCAGTGCGGCCGCCTGAATCGCGTTCATTATCGAACCTCTAAAATGAACAAAAACGCAGAAAATCAGTTCAAGATGCAATGACAATTGGAAAAGGAAAACACGAACGTTTACCTAACCGCTCCTCTCTCCAGCTCGTGCATCCCGGCAATCGTGGTGCCCCCGGCCGAACACACCTCGTCCTTCAGTTGTCCGGTGTGCTTCTGACGGTCCAAAACCATTTTAGCCGCGCCGAGTACGGTTTTAGCAGCGAATCTCGTCGCCATGTCGCGATGCAATCCCATGCGAACGCCACCGTCCGATAAAGCTTCGATCATTAAATAAACCTACGATGACGAGAAACTGGATGACGATCAAAGACGTGCTTAAAGTGGGGCACCTTACAAAGGACGGTCCGCTACCAGACAACGCGCCTACGGCGTTAATCATGTTCTCCGGGACCATGTGCGCTAATCCCGACGTTTCGAAGATTTGTCGCACCAATAGGATGTCGTCTTTGGTAACGTTCTTGCCGGGCGTATAAACGGAACATCCCTCGCCTACCATCATCGGCGTGTTGGGCATTACCCTTATCACACGGGAACCTTGAAATTTCGAAATCATCTAGATAAGAGAAAGAAGATCTCATAGAATGCATAGATAATAATGAATTGTACCTTGTGGAAAAAACACAAACCTATCACTGTCAACAAACAATCAACTCACACTTTCTAACTTCTCTAATTTGAAGCCAGCCAATATGGAGATGAACAGTTTATTCTTGATTTTCGAACTGTCACCTAATGTGCTCAATGCCTGTTCCAAAATGTGCGGCTTAACAGCCAGAATGATTGCGTCCGACGTTTCGGCCACTAATTTGTTATCCGTGGTCACGTTTGCACCCTGATCTTTCCACAAGTTTAAATTCTTCACGTATGGACTGGAGACAATGATGTCTTCATATTTGACGAGTTTATTAATCACCAGACCGTTACAAATGGCTTTGGCCATGTTACCATCCCCTATGAAGCCCAATTTCGTATGGATTTTTGTAATTTGCGGCAAATCCATTTCGGATGCCTCAATTATCGCACTATCGTTATGGCTATTCCTTATTACGGTCATATAATATGCATTTTTCGGTAATAATATACGAGAAAATAATGTAATAGATCTGCTTAAAATGTAAATCATCTTATAAATGAAACTTTTCACTTAAATTACGTAAATTAAGGCACAATTTTATAATAAGTTTCAATGTTGAAAAAACACACATGAAATTTGAACGAATGTTACTGAAATCTCAGTTTCAAGTGTTTTGTGTGTTGCATAGTGTTGTGGAGAAAATCCCGGTAATTTCGAATATAAAAATGATTCATACTTTTTAATAAAACTATTCAAGAAGCAAAAAAAATAGCTAACATTTTACGTCACGAATTAATTGTTTTATTTTAAAAAAAAAATTAAATTAAAATGTCACTAAAAGTCCAAGAACAAAAGTAATAATGAAACCGCCGTCGTTGTCTAAATCAATTTGCGACGGACGAAGGCGCGATTGCGTTCCTCTCAATTCACGATAGCTCGTTATTGTTATTGACAAAGAACGGGTTAAATCGTCTTCGCCGTTGCGGTTCCGGCGTGTAACCGAATCGTGTCCGTAAGTGTTGCGGCGAACCCGGCACCGACGTGCTCTCGGACAAACGCCTGGGAGGCGGTAGTGGCGGCGGCGTAGGCATCGACGACAAATACCTGAAGTCAATTCCTTTTTAAAGCACACGGCAAACTACCAAATCGATGTGATTACCTCCTAGAGACATTTGGTGACGAGCACAAAGACATATGGCAGCCTGCTTGTCCGCCGGTCGTCGTCGCCGCTGCTGCAGCTGCCACTTGTTCTAAAAAGAAATTTCTGCGCAAAGCCAATGGACTCTCTTGTCTATCGGCGGCAGACGATGAGGACACGACGCCTCGATTAAAACGCGGCGGCGGATCCGGACTCTGGTGCCTCGACGAAGACGTCGAAGAAGACGATCGGCCGCCGTCGTGATTATGAAGAAGTCGTCGTACATAAGACGGCGATGGTGACGACATCTTCTTGGTACCTTAAACGAAACAATGAGAAGGTAGAAGGAAGACTTTGCGGATAAAATCGATGGAGACCTACCTGATTCGCTTTTATTAGAACATTCTTCCATGTCTTTCACAGCTTGCTGTTGTCTCTGCTGGTGGATGAACCGTTGCAATAATATGGGACTAGTATTATTGGCGTAATTATAACCTAGGAAACTATTATGCTGATGATGATGGTCCAGTTCTTGCTCGCGTTGTTGCTGATAATGAGGATCATTGGGGTATCGTCTTAATAGTGCCGGCGACCGAGAGGTAGGAGTAGAACCGTCTCCGCTACCGCAGCAATCGTCTTGTTGCTCGCTCATCTTCGTGTCTTCCACTCCGCCACCTCGACCACTACCGCTGCCTCTCCTCGGCCTCGATAGCAACGACGCTAACGACATACTCGCTTTCTGCACGATTGTGGTGGCCGTCGGTCGATCCACATGATCTTCTTCCTTTTTCTTACAGACGTTTCGGTCAACGTCACCTCCGCCTCTATCGTTATCGCTCCTCCGTTGGATCGTGTTCTTTACCCTAGTGCGTCTCCTATGATCGTCATCATCATTGCCCGCGGTACCATTCGTTACCGTAATTCGCATGGTTGCTGTCGTTGTTGGTGGCGACGTTCCTTCTTTGCTATTATTACTAGTGGACTGCGTTTCTTGTTGTTGCGATTTTCTTGTTAGTTTTCGTCTGGGCAACCAACAGAATTTCAGATTTTAAAAGTTAACGAAAAATGTTACCGTTTAAAAAGCGTGAAAGCAAAAGAAAAAAAAACAAATCAAACTAACCATGCAACGTACCTAGGCACCGTCCGGTTGTTGTTATCACCGTTAGCAATCGTATCGTCTTCGTCGTGTCCGTCGACCTTGCGCATAGCGTTACGGAACCACTCGCCGACGTCGATGTCGATCTTCTCGTATTTCTGTATGAACGGCTCGTTCTGCAGTTGAACGTATTTCGGTCGCAGTTTCTGATCTTTGATCAGGCAACACGTGACGAAACGCCGGAACTCGGCGCTGAACTCTTGGTCGTCCGGTAACTTCGGCGGTTCCTGTTCGACGACCTTCGTCAACACCTCGAAATCCGTCTTGCAATCGCGATAGGGAAACACGCCCGTCGCCAGTTCGACGAGCGTAATGCCCAACGACCACACGTCCGCTCTTATGTCGTAATTCGAATTCTTGTTGTCGGGATCGATGCGTTCGGGGGCGATGTAACCGGCACAGCCGGCGCTTTTCGTTTGCGCCATCGAATCTACCAGATGGCCGCTGATGCCGAAATCGCACAGTTTCACGTTACCACGCTCGTCCAGCAAGATATTCGACGGTTTCACGTCGCGATGAATGACGCCGTGTGTCTCCTTTAAATAAGAGAGCGCTTTGACGGTCTGAGTGAAGAAGAAATTGTTTTAAAGCAAAGGGATTCTAGAGAATGAGTGAAAGAGAGAGGAAGATTGAAACGAACTTACGGCCACCGTGACTTTGCCTAAGACTCGTTCTGGTATCGGTCGTTTTAATCGTTTTAGTAATTTATCAAAACAAGTCGCCATCAGTTCCATACAGATCCACACTTCCGGATCGGTAATGAAGCATCCTAAGCAGCGAACAATGTAGGGGCAATCGTGTGACTTGATGACCACCTCGATATCCATCACAATACGTTTGTTTTCCTCGTTGTTACCGGATCTTCGCATTTGCTAGAAAGAAGTGACAAATATACAGTGAACAGTAGAGAGAATCACGGCTCTTGATTTTTCTACACACCTTCACTGCAATTATTTTCCCGCTCGGTTTGTGACACATCTTTACCACATGTCCATAGGTACCATTACCTAATTCCTCAATCTGTTCCATATCTTTCAATTCTGTACGATAGATCACACCATTAACTGTTATATTTCCACTAATTTTCATTATTTCTTTCAACCGCTTATCAGATTCCGCATTTTCCACTTTCTTTTTTGGTGTGAATGTTAGGTCATGTGGCCTTGCTGCTGCTTTTGGTGAACCTGGTTTTGGTATCATTGACATTTTGTCTACTGCAGAAAAAAATGTATGATGATGAATGACTTGAGAATACACAGACACTTGATGAGCTTTCCTGCATCAATAAATGAAGACTACTCACACTGCAAAATCGGCGGTCGATTTGTTCTTTGCTGTTGTTGGTGCTCTTGTAATATATTATTACTGGCATCTTTGTTACAGATTAAATGTTGTCTATATTGTTGTTGCTGATGTTGTGGTTGTTGGGAACTCCTAATACGATCTATTAAACCATCAATTTTACTTTCTGGACTAGAAGACATCTTTGCTTGTTATGGTTCTCTGCTCTAATATTTCTCCTCGCCAAAATTTACTATTACTAGCTCTTTGAATAAGACATATATGCTTATATAAAATAACCTAAAAAATTAATTACGAAATATATGTAACTAATGCATAATATTTATAACTATTTCACACATTTTTCAAGTACACAATTCAAAGATTTAAAGCCCCTTATTTCTAACAAACGTAGAATAATCATCTGATTGATAATCTTTCATGACAGTAAGTCACTTGAATCGTGTTGCTTTTATACTCTCGTTATATAATTTCATACCTAATCTCTTTGTGGACTCTTTGAAACTTATTTCAGAATTTATTAATTACATTTATTACTGCAATAAAATCCTCATTGAAAATTTCAATCCAAAATAATTTCTTAAAAGCGACATTTGACGTTTCTTTGATAATATTTACCACTTTACAAATATCAACTGTCAAACACAATTAATGCCACAAAAATAATTTGCATTTATTTATACACTAACAAATATAAGTGTCCATATAAATGTAAATAAAACGTAGAAAAACGTGAATGTAATATATATGGCAACAATTCCTTTATAAGTATATTTCAGTAATATTTTATATTGTATTGTGTGTTGCATACGCATCGAACTAAATTGGTGGCTGTTAAATCAAAATTAAATTTAAAAAGAGAATTTTGTAAACGATTTTCTTAACTACATTTCATCAATTCCTTCATTCTCGTGAAATTTACAAACAGAAAATTATTCAAGAACGTTTAATAAAAAGGGGAAAATAACAGAAAGTAAACAGAGTATCAATCTCCAAGGCATAATCTTCAATTAACAACTAACTAGTCCGGCACGTTTGTATTTCATAATAATAAGAACCGTCGTTGTCACCGTAATTCAAATTTGCAAGCCTCGTCTGGAACGGTTCCATCCACATGCGGTCCTCATTGTTCTTGATGGCCGTCCATATATCGTTTACTACGTTTGGATTCTCAACATTCTAAATTTAAAAAAATGATCGAGATTAGCATCAATTGCACTTAACAATAAAAAGAAAGAGATTCAACTCACCTCTGCTAAAGGTGACCACAATTTAACGACTTGATCGATACCGCTAGTGGCCAACAGACAAGAACTCGGATGAGGTTGCACGCAATTCACTATCGAGACGTCCCCAATTAGAGCGGTCAATACGTTGGTGGTTTTCCGATCCCAAACGAAAAACATTCCATCGTCGGAGCCGGCACATATGAAGTTACCATCTTCGCCTACGAAATTAGGTAAAATTTCGCTATAATATAACTTGTTGACGATGATAATCGTAACACCATCAAACCTAAGAAATTTGCTTCTTTGATGTCGGTCGTCGTGTTACAATGGCCCAAGAATCTCAATTCGTAATCGTGACAATGCTCGCGCCAGTAACGATCGTTCTCGGAGAATGAAGAGGAATTCTGATCGCGTACGGCACCGTCGTCGTCATCGTCCTCGTCGTCGTCTTCACCGCCAGCGGCATCGTTTCCTTGCTCGCGGTCGCCGCTGCGTTCGAATTTCCTTCTTCGTCTTGAACCTCTAACTTCCGCCATCAACGATTCCTGGTCATCTTCTGGCTGCTCACTTTTGATATCGATGCAGTGTTCGATTTGTTCCCTCAATGTGTCCAATATCGTCTTGTCCAGATCGTTTTTGCTCAAAGATTCTAAACGGTTCAACCAACTGGCCGCCTCCCTCTTCCATTTCATGTCCAGTAAACAATTGATTAGACCTAGATAAGCGTCCGTGTCCGGCCATAATTGAATTGCGCTCAAATAATCGCGAGCGGCCGCATAAACATCGCCGGTCCTAAAAAATAGATAGAATTAAACTAAAAGTGGAAAACGAAATTCGAAGAAGCAACGATGAATGACGAATGCGAATCGTTCATTATGTTTTCAAAAGCAGAAAGATTTACCATCGTCTCTTATACAAACAATCAGCTCTGTTCATGTAATCGCAAGCGCAAGGTTCGCGCTTCTTCTTCTTATAGACTATCTTGTAATTGTGTCTATGCCGCTGCTGTTCTTGTTCGTCGTCGGCTTTACTGTTACCATTCGCTCTTTTGCCCAATTTTCCTTTGAACGGCTACGAACGAGAATCGATCGATTAAAACGTGCCGCAAAATTACTAAACCGTCACGCACTCACCGACAGGCAACAATCGTTCGGTGCGTATTTCTGCGGTCGCTTCGACAAGTTCTCCGGTAACCGCAGTTCGTTCACCGCACGCGGATCGTTCAAATCATACAGATAAATGTGATGGCCGCCCATGTTGACCAGCATCTCCGTACCGTAGGCATTGAACGCGACGTATGTAGCAGTCGGTTTCAGTCGCTCCTTGACGCCGTCGATCAGGTTACCGCACGAATAAAATTGCACGCACGACGGATCCTGCGGCTCTTGTGGCGGCAAGCGTTTCGACGTGTCGAACGTGTGCGAAGACTACAAACAACGTAACAGAAAGATTATATTAATTAGGAGTAGAACGAGTCGTAAAGATATTGTGAGAAGTTCTTTTCTCTTGCGTCAATCCTACTCGATAATTGGTGGTCCTAACCATCCGACGATCGTACATACGCACGAAACAGTCGTTGCAACCGACCGCTATGTACTGTGGCTTGGTCGGATTTACTTCGATGCATTTAATTTCGCTGGTACAGCTCAGATCGACGAATACCGTGCTCTTGACGGTGCAACGATGCGATTCGCGTAAATCGTATTGTCTGTCGAGCGAAAGGTACTTGAACATTTCGATCGTACTTCTTTCTGCATACTCACATCACTAGGCCATCTTCGCTTGCCGACCAGAAGACGATCGGTTGGTTCGGGTCGACCGCCAGACGTTTAACGCGATTCAAATGGCAGCCGCAATTCAAATGGATACCGTGATCGTTGCGCCCGCCGGTGTTGTTACTGCTGCTGTTATTGTTGCAGTTAGTATTTGAGTGTATCGATTGGACTATAACTCTTGTATCAGCAGCACCAGTTGCTATTAAAGAACCATCACCTAAAAACTAAATAAACAATTGCATGATGAGATATCTCTTGTACGGAGACGGGGAGAATAATTAAAGTGGCTTACTTTTACAGAAAATATGTTCCCCACATGTTTGGTATGAATAGTCTTCAAAATCTTGTAACGAAAGGGATCCCACAAGATCACACTCATGTCATCAGAACCGGAAGCTAATATGCTAGAGAAAGAATCGTAACGTAAGTAAAGTGAAATCAGTGGCAGAGAAATGCAAACCTTCCATTTGAGCTCCATTGTAAGCAATTGACACAACCTTCATGACCCTCCAATTCCTTTTCTAATCCTAAA
Source organism: Hololepta plana (assembly GCA_963695495.1). Taxonomy (NCBI): domain Eukaryota; kingdom Metazoa; phylum Arthropoda; class Insecta; order Coleoptera; family Histeridae; genus Hololepta; species Hololepta plana. The sequence continues at coordinate 556,598 of OY968839.1, read as the reverse complement.
CGTTTCAACGACGTTACCGAGAATTGTAAATTCTTCGCTAAAGTCTTGTCATGCCTTAATTCTCGCCCCTTTATTAAATTTACTATGTTATGATTTACGTCCACTGTTTCCCATGGCTCATACATTATATCACGTCTTGAATGACTTTTTCTACTTTAATTCAATGGCAATAACTCGAGAATATATTCTCGTATTTGTTATTGTTAATTGTCAAAGTTTGACAGCTAGCCATTTCGTACAAAGCAATTATTATTATCTACTAAATCAGATCTTTTAAAGCTAATTGCAAACGAGGATATCGATTACGTGAGATATCTGATTTCTCGGTAATTATTATTGGAGACACTGATGATAATTTAGTACATCTTCAATTCCAAAGTATAATTGGTTGCATATGTAACAAATAATTTTCAATCGATAAATTTTGTTGGAATATCTAATACGAAAAATAATTACAGAAATAATGACAAATGTAAGGCATCATACATTTTAACGGAAAATTATTTTAAACACATTCACACCATTGCAACATGTAGTTAGAAAAGACACTGTAACTAAAAATAAATCCTTCTGTTCTTAAATGCACTTGCTCAAATAAATTGGAGTCTGTCTAATGAATGCATCCAATTTCATTTTAAACAGTTCAGATTTGATTGGTTCATTTAGTTTCAATACTGGATTCTTCACAACATACTCTACATAAATCTGCAATATAAAAGTTAATAAATTATTGTAATTTTACTGTTGCAAAGCATCTACCTGATTATAGATTTGCTGCAATAATAATCTGACGTTCTGGGCATTATTGTCAGTGTTTAAGACAAATTTTAAACCAGATGGTGTTTCATAGTAATGTAATGTATACTTGGAGGTCTTATAATATAAGAAACCATCTTTTGTGTCCATTGGTGAAATCTTGCACACAAATGACTTTATCGAAAACAGCATTCCATACATCAATTTGGCTTCCTGGAATTAATGAAGCCATTGATTGATTATAAAGTAGTAGTACATTGATGAAATGCGAAAGATATACCTCGTTTCGCGTCATTCCCGATTGCTTCAAGCGATTCCATTCTTGATAAAATAATAATGTACCGTTTCTATCGAAAATATAAATGTTATGAACCGTCATTGATTTATTATTTGCGCCCAAACAATATTAAACACATTTACCTAGTAGGAGATTCATTTAAAATCATCTGACACAATTGTCAAATGTCATCTCGATATAATTTTTGTCCGAAATGCAATGATCCAGTTTAATTTGTAAATATAAAATATGGATGAAAGCTAGCTACCTAAAAGTCGTTTTATTTGTAATAATTTCTTATGCAAATGTAAGAAAAATCAAGGTATATTATGTGAGTTCTGTGTTGCCTACATGCAACTTGAAGTTCCTTAAGTCGTCGAAAACAACAATAACATAAATGACGTTTCTCTCTCCTGTAATTAACATTTTTTATTTAATTTTATATTATCGAAGTTAATTAATCTTATCGTCTAATAACTAAGTTTCAATTGGTGCTTGAAGTAATTTTGTTAAGTACTACAGAAATGCGTCCTCTGAATTAAGTTTGTCTTACTAGTTCGAAACCTTGATAATTTTTTGTGATATTTTGTCTTAAGTGTTAAATCATCCGTTCAGCGTCTAGTAGTTTAGTGTTTCAAGTAATAAGAACATGGAAAATCGCGAAAATAGGAAACAAACATAAAGGTAAGAAGAACTTCGTTCCTTGGCCTTTCGAAGTGGAAGAGGTTAGGTTGTTCTTATTTGATTTTTCGAGACCTCGTTGTCGAACTGTTAATTTACACAAGGCGAAATGGAGTTTTTTTTTCTAATAGGTAGATATTCCACCTGCTTTTTCTTTCCTACATAAAACTATTACGGCACCAACGACAAATGTTAAAAGCTGACATTTGAGTCAGTTCGTTAGTCACTGGACTGTGAAGGCGAAGAGTTGGCATCGCTAGTAATAATAATATTAGGTCATTAGATTTAGGTCAGAAGAAAATTGTATTAAATGGGACGGACGGAGTTAATAAGAGGAAAATGCGAACGGGATTGGTAATAATGCAAAAAACGGGGAACGAAAATCCGGCGAGGAGGCAAATGAATTAAAGACAATCCCATCAATTGTCGAGGCATCGCCAATTTCTGTCAGTTCGTCGGGTCAATGATAGATCAATCGACGAATCAATTGAGGAGATCGCAAAGATTGCAAATAGGAGACGTCAAATTGGTTTCAACATAAAATTGCAATCGAACCGATTGACCATGTGTCGCTAGAAGTTAAACGGGGGAAGCACACGATTACTTCTTCGCTTTCCAAGTAACGACAAGGGAATCATAACAAAAAGAAGACATCGATATCGTGCCCGCGAAAGAGAGAGACGCGTTATTAATAAATTCATTTTAAAATTAGTTGCTTAGCTACCACTACAAACCAAACCCCGAGCGCTCTCTCTTCGCCGTGTCGCACCTGCGAAAGTCCGTCTCGCTTCGTTTTTATTTCTCCGGAATTGGATTTATAACTTTTCCACCACCATCGCCACGAATTCGCCCCCCGGCCCTTCGGCCGAACTTTCTCTCTCCGTCACTTCCACCCTTAAACATTCGTGGATCCCCCCGCTTGGTAATATAGAATAAATAATATTACGTGTACCTATTTAACGTAATGATAATGATAAACGGGACGATCCTATCGCGATGCGTCTCGTTTTTCCCCGTTGCGCTTCTTTAAACGCGAATCCACCGCAACGTTGTTATCATTAATTCCCTCGTTGTGCCGCACGGTCGGCCGAATAACGCGGGGAACGCGCGCCCGAAGACATCGACGGAGATCCGCGCGCGAATGAATCCTCCTCGACGATCGTTCTTCGAAACCGCACAGTGCCTTATCGAGTCTCGATGAATGTTATCGCATTTAGACGGGGAAATCCGATTCGAACATTTGAAAATAATAGACGGGGAAATCTTACGGAAGGTGAGTGAAGTTCGTTGGAAAATTTTTTTGAATAGAAACGTTCTTTCGACTTTGCAATATTCATTCGAATGCCTTCAATTGGCGTCTTCTGGCGGCGATTTTGATCGATTGAATGGTCAAAGTGGTAAATCAAACTCTGATCGAAATCAAAACGGAAAATAATGTGATTTTAATATTTGAATAGTACACAAACTGTAATCAGATGACTCTTAATGTGAATATCGATAGCATTTGCATCAATTATTTAATTATTACGAAATCGGAATGGAAAGGATCGATCAATCGACTGACAGATAACTTTCAGTATGTTCAATTCTCTAAATCGCATTTGTTTAATTTCTCATACAGGCGGATCCTGGAGTGAGAACGAAAGAAAAACGTCCCGCGCTGAATTATTAATTTAAATAATTAATCGAATCGAATCGCTGTATGTGTGCGTGTGTGTCATCTGCTTTTTAATTGTAGTTTTCTCTTGGAAACGGAAAAGTACGTAATTGAGCAATTAAAAAATTTAACGCCTTGTCCGCTTTCTCACCTGCATTATTCGATCTACTTTTGTCTTTAGTTAAAGTCGAATAGTAGACCTTAAATTAGTCACATATTAATCGACAGTTTTCCCAAGATGGGAATCTAGAAAATTCAATGAGGCAGCTGTTAACGGTCCCACGTGGCTTTCTCTCCTTTCCTTCGTATTAAGAATTCAATTTTTTCCAATGAAAATTTAAACGCAACAACGGTGGAAAGTTCGAAGGATCGATTCGCTGCTGAAGATGATTCGCCATTTGGAATAGCGTCGTACCTAATGAATTTATTTTATTAAAGCGAAAGAAGTAATCGTTCTGCGAAGAATAGAAAAAAGGGCGCGGATGTGGTTGGAGAGAATTGACGGTTGAGGATGAGGTTTTGTTTATTGGCTCGTTTGGGGGAGGTGACGGTGGCGTATTTTCGCACGCGAATCACGCCAACTCTTCGAACGTCCTCGTCGTTCTTAATTAGATTTTCTTTTAGTCATTTCGTACGTTTTTTCTATCTCTTCAGATTGGTAGATGGAGAATGTCATTGGCGAAGAGGAGGCTACCACCAACATCGACAGCGGGTTCTGCAAGTCAGCCTCCTCATCCTCCTCAACACCGTCGATTATTGTCAGAAATCAGCGACGAGAACCGATTGGTAAAAGGGAAGAAGCGATTTGTTTGCTGAACAATCAGCGATTGACGTTTAATTGCAGTTTAATCTCGCCATCGATTATTAATCGTAAACGAAATTAAGAAACAGAAACAAATCGATAATAATTGAACGTAAACGGGAGTACTTAATATTTAAAAGAGAAACGTAAAAGTAAATGAGATTTTTTTATTATTTTTGATAAACGTACTTAATAATTAAGAGGATACCTGACAGAAAACGCGAGGGAGCACAATTAATCGAATCAAAGAATTACCTCAAACTCTCTCTCTTTCTCTCTCTCTCTCTCTGTACGTCTCTTAAACCAATTTAATGTCTGCATAATTCCTTCGCACAACTTGTTTATTTCATTAGTTTTCTCATAACTTAAACTAATTAATGCAAACGTGGCCTTATTAGGATTAATTAAAAAAAATAATTTTAAAGTGATCAAAGTGACCTTAATTAATAACTTAAAAGAAAGAGATAAAACGAATGAATTAAAAATAACTAATTAACGTTCCTTAATACTTAAAAATTAAATCATATCAATTAATAAGAAGAGGAGGAAATCGTTTAATAATGGAGAGAACGCCGTTCAGAAGCAGCAAACGCAGCCAGATGCCAGGTGAGTTTGCCAACTATGGCGCCAACTTATTTCTTCCTCCTCTTATCAGTCATTTTGCCGTTGCCATTTGGAATTCGAGTATTTCTTGGAGAAGAAACAAAGTTCCGCTTGCGATCAAGGTGTGCCACGTATACGCGTGGTTATTGATAACGTTCGTATTATTTATCGTTATCGTTATCGCGATTGTTTTGCCGTTTATTGGTAGCTATCAGAATGGGACGAAACGGAGTGACGTTAGGAGGAAACGACGCCGCTTCCGTTTATACGATTCGCTTCCTGGAACCGCGTTACATCCAACTTTCCATCGCACGCACCTTTTTCGCCGTCGGTTTCTTATTTAGTCCAAACGATAAAATAATAGAAATAAAATGACGATGATTGACTTCGCTTCGTCTCCGTTGTCGTCCGTTTTCTTTTATGTTTTTCTCCTGTTAAAACGCAACGAAATAGGCGAGGCGAATTTTTAAAGGCTAGGCCGTGCTTATCGGTTATCCTTCTTATCGCCCGATAGCGAACTTAATTCAATTTCGACCAACAAATTAGCATCACGCTCTCGTTTTTTTTTTCTTCTCGTTCGTCCCCTGCTCATTCACGATTTTGATCATCCATCGATTTTTTTTTAAATTAATTTTAGACGAACTTCAAGATCAAGGAAAAACGCATTCGTCCACTCGCCTCGTTTCAATCAACCCTTATTTTCGTCGATTGCAAACGCGACCACTAGCTCCATCTATCGCACTGCGCTCGAACTAGCCGATTTATTTATTCTTAACGCTCCCCCGCGATTAGACGCAAAAGAATTAGCGGATCGGCACTGATAATCGATTTGGGTTAAAGTTCAAAACATCCCTCGTTTCATCCACCCCCCCCCCCTAACCGGTAATTAATTTATTTTCGTACCGTAGAAAATCGAACGCCATCTGTTCGCAATTGTACCGGGAATCTTGATGCTCGACCGTTCGAATTCCGACGTCAGATTAACGAAATAATCAATTAATTACAATCATCTCGATTGTTTACTTAATTGATTTCAATCCCGTTCCGTAAAATCGGTACGCATTTAATTATCGAACGTCGATAATTTAGCTCGTTGCAATGCAACTGTCACGATCGGTGTGAACGAGCGAAACGTCTCGATTTGTCAATTGAGATCTATTATGGACAAATTGTTATTTGATTTAATTCAATTTTCGCAAGTAATTGCAATAATGTGAACACGGCGAATTGGTGCTGTGCGTGCCGTGCGTGCAAGCAACGAGAACGATGTACGAGATCGCACTTACAGTGGACGTGTCTTAATAAAGCATGTAAAGGATAAACGGTTCATAACCAACCAGCCCCAGCTGAAAAGTGCGAGGACAATAAAAGATTGAACGCGAGAAGAAATAAAACGACAATAAAATGGATTGCACTTAAGAAAATAGGCGAAAAAGGCGACCGTTTAATAATCGATCGTGCCAGTTAGAGAAAACTGAGTAGACGACACGAGGACCGTTGAAATGGAATCGTTTGATTTTTTTAAACGAATTAATTAATTAAAAGTGCAATGAAACAACAATAAGACCATGGACTTTGAATTGGAAGTGTTCGAAATTTACGACGAGGGAGGCGGCGATGGCGGTGCTTGCAGCAGCAGCAGTTCGCAACAACCGAACAAGAGACAATTCAAAAAGTACGGCCGTAAGAAGTGTAAACAGAAATTGTTGACGTCGTCCTTATCGACAGCCGCTGCTCCTTCTTCCTCTTCATCGTCAACATCTTGTCCACCATCAACGACAATAACGCTAACGGCTACGCGGACGTCGTCCACCAGAAGACGACAAGAAAATAACGTTCAAATCGATACGAACGAGAGCAGATCTTCGAAATCGAGCGTACTGTCGTCCTCGATTAACAATAACAACAACAACAATAGCAGTCGCGACGGCAGCGGCGACGGCGGTCGCAATCGAAGCCGACCGTTCAGTTTGATTAGAGAGTGTCTGGTTAGCGTGTTCAGTAAATTGGTGATTTGGCGACGTAGACGACGTGGTGACGCGCTCGGTGCCTGCGTTGTCGGCGACGGTGCCGAGGATCAGGAGGATCAACAGCAACGGACAACAACGACGCGGTACCATCGTAACAATCGGTCGCGCGACCGATGCGAAACGTCGTCAACTTCACCGCCGAACAATACCAGTCTGCGGGATTTGAGGAAAGGTTTCCCCGCGAATGGTAAGGGGGGTAGAGTTTGAGTTTAGCGGTCGCGGAAAGAAAAGAAACGAAGCAAAATGACTGACGAGTATATCTTAGTTGTATAGAATAACGTTGCGGGACGTCAGCGTTCTAACTTGGATTCGATTTTGCAGAAAACCAAAGGCGGATACGCGCTAATGATAGGGCCTTCAATTCGCAGTTTCGTTATGCCGTAAGTCGCCTTTTCAATTTGCAAACCGCAAACTTTCGCATATTCCTTTTTTGTTGTTGTAGAACAATTACATCAAAACGTCGAAATACTCGCTACTAACGTTCCTGCCGTTGAATCTGTTCGAGCAATTTCAACGTCTGGCCAATTTCTATTTCCTGTGCCTTCTCGTCTTACAACTGATACCGGCCATAAGTAGTTTAACGCCCGTCACGACGGCCCTACCGTTAATCGGCGTACTAGGATTGACGGCCATCAAGGACGCCTACGACGATTTCGTAAGGCCGCAACGACAAATTAGTTTCGATCGCGATCGATTCAACGACGAACGTCGCGTTCTTTCTGTTTCCGCTTTTCCAGCAAAGACACATGTCCGACTCGCAAGTGAACAATCGCAAATCGCAAGCGGTACGTCGCGGCGTTCTCGTGCAAGAACGATGGTCGGCCGTCCAAGTGGGCGACGTCATCCGCATGGACAACAATCAGTTCGTCGCCGCGGACGTTCTGCTGTTGACCACCAGCGAACCGAACGGTTTGTGCTACATCGAGACGGCCGAATTGGACGGGTGAGTTGGACTTGGCAATAGCAACGTATCGCGTCACTTGGCCATCTCTATTTTAGCGAGACGAACCTGAAATGTCGCCAGTGCTTGGTGGAGACGGCGGAAATGGGCCAAGACGACACGCTGCTGAGCCAATTCGACGGCGAAATCATTTGCGAGACGCCGAACAATTTGCTTAACAAGTTCGAGGGCACGCTCAACTGGAAGAACAAGCAGTACTCGTTGGACAACGACAAGATAATACTGAGAGGCTGCGTGCTAAGGAACACGAATTGGTGTTACGGTCTGGTGATATTCGCCGGCAAAGACACGAAACTGATGCAAAACAGCGGGAAGACGAAATTCAAACGTACCAGTATCGATAGGTTGCTTAATTTTTTAATCATAGGAGTGAGTTGCTTCTGATTACGTATTACGATTTACCGAACACTATTCGTCCGTTCCGTTCGCAGATAGTGTTCTTCTTATTGTCGATGTGCCTTTTCTGTATGGTCGCTTGCGGTATATGGGAATCGTTGGTCGGACGTTATTTTCAAACGTTCCTCCCGTGGGACACGCTCGTACCACTCGAGCCGTTGGGCGGTGCCACCATTATCGCGTTGCTCGTATTCTTCTCTTATGCGATCGTATTGAACACCGTCGTGCCGATTTCGTTGTACGTGTCCGTCGAGGTTATACGTTTCGTACAGAGTTTCCTCATCAATTGGGACGATCAGATGTACCACGAGCAGAGCGGCACGCATGCGAAAGCAAGAACGACCACGTTAAACGAGGAATTAGGTGCGAAAGACAGCAAAAATGACTCGTTACGTTACGTTATCGTCGCATTGTTTTAGGTCAAATTGAATACGTATTCTCAGACAAAACGGGTACCCTCACGCAGAACATAATGACGTTCAACAAGTGCTCGATAGCGGGCCGAAGCTACGGCGATCTGATCGATAAGAGAACCGGCGAAATCGTCGAGATCACGAACGACACCGAACCGATCGATTTCTCGTTTAATCCGAACTACGAGCGCGAATTCAAGTTCTACGATACGACCCTGTTGGAATCGGTGCAACGCGGCGATCCGCACACGCATCTATTCTTCCGGTTGCTCGCCCTCTGCCACACGGTCATGTCGGAGACGCGCACGGACGTGGACGGCGACGGCGGCACGCGGTTAGAGTATCAAGCACAATCGCCGGACGAGGAAGCTCTCGTTTCGGCCGCGAGGAATTTCGGTTTCGTGTTCAAGGAGCGCACGCCGAACAGCATCACGATCGACGTGATGGGACGGCCGGAGATTTACGAACTTTTGTGCATATTGGATTTTAATAACGTACGTAAACGTATGTCCGTCATTCTGCGGAAGGATGGACAATTGCGATTGTACTGTAAGGGTGCCGATAACGTTATCTACGAGCGATTGAAGCCCGGCAATGACGACATGAAGCAGAAAACACAAGAACACTTGAACGTAAGTGAAAAATTAGGAACGAATTCGATTCTGAATGTTCGCTACTTGAGTTTTACTTATATCGCCTTATTTATTTTAATTTTTCATAGAAATTCGCTGGTGAAGGTTTACGCACGTTGTGCTTGGCCTGTCGCGATCTCGACGAAACGTTCTTCAACAATTGGAAGCAACGTCACCAAGAAGCGGCGCTATCGCTCGAGGATCGCGATCAGCGTTTGGACGCCATCTACGAAGAGATCGAGACGGAAATGATGCTGATCGGTGTCACGGCCATTGAGGACAAACTGCAAGACGGCGTGCCGCAATCGATAGCTAATTTGATATTGGCCGGTATGAAAATCTGGGTGTTGACGGGTGACAAGCAAGGTGAGAAACTCTGCGAGCATCAATCAAATTCATCGTCCAAGTTTCTACGTTTGCTTTCTTCTTGCTCTTGCAGAAACGGCAATAAACATCGGCTACTCGTGCCAACTGCTGACGGACGAAATGCTGGACGTCTTCATCGTCGATGCAGCCACATACGACGAAGTTCAACAGCAATTATTGAAATTCAAAGAGAACATACGTATCGTGCACGCTTATCAGCCGCGCAGTAGTCCGGCGAATAACTTAACGACGGACGCTAAGAAGACGACGAAGAACAATACGAAGAACGGGGCGGACGTGTCGTCCTCGTCGGATCGATCGATCGGCACGTCGACGCCGCCGCTACAAGACCGCGGCAACAACGCACACAGTCGCCGTACGTTAGCGACTACGACGCCGAGCGGCGGCGGTGCGGCGATTTCTTCGCCGCCGGCCGTCAGCGTCGTCACGTTCAGGTGGGATGACGAGATACGAATTGATTTTGCGCGAAAAAAGTCGATCAGATTGAAGGGAGCAAGGTAGAAACGAATGACTGACGTGAAAAGGCGAATTTGGGGAGGGTCTCTTTAATGGAGATTCACAACTTTTATTCTATCTCTCTCTGCCTCTCTATATTTTAACAATCTTAACGCAAATTGTGTTAACTACAATTAAGAGTTATTAATCATTTAGGAAAGCAGTTCTAATTTATTTGTATTAGTTTTTTTTTTGTTTAATCGAGTGAAACACTAACCTTGCTCTCTTTTAACTCTTTTCCTCTTCGTTTTACACTTCAACTCTATCATTCTCTGTATATTACTCCACATATCTGCACACACAATATCCGTCTTGTTATTCGTCAACATTTCACCCCGACTGATTCGGAATTTAAACTTTCTCTGCATTTAATTTACCAGCACGGAATTGGAATACCACGGCCCGTCGCCGGAAAACGAGCGAATCGAAGAGATGGCCCCGACGAACGGCGGTTTCGCCATCGTCGTTAACGGACACTCGTTGGTCCATTGTTTGCATCCGAAATTGGAACGTTTGTTCTTGGAAGTGGTGACCCAATGTCGATCGGTGATCTGTTGTCGCGTCACGCCGTTACAAAAAGCCCTCGTCGTCGAACTGATCAAGAAGAACAAACACGCGGTCACGTTGGCCATCGGCGACGGTGCCAATGACGTTTCGATGATAAAAGGTGAGGCGAGTCGTCGGAGTGAAACGTTTTCTTCGACAATTATCTCTTCTTCTTCTGCTTGATTCTTTTAGCCGCTCACATAGGCGTCGGAATATCCGGCCAAGAAGGCATGCAAGCGGTTTTAGCTTCGGACTACTCGATAGCGCAATTCCGTTATTTGGAACGTTTACTGCTGGTGCACGGCCGCTGGTCTTATTATCGAATGTGCAGTTTCTTGCGTTACTTCTTCAACAAGAATTTCGCGTTCACGTTGTGTCATTTTTGGTATGCGTTTTTTTGCGGATTCAGTGCACAGGTAACAAGGTTTCGTCAACGAGAAGCCAATGATTATTAAAATTCATTCTTATCCTCGTAGACAATCTTCGATCCGATGTACATCTCCGTCTATAATCTTTTCTACACGTCACTACCAGTATTAGCGGTGGGCATCTTCGATCAAGATGTGAACGACAAGAATTCCATCCTGTATCCGCAATTGTATCGACCCGGACATTACAATCTGTTCTTCAACAAAAAGGAGTTCTTTCGTAGCGCCTTACAGGGCTGTTACATATCCATCGTTTTGTTCTTTGTGCCCTTCGGTTAGTATTTTAAACCGATTGTTTGGTTTTTTTTAAACCTCTTCTTCGTTTTAGGTACATACTTCGATGCGGTTTCGCCCAACGGACAGAGCTTATCCGATTACATGTTGTTGTGTAGCGTCGTAGCGACCATTTTGGTCATCGTCAACACGGCACAGATAGCGTTAGACACGCAGTATTGGACCATATTCAATCACATAATGATCTGGGGCTCGTTGGCCTTCTACTTCATAATGGACTACTTCTACAATTACGTGATCGGCGGCGTGTACGTCGGCTCGCTGACGAAAGCAATGTCCGAGGTGAACTTCTGGTTCACGACCGTCCTAACGGTGATCGTGTCCATAATGCCCGTGCTGGCGTGGCGTTTCTATTTCGTCGACGTCTTTCCGACGCTCTCCGACCGCGTCCGTCTCAAGCAGCGTCTGGCCCAGATGCGATCGCGCCAAAGCCAGGACGTGTTACGGACTCCATCCGCCCGCCGTGCCCGTCGATCGATACGTTCGGGCTATGCGTTCGCCCATCAGGAAGGTTTCGGCCGTTTGATCACGTCCGGCAAGATCATGCGCAAGCTGCCGACGAGCAACGAGTTCAGTTTGCCCACTTTGGGAAAGATTATGGCGTCGACGACGACGACGTCGTCGTCCGGGGGCAACAATAACAACAACAATCAAAGCGGGCACAAGAGTAATTTAGCGAGCGTCGCACCGTCACCGATAGATACTGCAACGGCAACACAAGCACCGGCATCACAAGAGAGCATTAACAATAATGTTAAGGCGAAAACGTCGAGGGCACCGATTCAAGATTTAGATACGATCAACTTATGATGATGATGTCCATGATGAATACGCAACAAAAAAATGCGCGGAAATGAGACACCAATTGAACGTGAAATGATGATGGAGAAAGGAATGATATCGATAATAAGAAAAGGAAAGCTAGTGTCTGTAGATGCGTTTTATTCGAATGAATGAGGAATAATAATGTCTCGCCAAACACATACGGTACAAGAAATGATCGGGAATGTAATACGTTTAAAATAAAATGAACGGACAGAGCGAATTAAACGAAAGAGCGATTGCTGTTAAAATCGTGGCAGATATAAAGCGGACGGAGGATTCGTTCGAGTCACACTGCAAAGTATTATTTTATAAATGTCTCATACAAATATTTATTTAATTTTAATTGCATACTAAAAATATTCAACAGACCATCAGCAATTTTAACAAGTATTGTAACGCGAGTATTATATATTTATATTTATTTTTGAAATTTTATTCTCCGTCTTCGCTATCGCTCGATCGTTAAATGTCGCGTATTTTCTACCTCTTTTTCTTAATTAACAATTAAAATGGAATCGTGAAAATGAAAATCGGAATGGTATTATTGTGATAATGATTATTGAAGAAAGAATAAATTGGGAAAAATGATTGGTGCCCCGAAAATAAATTTCATTAAAAATTGAAATGAGAATTAGATAACTAAAAGTATATCAAGCACACTAAATTAAAAAGTTTTTTTTTAAATTAATTAAATTGTTGAACTTATGATTAACGAGTATTATTTAGAAGCTTTCTTTTTTATTTTATTACATATACATATATATATTTTTTTAATTAATTTCCTACACTAGTCATTTGTATAAATAAGAAAAGAATAAGTTTTGTAATTATTGTCGTGAATGATTACCAGTACCAGTATAATTAAGTATGTTTAGCGATATGATGAAAGATGAGAATATTGGAATGGCCAGAAGAAAGAAAAGAGTAAAATTGTAATTAAAACCTTGTTATCAATAATTTGTTTGTTTATTGATGATTTTATTTAAAGAATAAATGGAAGCGACTAGAAAGTGGCGAATTAATCTATGTATGCTAAAGTAAGTTGAAATTTCAGGAAAATCTGAAAATTATCAAAGAAGTTTTTCATAAGCAGATAATGGGAGCATGGGTGCTTGGTTTCGATGATTCTGAATGCCTGTCGATTCGTTTGAGTAACTATTTCAATAAACTAATTAAAGAAGATAATTAGTTTCATTTTGGAACATTTTTCAATTTGAAAAACCGATATAAAACCTTGATTGCATTGGTAAAGCAGTAAACTGTATTCTTCGGCGCTTAACGCGACCTTAAAAAATGAGCGCAGGCGCAAATGCTTTTCACCATTCTCACTTTCGAGTAAATTCTTGTCAACTTGTTCATGAAATTGAAAGTGTAGTGAAGTTCACAAATCCACAAAAGTCTATTGGCATATGTTGTAATACTTTGTTGTTTTGAAATGGCTGACATACTTTCAAGCCAGTAAGTTTTTATTTCCAATATGAATTCTTAAGCAATTATGAAAACATTATTGTCGTTGCAGTGAAACTGAAAGGCAAATTTCCTGCCCATACAACAGTTCGCACACTTTAACCGCCAAAAGAATGCAAACTCATATAATAAGATGTCGTCGTCAACATCCAAATCACGAGAGTGTAATATGCATCAACAATGCCACTCACATCATACCAAAACCAGAGTATGCTTTTCACATGGAAACTTGTCAAGATAGGAAAAATTTGGATAAGCTGGCTTACGTGCCAGAAGACGTAGACTTTGACAAATATGCTGCACCAGAAGTTGACATGGAGTATACGGAAGTGTGGGACGATGTATTTAAATAGACTGGGATTAGTGTGAATTTTCAGAATTCAAAAACATGTTTTATAATTTCAGAAAGGGACAACTTATAATCCAGCATTGTATTGCGAAACTCATCCCGTTTTAAGGACGGTAACTACACTCTCGGCTTCAAAGAGAAAGGAATTCAGGCAAAGTGAGAGACATCGTCTGCAAGATTTGCGTGATGCATATAAAGAAACACCAATTGCAAGTATAATATCTCTTAATGACATTTATATGAAAATTTTATTAATTTCAGGCTAGTAGTGGCACAAGACAGCCAAACAATTCATTTTGTGCTGCTAGTACTTCATCTAAATATGTAGATGAAAAGGATCCCCATCAGTACGAAACAGTCATGAATGAAGATGACAATAAGAGAATGAGGACAACTAATAATAATCAAATGGGGCCATCATCAGCTTGGAAGAAACCAGATAATATGAATACCATTAATTCTGTTGATTTTCCACCATTGTGGGTTTTTGTTTATATGTACATATAATCAGATGATATATATTAATGTTTTCCTTTTACAGGGGCACCAAAAGGCAACATGGAGGCAGAGGACGTGGAAGAAAGTAAATTCCTTTGAAAACCAAATATTTTTATATGTTTATCAATTGTTCAGTTATTGACAAAAAAGTTTTCTTGTTTGTATTTCTAAGTTTAATTACCTTTGACGAATAAATAAATAATTGCAATATTATATTCCTTATATCTTATCAAATATTATAAACATGAAACCGAATACCTGGTCATAGGAAACAATGTTGGCTTTTTGTTATCATGGGAGCTTAAAGAAAAGGACTCATATCTAAACCATGAATCAAACTATTTTATTCCGAGAATTTTGTTGTACAATTGCTTGCACATTCGAAACTGATTAAACTTTATAACGAATTGATTGTTTAAGACTTCCGCAAATGTCTTTTTATTTGCACGTACACATCTCTTTTGTTTGATTTATCGCCATCTAAACGAATTACGCCTGAAATTCTTTAAGTGGATAATGATCACGATACATTGCCACATGCCGTTGCATTTCCTCCATTTGTAATCTACAAAAGAACAACGAGACCAATTGAAAAAAAGAACGAGATTATAGAAACACTGAGCGGCATAAAACGCAACAAAGACTCACCTCAAATGCTCCGGCATGTCTTTGTAAACGTCCGCGAACATTTCGGTCCATCGCGGCTTCGCGACTTTCTCCGCGAGCGCAAACTCCCGCATCACGTTCTTCCTCGCCTCCTCGAACCATTGCGTCTCCAGCTCGTGATTCCACAGTCCGTTCGCCTCTAGGTACATGCGAAACTTGTTGATCGGCGAATCGTTCGTGCGCCAACGATCCACCTCTTCCTTCGACCGATAAGCGCTGCTGTCGTCGGACGTCGAATGATGACCGATCCTTCGACATGGACAAGAAGCAATTCATTCGATCGCAATCAAGCCGTTCGTTAATCACCTGTAGGTCAACGCCTCGATGATGACCGGTTTCGACTCCTTCACGCAAAACTCCTTCGCCTTCCTCGTCGCGTTATAAACGGCGAACACGTCGTTACCGTCGACGCGCAACGTGTTGATGCCGTAGCCGGGACCGCGCGCCGCGATGCCGTCGCCCCGGTACTGGTCGCGCGTCGGCGTCGAGATGGCGTAGCCGTTGTTCCGACAGAACATGATCACCGGACAGTCGAGCGTCGCGGCGAAGTTGAACGCGGCGTGCGCGTCGCCCTCGCTGGCGGCGCCCTCGCCAAAATAGCAGACGACCACGCGACCGGTCTCGCCGCGTTGTCGTAGCGCGTACGCGGCGCCGGCCGCCTGCGGCATCTGCGTGCTCAACGGGCTCGAGATGGTGACGAAACGGTGCGGCTTGGAGCCGTAGTGGACGGGCATCTGTTTCCCCTTGCCGGCGTCGTTCGCGTTGCCGTAACATTGGTTCATGAAGCCGGACAGGGGGTAGCCGCGCCACACCAACACGCCCGTCTCGCGGTACTGGCCGTAGACGAGGTCCTCGTCGTCGAGGGCGGCCGCGCTGCCGATGTGCGTCGCCTCTTCGCCGTAGTTCGTCATGTAGAAGGAGATGCGGCCCTGTCGCTGCGACTCGTACAGGATTTTGTCCATCACGTTCAACAGCGTCATGTCCTTGTACATCTTGAGGAGGACCTCGCGGTGCAGGTTCGGATCGTCCGTCTTGTTGATGATCTTGCCCTGGCGGTCCATCACGCGATAGACGGGTATTCGTTTCGATTTCATCGGATCGATGAACGATAGTTTCTCCGTCCACGTGGTGTGCGCGCCGGGGAACAGGGCCTCGCTGCAGAAGAACTAAAAGGAAAAGACGAAGAAGTTTTCGGGTCGACAAAATCTCGGTTCATTCAAATCCCATGCGCATAGACAACAAACTATACTAATAACAATGATTAACCTAATCGATAAATCATCATCGATGAACCATTATCAATTAATCCATCACATTTTACACAAAGCTTAATTACGACAAATCAAAACGTACCCTTGGGATGTTGGGTTTCAATAAATGTCTTCCGATACCGAAAAGGACCAATGTTTTATGGATTATTCCTTGATTGAGTGCCATTATTGTTCGATTGATGTGGTCAATTGATCGATATTACTCTCTCCAAATACCACCTCAAACCAAACGCTGCTGCTGCTACCGGTCAATTTTTATTCTCCAGGTCTCCAATTCCCTTTCGAAACGTTTCCTATTTAGTTAATTTGCATTTGACCTTTTGTTTTGTATCATTATCATAATACTTTTTCATCAAAACCGTGTCGTCACATCTATTTTATGTTAAGCAACTGATAAGCGAAGGAGAATCTAAAAATAATAAACACGCAGATTACGCACGATTAACGAAAGTTGTACTGGAGCTGAAACAGCGAAATTATGTTGGTGGAAAGGAAATTGGAACAGAATTATATTGATACGGATTCTGTAAATAATTTCAGGAATCTTAAGTATTTGATCCTCCTTAAGAAGGGGAGAGAAAAACAATGTGGAAACAAAGAGTTCCATTTAGTATTATTGTTTATATGCATATAATTACATTATTATTAATTATTGTTACCTCCGATTTCATTTTCTTTCATTTAATTACGTAATATTTGTGTTCGATTAACTATTAAACTGGAATAACAAAAAGAAAAATCTGCAATAATTAATTAACAATAAAATTAATTCTTAAATAACATTGATCATTAACGAATCTTTCGTATTTTTATACTCTTTTACGTAATAAAATAACAAAGTTATGATTCTATTCTACAATAATATCAATTGTAGAGTGTTTTTTGGTAATTCCGGTAATCATCCTGTTCTTAAAGATGGTACAAATTAATTAAACTAAAATCGAACGTTTATGAACGAGTTTTCTCCTTAAATCAAAACATTTCACCAAAAAGTCCTCTTGTTACGACAAACTTTTCATTCCTTGAGTAATAAGCGCAAAACTTTGGAATTTTGTTGGCAATCGCTCATTTTACGTATAATATTTATGGTAATAATAAAAGTAATTAACTTTAACAATAAAATACGTTAATTAGTATTAATTTGGTCGTTTTAATTAATTAAACGTTAATGATATGGTACATCCGATCCAGTTGAAACATTTACCGATCGTCACCAAATTTTAGAGCGTTCTATTCGCTATTTATACTAAACAAGAAATTAAATCTCTTCAATTGAAAACTAACAGGCTCGCAAGATATTTAAATCGATAACAAACCGCGTTCTCGCGGCTAATTGATGTCGATTGCTCTGGGAAATATCTTTAGAACAATCATTTTGGTTCAAACGGTAACTTAACATTAAAAATGACGTGTTTGAACAAAGAGTAGAATCCAAATGAAAGCGTTTAGTTAAACAATTACAATCGGAATGTGAAATTCTGATTGTAACTTTCAATTACGCTATATAATTATTATCACATATTTTATTACATCTCACCCTCTAACATAATTTGCCTTTAAAAACTTCATTTGCGTGTGTACGTGAAATTTATTCATTACTTTTGATTAATTTCTCTTTCATTTCTTAATAGTAATGTAAACGGTTCGCAGTTGACGCCTTTTACAAATGTTTCCACCTAATTTTTATTATTATTATTATTATTGGACATTTAACAATGATACTTTCTTGATCAAATCAAAATGCTTATCTCTTTTCGAAACTTATTAAGATGATTAACAACAATAATATTATTTATATTATCAGACTGGATAATGTCAGACTTATATTTTGCAATGTATTCCCTTACTCTATTCTTATTTAACAGTTTGTTTGCACATAAAATCTCCGTGTTAATATAACGAATAATTTTCTAAATAAACGAGAAAAATCCACTCAACTTCCTGTGACTAGTATTAAATTAAAATCCATTCGCAAATAAATAATATCGTACCGATTAAATATAATATATTACTCTCAATTATTAACAAAAAAACAGGCGAAAACTAAATCGGAATCGCTCTCTCATTGTGGTGCACCTTTTGGTATAAAATTATTGAATAAGCTGCTAAAGAAACCAAGAAAATCTCCACCTTCCTTGATTTAATCCAATTTACTTTCACTTCCTACGTCTGCAACGATCTGCTCCTCCTCCTTTGCACGTATTTACAATATTTTAAATAATAATTAGAAGGAAAAAATCTTTGTTCCTTTGTGGTAACTAGACGATTACAATTTGTTAAATCTAAGGTGAGAAAACGCGAAGGCTCCTCAACAAGATGGTGAGCACGTTTGCTAAGCGTTCCGCCTCGCCGGCCAAATGTTCCTCGATCGTTCTCTGCGACGTCCGATCGATGTCGGCGGTAATTAAGTGACGGAAAGCCGACGTGACGTCGTGCACTTTCAATATCACGTTGCGCGTCTGCAACGGCGACGTCGTGTAATTGCTCAAATCCTGGCACAGTTCCGTCAATCGCCGCAGTATGGTCAGACAAACCGCAAGATTCTCTGGTAGGTCCGGTAACGTCGGATCGGACATCGCTATCACCAGCATCTTACTCGAATGGACCAGCTGCAACGATTGCGCCGTCAGTTCTTCTTTGGCCGTCTAAAAAAACGTAAGACTTAAGAATGGCAAACGATTCGGTCGAGAAACGGCAGAGGATTAACATTCACCTGAAACTTATCCTCGGACATTAGCCGACCGCCGCCGTGCGTTTGTGCGGTGTTACACTGCGCCGCTATCTGATCGAGACGCACCGACAGACTGGCCATCGCGGCGTCCGTCTTCGTCAACAGGTTCGCCCTGGTCGTCGTGCAACCGTTCTTAATTTGATGATGTTGCTGCGAACAACAGCTCTCGTTCAAGCAACACGTCATTCCGTCCGGTTCGGCGTCTTGCTCTTTAAACGCCCTAGCGCTGCCGTTATTGTTATTTAACTGTTTCATCGGCGTCGACGGTCCTTGTTTCGTCGTCACCTCTTCGTCGTCCTCCGCCGACGACGAACAACAAGTTTTAATCGGACTTATCGGCGATTGAATCGGTACGACCTTCAATTGGACGCCCTTGCCTAAAAGAAATTCAAGAGGATTTAGTAAATACGAGAGGCGACAAAGCGAACAAAAATAGTGTTAAACAAGCGTCAAAGGCGTAAAAGAAGCGGTAGCAAGCGCCTAAAAAAAAAAACAACCAAAAACAAGACAACGTTCTCTAAGTATTTTGCTCTTAAGTTCCGATACCTAAATGATGAGGGGACGTGGGCGTGCTAATCGCGGTCGTACGATTCGATTTACCGCCGTCGTACTCCGTGCCGTTTGCGTCTTTGAAGCCGAACCGCTCGTTCAAATCGTTATAACTGAACTTGCTGCGCTGCAAGTGCGGCGAACCGATGCAAGCGGTCCTCCGTTCGCCGTTGCACGTCGGCAACGTGTTCTTGCGGCTCCTCAAGTAATCTAACGGAGGCACGGGCGGCAAGGGCGGTTTCTTTGGCGGTAAAAATAGGTGCGACAATGACGTTAATTGATGGTGATGATGGTGGTGTTGTAGATGATGTTGATGATTATTATGATTTGATTCACCTTTTGGCGGCAATTTCGGCGGACCCGCGGACGACGTGCCCAACGACTGCGAGCGTTGCCGCTCTTGCGTCGCGAAGGAGGACAAGTTTTTCGGCGGCCTCTCGGGCGGTTTCTCGTCCGAACTGCGACGCGGCAACGGCCTGATCGGTTCCTCTTCCGTCTTCGATTTTTTATCCTTCGACGAGCAACACGACGTGAACGGACTCCTTCGGTCGACGGTGGCGTATTCGATCACCTTCGACGAATCGGTCGTTGTTTCGTCGACATTCTTCTTCTCTTCGACGTCCAATCTACTGCTCTTCGAAATACTTTTATTACTACAATTGCTGCTCCTTCTCACGTCGCTTCTCCGCAAATCGATCGGCCCGTTTAGCCTCTCTACGCGGCCGTCGTTCGCTTCGTCGACGGGTTTTAACAGAGTTTCGGGCGGCGGCGGTATGATGTACGACATGATCTCTTCGGGCGTCAGCTCGATGGCGGGCGTGACTTTTTGCGTCGGCGGCGGCACGGTGAAACTGGCGAGGAACTCCTCCAGATCGAGGTTCTCGTGCAGAACGCCGAGCTTATTTAATTTGTCCAACGAATCGGCGAACGACGACGGCGGCATATTGATGGCCGCGGGCGACGGCGGCAACGCACCGTCTAGTTCGTCCGGCGTTATCGGTGGCGGTAGTAACGTTAAATCGATCAGGTCCGGATCGAAGACGTACAACATCTTCGTGTCGTCCTCCTCCTCTTCTTCTTCGTCCTCCTCTTCCTCGTCGTCGTCCTCGTTCCCGTTCATCTGACGGCGAATCAAGTAGTCCTGCAGATCTTGTTGCTCGCTGATCCCGTTGTCGGGACTCCGTAGACCGAAACTGATGCGACTCTGGCTGTTGTTATTGTTGCTGTTCGATGGTTCTTTTAGTTTCGGCGAATTGTGCGGCGGCGTGTAAAGCGAATCGTTATCGCTCTCCGATTGATTCGTCTCCGAACGCAACAGCTCGATGGCCGCGTGTGAGAACTTCGCGTCCGCATTGATTTGATGGAGTTGCTCGTGCGAGTGGCCTTTCGTTAATAGTAGCAGCGAATCGCTGTGCTTCAATCGACCGCCCAATAACAACGACGACGTGTCGTCGTCGTTCGAAACGATCTCGTCGTTGTCGCTGTCGATGTCCACGCTGGTCTCTTGCCATTCCGCTAAATTGTAACCGCCGATCGATTCTTCTTGCTCGTTCAAGTACTTCTGCGAGCTCTCGACCAAAAATTCCATCTCTTTGACGCGCTTCAGCATCTCCTCGTTCTTCGCTTCGGTCAGCGAGTTCGTGGACGAAATCGTGCCGAAGAAATCGTAATCGAAGCCCGTCTTGTTGAACGCCGACCGTTGGTGATTCTTATTCGACATCGACGTGTTCATGTTAGAATCCAAATTGTTATTGTAAGCAAAACCCGATGAGATCTTCTGCTCTTTCAACGGCATCGCACGGCTCTCCGCGAATATCTGATGGCTTCGAATTTGCTTATCGATCATATTCGAATGCTGCTGCTTTTCCGCTTGTCTTCCCATCGTGTTGTAGAGACCGTTCGTCTTTCTGTTCACGTTCTGCTGATAGATCGGTTGCAGCGCGAACGAGATCGTCTTGATTTGATTCTGATCGATGTAACTCCACTTCTCCGGGACGACTTTGTGACGTTGCAAGAACGGCGGGGCCATATCGTCATCGATCGAACTCGACGTTGCCATCGTAGATAAAGCGTCGTCCTTGTTGACCGGTAACGTTTGGCCGGTTAATAGACGATAATAACCGGTAAGAACTAAAACTAGCTCGTTTGAGTCGCGTTCCTCCAGCGACAAGGCGACGATTCGATCGTTCTTTCCATTGTTGGGTGGCCGCAAGTGGATGAGAATGGCGCGACTCAATTCGTCCTCGATCTTTATCTCGATACCTTTCATGTCTTCGATGTTCGCTATCGGTAGCGGCTAGAAAAGAACGAGACAATTAGCACACACACCGACGAGAAGGAAATTTGCCTCGTCTCTTTCACTCTTTCTCGCTCGTCATTTTCGTAATTTACCATCGAATTTCTCGTGCCGACGATCTGACTGATGCCGAACTTCGGGCTAACCAAGATGACGCGTTCCATCGCGTCGCCCCTCGGTCCGCACGAGAAACACTTGGCGCCGTAGCTAGGTAACTGGCCGACGATGTCCAAATAGTGCAGTTTCGCTTGCAGCGCGGTCAACTGTTTGCCGGGCCCGGCCATGTTCGCATGCAATTTCAAGAAGTGCGACAACAGTTTGCGGATCTCTTTGCGTTTCATCTTCTCGAGTATCGAGCCGGGCACGAAACGTTCCAAGCCGAAATCTTTCCTAAAAAACGTTTAGAGAAAGAGTTTGAATTTAGTCGGTCAAACGATCGCATCGTTCGCCTTTCACTCACTCGATCGTCTTAATCGTTAACTTAATCGCCGGTATGTTGTTGGCGAGGGCGTGCTGATAGATGTGCAAAGCGGCCAATCTAAGCGCGGTATCGTATTGGAGTTCCGGCGAGAAACGCTCCTGTATCACGTCGTTGCAGCACTGCGTGTAGAGGTAATCTAATGCGGACAGATCGCTTTGAGCCAACGTGGCCGCCGACGACGGTACGAACGCCACGCGATAGAGACAACGGAGTTTGTGCGCGCCCGGTCTGGACGCTATCTAAAAATTGCGCGTGTTGAGCAATCGGCATACGATTTTCGCAAACAATCTATACTTTAGCGAGCGTATCGTTCGGGTCCAGCAGCGTCAGCTTGTTCCTCTTCAGCGACTTGATGTGCTCGACGACGAGACTGAAGTGTTCGGTCGTCGTCAGGCACAGTTTGTCCTCCAACGACTTGACGACATCCTTGACCGTCGTCCACGCGTCGTACTTGAACGACTTCGTTTGCCCGTTCTCGAGGAACACCTTCAGCACGTTCGCCATCGGCGGCACGCAGATGTCGCCCAGCGAGAACGCGGACGGCTACGAGAAGGCGATCGTTTAACGAATCGTTCCGCTTACAAAGCGCAACGTCTCCTTACCGGAAACAGCGGCGCGCCGTTCACGCACACGCTCTCCGCGAATCGGACGCGCGACGGCTTCGTACGCAAACGCGCCCGCTTGCTGGCGGAGAGGAGCGTCGATTTCCGCGCGCCCTGACGCTCGCTCGGCTGGCACACCACCAGGACGACGCTGACGGTGCACGCGCGCACCAACGAGATGACGTGCTCGCGCGGCGCCGATTTCACGTCCTCGCCGTTCACCGCGAGGATCTGATCGCCGGGCAGCAGCTGAACCGGAAACAGCAAAAACAAAAGTGGTAAGATTTCGGAGGCGACGCGGAGCGTGGCGCTCACTTTATCGACGCTCGGGCCGCCTTCGGTGACGAACCGCACGATCACCGGCTTCTCGGAGCCGGCGACGAAGCCGAAACCGAGTTGCGGCGACCGCTCGAGCGTGACGGTGCGCGGCTCCGGCGCCGGCAGCGGTTCCGTGCATCTGATCGCCGGCGTCTCGTACGTCGTCGTCTTGTTGACGTGGCTGCAAACGGCGCAAGGAAGCGATTAGTTTTAGCGAAGAATTTACGCAATTAAAACTTACTTGATGTAGTACGAGCGGCCGGTGTCGTCGATGGCCCGCTCCCATCCGTAGGGCAACCGATCCTCGCCCGTCTTCCAGGCCTCCGCCGGCGGCAACCAGCTGGCCGTCCGCGTGACGTGACTGCAAGAACGAAACGGTAAATGATCGACGCGCGAGTGACATTTTTTGATTGAGTAGGAGCGAATTGAAGGTGCCGCCAAAGTTTACGCATTGTTTCCACGATGATGGATGTCGCACATTTCAGACTGATGTATTTATAAACCGTTCTCGCTTCTTACCTCCTCTTTTGACGAATGTGACAACACTTTGTGACCGACATTGTTCTTACCTGCGGGTCATTGCACTTTTCGTCGGAAAACCCTTCCGCAACAAGGGCAAAAAAACCCTCGACCGTTTTACGCACTTTTAATCGCTCGCCCTCGAAGCCTCTCACTCTTCATCGAACTATCTACCAGCTTCGTCATCGTCAAGTGCTGTATTCTATTATGCGATGCTAATAACACTCGAGTTTGTGCTTTTTTATTGCAAACTTGCCAGAGCATAATAGAAGGTTCGGCAAGGAAAAAAAAGGGACGTCGACCCGTCTTCACAATCTCTTGAGAATGCGATTTTCCAATGGCAAAAAAAGTTGAACGAGCAAGCATTACGTACCAGAATTTCAAAATTAAATCCATCGATTCCGGATGGAGATTTCTCCGTTCGATAACCGAATTAGTTACGATCTAAAGCAGATTTTCGTTTAACTCACGCCAGTTTTTGCGCGCACATTTGCAAAAGCGAAAGACAACCGTTTTTAATGCTAAAAAAAAAAAACAAATTCTAAACGCTCAATAATTGTTCGTCGGTTTGCAATTTAATTAATGCCTCTTTTCTCAACTCTTCTCGCCATTTCTTATCATATTTCGTTCCTCCCCCGCAAACGAAATCACTGAATTAACAATCGCCACATTTGCACCGCAAAGAACGTTTCCTCATTACCTCATCCGACGAACTCTTTTAAAACGACGTCCACTTCGCACTCGATCCCCGTCTTCTCGCCTCTCTTTGACTATAATTAACTGCTGGCAACCGTCTCGCATCTCGCGAGAACCGGACAAAAAAAAACACGCAAGTATCACCAAAAACGTAAACAACAAGATGAAGAAGAAGAAGATGTTGATGACGCCAATTTTTCCTACTTTTCCTTTCGACTCGTTCCACGTCCTCCTCGTATCCTTAGCTGGGAAAGTCGTTCGAATAGAAAGGAGCGACGAGACATTAATTCATTATTACGATGCGACGACGGCAATCTTCTTAAGCCGCGACCGTTGCGCAACGACGAATCGGGCCGAAATTTATGGTCGTTGAATAACAGCCACGAAGAGGAGATAAATAAGAGGTTCTCTCCATCCCGTGCGCGTCGGTAAACAAATTGCCCAACCTAAAAGAAGCGGATTAGATAATTGTCAATCTTCGAGTGTTCGTTCTTCGCGAGTTCCTTTGACGGTCGACGGCTGTTAACAAACAAACGAAACGGCAGGAAGCACTCAAAGCAATTTCGTAAATTGGAGCGGGCAAATCGTCGATCGAAATCGGTCTCTTGATGATGGCATTAAATCCGCGGCGGACGTTCGATTTTAATCTCTGGTTTACTTTTTAAATTCAATCGATACGCACGCTCGAGAGAGAGAGAGCGAAGGAGAAAGAGGGCCGCCGCGAGTCCGGGAAATCCTCGCACGTTCCGTCTCCGTCGCATTATCGCCCTTATTCACGCGCATTTTCGATCCGCCGTCTCTAGGTCCTGGTCAAACGCGTCACCACCACCATCGCCATCATCATCGCCGGAGGATCGTCCCGAGATCTACGAGGGTCAATTGATTAATTACTTGTTTTGATTTATATTAGATGGCAGACGACAATTTCGGCTTTAACGACTAGTTAATTTCTCAACCTGATCCTTTCGAAGTCCAAAGACCCTGTGCGAGCGTTCCTCAAGTTTTCTGATTCTTTTGCAGACGTGGATTTCTCAAGAACTTCATAACACTCCGCTCTCTATTGCCTATTACTTTGAGCAACGCTCTTTCGGCCAGTTAAGTTTGGAGTTTCGTGAGCAGACTTTCTTACTGCGATTGAGCTAATTCAATGGCTCAAGCCTCTGCTGGAGCATTTTTTGCTGCGTCTTACGGCTGAAATGGTGAAATCTCGTCCTTGCTTTGGAATAATTGGAAATGCGACACCCAACTTTCGCAAGGCTTTTTCGCGTGCAATTCATTCTGCCAAATAACGTAAACTCGTTCATTTCGGATGCTCTTTCGTTCATTGGTCAAGACCATTTCCTCGACTTTCTTGTTGATTTCAATCGTGACTGTTGCTTTTGAAGCTCTAGGACATTGAGGCAATTCGAAGGCTTCTTGTGCCGGTTTAAAACTCGTTCGCCCAAACATAAACGGTTTCATTGTTAGAACATGAGTCGCCCAATGTGGACAGGATTCGTTCATTGATTTCCTTCGCTCTTTGCCCATCCGAAAAACGCAGTATTAAATAACATTTCGAATTGCAATTTTATCCACCTTGTTCATCACTCGAAACACTTGAATTGAAATGAACTTTCAAGCAACTTACTATCACCTGCAAGATTAAATTTGTCATTTAAGAAGATGCATTTTTTCTTATCCCCTACCGTAGCTATACGAAACGAGTTAGATATATCGAACCGCCCTCGTATATATTCCTATTGTCGGTGGTTTGCCACGCGGATTCGTTCGAATCGATGATTAAATGCGAAACAGGCGAAATTCCTTTACGCGATTAGACCCCGACGGGATTCGGCCGTTTCGCCCGACGTTAGCCATCGCTTCGCGGTGAGGTAATCAGCGTAATTAAACGCCTTTGATTCGTTAATTTACGTAACGAATCGTCGAAATTTAAGTCGAGCAATTACATAATTACATCGTTCTCTCGCGCTCGCTTTCGCCGGTTTGAGTCGGTCGTTCGCTCGACGAGTGCTTCCTCCCTTTTCTTCTCTACGAGATAATAAACCAGCTCGAGTTGCTGGCGTTCGGAGCGTGAGAGCGACGATTACGTCATTTCGTCGTTATTAATTAGACCAAAAAGAGCGATTAGAACGCCGAGCGACGTTTGGTGGGGCGTCGAAGAGAAAGATTTCGAATGGAACTTCCACGGAGGAATAAATTGCGAATCGGATTTGCTTTCGAATCGGCCAGTTTTCGCCTGAAGATCGAACGATGCCCATCCCATTCTCTCGTTATTTTATTAGAATATTAGATTGTCCTAAAACGAATTAGCATTTTTGACATGGCGAATAAAGATTTTCGCACGCAATTCCGATCGCATTTTCATTAGTAAACTGCGACGAGTTTCGGCAAGTTCGCTCCTCTTTGAGATCGCTCACTTCTCGACGGTTAGAAAGTTATGCGTTCGTGCCTTTGATCAAGGAAAGACAGCGGCGAACTCTGCGAAAATCACGCAGCAAAAACATTTCGCAAATGGAATGGGAAGTTTCGCCTTCGTCCGCCCTTCAATCCGGACCCAGCGGAGAGATAATACAAATCCATCCGTTCACGACGGCAAAAAACGTTTGCACTCAAGTTTTGCTTCTTTTGGGACAACCCAATATGAACGTAATTGGCAACAAGTTGTCGTGCTTTTTTTGGACAGAAATCTAATTAAGAGCGATGCAATTTGTCCAACCGCAACGAATTAACGTATCCTCTTCGCGTTTGTCCCATCTAAATTAGTTAATTGCTCAATTCCAATTGAAGAGTCACTAATTGCCGATTGTACATAAAATGGCAACGAAACGAACGAAACGGGGACTCTTTGTCCGATCGTTTGTTTGAATTAAAAAAAAAATTAATTCGATTAATCTTTTCAAAGCTTTCTAATTAAACCGCTTTTTGTTCGTCCACAATTCTCTCTTCCCCTTTCCGCCCGACAATCAATTGGCAATACAGGAAGTGACTTTTCTTCTGCACAAGTTAACAATTCCGGCGACGAACAAAAAACTCTCTCTCTCTAATGCACGATCTGATTGCCTCTCGATCATTACGAGCATCGGCATCGTTATTATTAAGCGGGTTACACTTAAATGAAGTTAGCGCCGTTTCAAAAGGGAAGAAGCGGAAGAGCGCGAGCAACAAACGGGGGGGGCGCCTTTATGATCGAATGCCCGCGAATGGAGTGTTTAAGCACGATCGAATTGTCGAATTCTCGCGACCTCTTTGCATTTTTACCTCTTCCCGTCGAGTCAGTCGATGGAAATAATTGGGTTTCAACATGAAAGGGTGGAAGCGTAGCAGCGAATCCCTTTGATCGCCTTTGCCTGTAAATTGCAAAACTAGCGTCAAGATTGTTAAGTGGAGAGATGCGAATCGATAATGAATGATGATTGACACGTTTCGTTTGGATAACGTCGAAACCGGCGGGTTTTTTTTGCTCTTTTTCTTTTCGGGTTGATGATGGAATCAATGGTAGCATTTCAAAAGGGCAACTTTCGCGAGCAATTACTATATTCGATGCGGGAGAATGGGAGAGAGAGAGAGAGAGAGAGAGAGTGGAAAGGCAAAATAAATGGAGGTCGGTGTCGTATAAAATTCCAATCGATTTCCATTTGCTTCTGTTCTTTCTCCCTTTCGCCGCAGCCGTCGAATAAACGTTATGGGCTTAGCGTGTCACGTCGCGACGCCTTCATCTTATCTGTAGCTCATACATTTTTCTTTTTTCGTTTGCCTTTCTTATTCATATTGTTTCCACGCGAAAAGTGTCTATACAGTTGCGGAATTGGCAAAGCGTCTGGAATCGTTGCGGGATTATTTATGCGGCGAGAAACCTTTTGGTTTATCAGAAACTGAGGTGAAATGAGGAGAGAACAAACGTCGACTCGGTATTCGAATGCTTTCCCCGTTCGACCTCTTTTTTGTTGGGACGAATTTCGCTCTAAGAGGAATTCCAATCGCGATGTTGAATTGCTAAATGTGGAAGTGGCGTCGTTTCGAATGAAACAGGAAGAATATTTACACGTACGATGTACGTAAATGTTACGTACGCACCGGTACTTCGTGGTCGTTGTTCTTTTTTCAATTAACTTACAATTATCGAACTGCTTTTTTTCACACTCTTTTTGAGGTCAACGTGGTCAACGCATTATTTCTTTCCCATTTAGATATCCGCTTGTTCGATTAGAGCAGTATTTTGCTTTTAATTCACTTCGTTCTTCGCCTACTGTTACTTCAGTGTGTCAGCAACTTTATGCTATACAGGACGTACAAATATTTTGCGTTTACACGCGAGAGTTTCTCGCGCGAGATTACTCTCGGAGAGCAAAACTCTCACGCGTAAACGTGTCTAGGGCTTCGGCCAGAAATTCTGAGAGTCGAACAATCGCAAGGTTCTTGCAAGGAAAGTCTCACGTGTAAACCATTACGTTGTAGTCCTTCGCAAGGGAAAACTTTTCTAAATTTCCGAGCCCCCGCGCCGAAGCAACTTAATGAAAATTTTTGCAACAACGCAATAATTATTCCATTTGCCTGCGGCTAATTTCAATGTCGACCACCTCAGACAGAAACAAAACGCGCAGAAAGCAAAATCTTCGGTGTGAAGTACGATCGCGACAATAAAAAACAAACAACAATAGCGACAACTTCCTATTAATGCCAACATCATCAACATCATCTACATATCGTTGTCGTTACCTCCAGCAATTGCAAAGTTTGTGAATCATCTTCCCAAAATAAGTCGTAAACAATTTTTTCTTTTCGCGTGTTTCAATTAAAGCCGCAATACTTTAAGGTCGTTATCGATGCTAATTAGCAAAACGAAAGCTAACAAATCCATTTTGCCGGACAGTTGTTTCGTTCTCCTTTCGGCATTTCGACGCGTTTTGACGTTAATTACTCGGCAAAAAATTTGAAACTTTCATAGACGAAGTTAAGCCATGAATGGTTAATGGGCGAAAGTTTGGCGAGACAATGAGAAAATGATCGATTGCGGAATTTTAAAACTACAATCCAAACGTACGAAAATTCGAATCGAATTAGTTTTAAACATTTTCCCTTCGTAGTTGTAATTCTTTCGACTCCACAGTGTTCAAACGACAGAGAATGTGCTCCGAATTAACGAGAAGCCGACGCACGAGCGGAATGAAAGTTTGAAAATGACGAAACGATGCTTTTTACATTCGACATCGATCCGTTGTAAATCGTAAAAATTAAAAGAGTTATCTTGGAACGGGCCAACAGGGAGCGATAAAGTTTCGAAATCTCCAAGAGCATCGATCAAGAGCAATGAAAACGCAGCCTTTTTGTTTGCACCAGCACGACATTATTTTTCATTGCCCTCGGAGGAACTGTTTTTGATTAAACCCCAGCGAGGATCCACTCGCAAAATCCTTTATCTCTCTCTCTCTCTCTCTCATACACTTTTCCCGGTTAAAACTTCAAATTCCATCTCTTTTGCTTTCCGTTTATACCATTTAAAACTGTTACTCTTAACACTTTCTGTTTTTATTGCCAGCCATAATTATGATGATAACGTTAATAACGACAACGAAAGAAGAATGAAAAAAAAAAGTAGTTTGAATTAATTATTGCGAACCGTCTGTTTTCGTATCGTTTTTTCGTCGTTTTGCGGGCAGTTTTCTCTCTAAATCGCAAAAAGTGAAAGTCGCCGTTTGTTAACGAAAGTATTCGAAAAACGTAAACGATTTCATTTCGCATTGAAACGGAGAGAAACGATATTTTGCCAGCAAAAGAGATGAATTTCAATCGTAATTCAAGCGACGGAAAAGAATCGAATAAAAATAAAAAATGGAAATCTATTTTAATAACGTCGTTAAAAAAGTTCGTTCGTAACGCGACGTGGAAAAAGGCGAAAGTTTCGCTCTTTCTCCATCTAATCCCTTCTTTTCGATTCGCTTATTATTAATATTTTTAAAAAATAAATAACAACACACTTTCTTGCGTTCTAAAATTACGTTCGCCTCGCCGTCGAAATAAATCTACCTCTCACGCGGTTTTTTTTTTTTACTTTCTTGCCGACATTCGTCCGAAACCTTTTGCCTTTTACCTCCTTTTAAAAGACAAATTGCCGAGATGTGCGCCACTTTGATCGACTTACTTGCAATAGTACAAGCGACCCTCGTTGGTCACGTGCACCGTCCAGCCAGGTGCCGGTGCGTAATCGAGCACGTGCGTCTTATGGCCTTCCACATCTTTCAAATAGCCCGATTTGTCGTCGGCAACAGGAGTCTCTTCAGCCGCAGTGTTATTGAGCCGCTGCTGCTGTTGTTGCGGTTGCTGTTTCGTTGCTTCCGTAACGATGCCGTTCGACGACGGATTTTTTAGCAACATCACAATGCGATCTCCGTATCATGAAGGAATAGCGAAGGAAGTTGAGCGCGTCGTCACCTGCAAGAAAAGAAGAATTGATTTGAGTTGCGAATAAACGTGCGACGAAAACGTCAAGACAATAGGGCGAAGATTGTGCTGACGATCATGAAGTTTCCTCATGGATCCTTGTCGAATCTGATGAGTTTCGCAGATCCGATTTATTGTTATTCCAGATTGTTTGTTTCTACAAACGAAATGCGTAAACAAGCTCCATGGGAAACGATTGCGTAACGTCGCCAAAGGAGGATGAACGGCTTCTTCTATTTCTGGCACGCGGTTTGTTTTCCTTTGGGTCTCTATTTTGTTGTTTCGGTCTTGCCAGTTTGTCTACCACGCGAGCGATAAGGCGAAGATCTTCTAAATATAAACGGATCGTCTTGTTTGGCTTTGAATCGAACGATAATTCGAAAATTAATCGCACAAAACCCATTCTTATTCGACTTCCTTTGAAAATGCTGCTTTCTAAAAACCTTCGCGTACGCATTATAAGGAATTGGTAAATATTAATTATTTTCATAAATAATTGTTATTTGCAGAGCGCGATTGTTATTATTGTACCTATTGCGAAATAAAATAAATCTTTACATTAAAACGGAGTAGGAATAGTAACGAGAATGGGAGTAGTCGTCGGTAATTGCTCGGTTCGCTAATATTACGTACTGCTCTCCCATTTATGGGCATAGCGATTGTTTGTTTATTTACTTTTGCGAATTGTGATTTAATAAGATTTACCTTACGCAGGAGGACGAGATCTGTCACGAACCATTATGCGGAGACCGACAAATTGTGGAAACGATCGTATATCCGCAGCATACGATTAATTAAATCACTTCCACTCGTCGACGATCATCACATTACGAAAATCACGCGCATTGAATCTTTATCCTATTTGATTATTTCAAATTTTCAGTTCAAGGATTCGTTAGCAAGAAATGTTCAATAATTTCGCTCGATTTAAAGCCCACAAATAACCAAAAAAACAAACTAAAAAAATTAAAATCGTACGTCCACCTAACGTCGAGATCAACGCGAAACTGCCGAAATTGAACAATCACCGGAACGTAATGAACTCAGATTCAATCATTTGCTCAATGGTAATGAAGTGGTTCGCTTTCATTTATTTAATTCAAATTATACTCCTTCAATAAATTTAATTATCAATTGATGATAAAAAGGAAGCAATAAAACTTTTTAAATTCAACGGAGTGCCCATTTCAAATTGCGCAATGTTGGTTGCCTATAAGAGCCGCCACTTTTAAAATATACGCCCAATTAAATTGATCGACAGTCGAAAATAAAAATGCTCCATAAATTTCGTTTACAAAAATATGCTTTAATCGATTAAAATTATATACAAAAAAGGGAAATATTCGTATTTGCAATAGCGTTCTGAAGTACGTAACGTTACGAGATCGACGTGAACTCTTGCAAGATCGCCTGCAAGTCGACGCTAACGAAATCGATCGTCTGCCTGGTATCACTGACGACGCTCTTAAGCATCGAATCGAAGAAGAACGCGTGCTTCGGCTTCTCCGCGTAACGTTCGTACTGATCGAGCGAATCCTGCAACTTCAACGTTAGGCTATCGTAATTCTTGCGCACCACGTCCAAAATCTGATCCTCCGTCGGCGTGGATAGTCCTTGCGACGCGAGCCAATGCTCGATCTTCGGCGTGAAATGTTTGATGATCGCGCGGATATTGATCAGGCTGTTATTCAGCTTTTGGGCGCCGTCCTTGAACTCGCCGTCACCGGTCGAATAGCGCATACCTACAATACGGTGCAATTTCATAAACGGGTTTATTATTTGCTATTGATAGAATTACCCATCGAATAAACGTTGTCGAACACTTGATGTTCCCGTATCAGTTCGTAATACAATTCGTCGTAGCTGCCTGGCGTCGGCAGGAACGTGTCGCCGTACGTGATGAATAAGTTTAGTATGTTAACGATACGTTGCGACAACTCGAACACGTTCATCTTCCGATTCAAATTGCTCTCGTTGTGCACGAGAAACCTCAGCAGACAAATCAGTGCCGTCCATAATTTCTTCCATTGGTAATTGATCCGCATACGACATCTCTTTTGATAGCACAAGACACGGTGCACGACGCCGATACACAAATGATACAATTCCATCGGGAACTTTTTCATCATGTGACTCATCACGAACTCGACAAGTAAATCTGGAAAACGGAGCAATCACAAAACACTATTATGTTTGCCATTGAAAGCGTATTTCTCACCTAACAACGTCGAGGCTAACGGTTGGGATGCCGGTATCCTCTCCGATGTCGTCAGTTTTCTATGCCGCATCGGCACCTGATGCAGTAATACTTTGAATGTTAGACTGACGTCGTGCATGAATGAATTGGCATATTGATCTTCCGCAATACAACTCAATATCAGGAAGCACAGCTTGACCGTATTGGAACCGGCATCCGTTTTCGTATCTTGCATGGCAATTGAACTATAATAATAGACAGATTATTCGTCTCAATATTTACTATAGAGAGGAAGCAACTTCTCACCAATACTGGAAGAAAGTAACGAGGAGGTTTGATGGCTGTGCCATGACGTCCATCATGGGTAAAGCGTTCAACTCCGGAGCGACTTTATTATTGTAATTCAACGTGTTACTCGGCGATGGAGGCGAACTCGTATTATCGGTCTGCGTCTGTGCTAGGGTCGTTATAAAGTTTCTATTCAAGTGTATCGCTTCGTACAGGGCCAACAGTAGAGCATTGTTAGCTTTCATTTGTTGCGTTCGAATAGCATCGTCCTCGGAAACGAACATGTTACCTACGATGTTCGTTAACGACGACAGCCAAGAAGCGTTCTGCAATTCCGATTGTTGCACGTTGAATTGTCGACAGAATTCGTTCAGTGACGCCGTTATCACTTGACCGTAACCGTTGAGCGACAGCTCATCGTCCAGTATCGACAATTTGACAATGTACGGATTCGACGCGTCGTATTTCCGGTAATTGACCAATATGGTTAGTAGCAGAACTACGTCGTGGCCGTGTTTCTGTCTGGTTGCAGGATCACAGAGCAACTGCATAAGACATTCGAACATCGATGTGATCATTATGTATTCAATCGACGTGTTCTGACTAATGTTATCGATGCCGGTCACAAATATCAGAAGTAGTTTCAGGCATAAAGCTTTGAAACTGTCAGGGTAATCACCTGGAAAGTGGAGTTAGTAATTTAGTAACGCTAGTGAACGTACGAAGTATTATAATACCTGACAAGAAGTTATGACAGTGTTTTAGCAATTGTTGCATGCGTTCTTCAGTCTTCTCAAAACCAATCACAAGTGTCAGAATTTCGGAGGCTCCGCCGGTGTTCTCCAAAGCCGATCTCTTATAGATCGCGTGCACAAGAGTGCACAGCGTTTGTAACGCATGTACGACGCGTAAATGGTGCTCATGGCCGAGGGTCTCGACGCAATTCACGAACAACCGGTTCACGTTCTCCTTGATCAGTGCCAATTGTTCCGGCGACGAAACTTTCTGGATTTCGGATTCCAAATGATTCGGTTTCGGTTTTAACAGGAAGAATTCGTCCCAGAACGTTTCCTTCGTCTTCCACGTATCTTCTCCCCGGAATAATGACTCATATATTTGCACCACCTTCTCCTTCAGCAATCGTTTCGAACCAGAACCACTACGTTTCCTCATCGACATTGTCGTTCACGTTAACGTTACCGAAGTAAAAATGGAAAATAACATTTATAATAAATAAATTCCCAATTCCGACAATTTAATGAATTTATAGGTTACGTATTTGCGTATATGTATGTTATTCTTTGGTGAAAGATTGTCTGATGTCAATTTGAAGGTGACAGTTGGCGGCCAATTTGAATACGGACCTTTTGAACAATTTTACATATCGCACCATGTTTACGCTGCGATTCTTAAAATCAAACAAAGTAATTCGTAAACGTTTGACTAAATTCTAATTTCGAATTACTTTTTGGGAGTTAATAGCAGCGTCATCTATCGCGAATCCAGGTGAAACGCTCGAGAGAGACGCGTTGTCTGGCAGTGCCGGCTTGGCGACAGCCTGTCTGGCGTGACCGAAGTCTGCGTTGCCAAACGTCCAAATTCCAATAGTTGCCCTTTAAGTTTATGTCGGTTTGTCGATTAATTACGCGACAATCTCATCGAATTAACAAATCGCATCGTTTCGTCTACGTTTCGCGATCTATTATACGCAGTTTCATTGTCTGGCATCGATTGTGTGATCGAATAACAAGTCTATTGGCAACGTAGACATATTAAACTTGTTTAATAGAGAGAAAAAAAAAACGGATGTCGGCGCCTCCCAATTTTCTATTATCCAAGTGTATTATGAGACGTAAATGAATCCGTTTGTGTGCACGTAACAATAATAAATAAATAATACGGGGGATTTAAAGAATCGTTTAGCGTCGAGATAAAGATAGATTGATATATAGTGTGATGTGCTTCGTTTTGACATCGAAATCGTTTAATTTCACGTTTGGCAATCTCTAGCCGATGACGAATGTAAGAGAAAATAAATCAGAGAGTAAAAAAAAATGGTTAGTAAGTGTCGAGCGTAGAGCGTGAGTGTGTTACAAAGAAGGAAGAGTGAGACGGGGGCCACAACAAATTTTTTTCCTCTCTATTCATGTGAATCGGTGACGAATATGGTTCGGATTGTTTTGTGGTGAACGTTAATTAATTACATCTTTAATTTTGCAAACTCGACTTTGATTTCGCGTGGATTTTTGATTCTTTGTTGAAGAAAGAGCGAGACAGAAAAATGGCACACGGTTTAAGTTCGGTGATGATGAAACGTGATAACAATCACAGCAATAATAATAGTAATAACACCAGCAAGACTGGCATCGGATCGCGACGCATATTTCCGGCCCAATTCAAATTGCAAGTGCTCGATTCGTATAGGAACGATTCGGACTGCAAGGGCAATCAACGTGCCACCGCACGAAAGTACGGCATCCATCGCAGACAGATACAGAAATGGTTACAGGCCGAGAACAATTTACGTAACAGCGTCGTGCATAATAACAATAATAATAACAACAACGGTAAGAAGACGAGTCCAAATGGCGTCGAATCGTCTGCGGCCGTTGCGCTGCCTTGCAAAGAAATCGTCCTGATGAATGTCGCTGGATCTAATAATAATCATCATCATCATCTCGCGACGACAAACGGCACGAGCGTTAGAAGAGACCAGCAGGCGACCTTGAGAGGTAACAATGGTGGTGGTAGTGGAAACGTTTGCTGTGGCGTTACGAATCACGACAGACAGCGCGACGACACTGCCACTAAAACGACAAAGATAGACGTAGTCGT
The DNA here is from genome assembly GCA_963695495.1 of Hololepta plana. NCBI lineage: Eukaryota > Metazoa > Arthropoda > Insecta > Coleoptera > Histeridae > Hololepta > Hololepta plana. Next base: position 520,214 of record OY968839.1, on the reverse strand, counting down.
ACGCGTGTCACATGACATTTACAACAACGGCAATAATAATAATAAGAATGGGAACGACGATAACGCGGCAGCTTCCTCTGCCGTATCAACAACAACAACAACAACGGCGAGCACAACGACGAGAAATGCAGCCGCAGTCTCCGATGCGGCAACCAGCACGACACCACGAGCGCTAGACTATACGACGACGCGCTCGTGGTCCGACGAGGTCAACGACGACGGCATGGAAGTAGACGCGACGGCGCCGATCGATCTGTCGTTCAAGCGATCGACCGTTTCGGTGCCTTTAAAGCTCGAAACGCTCGTTAACGAGGCCGGCTACAGCCGGGAGAACGTTCGCGTCGAAACGACGTCGTCGACGATCGAGCGATCGGTCGTCGTCGACGAAGACGACGCGTGGGATCTGTCGACGACGAAGCGTAAACGTGCGGAACCGATCGGAACGTCGGCGGCCGATAGACCGCCGGTGAAACTGTTCAAGCCGTACTTGGACGACGAAGAGGACGAGCGGATCGGGCGGGAGAGACCTAAACGGTCGCCGTCGCTCAACAACGACGATTCCGTGTCGTCGGCACACGCGACGGCCGACGGCAAACTCTCGTGCTTCTCGTATTACTATTGCAACAGCACGGTTTGCAATCACGGCAACGAATGCGCGTTGATGGAGAATTTGCGCGACGAAAGCGGTTCGTTGACGGTTAAGAAAGAAACGACGGAGCAATGGGACGACGACGAGACGCGCTACAATTATTACCGTTCGTACTATCATTACCCGGAGAAGTTGGCCGGCGGTTACGTGCCGTCGTCGCCACCGTCGCCGCACTATTATTACGTCTATCGTCCGGTTTATCAATTGCCCAAGGACTGCGACTGCTTCTACTACAAGCGATGCGACGACGTCTCGTGTAACAACAACCACCACGGTTCGCCGCCGTCGGCGATGATCGTTGCGCCGCAGTCCATCGTTTCGCCCACGTCCGTCAATTTGACGCCGCCGGCCGCGTTACCGCCGCCGCCGGAATTCGAGTCCTATCGTCATCGGGCCGACGTCAGTCCGATACCGTCGAAACGTTGCGTGCCGTCGTCGTACAGCGTCGACTTCAAAGTGAGCGCGATCGAATGCTCCTACGGCGGCACGGACAATCGTCTCCAGAGGCCGCACGAGACGGCCGTCGCACGCGAACAATGGTCGCATCAGCGTCGTGACGACGTTGATTTCAAGCAGAGGCACGTCGTACGATAAGGAAGAAGGTGGAAAGCGTCGTTGGTCGATTGCGAAAGAGAAACAAAGCAGCTTTAACGAATCGATGGAGAAAATGAGCGGGTCTCACTTTCTCTGATTAGTATACGAAGATGGTAGATGAGAAAAGCCTAGATGTAAGAGAGTCTATGTAATTTAATTCGTTTCTCGTTTAAACTTTTGTTCTTGTGAATACTACGTTTAAGCTAAGCAAAAAAATAACAGTTAACGAGGGCCTTATTTATAATTTAAGTGAAATCTGAAAACTACCCAAAGTGATATATAGAAATAACGATTTGCTCACGAGATTACTAAATAGTGCCTTAAAAATGAACGAAAAGTGCCAAAATTTCGAAAATAGTAGGATTAAACTCGATTTTTCGTTTGTTAATTATTAATGAAAGTAATTAAGACACATATCTGTTAATAATTAATTCAGTAGAGTAGTAACACGTTAAGCAGGGGAAGTCTTCCATCCTGAGAGGAGCAATATGCCATATTCGATTAATTTCTTTTTTCCTTTTTAATGAACTCCTTTTCCCTCTCATTAGGTACTATTCACATATTGGAGTTTGCGAATTTCTTATAGTTAGCAATATTTTGAGAACAATGTGATCGAAAAAAATTCAAAAATGAAATTAAGATTCTTATATATATTTATATAAATTGTTAATAGCAAATTATACGACTGCATAAAATACCTTTATTACATTATATTATTGTAAATAAACTACCATAATTTTTTTACAATAATTAAATCATATAATTAATTTTATTATTATATACATACTAATTATTATATACATATAAAGTTTAAAAGACGATCGAATGTAATATTTTATATACAAATATATACATATAATTATTCTTATTCTACAAATACATAGTCTTCATTTACAAGCACCTCACGAATATTTAGTCTTTTAAAATCCACATGATCTTTGAAATACACAAGGTTAATTTAATAGTTCGTCTTTAGCAATTTCAATAAATTCGATACCTTTACCGTGTAGAATTAATCGATCGTTCGTATAATCTAAGCCTTTCAAATCGGCAACGGATGACAAATAATCACCGACGAATTCCGTTCGTATTTGCAAATCGTTAACCGTTTGATCCAAATGCCACTTATACACTACCACCTTCTGATCCGTTGAACACGTCCCGAAGAACGAATCGCTAACGAACGAACCGCTCACTTGAGTGCAATGATCGCCTTGTATCGGTAGACTTCGAACAATCACCTCGTCGACATCGAAATCGAGGACGTTCAAGGTGACGGTCGTATCGTCGCCACCCGTTAACAATAACGCGCTAGGCCCTTCGTTCAATTTCCGCGTCGACATTGTATTCACACCGGATTTGTGCAAACGTTTGCTATAGAACGGTCTTACGTCCGCAATTTTGTCATCGCTTAACAGATGCGTCACGTCCCATACATTGAGGTAGCCGTCTATACCGGCTGTTAAAAGAATCAAACGTCCGTCCGTTTCCAATACGTCGATCTTCACGATGCATTTCAAACGATACCTAAAGTTCGTCACCGGAACCAAACGTTTGCCGTTCGCGTCGACGTGGAAAACCTTAACGCGACCGTCGGAACAAGCGGCAAACACCGTAATCTCTTTGTCACCTTTGGAGGTTGCCAAATCCATCACGCGTATCTCCGCTTCTTCGCGATCGATCGTCTCGTAATACGAATAGCGTTCGATGCAATTCGTCATACGTCCCGTTTGTGCATCGTATTCGATCTCCCAGAAGACGATTTGCGCTCTTCCGCCGCCCGAGAACAAATAATAAGTTTCCAAAGAACCGGTCGTTTCGATCAAACAACTCGTCATGCATCTGATACTCGACAGGTGCGACTTTAAGCAACCGAGCGCTTCGAATCGATCTCCTACGATTCTCGCCGTGCGTAACGTCGTGTCTTCGCCGCCGCTCACGATAAACGAACCGATCCTCACGACGGCGTTTATCTCCCACGCATGGTAACCGTCCATCAATTTCAACGGCATCAAATCGTTCAACGTCAACGATAACACGTTGACAACACGGTCGTGTAAATGAACGAATTTACTGCCCGCTCCGTCGACGGTGTGAAAGTCCCAAGATCGATGACCGCCGTCGCAGTTGTACCGTAACAAACTGCACCGGTTCGTAGCGTGCCAGAGCACGAAATTCGTACCGCAAAAGGCCAAAATCAAATCCAGATCGGGCAAATAGCGCGTCAGCCATTTGAACGGTAACTTATCCGACGAAAGAGCCACCAATTCGTCGTTGATCAACCGGAATTTCCTCACGATTCCGTTACGGCCTAAAATTAAAGAAACGAGTTAAAAATTGTCAACGACTGCAAATATGAAGCGCAAACCGAGCGTGAGGATTTCGTGATCGCTGAGGGCGTGAACGTACGTGACGCCGAGATAATTGTGCGCTTTCCGCACGCCGCTGATCGGTCCGATGTTTTGCCGTTTGTACATGTACAAGTTGCCTTTACGATCGCCAACGATTAAATGTTTGCCGACTAAGCGAGCGCTCGTCGTCCAACGTTCGGAACTGTGCGGTAAAATGTGTGCGTTGCTCAAGAATATGACGTTCTCGTGTATCATCCAAACGGAGAGAATGCCGGACTCGGAGCAAGTGACGAACGCATTACACCTCAACCAATGGAACGCGTAAATCCTCTCCCGTTGCGGACTGACGCAGTGCGCCATCAATGCGAGCATTGCGTTCGTTTCTTTATACACGTAAATCTCGCCACGATAGCCGGCCACCGCAATCAAGTTCCGGCATTCGGACGCTTCTAATAAAGCGTATTTTCTCAATTCTTCGTGACGCGCCACCAACGACCATTTGTTAATGCCGAACGCGTAGTAATACAAGATTCCCGTTTCGCCCATCACCACGACGTTATTGGTTCGCGTTAAGACCGTACGTTTCGGCGTGTCCCTCGCTGACGACGGCAAATTCAAGCGGGACGCCGTCAAGTGAACGCGAACGCTGCATTTGATGACGGACGAATCGCCGCCACCCGTCACGAAACAGTCTCCGTCCCCGTCCACTGACCACAAACTGTCGCCTTGGTTCGCGTTGATCTTGCGCAACAGTTTCCCTTCGAGATTCCATACGTTCGCCACGGAATCCTCGCCGCACGTAATCACGCGCTCGTTTAAGATCTTTGCGGCGAACACGCGAGCCGTGTGTCCGTGAAGCATCGACGCTTGTGTCACTTCGGCGAGGGAATCGTTGCATTTCCAGAGAATCGCCGTACGATCGTCGGACGTCGAGCACAAATAACCGTTTCTCACGTTGTAATCCAACGAAAAGATGATACCCTTGAAGAGATCAAGTTAATATGTATTTGATCAATGTGTTATGCATTAATACCTTGTGCCCTCGTAGTCTATGCAGTATGCAATCACGTTGCCATATGATGATTTCGTTGAAGACCGTGCCAGAAAATATCAGAATCTTGGCAATTGCATGAATGAAAGCACTGTAAATTATGCATTTCTGTGGGCAGGAAATCGTCTGGATTGATTTCAAACTGCTGTCCAAGCATGATACTTTATTTTTCATGGAAACTATCGCCACATTGTTATCATTTAAAAATTTGGCTGCTAATATCCAATCATCATAATGACATTTACAGATTTCAGCCAATTTAAGTGAAGCACCAGACTTAATGATCTCATATTTAACACCTCTATTTTCGCCATGAATGTAAACAAACTTGCTACAGGTAGAAAAGACTATTCCCATTAATTTCTGATAATCAAAGATTCTTTCTTTTAAAATCAAATTTGCCGAGTCTTTATTGAAGATATTTAGAAAACAACCAACACCTAAAACAAATTGATCATTTTTTATCAATTTTTAAATGAATGAAACAATTTTCTCCACCAGCAAAAATGAACTCATTCCAAATCCTGACACAGGTACAATCAGTCCTTATATCCTTAGAGCTAAACTTCCACATGCTTTTGATTTTGTAATATATGATAATCTAATTCATCTTGGTCTTCTTTGCTGCAGGCTCATCATTGCTGTCTCTAATTGACAAACCCATTCCATGCTTCACAAATCTCTTAGCAGCATCCTGTTGTATTCTTGGTCTTAGTTCCTTCTCTTTAGCCTAAGGTAAAGCAGAGAAGTTTCACAATGAAAAATGTGGAAAAATATATTAATATGGTGTGGTACCTCTTTAGCTTTAAGCATGTAATCCCTGATACGATTCAATTCAGCCTTAACCTCATTCTGATTCGGATCTACACCTTGCGTTCTTAAATAAACCCAATACAATGTGTTGAGCGTATAACCGATGAATAAATCATAACTGATTTTATCTTTTAAATCATACTCTTTGTATTTTTCTTCACAATCCAATCCGACACGTAGTAGATCTTCGATTTTATTTACGCTCTCGGTTAAACGTATTACAGCTTGCTCGATGGATTCGTCGCCTAGAGAATCGCTTAAACTCATCTTAAGTTTAAATCAACTAAAGCACATGATAATGAACCATTGATGAAGTAAATAAAATCTATAAGACCTACAACAAATCACTACACATTGAATAAATCAGGATGCTATAAATACCACGTGCACTTTTGAAATGAACTGTCAAAATACGGAAAGAATAGAGTGAAATTAGATGACAAAGAGTTATCGACATGTAAGAATTTAAATGACAAAATCGAAATATTAAATTAATTTGCATTTAATTTGTAATTAAATGCATTTTCCTAGCCTCTACTTATGCATGGTTTTGAATGAAATTAAAAATATGGTAAGATCTAAATAAATTAAAAATGATCCTATAAAGACGAGCTTTGACGTTTGACATTTTGGATTGTTTGGGCATTTTAAAGTCAGTTGTTCTGTTTTGCTCATATCTAACTTTAAATAAAGCAAGATATTTGATTATTATTAAGGGAGAATATTTGTATAGTACCAGTATTATGTTTTAAGTAAGTTCTGATCATATGCTTTTGTTTGGCATTATTGAGAACAATTCACAGTGAGGAACGTGTTTTCTAGTCTCGATGGATTCGACAATGCTTTAACCATTACTAATTTTCTATTCTTTTCCCAACTTTTTTCGGTTCACAGTTTATATAAATCGGAGTTTTTCATTTCGAATAAAATGGCCGATAACGGAGAATTAAACGAAGACGATATCATTATAAACGATCAAGATGGTTTACCCAACGTTCATCCGAATCTTCTGAATGAAGCGGAAATTAACAGTCCCGACAATGGTACCGACGACGAATTTGAAGATTTACCAACGTCCCTCATCGTCACCAATATTCACGATAGCGTTTTCGTCAATGCCGGTATGTATTAACAAAGAAAGAATGTATAATGACTTCAGTTTTTGTCCTGTCATATTTTTAGAGAAGAAACAAGAACTAGAAAATCTGTTCAAACTGTATGATGCAGACGCAACGTTTCAATGGTTAAAGAGTTTTCGCAGATTAAGAGTAAACTTTACGACGTCCGCAGCCGCCGCCACTGCACGCATACAATTGCATCAGTATAAAGTGAACGAATCAGTCATCACATGTTACTTTGCTCAACCAGTCACGCCCGTAAAGAATAGTTCTTTGCAACCACCGGCGCCGTTCAAGCAATTCCTAATATCGCCACCGGCTTCGCCGCCGTTAGATTGGGAACCAAGACCGGAGGGCGAACCTATAATCAATCACGATTTACTAGAAGCACTGGCAACGTTAACGCCAGGTGCTTCGCACGAAGTGCATCCGCCTACGCCCGGACAACCGTCCATCGTTGTGCACACAGCATTAGGCGGTGGCAGTAGCGGTAGTGCCCCCGAAAGTGCTCCTTAATTTTTATTTATTATTTTAGTCCAAAACTTAAATTTTCATTTCGACTTTTTGTTGGTTCTCCTCCTTGTACTACTTTTTGCCTCTCTATTTAATACACACTCTCTTTCTCTATCCCATACTTAACTCTCTTTCTCCAATAAAATTTGCTTAGTTAGTATAATGTAAATTTGTTTCAAAATAAGTAATTTTTAAGCCTATGATGTAAGCAAGAACAAAAAAAAAAGCCAAAAAAAGTATGTTCATGTGATTCTCTGTTATGTAAATTGAATGGTTGTATTATTTTTTTCTTATGTTGTTTGTGTGGAGATTAATTTGAATTTCGTTTGATATAAACATTTTATTTAGTTTTTCATCAAATTATTGTACTTATTTTTAGTCTTTGTATTAACTTTCAAATTAACGGATCCGATGGATTTATATCAACGAATTGTAAATTAATTTATGTTCCTCCGTTGTTATTGACTAGTTTTCTAAAAAAAAAACAATACTTAAGGGTCTACTTCAATTATGATTGTTATTAAAAAGTATTGCGAAAATGTTTAAAAAGGATTCATATCATTGTATCGTGGTGTGCGTGACGCACATGAGGAAAACGAAAAAAATAAAAGAGATTATTTAATTGTTGAAATTGCGGAAATATATGCAAAAGAATGTGTCCTAAAGAAAATATATTTATTGATAGAGTTAAGAAAAATTGTAATTTGTGGCCGAGATAAAGCCCATATTAATCGACGAAGAGAAGCGGGAAAATAAAGAAGAAATTATTATATATGTAAATAAACAATGCTGCCTAAACTTTTTAGTTTACATCTTTGATTAATTAACTTTTGACGCCAAGAAACTTCGGTATTTAAAATTAATAAGTCTGCAGCACATTTTTGAAAGTATAATTTGGTCGATGCGCAATAGATGCCGCGAGATGCCAGCGAAAGTACCTGTCGATCGAGATGACATGTAAACTGTAATTATCTCTGTTGCTTTTTATCCCATATGGATTTGTAAATAAAATTTGTTCAAAATAATTCATTTCGAATTAATTATTCACGTATATTGTGTGTTTTGAATACGTATGTAAAGTATAATGGCAGATTGGGACGAAGTTAAACGTTTGGCAGCCGATTTTCAAAAAGTTCAGTTAACTTCAACTGCACAAAGGTATTTAGCCTAAACAATCTATATAGCAATAAGAGTTTAATTTGAATTTTAGATTATCGGAGAGGAACTGTATTGAAATAGTGACCTGGCTGATCAATAGAAAATATGTGGATTTAATATTTACAACTGATGGCAAAGAGTACCTGACACCAGCTCAATTAATACAAGACATTCGCGGTGAATTGTACGTGAATGGTGGCCGTGTTAATTATGTAGAATTAGCTAAATCCATCGGTGTCGACTTGAGTCATATAACTACTCATGTTGGTGAAGTATTAAAAGGCCACAGGGACATACATTCAGTATTAGGACAACTGATTGACACAAGTTATATCAATAAAATTGCTGGTGAAATCAATGAGAAATTACAGCAGCAAGGTCAAATTAATGTGAATGATTTAACTGTGCAGTATGACCTACCTGCTGAATTCATTCAGACTCATTTGTTGGAGAGACAATTGGGAAAATTGATTTTTGGTCGACAGGACAAGAACGATCCAAAATTGTTCTTTACAGAATCGTTCATTGCTAGATGTAAGGCAAAAATTCGCGGCGCATTAATGGGAGTCAGCAAACCCACTCCTATATCGATAATTCTGAGTAACATGGACATTACAGAGAAGTTGTTCTTCAATCTCTTTGATCAGACGACGTCGTTTGGCACGTTAACGAGTCGAATGGCCGGTGCCCAATACATACCGAACATTTATGCGAAGTCTCAAGTAAAATGATAACAAAATACTCATCAGAAACTCTCTTAGTAGATTAGAATTTATTACTATTTTACAGAATGAATGGGTGAACAGTTTCTACAAGCAGAACGGCTACTTGGAATTCGACGCGCTCTCTCGTATAGGCATTACCGATTATAAGAATTACCTCAAGAGGCAATTACCGAACGAGACGTTACATTTCCTCAATTCGTGTCTCATTTCGCAACGTGTATTAGATCGTGCCGAAGCCGATATCGACGAATGCGTCATCAGTCGATCGCACTTGGACTTGCAATCCAATTTGCCATCGATTTTCACCGTGGAAGACATCAGGATGACGTTGGATCTAATATTGACGGGTCAGAAGCAGAAGGACACGATCTTGATTGATGATTACATATTTAGCAAGGCGTTCTTGGACAGTTTAGCAAACCAGTGCGAAAATTTGGTGCAAGAGAACGCCAAACAGATAGTCAATAGTGGAAAGTATCAACAGTATCAGATGGATCTACAAGTGGCTACTAGGTCTGCTGCATCACGTTGAAAATCGGAAATCAAATCAGTAACAATAAAGCATAATATGATTTTTAGGGTAACTCAAAAGCAGGAGGACGTTCACGACGAGAAACCGGTATTCGATAAGAGGGAGGAGAGGAGGAAAAAAGCGACGGGCGGTAAAAGTGGCGGCGGCACTCAAGGTAGAGAGACGAAAACGAAATCGACGAAGAAGCATAGGGGCAAGAATTTCGGTGGCGGCGACGACGACAGCGACGAGTTCAACGTATTGGAGAAGAAGAGAGTCGCGTTGGAGGTGGTGACGTTCGATGATGTTAAGAAAATCATCCTGCAACAGCTTGAAGACGAAGGACTCGAACATCTTTTGGATTCGCTCGTTAGTTATTTGTTACCCGCTCTAAACCTCAAAGGTCTGGCCTTAGCCACCAATTTGTACGCCACCACCATAGTGGATAAAACGACTAATCGTCGGCAGACGCATAACGAGATACAAAACAAGTTGAACGCGCTTTTGACCGACGTACGTCTGTTCGAGAAAGGCGCGAGAATGTTCCCGAGCGACGTCCAATCGCAACTGTACAAGTATTTGCTGAAAACGTTATGCACGGACGTAGCGAACGAAACGATTAATTACGTTTCCGCCGAAGTTGGACTTAACACGACCGTGAACAGTAACAATACGAACGAGCAAAAGCTAAAGTTCGTCAATGAGTTGCCAATCGAATACAGGACGTCGTTGCAGGCTACGCTGAAATCGCTCACCGGTCAAAGTATAGAGGATTTTATGAAGGCGTCCGAGGAATCGCTAACGGCTTGCAGTATGATACTGAAGAAGATCGATAAGAAGAAAGACCGCGTCGTCGTGTTGAATCACAAGCACACCTTGTTGGAGCAACTGAACAAGTGCGACGATCCCGCTACCGTATTACACTTAACCGCTCTCATCGTCTTTGTTACCGCCACGCAGAATATGTTGTACGCGAGCGGTAGACATGTTAACGCTATACTAACGTTTCTCAAAGACTATTTGAACGTGGAGCAATCTAGAGAGTTGACCGATTATCACGGTTTGTACATGCAATAATGTAAGACGTTCCTTTTAGGTTTTATTCTTGGTTTCTCTTTTATAGATCTAGTTATATTAATGTTAAGTAATGGAAGCGAGACGGAGAACGCCAGAGAGAAACTATTGGAGAAAATGTCCACGATTAAGACAATGGCAAATGAATACAAGAAAGTTAGCGGAAATAGTGGCAGTGCCGCCGATAAGAGCTAATGATTGTAATTTAAGATATTTTTTTTGTATATTATTTTGTTTGTATATAAGATATATGTACAAAGCAAAATTAAAGGAGCATGTAAAGTAATAAATAAAACATGGAATAAAAATTGGTCGCCGCTTTATTCAATGGAGCATTTTTAATTTGGCATAAAAAGTTACGTTTGTTCCTGAGCAAAATTCCAAAAGCATATCTGAACGTATGCAATTAATTAGCTGAGTAATTAATTTGAATTAGTAGTTTTCCGTTTTTTGAAAGCTATATTTAAATTTCGCGCTTTCGGTTACTAGCTCGTTATTATCGAGCGCTCTCTGTTTCGTAAAATAGCATGTATAATATAATCATATATATTATCTTTGTATAATATCTTTGAGTTAACCAAACAAATTGGTTTATGTGGATGCGGTGCGTAAATTTTAAAGAGAATTCGAAGGATAATTTAAATTTTAACAGTTATAAAATATAGTATGATTTAATTTAATAAATATACTACGGGTTAACACTACAGTGCGAATACATATATAGCAGAAATGGATGGAAATTGTGCATTATGTATGATTTTGTTATTTACATGGTTAGAATCATTATGGGAATTTTATTTGGCCATTAGGCAATATAAATTATGTTCGATAACGAAGCAAGTACCCGTCGAATTACGCAACGTCATGACCCAGGAGACGTTCGAAAAGGCTAGATTGTATAGTATGGATAAAGCAAGATTTGGTATGATCAAAGACATGTTTATGTTAATATTGACCACGATCATAATCTATTATGGTGTTATGGCAAAGATGTGGTCTTATTCAGCCTCAATTGCCTTTTTTGATGGTGAAGTGCTCACCAGTTGTATATGGTTGTCCATATCTACCACTGCCTCCACCATCATAGGCCTGCCATTCACAATCTACTACACTTTTATTCTGGAGGAGAAATATGGTTTCAATAAACAAACATCAAGATTCTTTGTGGTTGATAAGATCAAGGGATTTATATTGAACTTGGTACTCAGTATGCCTTTGAGTGCTTTGGCTGTCTTCATTGTTTTATATGGTGGTGATTGGTTCTTTGTCTGGCTGTGGTTAACAGTTGGAATTTTTGCATTATTACTATTAACCATTTATCCATCTTATATTGCACCACTATTTGATAAATACACACCATTGCCAGATGGAGAATTGAAGACGAGAATTGAGAAATTGGCACAAAGCCTAAAGTTTCCTTTAACTGATTTGTACGTTGTGGAAGGATCAAAACGATCATCACACAGTAATGCATACTTTTATGGATTGTTCAAGAACAAGCGAATTGTACTGTTTGACACATTACTTAAATCACCAGATAGTGGTGGTTGTGATAATGATGAAGTAGTAGCTGTGTTATCTCATGAACTTGGTCATTGGCAACATGGACACATCAACAAGAATCTACTAATTATGCAAATTAATTTGTTCCTAATATTTGCTGCATTTTCTGTCATGTTCAAGTATGGACCTATATATGAAGCAGTTGGATTCCCTGTTGGTTTAAGGCCAGTACTTGTTGGTCTAGTTGTTGTCATACAATATGTGATGATGCCATACAATGCTGTACTATCTTTTTTCTTGACATGTCTATCCAGAAAGTTCGAATTTCAAGCTGATGAGTTTGCAGTTAAACTGGGCAATTCTGCACCTTTGCAAAGGGCCTTAATACAACTGAACAAGGACAATTTAGGCTTCCCAGTTTATGATCACCTTTACTCTGCTTGGCACCATTCACATCCACCACTATTGGAAAGAATTGAAGCCTTGAAACATAAAGGGGACTAAATCTTCAATGTTACATTATATACAAGACACTTATTACACTAATGTATGTTTGTAGCTTATCCAATTTAATTTTAATAAAGAATTATCGTAACATTGTAATAATATAAATAGGAAAATTGTTTCAAGTAGTCTCTTCCCATGGTCTTGGACCTCTGACCTGTTCCCAATTATCTATGTCAAGTTTCTGTATCTTTTCAAATTCACTCTCCAAAGTCACTTCACCAGGTTTTTTCATTTTTACGCCATATTCTGCAGCATCCTCAGGTGTTATGGTTTGCTTCTTTGAAAATTGATACCTGAATATAATTAAAGTTTGATTGGATGTATTACCATAGATATTGGGACCTGCCTTATCGTCGTGAATTCCTTTAAGCCAAAACTACCTCCAACTATACAAAGTAAAAATGGAATTCCATAACGATAAAATTTACGGGAATTTCTGCTCCCCATAATAAATTTCTTTCATAAAATAATATAGGTTAACAATATTAAACTTATGCAACCAATAGTCGCATACCAACTTCACACCACTTTTCAACTTCACTCTACAACGACAGTTTCCGGATCCTTTTTGTCAGCAAGCAGCAGCCATGAAAGCCAAAGGAGAGGTTTGTTTGATAGTTTTTATTAATTTCAATGGCATTTTCACGAAAATTTCAAGGAAAAGACATAGAATACGAATTAGATTAATATTCTTTTCAAATTAAATGCAAATAATTCTTTGCCATTCGTCAAATGATTGATTTAGATCGTAAACGTACACGTGTTTACAAGATTTGGATATCATTCCAATGTGCATTAATACTTGAAATTGTTGCTTTTTTCAGTTGACGGAATATGAAGTTATTGGGCGTAAATACCCAACGGAAAAGGAGAAGACAACTCCTTTATACAAAATGAGAATATTTGCTCCAGATAGGATTGTTGCCAAATCTAGGTTCTGGTACTTCTTAAGGCAGTTGAAGAAGTTTAAAAAGGCTACTGGTGAAATTGTACAAGTGAAACAAATACCAGAGAAAACACCAATCAAAATCAAGAATTTTGGTATTTGGTTGCGATATGACTCAAGATCTGGTACACATAACATGTACAGGGAATATCGTGATTTGTCTGTTTCTGGTGCTGTGACTCAATGCTACAGAGATATGGGTGCACGCCATCGTGCTAGAGCTCATTCCATTCAGGTATATTCAAATTTGTCTGGTGTTTAAATATGCCTTTATTGATTTATTAATTATATTTGTAGATCATTAAAGTGGAAGTTGTTAAAGCTGCTAGTTGCAGAAGACCACAAGTGAAACAGTTCCATGATTCGAGGATCCGATTCCCGTTGCCCAAACGTATTCAACAACACAAATTGATGAACCGTTTCTCTATCCGCAAACCAAGAACATATTTCCTTTAAAGTGAATATTTGATGTTTAAAGTTGATTAGCGGTTAAGATGATCAGAAATAAATTTGTAAGATAAATTAAAATAAGAATTTATTTTTACAGAATTCTCACCACTTTCCTTATGAATGTAGAAGAAAAATTGGGTATTTCAAAATTATGCCATAAATTTTCCAATAGAAATATTTATTAAACAATATTCTGTTATAATTTTTTATTTTAAATATGCATAAGTTATAAATAAGACTTCTTATATTTGGTATAATCGCAATCATATCGATTTATAAAAAATAGAATTGCAATTCTTAAAAAATACATTAAAAAAATGAATTTAACTTAAATTGTAGCATTTCTAATTTACATGCAACTGAAAAGGAAATACTAACATTTGCACAAAATTCATAAACGATTTTAGTTAATCATAAAATGAAATTACAATATTAATAATTACTTTCGTCTTTTAACAATTTTTTTTACAAACAAAATCGTCTCCAGAATTTTAAATAAAATATTCAATATACTAAAAAAAAACTAAACTATGGAAGCAAAAAGAAAAGATCAAATTAGACGAATTAATCGTTTAAATTAAGAATAGATTGGGAGTCTAAAGCTTCGTTCGATAAGAGATGATTATTCACTGGAAATATTAAGCCATTCGAATTGAAATTGTTAAAACTGAACGGAAAGAAACTGTTGATCTTTCTTAACATTTGCAATTTTTCCTCTTTGGTTTCATTCAAGCTGTTACCGTTCACGTTACCGTGACCGTTCAATTTCTGATATAACGCGTGTATATCGGCGACCACAAATTTATTAATGATTTCGATTTGCGGTCGACCACCGTTGCGTATCTCTAAATCGGGTAACCAACGGAAGTAACATTGTGACCACACGTCCAAACACGAGACGGTGGTGTATGGTTCGAGACGCGATCTAATACTGTCGTCGAACAACGGATTACAAAAGAGCGAAATATCTTTCTCCGAGAACTGCTCGCTCCAATCCCAAACGCTCCGCAATATTAAACGTAATTCGCCCTAAAACATTAGAAACATTTTGTCTTTGAAATACTACGTAAATTCGAATAGTATACTTTTTCTGCAAGATATCTCTCGCGTTCAGAATTGAAAAGGAACGTTTCGAAGACGGAGAGGTGCGCGGAATCCCATAGGGTGGTCAAATAAGTTTCGCTGAATTGAAATGCGGTCGGGCACTGTTGCAGCAGTTGCCAAACGCAATCGAGAAACAGTAAGAACAGCGGCGATGCTTCCATGTCTTGGCTGAACACGTGCCCTAAACGCGATGCAAACGGATGTCCTAATACGACCCAATCCTTTTGGATTAACGATTGAAATCCGGCTATCGATCGCCAATACGGATCTATCATTATCTGTATCAAACACGATATAATGCAGTTCGCGTCTTGGCCAAAACCTACAACCAAATGGATTCATTGCCGAAGTTATCTTTGATTTTAAGAATATCTACCTTCTTGTAATACGACCGTCGTTTTCTCGTTGTAAATCTTGAGAGCTGCTTCTTTTGCTTTGGTCAAGCACGTAGAAACGTGCTGCAACCATTTTGTACTATCTAATAAAGCGTAAAACTTGTAATCTTGCACTTTAAACAAGCGCACGCTGTCCGGCACGCAGAGGTCTCGCAATTTTAGGTAACTGTGTTGCACGTCTTTTGGCGATGGACACTCTTTCGTCAAGTCGACAATGTGCGGTCGCAAACGGTTCACGTGACTCTTGCGTATGTTCTCCAACAATATGTTCTCTTGCGTTCTATCGGTAATCGTTGGCAGCAAGTCGGCCATCCTGACTAGTGCGGCACCTTCGTAACTCCATACCTACAAGGAGATCGATGAACTCGTTTCAATCCATAACTATCAAATCGATTACGAACCCACAATGGACAGCATCGATTTTGAAAATGTTCCACCGCTCTGCAGAGTACGTCGTTCGTAACGGATGTCGGGACGACGATATATTCAGGTAATTGAGGGGATATCGCGTAATTGATGTTGATGTCTGATAAACGCCAATTCTCGCACTTTGTACGGTTCATTTCTTTGTTCCAATCGTCCGCTTTCCTATACATTCGCACCTCTTTCTGTATCTGTCTGTAATACGGTTCTCTAAAAAGAAATGAATTCAAACTTATAATATTTCCATACAATTTCCATATCGATCTGATGATTACTTGAATTCATAGGCGAACAGTAATGAATGCCGCTTAGGATAGGCATGTACTAGTAGAGCATTAGCTATATTTTTCCCTGAGTCCTTATCTGAATCTTTAAAGCTAAAATGGAAAGACCTCATATTCTAAAATATGATATGATTTTCTTTACTAACAACACAATTGAAAGCTTATATGATTAATACCTTACAAACAATGTACAATTCTTTCACTTTTGTTGATACATTACTACCGGGCACCAGTTTCTTTCTCGATCGGTCGCCCATTTGATAAATGGTATCTATGGAAGACAGACAAACCTCATTATGACCTAAAAGTATGTTATGCTGTGTAGCATCAATATCTCCATTCTCGCAAAAATCAGAATACATGTTCACAAAAGACAATTTAAATGTGGTGACAGTCAGCATTCCTTTTGCACTCTTCGCTTTGTCAGTTAACGCTGAGTACAACAATACGTTACGGACTTCGTTTACTAGGGTTTCGCCTGAAAATTAACGAAAAAGCGTTGTGGCACCTTAGCTCTTACAGAATTAATTCGATTAATTACCATCTAGGAGTTTTGTTTTTTGCGATTCGTCCAAAGAGATATTCTAAAACATTTTAGCAAAATTAGCCATTGCAGCTCAATTAACAAAAAATTGTTCGTACCTCTAGTTCGGATTCTTGGAGATAACTTTTGAATCGCGAATCGGTCATCTTATTTATTGAAAATCTTGTGGAAAAAGAGATAGTCGTAAAAAAGGGCTTTAGTTTATCTCTCCAAGGTTTCACATTTTGCAAATTTACAAGATAGAATCACATTTTATTTTTCCTGGAATCAACGTTCAACTTCTTTGGAATTTTAGAGAATTTCAATCTTATAATTGTCAGTTTGAGGTTAAATAAGAACTGTCATCCTGGTATATGTGTACGGTTTCAAAATATCTTGTTTGAGATGAATGCATAAATATATAAAAATTATCGATAGCGAATTTCTTATCAATCAAAACTGGCAAAAGGGAATGGGTAACCATTCAAATTTGATTATTTGTCATTCGTGATACAAAGTTCAAACGATTCCAGTAGAATAAGAGTGTAGTGTAAGTAAAAGCTAAGAGATGTACGTAAATTATTGTAAGAAATTACAACAAACATTCGTCAGGGATAACATTAAACCAAGGTATTCTCTTGTAGAAACGTATTGTGTTAGTTTATTGAATTGCCATTGCTTCTTGTAGACCTGATGGTAGAACAGGACTATGGATCACCATACTGCTGCCATTAGCTATTATACAGTCATCAATCAAATATCCACAGTCATACTTCGTTAATTACAGGATTTGTTCCATCTTTTGCATATACATGTTGATTACAACAATCACATTTGTGTATGGAACCAGTAGAATTAAGCATTTAGATAAGAGATCATTCCCTTATATCTTACTTTGGATCATCTTTAGCATGGTCAATCATTTTCTGACAAGAACAGGTTTGTTATAATGCAACAATGAGTAATTAATCAAATTTAAATTATGAACTGTTTTAGGTTTGTTATTCAGCATATATGGAGCCTTTCTTTCAAGTGTTTTCTATAAAAATTTGCATGTGTACTTAATAAAGAATGTACAACAAGCTTTCACTTATGGGGAAGCATCAATTGTGGCACAATCAATATCATTATTATTGTACACATTAGTCATTAATTTATCAAAATATACTAGACATGCAGAAAAGAACTTGGAAATATCCAATATTGTACTGCAAGTATGTGTTGGAATTACAGTTTTGAGCAATATGTATTTTAAATATTTTGTCATTGTAGGTGGGTCTAATTGGAATTGGATTGATTTGTTTGCTAACATACTTGCTACCATTCTTGAGGAGACCTATGGTCTTCTACGCATTTTTTTGCGTAGGCGCAGTGACGTTTATATTAGTACCGTTGCACATCATCTTAAAACATAGTCCATTATTGTGGATAGTCGATCTTTTAATAGCAGATTTGAAATCGGTGTAATTTTATTTCAATCGCTCCAAGCGAACAAAGTTTAAAACGAACATTTTCAGGTAGCTCTGATCGTCTTCTGGATCTTGTGCTGTATGTTAACCGCTTTTGTCGTGAACAGACAGATCGATTCGAAGAAGCGAGCGACAACGATTGCAAGGAAAACGTTTCATTTCCTCGCCATCGCAATATTCTTGCCTGGTCTATTGTACAAATGCACGATTATGTATCTGGCGAGCGGTGTAGTCTTGGGCATATTCATCGCCATCGAGGTGACCATTTTCAGTTCATTACTTTCCAATTTCTCGCATTAATTGGCTTGATTTTCAGCTGGTCCGTATCATCCAGTTACCAGCGCTCGCTGACAATCTTCAAGCCGCATTCTCGCTCTACTGCGACGAGAAAGATGCCGGCGGTTTGGCATTGACGCCCATCTATTTATTGGTCGGTTTCGCGGCACCCTTATGGCTGCATCCGACACCGTGCGACTTAACGGATTCTGCCGGGTACAATATCCTACCTCTTTTGAGCGGTATATGCACGATAGGCGTTGGCGATTCCGGGGCTAGTTATTTCGGCACCAGATTCGGCAGACACAAGTGGCCCAGTAAGAAGCAATCTCCCGTTAAAGTGTCGACGAGATGAAATTGAATTTCCTTGTTTCAGGCACGAAGAAGACGGTGGAGGGTACGATTGGTTGCGTCGTATCGCAGGCCGCGTTTATTTACCTCGTTTATCTTTGTGGTATGGCAAACTTTTGACGATTAAAATTGACAAATTCACAAGAGCAATCTTTTTAGGTATAATCGGCTTCCATCATTCGACGCTTTACAAATTCATCGCCGCCGTATTCGTCACGTCGTTCGTGGAGGCGTTCACCACGCAAGTGGACAATCTGATTTTGCCTTTGATTTGCTATATAATAACAATTTGATTGGAGCTGCTGGCGAATAAAGGGAAGCTGAAATGCTCTTTATTGTAATCATTTGCAAACTCGAAATTTCTCATAAGACTGGGGATGTTTGCGTGTCGGCAATGATTTCGAAATTGGTGTCTTGGTTGCCGTTCATCCTTTGCATGGAAGATGTCGCAACCTGGTCCGGCTGAAGTTTGTCGTGAAATCGCGCCGAACCGCCAGTTCGTTATTACGGAATGTGTAATCGTTGCCTACCTTAGTTGAAAAGCGGAATGCACTAAAACTGGCCGTTCCAAATAATAATAATGCGTGTACAGCCATGTTGGGTAGTGACGTTAAGTTATAATTGAATGTACGGACGGACGGAGAGAAAAGAAAAAGAAACGATTGTTTAGTGTGTGTTATTAATTTGAAAAGGAAATCGTTGAATCCCCTATGTGTGTTGCTAGCGTTTGGCGGATTAGAACAAATGTGAACGAGTAAATAAATGTGCACCTGGACCTGCCTGCGATCTTGTGATTATCGTTACATCCTTGCAAATATTTTCCATCGAGTTTATTACACGCACAAGGATATCGCTCTCATAAATTAATAAGTTGTAATAATGAGCTGGGGCTCGGAGCTATGGGTGAGTAATCGTTGCTAATGACAATAAGATAAGAACGTCGTATATACGAAGCGGTTTCGGATTCGTTTTATCGATTACATCAACATAAGTTTCCTCGATCTCTCTATTAAATTCACACTAGTCTTTTTTGGGAGAGGCTAGCGAAAAAAAAAAATAAATAAAGAGACTACGTGAAAAAAACAAAACGGCAACTATGGGGCGCAGGTGGGTTGTTTTATGGACGTTTAATGTTGTTGTCAGGTGTGTTATAAAAAACCATAAAGGATTAAAGTGGCAAAAAAAACGTAGCAGAACTAGTCGTTTTTCCCTAAACAGAAATCCGCATGAATAATATATAAGATATGTACTTCTCGATCGCCCATTCGAATTCTTTTTCGGCCTTTTCATTTATTCGTATATTTCGAAGGGAAGGTTCGTTATTAGTCATTCATCCTCCAGTGAATATTATTAATCTTCACTAGGTACATTATGACTCATACCTTGATCACAACCACACGTTCGATCGGAGTGTCGAGAAAGAATAACGATCTGCCTTCGAGACATTCCTAACCTTTTATTTTAACAATAGCTAAATTAATTAATTCGCCAACTGCCACAGCTACTGATTAGACAGCTAAATATTATGCAAACTTTAAAAAAACGTTATGCAAAAAAGTGCATCGCTTTCGAAATTAAAATGCCATTTCAAATTGGTGGAGGCTAGGAAATCGTTCTCTTGTGCGTACGAACTTCCGGTTCGATAAGAGATTGTCTCCTCCATTCCTTTTTCACGTGATTCATTTCATATTTTCGGTCCCTCGCGATAAACGTGGGCCCCCATAAACGACGAATCTGACGAGCTAAAAATACAAGAGACTTAAGTGGTTGCTTATAGAAACAAACGACACGCGTGTTTACCCTCTCATTTGTCTTTCTGCATCTTTTAGGAAGTCGCCCGACGCCGAAACGGAAATCTTCCACGAGCGAACGCTTAATTGGTTGGTAATGAAACGCAGTGAGAAACGTCCACCTGGCAAATATCGGACGACGATAACTTAACAGTTCGTCGACTTAAAAATAGAAATTGGGCGCTAATTAACGTGAGCCAAGGCGACGCTTTCACGTCTTCGCGAAGGCGCGAAATGTACTGGGCAAAACGGAGTTTAGCGAAGGACTTATTTTAGGCCCCTTTTGCGTTTACACTCTGCTCGCTTAATGGGAATTTAGCGGTCTGACCGTGACCTCTCCGTCATTCTCTCTTTCTCCGTCTCCTTCAGTTCGTACGTTTTTTATTTTCGAAACATTTTCTGACCCACAAATCGTTTGTGCCCGTTCCGCCGAGGAACCGACGCAATTCGCGCGATTAATGCTCGTTTCTGCGATTCGCGTCGTTAACGAAACAGAAACTGCGAATCAAAAGTAAATTCGCGCGAATGAAACGCTCGCGGGCGACGCGGGAAGAGGGATGAAAACGGCGAAGAGAGGCGCGAATTGAATTTCAATCGCGAGTTTAAAAATAACGTCGCCGACACATGATCGTCTTCGGAATTCGCCGTACGAATCGTTTCGATCGTTCTAACGGAATTCTAGGTCACTCGGCTCTTTTCCTGCGGCAATTGCGACCGGAAGAGGATTCGATGTGTGGTAACGGGCGTCCAAAAGAGAGAGAAAAAACGACGAGTTTTCTATGTTTTCAAGTTGGTAGATATGAAAGAACTTTACAGCGATTGTCGGTTAACAAACGTAGCTGTCAATCGTGAACGGACCGAATTGAAAGTCGGTTGCTTCTTGATCGCACGTTACGTGCGTTGCGTTACGTGAAGAAATGCGAAATATTTTCGCGACTAAAGCGATTTCCATCATTTTGATTCTAATCGCGTCCTCCACCATTCTGGTCTTGTACACTTTCCCCATTTCACGACGCGCCATGAATGAAATTTTAAGTGCGCTTTTGCGGCATTCGCAACGAGAATTCGATTTTTGTCGTTGTTGTTGTTCGTTTGACCGTTGGCAAAATTGCGTAATTCCATAAACGCACTTTTGCTTTCTTTTTCTATTGTTTTTTTGTGGTTTTATTTCGCAATAGGTGCCATACGTTGAGTTGCTGGAATTAATTGATGAATGAACAAACATCGTCGTCACTGGAATTCCGTTGCGAATTGTTACGTTTGGTTAATTACGTTTCGACCGTTTTATGACGATGATAATTTAACTGTGTTAAGGAGGAAATTAAGAGCGTGGTTCGTAGTTTGCAGACAATGAACTAAGGAAGAACGGTTGTTTTATTAAAGCAAACATTTGAAACGGGAAAGCGAAGATTTCGGTAAAGATTTTTATGGAAATCTGAGAAAATTGTTGTCGTTCGATAATGTTTATCGCTCGTTACGTTCCGATTATTGTTCGATAAGCCAAAGGGCGTGACTTAAGCGACGAAGTAATTAAGCTAAAACAAGCGGTAATTAAGTTAATTGTGAAATCGATTTTAATTAGTCGAGTGGAAAAGCAAAATCCTCACCTTTAAACGACATTTTTACGATGACGACGCAATATTCGTCGAATATTTTCTCCGGTTCCGAAAACTAATTAATTAATCAACGCCAAAAGAAGCGATGGTTATCATTCGCATTTCCACATTACGATTTCGCCGCTCTTCGTCTTCCCATCCATCTGCCTTATGTTTTTCACCATTTTAATGTTAATATTAACATTAACGAAATTAATTCTCGTCGTGTATGGCGAATGAAAGGAATTCGTTTCTCAAGTGGTCACTGGCCTTTAAGTTACCACAATTAATTTTAATGCCTTGTTGTCGTTTATTATTATCAGGCCGTCTCAAACTAAATGCCCGACTCCTAAACGGTAGTAGTTTGTAGTTGGGTTGCGAAAACCTAAAGAACAGTCGACGTTTTGCGCCTATTTTTTTATCTTCTGACGCAGCTCTCGCGAAGTATTGACCATTGCAAACAACATTAATTGTTTTAAACTTTGAAAAACATTAATCATACGATCGCTTCAAGTTCGTGAAGACATTGATGATCATCGATCAGGAATATTAAAAGCTTCAGCTAACGAAAATGTCGTTGAGAATGAAGGACGACAGAAAAAGTCTTCGTTGATATGCCATTTTTACTTTATCCCAAACATGGCCATTCTTTTTTGAGGCAGTCTAATATTATTAAGAGCAGAGTTCTGGCACTATTTAACAACATAATAGCAAGCAACTTGAAAAAGTCACTTGAACAGTGGCATTCAGTCGGGGCAATTATCATAATGCCGCGAACGATTCGAGGGAGGCTGCTTCTTCGTCAGAGGAACGAATCGCATTTGTTTGGTTCGGAACCTGGAAGTTATGAATGGGTTTCGCGCATTTCGGCGAAAGTTTCATTTGATGATGTAACAGAAATCGACTTTCTCTTTGATTTCGATGGTAATTGGAGACCATTTGAATGCCGACGCTTTTGTTATTTATTATCCCTGCTCATTACAAACAAGTTCGTTCTGATCGGTAATCTACGAATCCAAATAAAGGTGCGATGAATCAACGCGATTTTAGTTAAACGTTTTCGTCATTTTTCTAAAGATTAAGCGATAAGATAATAATGCGCTGCCTGAAAGAATTTTTGTCTTGATTATTTTAAGATTTTCCTTAACGTCCATCATTAACGTTTTTGTTTCGATTTACAGGACCAGTTCGATAATATTTCGGTATACACGAACAAAGGGATCGATGGATTGGAGAAATTCGGCAACTTTGTCCGGGATCGAGCGACCATCGAGTGCGAATATGCTTACAAACTCCGGTGAGTGTTGAAGGAGCCGCAAACGGTCAAATTACGAAGACATTGTATCGAGTTTAGCGCGAATCTGTGAGAACGAAACTTTCTTTCTCGCTTTCCCCGTTCGATTCATCGTCAAGCTAATTCGTTGAGCAATTATTTAAATTTTAGCGTGGAAACGACGACAAAAATCTGCGAATTAAAATAGAGGCAGCGAAAGAATTTAAATGGCAACGCCAAAGGTTGTTCTTAACGAGAGAGAGAAGAGAGAGAGAGCGAGAGGGAACGAAAGAATAAAATGAAAAGAGTTTAATAATAAGGAGAATCGACCGGTTTTTCGACGTGCCATAATAGGCAACAAGTTGGTCGCATGCTGTTGCCGTTTCGTCGTCGTTTGGCCGGTTCTTTCTCGTGCAATTGTACGGCGAACGAAATGTTGAAACTGAGAAATAACTTATTGTTGAAAGCAAATGATAAGAGATCATTTTCCCCCATCATCTTCTGCGTACGCGAACCTTCGTAAATTGTCAAAATATTACATGTCGAAGCTGCTTCACCAAGAAGTGGGCTTGAAGATTTGGCCCAAACTTATTTTTAAAAAGATTATAAATAAGTATGGAACGAAACTGGTATTTTATCGCAATCCAAAGGATTCGAGAGTGGGTTGCGATCCTTGGACGAGATCTCGCCTGCGTTATCGCCAAACATTTTCGTTTTCATTAATTGCCCAATGTTTTGATCGTTTATTTCTGTTTTCAATTCGTGCGATTTTGATCTATTTTTATTGACGCGAATGTGGGACGTTGCTCTCCGTGATGATAATAGAACGCGGTTTCCGTTTGGCGTTTAATGGGAATCGGAATGCTTACAGAGAGAGAGTGAGAGAGGTCTGGCAAATCTTCTAAGAATCCGTGCAAAAAGACTGATGACGATGTTCATCGCGATTGTTTACTCGTTCTATCTGTTTATCATCAATTTTTGTTTCGTTTTATCGAGCGCTAAGCTCGTTTAATTGCGAAAAATAATCTGCGATTTACCCGCAATCCTCCAGATGTTGTCGCTCTTATCTTCGAGGGCTCTCTCGCGATTTCCGCCGCTTTTGCATACAACGATTGTTTGGAATTCTGACAAAGTTGCAAAATTGCATGCGAAATTAGAATCGTTAGAAAAATTGCACGGTCTTTCGGAGGAGAAATAAAAAAAAAATGGAGAGTGTTGCAATTTCGTCATTATTATTGCGGCAATCACGATGCTATGGGAATTTCATTTTTCCTTCCCATCAAATTCTATTGTTTCTCATTTGCGGTCATTAATATCGTCGCTCTTTCTCTCTCGCTCATCGTTGTTTCAACGTTTGTGTCTGAAAGGAAGCCGGACTTTTATCGTTTTCGTTAACAACAGGATGTTGCGATGCAGTGAAACACGAAGGAAATATTCCCTCCCCTCCCAATGGGGGACAAAAAATACCCTTATTAAGGGCCTGGGAAACGACATTCATCGCGAATCCTTGGGAAAATGGTAAAAATGCAAATTTTTTGTTTTGTTTTGCACTTGACATTTAACGGATCGAAACTCGATTCGATATTCATTAGGTTCGGACGATGGTTTAGTAATTATAGACATTTTAATGATCACTTTACCGCATGTCACTTTAATGCTGTTGTTCGAGGAATGTGAGTCAATGTCAAAGTCGCGAAACGATGGCGATTTGGTCGAAATTCTGTTACTACTTCCTATCGAATTTCTCTCATTTTCAAAGAAAATCTCAGCATTTTTACACGTTCGCAAACATTTCGCCAGTTTATTTATTTATGTTTTTTCCGACGCTCTAAAAATAGTTGCGGCGTGTGCGTAATAATTCCGCAACTATTTGCGTACACGAAAAACACAAACGATTTTTTTACAAAGGAAAAGCTAGAAAATCACGCTTCGGAGAATTTTCCATCGCGAACAACCGTCGGGATTTCCTTTTACCTAAGCAAAAAAGCGCCTTTATCAATTTTCCTCGACGCGATTTCGTAATTGACGTGTTCTCTTGTTACAGGCGACTGGTCAAAAACTATCAGCCGAAGAAAAAAGAGGAGGAGGACCATCAGTAAGTAACCAAGAATCAAGTTTGTTTTCCATCCGGTTAATTTCTTTGCTTCCTTCGGTGACGTCCATCGTCATAATCGGCGTCGATTTGCTGGGGCGACACATTTGTTTATTCCGTTGAATAACATTCAGTTTGACGACCTTGCTAAAAACAAAAAAAAGGAGGACGATGACAAACAAACAATAAAATATAATGACTGATTATAAACGTTACATTTAATCTCTGTCACTTGTGAACGCTCGTGATTATTTTATAATTTCTCTTTTATTCGAGCGTTAATTAATTGGTTAATATCGGTCATCCTTTTTAAATGTGTCGCTATAAATGACGTGCGATTTTGCGGACGCTTTGCAATTAATTCTGCGTTCGAAACGTTCGCCTGAGAAGAAAGAAAACTACGATTTTCGTTCTTGGACTCCTACGTTTTCGTTCGGATTTCTTTTCTCTTTTGCAATTAGTGAAAGGCGTCCTTGTGTTTGAAACACAAATCTCACTTCGAACGGAACACAAAAGGCTCGCTTTCCAACGAATTTTTAACGAATTGGTCGTCCATAGAACTCGCACAAAAAGCAATAATAATCAACTCGAAGAAAACCATTAAATTACCGACAAATTAATTGCTCGTTCCATAACACAGATTCAGCACGTACAAATCGTTCAAAGCTCTATTGAACGAAGTGAACGATTTGGCCGGACAGCATGAAGTGGTCGCGGAGAACTTTCAATTGCACGTCTACAAGGAGATTCAAGCGCTGTTAAAGGAACTGCGAGACGACCGGAAGGTGAGCGAAGAGTTTTCAATTCAAAACAAAATCACGACAAGATCATTCATCGTATTGCTATCTTTTCAGAAATGTCTAACGGACGGCATCAAACTGCAGCAGGCGCTTCAAACGCAAATCGAGTGCTTGGCGCGGGCGAAGAAATCGTACGACAAAGCGTACAAGGAAGCGGACAAAGCGGTCGAGAACTTCCAAAAGGCCGACGCCGATTTGAACTTGTCCCGAGCGGAGGTAACGCGAAAAAAAAAGAGGACCCGCATCGAAGCCGTTCGTTGATGTTCTTTTAAACGATTTCAGGTGGAGAAACAACGGTCGAACATGAACCAGAAGAATCAGCAGTGCGAGGCGGCGAAAAACGAGTACGCCGATCAGTTGCAACGTACGAACGACTTGCAACGGCAGCACTTTCGATCCGGACTGCCCGAGGTGTTCAGGCAGTTCCAAACGTTGGACGAGAAACGCATAAAGAATTTGAAAAACTTCATGAGAGGCCTGGCCGAGATCGAGCGAAACGTGTTCCCCATCATCAACACGTGTTTGGACGGTATCGTGAAAGCGTCAGAGATCGTCAACGAGAAAGACGTAATAATATCCGAATCCATCCGAATGCTTGCGTCACATTCGTGCGACTTTCGCTTTTGTAGGATAGCTTATTGGTGATAGAGAAATACAAGTCCGGCTTCAATCCGCCCGACGACATACCGTTCGAGGATCTATCGAAAGGTGGCGGCGGCGGTAGCGATTCGGGCAGCAGCACCAACATCAACAGCCTGCATTTGGGCGCGAAGACGAGGGACGGCGGCGGTCTGACCGTGAAGGGCACGATCAGCGGCAAAGGGATCAAGAAACGCGCCGGTTTATTGGGCATATTCGGCAATCGAGGGGTAATAATAATACGCGAATGAATTTGTTTATAAACTCTTACGCGGCCATCAAGTTTCGAACGCTCGATTAACGAATTTTTATCAACTTTCTGTTTCTATTCTCTTCTATTCCTCTTCTTGATTCTCATATCGTTGACGTCGATTCTTCTTCTTCTTACGCGTCGTTCGTCAATCGTACTTCAATTAATCGGACGTAAGTAAACGATCCCTTCGAATCTTCAGTCTCTTGCATGGCTCTGTGTTTATTTAACCTTTTTCATCGCTATCGTCCCACACCAAATGAAGAAAGTCAATTCTCTTGTTCAAACTGCCCCTTGTGTGTTGCCATCGTTTAATTCTTGAAGCTTTTTCGATTCGATCCGTGTCGAACAGCATGTTGTTTTGCTTATCGTGAGTTTTCTTTCATGCGAACGAACGAAGCAGAAGCTTACCGACGTTTGCTTGGCGTTGAAGGTATGTCGGCTTAAACGAGTCTCCTAACACCACTCTCTCACTCACTGCGTTTCCTCTGTCGTTGTTTGTCTTGCATATTTTACCCTCGAACTCGTAATAATCGTTCTAATCAAAATTGCGAAAACTTTCAGAATGCGACACTTTCGGACGGCAAGGAGGATTTCAGCGACCTCGCACCGAATCAGCGCAAGAAGAAACTGAAACAGCGCGTCGAGGAGTTGCAGAACAAGGTTTATCAAGAGACGGCCGCGCGCAACGGTCTGATGAAGATGAAGATCGTCTACGAAGGGAATCCGGCATTGGGCGATCCGATGACGGTCGAAGGTTAGACGAATGTTTAACGGCTTTTTCTGCGGCTAAACAATTCGGCTATTTTATTTTTTAGGTCAACTGAATGAAAGCAGTCACAAGTTGGACAAGTTGAAGACGGAACTGAAGAGGTACGAGGGCTACCTGGAGGACGCGATGCGTAGCGTTCAGCAGCCACAGCAACAGCCGTCAAACAATTCGCAAACCAATTCGCCGAAACTGCAGAACGGCAGCAGCAGTTCGAGCGGCAACGCGTTACGGAACCATAGGAACTCGGGCGGGAGCGTTGCCGAGGAGGAATCGTTAAGCAGGTCGGCTAGTGACAGCAGTGTGACTAATCCTACCCTTAATCATAACAAACAATCTGCACCTGGTACGCCACAGCTCAATAACGGGTGCGTTTTGTTCAATATCGATTTCGTTTTCTTCTCTTCGTTTCTCGCTATCTATCGTCTCTCACTTGGACTAAATTAATTTGCTTCCATTTCGTTATCGTTTCTTTTATTCTGCAATTTGCTTTCCACTAACTTTCCAGTTGTTCAAATAGTCCGGAGAGCGGTCTCGGCACGTCGCGGACGTCGCTGCACCACGCCGGCGACTCCGATCAGGATCAGTACGATGCGAATTCGGCGGAGAACGGACGCGAGTACTACGATAACATTTATGAACCGGAACTGTTGCCGGCACTGGGCACTTGCAAAGCTTTGTATCCATTCGATGGTAAGGCAAAATAGAGGAACTCTCCGCTTATTTCCATTGGAAGAAGCAAATGCAAATCATACAATTTAGTGTTCTCGTTTTAATCTCGTACACTCAATTGCCGTTTCTTTTTAGCGACAAGTGAAGGGAGTATACCGATGAACGAGAACGAGGAGTTATACTTGATCGAGAAAGATCAAGGGGATGGATGGACGCGGGTGCGTCGCATGAACGGCGAATACGAGGAGGGTTTCGTGCCGACGTCGTACATCGAGACGACTATGTTCAATACATGAGACGAGCCGACGATGATGACGGCCAACGGCGAGGAAGTGATTAGAAGAACGTGGAGCGACGACGAAGGCTGCGGCGGCACGTCATCGTCGGCGTACGCGACGATTAACGTTTCATCGATTCTGTGCTTGCGAAAGCGTTTTTGCAAGATGTTCTTTAAGCGTTTTTAGGCAAAAATCAAAAAGAAAACGGAGAGTAAATCAATTTTAGAGAAAAATTTATACGAAATTAGTCGAACGATGTTCATCTAATATTAATTCAGTTATTGAATTTGCTTCAATTGTATTATTAAATTAATGATGAATATCTTTCGTAATTGATAGAACAATATTATGTATATATACATATATATTTTTTGAAATACAAAGGGAATAGTCAAAATTTATAAGTAGAAAAAGTTCGTTTAGGAAAGAGGGATGTTACAAAGAACGATGCGGTAGAAGAGATTTTATAAGACTGATGAGACGTTTGTTTTCTTAATGGCGCGATTCTGGAATTTATGAATATAAAAAGAATATATATATATATTTTTCTCTGAATTTTAAAATTTCCTTCTAGGAGGAACAATTGTAGCAAATTAGAGTCGTTCGGTTCAAATACGATCTTCTTAGAATCGGATGTTCTTGGATCGATATAATTAATTGTTGGATCAGAAACTACTTGCCAAAACGCTCTCAACAACGCATTGTATCGATTTAAAAACGGTATACTGGAAAAGAATATTACCTAAATAGAAAAAGGAAATGTATCATTTTAGGTGTATTTTCTTGTACATACTTTTACTAATTAATTAACATTTAATAACTTCTTATATATTATAGTCCATCCATCCGTGACGTTATCAAGATGACAAATCGGAAGCGAACGCTTAATTGATGTGTGCGCATAATTTTATTTATATTGGAAAAATATTCGTTCATTTCCGAATGCAACGATGCAATTTTTCTGTTCTGATCGGACGGAAAGCAATTTGTCCGTTTTAAGTGTCCCACTTAAATATATTATTTTGTATATACCATATAGCATGAATGTTTATAAAAGAGAATTTTGCTATTAATTAATCTATTAATAATTAATTCGTTAAGTACGAAATAGCTTCTTTATTCTCTCACATTCGATTACGTTTTTGTAAAACGTTTGTTATTAGAGCAACAACGATTGTTCTATATTTAGTTTAATGCCATTCATATTACCCAACTGGATTCTGTAAATATACTATTAGATGATTTTTATTCTCACGCAATACTGAAAGAATAAAGAAGCTACATTGATTAAATTCTTCGTATGCGTGATAATTATCTATTTAAAATGAAGAAATTGTAAAATGATTTAGTCGATCGAACAATTGGGTTTATTAATTATTGTAATTAATTACTATTAACTGATATGTATTATTGTATAGAGGAGTAAATGGTGCTATTTTGTAATTTCTTTTAATTTTTATTTTTTTATGTGTTATATTAATTGATTCGATGTGTATTTAATGTTAGTATTTTTTCTTTCACGAAAAGGCACTTTATAGTCATATATGTACGAGAAAAAGAAATCATCAAAAGCTCCAACAGATCCTTCACATTTAAGCATACAGAACCTGTTGGAGCTTTATTTTGTAACTTTCTTCTCATACATGTATAACAGTAAGAGATCATTAATGCGGATGGCGTATTAATTATTTTGTAAATAAATTACAAGGATTATCATTATTCATGGAGATAGGCATTTTTGTATGCAAAAATACTATTATTATGATTTCTATAGAGTGGATTTGCACGTTTTCGCAAAACAGAAACTAATGCTCTACGAACAAAAATCGTCAGCTCAAAAGTAAGACTTATTATACAAATGCTGATTTTTTAATTATTTGAAAATTAAAATTATTGATAATATGCATATTAAACATTATAGGTAACTGACTATTATTACCACATGCATACCGCGGAATAATTGTAAATTGTATTATTTATGTTACGAAAATAATAATATTATTTGCCCCACCTCTAATTAATTAATTGTTGTATCCGTAATTTTATGATAAGGCAAAGAAAAATGGATAATTTGAAAATATTTAATTGAAAGAAAAATACAAAAACTATACACGAAACGGAAATTGCCGTATTATTGTCCACGTACGATTTGGAAAAAAAAACAAAATGAAGCCACCAAATTGCTATCTCGAGTTTACGCACCTTGCTTAAATACTAATCACACAAATCGCATATTTGCCTCTTTAATATTTGCTTAATTAACTCACGGACGACTGTAATTCAACACTAAGGATTAAATTGCACAAAGACCTAATTAAAACGAAGTGACGGCCACCGATTTCTTCACGTTCGCCTCCCCGTCGTCGCTTTCGTAGACGTTATCGTAATCGTCGTCACTGCTACTATCATCATCATCACCAGCGATCGGTTTCGTCGTTTCAATGGGTCGCACCACGTCCGTGATCTCCGAGCGACCAACCGGCGATGGTGACTTGGAAACAATCGATGGTCCTTCAGAAACCGTCGCGTCTTTATTACATTGAGCCCTTGTATATGGTGTGACCTCGTTGAAAGACGCCTTGCTGTCCAACAGATTCAGGCACTCGTCGATCTCTCTGAACGCCACGGTCTGTTCGTGCCTCAGATGCGACGAATCCATCGACATCTCCTGCGATTCGTCGTGTATTCGCAACAGGTCCATCTTGATGTTGTTGATCTCCTGCAACAGAACGCAATACTCGAACGATTTGCTCGTGCCGCCGAATAAGTAGATCTTCGGTTTGACGTCCTCGATGGATTTCCTAATCGCGTACAATTGATCGTCCAACGTAGTACGTTCTAGCGTGCCAACGTCTTCGTCCCTCGACTTTAGGCGAATCAATTTCAATCGCACCACCGAATTGTGATCGTTCGGAGGATCGTCGGCAGCGACGCGACGTTCGATGGTTTTGCGATCGATCGTCCCAACACTCGTATTGTTGTTATCGTAGTCTACTCTCTTTGCCTTCGATTTATCCTTCAGCATCTTCATTAGATCGTGGGTCATGTTCAGCAGATACTCGTGTTTCTTCTTATTCTTCACTTTTATGAAGCGTTTCATGCGACACAGTTCGCCTTCGATATCGACCAGATCCGATTCGTATCGGCGATAATCCCTGCGAGTCCCGAGTTCCTCGTCCTCGTGCCGTTCGATCGCTCGCAGTATTTCCTCCAGGTATTGACGGTGCCTCGTCAGGATATCCAATTGATTGTAACGGAACGATTTCAACGTCGACTGATGTCTCTTGCTGTTACTTGCGCCCATTGTTCTTCGCTTTCTGTGGCTTAGTAATCGCGCGGAACACACCTATGCTCCACCGAATTTACCATTTCGGGCTGGATGCCATTCTCACTCGATCACTCGCTCTTATCTGCGAAACATGTTATCTGAGTTATAAAGATAAGGAACAAATTGATAGCGATGAATTATAACACGAATAATGGAATTAATTGACAAATGTACCTTCAAAAGAATATTAGGGATATGCAATTAATCTAATTATTAAACAATAGAAATTGAATGAACGCTAATTAGATGTAGTAATTTATAAGAATTTTAAATTCTGACTTCTCGGGCGTAACTTCAAATTTGAGCCGTCAATTTTAAATAGATGTTAAAATTGGAAAACTACTCATAGATGGCTCCATAGTCCAATTTGAAAATTATAAATTTCAAAATTACCTACTAAATATGAACGCTTTCAATTTCGACTTTTTCAAAGGAAATTTCGCGTTGTATGCGATTCATACTATCGAAATATCAAATATGTATTAAGGAATTATTTTCGATGACTAATAAGTTCAATAATGTCTAATACAAGGAACAGAATTTGATTTTTAACTTTTAGTTTGACCTTTCCCTAAAATTCGCAATAACGCTTGTTACATAACTGTTCTAAATTAAAGGAAGAATGAAGTGTAAATATATAGGAAAGAGAAAGGAATCTATTTGCAATTTGGTTTCAGCGAGCGTAGGTCGATATGAGAGGAGCTTGCGCTTTTCGCTTCAGTAATAGAGACGAAAACAAATTAGAAAAAAAAACAGGAAGCAACTTATTTTGGCATACCTTCCTACAAAACAACAATAATAACAACAAATAATCACTAATGTTGCTTATTTAAAATCGGTGCAAAGTGATTTCTTCTTTCTCTCACATGAGTAAATCGAGTGCGAATCGTCGTGCTTAATCATTGTTTATTCGATCGTAGATTAATCGCGAAGAGATGAAGCTCAATGTTAATTGTATCTTATTATTGTTAATGATAACGGCAGTAACACAAGCCGATGCCGACGACATCGAAACAAATCTCATTCACGGTCAGGCTGGAAGTTATTCGTACAACGGCAAATCACCGGCAGCTCCCATTCACGGTAAAAAAAACTAGAACAAAATCTGATCGAGACCACTTTCCTTCTCTCACACATTCGATATCTCTTCTAGACGAAATCGACATATTTCAATTGATCAACGTGTCGGCAAAAGACCAGGGCGTCTCGTTGGTCGACGGCCCGATCCTCGGTTACCCCGCATACAAGTTCCGTTTGCCCTACGGTAACGTGCCGTTGCACAATTCGTCGACGATCACGCACGCGATACGGAACAATGCAAACGGCGGCTTCACGATGGTCTTCCTGTACAAACAGCAACGATACAATTTGGGCACGCTCGTTTCGATCAATTCGCCCGGCCGCTTGACGCCCTGGTTTCAAATCGTCAGCAACATGAAAACGAACACGATTAACGTCAAGTACAAGCTGAAGGCGAACGGTAAACTGCGTCAGATCGAATGGTATTTGGGTAACGTGCACAATAAGAAATCGCCATTGGCATGTGAGTGGTTCCTATTATGTATTTCACTGGAATTATTGTGCATTAATTTGTTAATTTCAGCGTGGATTTGGATGTCGATCACGGTCGATTTTAATACGGGCACGTTGCGATTGGATCTGGATTGTTTGCCAAGTAAATTTGAATCGTTGACGCAAGGGAAGCAGCGAATTACACTCGATATTCCAAAGGATTCGCTCGTTTATTTCAGACAGGAGCCTGGAAGGAAGAAGAAATTCTTGGTAAGTACAACTTTCTATGCTGGAAGATATTAAAAATGAGTGGCAACACTGAGCATTACAAATACTTACAACATGAAATATAAAATAATTTTTCAGGGATCTATGCAGGTAGCTAAAGTTCTTCCATTTACAATGCAAGATAGATTGTGGTCCTGTACTGAAATAACAAATGAACCCAAGCATAGAAAACCCATCCAGTGAGACACAAATTGTTAATTTTGATTGTTTAGTTCTTCATGAAATAAAACCATTGTTAATCTCTCTTTTTTCCTTTCAAATAAGGTTGTTATGAGAAATCCTTCATACTAAGCAAATAAATGATTGAAAAAGAAAAATTACTGCACTTCTTCTAACCCAGTTATAATTGAATTTGCTTTTGCTTTTAGCAACCTCTTTTCTATATCCTTGTTATCTTTTTCTAAATTCTCTAAGAAACTAACTAGTGTGTTTAATTCTTGATTCAAATCTTCCAGTACATTGGAATCAACATTGTTCATTAAACTATTCACTGCATGACTGAAAAGATAATGTTCTATTTTGTGTACCAACAATTTATATTTGTCAAATTCTAATTTCAACTCTTCTGCTTCCACTCTGCATCTTATTAAATCATCCCAATTCTGATCAGTTCTGTTACAAGCAATAGTGATAGCAATTTGCTTCTCAAGACATTCCTTATATTGCTGTGATATTTCAATTATGCAAAAATTGATGGTGTGTAATAATTCCATTAAAGCCTCTCCGTTTTTTTCATTTAAATCCTCCAATTCTACATCCAGCTCTTGTTTTGTATGTGTTTCTTGTTCTATACTCTCATCTTTGACTTCTGTCATTATCATTCTGTACATAGTGTAGCTCAGCAATACATTTCTTGGATAATTTTTGCAAGCCAAACTCTTGCGATGATTAGCAAATAATTTTCTTGACGATGAGCTTGATAATGATGTTAATTCTGGAATTAATGTATAGATTTTTAAACGATGCTTCCACAGATAATTTAACATTATTATCTATTACTGACAAACACGAAAACAAAAATATTATTGTAAACATTGAGTGCAAGCAACCAATGTTGCTCAAGTGATTTCAATGGAAATATGGAGAAATTAAGTTATTAAAATTTTAAGCATTACGCAGCAATAATGAACCATTTGTACATTTGGAATCAGTTAAATATTCATATTGATAAGATATATAAGTAATTTGATAACATTTGTTTGGTAATTTGAGCTTCATTAGGTTTGTCGCAGTGTTTACTAGTCTTCAAAAAGAGGCCGAACGTCAGAGTGGAATAAAGAGAAAAAGGTTAATAATTTGATGTTTATTAATAATCAAATTAGAATATATTTATTATATATATTTTTTTGAATTCAGCTCATTTTCATCAATATGTACATTGTAATTGTGTTTCAGATAACAACGAAATTATAATTATAATGTTGTGCATAATAAGATGATTTGTAAATGCCGAAATTATTAATTGTATATACGTACATACGAATAGATAAGTTAGAAAGGTAATAAATAGGAAAGGAAATAAATAAAATAAGATGCTGAAGGTGAGTGCAAACTGTCGCTTTTTGTTCTCTTAAATTTGTATATTATCGGTGTCATTGTTTAGGAAAGGGGCCAGCTAAAATTTGAAGATAAATGGCCTAGTATGCGGCCCATTGTGTTGAAATTGCTAAAACAAGAATCAGTAACCAGACCCGAATGGCATGATTTATTTTATGATGTTCACCTGGTGTGTCTCTGGGATGAAAAGGGGCCAGTAAAGTTAAAGGATCACTTACAGGATGACATAGTACAATTCATAAAACAGGCACAATTGCGTGTATTGGCACAGAGAGAAGAACAAGCTTTATTGAAAGCTTACATTGCTGAATGGAGAAAATTCTTCACACAATGCAATTACCTACCAACCCCATTTAAACAGCTAGAGAATGCTCTCCAAGGCAAACCCACAACAAATACTGGTATACAAGCAGGCAGTAGTAGTAGTAGGAAAGGGCAAATTGAAGAGAGTATTGTAAGGAAACTAATGTTAGACTCTTGGAATGAGAGTATATTCAGTGATATTAAACACAGACTGCAACAAAGCGCCATGAAGTTGGTGCATGCTGAACGTAATGGTGAAGCATTTGATTCTCAATTAGTAATAGGTAAGATTTGTAACTTCTTTTTCCCGGACATTTAAATAATAGATTTTGTAGGTGTAAGGGAATCGTACGTGAATCTCTGTTCGAATGCAGACGACAAATTGCAAATATATAGGGAAAACTTCGAAGCGGCGTACATTCAAAGCACGGAGATGTTCTACCGCCTGAAAGCCCCCGAACAGTTGTCGGCCAATGGAGTGCAAGCGTACATGCGTTATGCCGACAACAAATTGCGCGAGGAAGAGTCGAGGGCGCAACGTTACTTGGAGGCAGGCAGCAATCGCGTGCTACAATGTTGCGTAAAAGTGTTAGTGGGCGATACGCTACCCGTCCTGTTGGCCGAATGCGCACCTTTAATAAAAGCAGGCGAAACGGACCGATTGCAATTGATGTTTCGATTGTTGGAAAGGGTGCCGGAAGGTGTTCAACCGATGTTACACGAATTAGAGGCGCACATCACGTCCGCCGGTTTAGCGGACATGATAGCGTCTGCGGATATTATCACGCAGGACAGTGAG
This sequence comes from Hololepta plana, assembly GCA_963695495.1. Taxonomy (NCBI): domain Eukaryota; kingdom Metazoa; phylum Arthropoda; class Insecta; order Coleoptera; family Histeridae; genus Hololepta; species Hololepta plana. The sequence continues at coordinate 483,481 of OY968839.1, read as the reverse complement.
AAGTACGTCGAACGTTTATTGGAGCTGTTTCGGAAATTCAGTTCGCTGGTGCACGACGCTTTCTCGGACGATCCGCGATTCCTCACGGCACGTGATAAAGCGTTCAAGGCGGTCGTAAACGACACGACCGTGTTTCGTTTGGAACTGAACTCGAACAGCAGCAGCGGCGTCGGTAACAACAAACCGATGGGCGCGAAATCGGTGACGCCGGAGAGCAAATGTCCGGAATTATTAGCGAACTACTGTGACATGCTATTGAGACGGACGCCGCTATCGAAACGTCTCACCTCGGAGGAGATCGAGTCGCGATTGAAAGACGTGCTATTAGTTCTTAAGTATGTATCGAATAAGGATGTGTTTATGCGGTATCATAAGGCTCATTTAACGAGACGACTTATTCTAGACGCAAGGTAATAGACAAGAGAATAATGTCAATTTTTTTAACGACGAATTTGTGTCTCTTTATAGTGCCGATAGTGAGAAGGAGGAGGACATGGTGGAATGGTTACGAGAAGTCGGTATGCCAGCCGACTATGTAAATAAATTAGCTAGGATGTTCCAAGATATTAAAGTTAGCGAAGATTTGAATGCTCAATTTAGAACGTCGACGGCGCGACACGACGCCATTAATATAAAGATATTGAATGCGGGTGCATGGGCCAGAGGTTCCGAAAGGGTTACCGTTAGTTTACCGGTCGAATTGGAAGATTACATACCGGAGGTGGAAGAGTTTTACAAGAAGAAACATTCCGGACGAAAATTGCAATGGTACAATTTCAAAGTTGTTTGCGAACGAACGTTTAATTTTCGTTTTGTTCCCAACCTTTCCCAGGTACCATCACATGAGCAACGGAACGATAACGTTTGCGAATGAGGTCGGCAAATTCGACGTGGACGTGACGACGTTTCAAATGGCCGTGTTGTTCGCGTGGAATCAGAGACCGCGGGAGAAGGTAAGCTACGAGAATTTGCGTCTGGCAACCGAACTGCCGGACGGCGAATTACGGAGAACGTTGTGGTCGCTGGTGTCGTTTCCGAAATTGAAACGTCAGCTGCTGTTGTACTCGCCTCTGGTGAACGCGGCGAAAGATTTCACCGAGAACACGTTGTTTTGCATCAATCAGGAGTTCTCGTTGATTAAGAACGGTAAACCGCAGAGACGCGGAAAGGTAACGAATAATAATGATGTCTAGCATTAACCCAATTGATTGAAACCGATCGATTTAGGTGAATCTAATCGGAAGGCTGCAATTGAGCACGGAACGTTCGCAGTTGGAGGATAATCATTCGATCGTGCAATTGCGTATATTACGTACCCAAGAGGCCATCATTAAGATATTGAAAATGAGGAAGAGGATCACGAATGCGGCCTTGCAGACCGAACTTGTGGACATATTGAAGAATATGTTTTTGCCATCGAAGAAGATGATCAAAGAGCAATTGGAATGGCTCATCGAACACAAGTACATGAAGAGAGACGACGACGATATTAATACGTTTATTTATATGGCATGATGCATCCTTTGTGGCGTTCGTTTAAATTAAGAACTTGTATGAAATTAATGCGAAAGGTAAAGTGAAACAAGAAGAAACAGCAATTTTTGTTACTAAATCTCGAAACCGTGTTATTTCTTTTCCGTTCGAAACTCTCTTAATCCAAAGTAACCTGGAGTTGTAACTGAATTGGGAAAATGCGGTTTTGATGAGAAATGATTTTCATACACATAATGAGCGTCACCTAAGTCGATTGTAATTATAATAATTTTTAACAGGAGACTAAATTTAAGGCACGTAATTAATTAATATTACATAATCCGCAAAAGTAATTGCATTTCTTTTCCGTAGTTGCGAATCCGTCGTATTACGAGCACTCTTCGATCTTCCACAAGCATTGATCGTCGCATCCTTTCGGTATCCACGTGGCCACTTCACGTCTGTCCTTCTCGATGTAAGCGTAATCGATCGGATATAAGTATTCGTCGAACATGACGTTCTTCAGCAAACAATTCTCCCCTTTCGATTCCAATCGCCAATACTCGGACCCTTTGAATGTGTAACCGCCCGGTATCCACGTGAAGACACGTCGTCGATCCTTGTCGAAATTGAATTCGTTCACGGCCGCATATATGTACTCGTTGTATCGTAAGTTTTTAATGTAGAAATTATCTTCGGCGTCGCGTTCGAACACCCAAAACTCCGATTTCACGTTGTCCTTGCCGCCCGGCACCCACGTGAAGACGCGACGCCTATCGTTGTCGTAGTTGTGACCGTCGGCCGCGAAGAAGTACTCCAGATAGTGCACGCTCTTGATGCACACGTGACGTGCGAACACGACGTTTCGCACGCACTCGGGCAGCGCGTCTTTCAATCGTTTCACGCGCTCGTCATCGGCCGGTTCGTCGACGTATCCATCGGCGATGGCCTTCTTCAGTATGTAACCGAACGTGACGGTCTTGTGCCCGTCGCGTTCCTTTCGACGCAGCAGTTCGTTGTAAACGGCCGTGAGGCCGCGCAAGTTGTACGACTTGTTGCGCCGGTGTACGAAGTAATCGCCGAACTGTTTCATACCGCCGCGTCCGTACAGACCGCGTATCGCCGCGTCGATGATCGAATCCGTTAGATTCGGATCGAACGCGTCCAAGGCTTCGATCGTTTGTTGCGTGGCGACCGCGTTCGCTTCCGACTTCGTTAACACGTCGTTACGTATCGTGTTTATCGCGTCCAATCGAATCCTGGCGGTCACGTCCTCGACGAACGATCGTGCGCTGGGCGTCGTCGCGTTCTTCGCCGTCGCAATCAACCGTATCAGATTGTTAATGTTCTTGTGATTGTTCGTCATCATCTCTTGGTACAGATACTTGAGTATCGATACGCTCTTGTCCGGATCGGGCACGCTCATCGCAAAGTTCAATATTAGTGCGGCGTTCGCTTCGTGGTTCCGGTACAATTCTTTGACGATGAACTGCAACCGTTGCACCGCCCGGAGGCGATCGATCTTCTCGTTGGCGCTCGCGAAATCGTTACTCCTGATGTCGATGATGGCATCGGTGACGATCGCACGTTTGTTGTTCTCCTCCTGTTGCTCGACCAATTGCTTGTACGTTTCCTCCTGGGCGCGCGTCAACGTCACTATTTCGGTGATCAGGTCGTTGATGCTCGTCTGAAAACTGGCAATCATCTGCGTCAGTTCGCGGTCTTGGTTCTCGAGGAGCGTCGACGTGAAATCGATGATCTTGTCGAGATTGTTCAGATGCCCGGAAGCGCCGTCTTCCCCATTTTGATTGGTCGACGACGTCTCGCGTAGACGTTCCACTTCGTATTTCAGCTTTTTCACCTCGTTTTGTATGAGTGCGATCTTGTTCGAGGATCGTTGTGGCACGAAATAGCTGGCGGTGAGGTTTTTACCGCCCTGACCGCCGTTTAACATGCTCAAATACAATTGGGTGTTGATCGTTTGTAAAGCGGTCTCGCCGATGGGATTCTTGTAAACGACGATGAATACGGTCACCAATAGAATCACGCAATTGTTATACCTGTTGCACATTGTCTATTTGATGCTGCGACGCTAGTTAATTACGGAGAAGTCGATAAATTAATAACATATATGAGATCAATGGAAAACTTTGTTATGCGATAACCTTAAGATCACGGCGCACATTAATTTAGAAACAATAATAGTATGCAAGACCTTGCGTTAGAAGCAATCTTCAATTATGGTAATTATATCAGAGAGCGAATCACAAAAACCGGTTTTGTGGGAATTTGCTGACAATTTCGCGTTCTTTTTCCTCGTATTACGTTCAGCAAAAAAGTGCGGTTTCCTTAAAAAAAGTAAGAATGGGAAAGCGTCATAATATTATTCCGGAAATTCTAATTGCAATAATTTCTCATTTTATGTTGTTCTTATCAAAATTAAATCGTAATTATTCATCGTTAATCAACTTAAACTATAACAAACATTTGGAATTGAAGTGAATAAATTTCAATTTAAAAGCATTATTCAGAAAGAATGGAATAATTTTATTTGATTAATTATTATCGTTTTGCGGTAAAATTGTATTTTTACCACGATTTTCGCATCTTATTAACAGATCAACAGATGTCAGAACAGTAGCTATCAACATTTGTCATAAATATCATAACCAAACTGTAGCAAATTTGAATATAAATTATCTTTTATGTACATAGTAAAAAGAAACTTATATTGTGGTAAAGATAATTAAAAAGTTAAAATGTCCTTAAGAAATCTGTTTCGATTTTTACCTAAACGAGTATGGTTTTCAACTCATTCAGAACATGTACCCACATTAACATTAAATAATACCAAAACCATCTACACAAATTTCAAAAGAAATTACTGCAATAACTTGGAGCATCAGCAAGGTGTTCCACTAGCAAAATTGGTTGGTAAGTTGCACCTGGGTTATACATGTAAGAAGTGCAACACAAGGAATACACATTACATCTCGAAGGTGGCATATGAAAAGGGTGTAGTAATTGTAGAATGCTCTGGTTGCAAGAACAATCATCTGATAGCAGACAATCTGAATTGGTTCACTGATTTGAATGGTAAAAGGAACATTGAAGAGATCCTTGCAGAGAAAGGGGAGAGGGTCACAAAAGTATTAGGTACATTTGAGACATTACAAAAACTATAATATTCTCATAAAAATGTATATAGATTTGTAATATGTATAAAAAATTAGAACATGTAAGGATTTAATGGCACTTATAATTATGTAAATATATTTTTTATATAAGAATAAAAATGTAGTAATAAAGTCTTTGGTTCCACTAAAATATTAAGTACATATCAATATATAAAAAAACATAGTTAAGGATAGCAATTAGAGATTAAAAATTGCACAAGGCACTTAGATTATGGCATACATATTCATAAAATGTGATAGTTTAAAAATTGAAGTATTACATAAATTTGGCAAGATCATAATCAAATCTGCACCATAGACATATCAATTGTATATTGCACAATATGTGATGCATCTAATACTCGTTAATTCCATTTTTATCTTACTTGTTTCTTCTATAATATTGCGTTTCTATCATTCAATTTATCACAAATGTTTGGCTTCATTTCGAGTTCGACTCCCATCTAACATCGCGACTAGACCCTTTTCGGTTTACTGATAATCGTGTAAGCGTCCTCATTGTGATACTGATGTTCCGGCTCTTTAACTTTTCTAACGGTCGCATAGCCCAAGTGCGAATCGTCCGCCAATCGGACACCTTCTAAATCCGTCGACACCTCGTCATACGGATTGAACGACGGCGGTTGTATCGACGGTACCAACGATGGATTCATCGCAGTCGCCGATATTTGCTTGTAATCGGATTTGCTCGTGTTCAATTTGCTTGACGAGCCGAAAAAGTTCAACTTGTCGTAACTATCGTTATCGTTAGGCGTCGACGGTGCGGTGATTATCTTCGACGCCTTCCTCGGGAAATGATTTTCTTTCGTCGTCTCGACAGGCGGTTGTCTGAATCTGGCATTACGACCCCACGAGACGTACTCCTCGCCTTCATCCAAATTGTTCTGCACATTCTCCGTGTGATTGACGTTATCGGTGCCGAGGGTTTTCCAAGCGTCGTTCCTCACTTCGATCTCGTCATATTTACAAATTGTCTCGTAATCGGACGTCGCGGACGACGTCAACTCGCCCACGAATTTCCGTGGCGGTTTGGTGGGCGGTTGCGGTTTCCTTTGCTCCTCGAACGAATGTATTAACTTTTTCACGCCACTGCCGCCATCCGAATATGACGAATCCGTTCGTAAGCGTTCGATTTCGATGTCGTGTAACGTTGTAGACGTTGTCGGTGACGGCGGCAGAGGGCTTCGCGTGCGTGCCTCCATGCTTAGAGCGGCGTGTAACTGATTGTCTCCGACTTCTACTAGTACGGCCGTCGGCGATTCGTTCAGGCGCTTCTTCATCGACTTCATTTTCGAAGCAACGCATCTACAATCCCAAAATTTTGATTAGAAATTGGTTTTAGATTGTTAAGAACGTACCTGAATATCTCATGTTGATTGGAATGTTCCAAATAGAACGTTCCCTCGCCGCTCTCGCACTTTCTGCCTGCTTCGAACGTGAATTTGCCGCTCTTGTGTCCGTAGCGTCTGATCAAACAGTAAGGCCACGTGAATAGCAATCTGTTGTCGGATATCCTTCTCAGTTCAATGGCTGTACTGGTAAGCATCAGTGTATAATAAACAGGATCTAAGCCACATCGATTGGATGCTTCCGATGCGTGCAATTTCACGTTGAACACACCCTCGCCAGACGGACTGTACAATTCGTTGTCTTCGACGATGCTCGTCACGCCTGAGACGTCGTCGCGGAAGCAAACACTTTGTAGGGCAGCTAACCATTCATTCAGTTGCTGCTCGGTGGACACACTAAAGTCGTGTGTAGCAGTTTTGGTAACAATAGTGAAATAGGTCTGACCCTTTTTACTTATTTTGATGCAATTCTCCAACGTTATTATGCGATTTGGCTCGTTGTTATTCGATACAGCGTCATCCAAATTGTCGTAAATTTCCAATCTTTCAATACCGAACTTACTCGCCTTGTATAACAGACAGAAACGTTGTTGCCACGATTTCTATAACAATTTGAATCAACGACTTTGTTAATTGTCAACTGAATCAATTAGGATTAGATAGATAAGTAAACACAAAAGTAATCATTCTGTTTGTTGGTTAACGTTCTTTACCTTCAATAGCAGTTTTCCTGTCAGAGGTACGAGCAATATGCCCGAATGCACGATTTTATCAATTTCCATCTTGCCAAGGGAACAATTCGCAATAATCACAGTATTCGTTAATTATCTAATTAAAATGTGAGTCTATGATGAAGGCACATAATCTAATATTAACGGATGATATATAAAAAAACATGCGATCACTGTTATACCGCAGCATAATCGCACACAAATGACATTTCCTGCTCGTTTAAAACAAATTCCCATACATAACAACCAAGGTATTTACGTTGTTGCCAATTATTTCGATATTTATTATAAACGCTCTTTTTGTTTGTATATTTTAATTAACACGTGCAAATTACTTAAAAAAAGTTGATTTATAACGGAGCGGCGACAATAAATTTGCCACTTTCATATTTTTTCAGGTGACGCTAAAAGAAGCAAAACCACAAATAACGGACAAAGTAAGTGGATGATATTAAGAGCCATAAATATCATGGTTTATGGATTCGAAATTACACTTAAGATATAACGATTATTCGTGCTAACCACAGTAAAAAGTAAAGGCACAGCCCATTGTTTGTTCAAAACTTCTTTTGATAACATGATAATTTTTCTGATTGTAGAGATAATTTTAGAGATTGATATTGGAGTTGACTGCTTTGGAAATATGATCAGATGTCTAGCTGAAGACAATATCATGATAATTACTAAGTAAAGCTTACACCATCAACATGATTATAAAGTCAGCTGGAGAATTTTAAAAATGGTACAAGTAGAAATTATTGTTATAGAGAAGTTTGCTGAATTCCATAATATAAATAATTGGTAGATCTATTAATTACAACAAATACACTAATCGAACAAGAATTTAATAGGAATTACATGCATGAAAGTGAAAGGCTGTATGAATATAACTACTTTCTTTTCTGATAACTGCAATGTGATTTATATATTATATATTACAACAAATTATCTGAACATAATTACCATTATATGTCTATCTAATGTTAGATGGTGGAACAAGGTATTTGATTAAAGGATTTATGAGTTAAATAATCCATTATAATTACCAAGCTTAATTACTTTCATCTAAAGTTTGTCTTGTTTCTTTTTAGGGCACCTTGGCGTCGATTAAAGCTTCACACGTAATTGCTAGATTATGCGGAAACAATTGTAAGCCGTTCCTTAATTTTCGACTGAAGTAGATTAATGTTGTAGTAACGCGCAATTTCACGTCTAATGCGCGATTGTTGTTATCGATAACGTTGCATGGCAGCATAAATTTGATAGTCAACATTACGCATCGACGACAAAATTCGATTTTTAACAAAGGGGATTAATTAAGGCGGTCGTAGAGACAAAGAGATGGACGATGTGTGAGAATACATAAACTTATTGCTTTCTTGTGTGTCTGTAAACACAGATTATTATCGTCATTAGTCGATGGCACGAGAAACAAACGGAAGATACGTGTTTCAGTTTGTATCGAGACTACGAGGCAGAAGGACGCTCTTGTGGCGCAAGTCCGATTGAAAGTATCGCGTGTCTCGCACACAAAGCATTTTTCATCGGGAGACCAATTTCCCGGCACATAACGTTCGAATCGAAGAGCGAAAACTGAAAAGAAAGAGAAAACGTTTCAGTAGCGCGACCGACGGCAAGCGGATCGAATGCGATGTCCGTCACATCGCCGTCGCAATCGTTATCGTTAATTTGCGACTCGTCTTAATGCCGCACTTTTGGGACTATTTCGCCCGCGGTTCGTCGTCGTCGCCGAAGCATCACCGTAACCTGCAGGATGGCCTCTTCCAGATCGCGTCGCAAACGTGCAACCTATTGGTGCAAGTCAACAATACGAACAACATCAGCTACGGCGGCAATTCGACGAACATCAGCTGCAACTCGATACCGGCGACGACGTCGTCGACGAATGCCGGCGACGGATTGAACTTGTCGCAGGACCAAGAGCAATTGCTCGTCTTGATACCGCCCGTCGGCGGTGGCAAAGGGGCACGTTTCAAGCATAACGGAGCGATTAGGAAACCGCGATTGTCGGTAAGATTTCGTTGATCGTATTTCGATCGGAAGGGAGTTTTTCTCGCTTGATGTTTGTATTTCTTTCAGTTGGTTCGGTATCCATTAATAGACGGTTAGCGTGCCGTTAATATTCGCGTGATATTTCGTTCGAATGTTCTTTAATCAAGATTTTTGCGTATCGATCCAACTGCGATAGAGCCGTTTCTTTAAAATCGTTTCGAGTTGGTCGAATGCGAACAATTAAAATTTCGCAACGTAACGGTGGAAGTTCTTCTTTGTTGGCGTCGGATTAAATTTCACAAAGGGGAAAATCAATTTTTCATGTAACGTAGTGAGCGTTTCGGAAAAACTCATAATGTTAATGGAAAATCAATTAATTTCCCACGGCGGTACTTTATGATTATTGTTGCTTCTAGGGTAAATTCAATTCCATTACGTTAATTAAAAGGAGCTCACGTCAGCGTGGGTTTTCGAAAAGTGCATACAATTTTAAACGGAGTCTTTGTTTTTATGTCGATGGATTACTTTCTTCCGTTCATTCTACGTAGGTTAAAATCTATTAATTATTTCGTATGGTAATGACCCAAATTCCCTCTAGGAATTTATGCGATAGTTTTTGCAACGAAATGGGCTATAAAAAGAAATTGTTTAGTAATAGGATCTGGCGCATCCACCAGAATCGTATTCGTGTTAATCAGTTCGAGGACGACATTCGAAATTTCCATATCGATTTAGATTTAATACGCTTTCGCCATTTAAAAGGGTTTCCCCTTTCCATTTTCCATCAATTTCGTTTTTGTGCAGAATGACTAACGGAAATTTACTTTGATTAATGAGCCGCGTTTCGCCTTAACGTTTCTTTCGTTCTATTTTTGCCTTGCAACGTTTTCCATATCTGGAGAGTTCCTGTTAAAATCATGACATTACGGCGAAACGCGATTGAATCGTGATTGTATCGACAAATATTACTTCGAATAATTGAATAATTTATTATCGAATGTGGACTTCGATTAGGCAATTAAGTTTGTCTTTTTTTTTCAGTGCTTTTCATTTAGAATAATGTTTGTTCTTCGGCTTTATGTTTAACAATTCCCGCAATATCGCTTTGTTTGCAATTAAAATTTCAACGGCATTTTGTTTGCGAAAGGTCAACAACAACGCTCCAGAGTAAATTGTAATGCTTTCATAATGTTTTTTTTTGTTCATAAGTAAATAGCGAAAAGTATTGAATTATTAAATCCTGCCGTGAGAACGATCCATTTTTAATTTTCTTGAATTTCATCAATTTTCATGTGGGAAATTGTTTTTCTTTTCCTCTAATGTCTCAGTCCCTTCAAGGTTTCTGTTTATTGATGATAATTAATAAGCCGAAATATGACGATATTTTAATTAAATCAATAACTATTGCTTTTATCTTACTTCTATTATTTCATTTATTCGACGCGCCAGATCTTATCTGAAATGAAACTCGATTTGAATATAAAGTTTGTTAGCGCCTATAAAACTGCGTCGATAATAAAGGTCTCCTACTGCATTTTTCACTTATGCAAGTTTCAATTACAAACGAAAACAGCTGTGCTAAATACCACTTAAAGATAAGAATTATCTCTGTTTATGGCAAGTTCACTTTAGTTAAAAGGACAAGATGAAATTGAAACTACCAGAAATTAAACAATCAGTAATATGTGATTTTGTCTTGAGTTTGACATAAATTTCTAATAGCTGTAATTTCATTTTGCAGACTGTTTTGGAAGGGGCAGTGTTAAATCATGTAGAGGAGACAGATTTGTGGGGTCAGGGATATGCTCTTCCCGCAGATGACGAAGGTAACTCCAGGAGGTAAATGAATACTTATGGTAGATAAATTATTGATGTTACATGAGCAAAATTGTTGTTGTAGATGGGGCAAAAAAGGACGGTGGTGCAGGCCATCTTGTATTCCAATCTCATTCATACTCATACTGATCTTCCTAGTAGTTTTATTACCATTATTAGATCATGCCACTGAAAAGGCTTTGCAGATACTTAATTTTCCTTCACAAGATTCATGTAACAGCTCTTGCAGGTAAAATATTGAGTATTATAAAAGTACTTGGTTTCTATGAATTATGTTTGTAGGATATCATTAGTTGAATCAATACCAGATGGTATGATTTATGTGAATGGTACAACGCCACACCCAGCAACATTTGATACATGGATGGATCTCATAAATAATGCACAAAGTTCAATAGAGATTGCTTCATTATATTGGACATTAAGATCGAGCGATGTCGTTCCAGATGCGTCGTCAGATGAAGTACGACAATCCCTTCCTTCCTTCGCTCATGAATTGATTATTTTTATTCTAGGGAGAAATGGTATTCCAAGCCCTGTTGAATGCCGGCACAAAGAGACAAATTAAAATAAAGATTGCTCAGAATGCTCCGACACAGTACCAGCCTAATATAGATACGGAAATTCTGGTGAAGAGGAAAGCTGCAGAAGTGAGAAGTCTAAATTTCGCCAAATTATTAGGCGCCGGAGTCTTACATACAAAACTTTGGATCATCGATAGGAAACACTTTTATGTGGGCAGCGCCAATATGGATTGGAGGGCGTTGACGCAAGTCAAGGAATTAGGTTTTGTCGCGTACAATTGCAGTTGCCTTGTAAAGGATATCGCTAAAATATTTGATGTCAGTATTTGCTAATTGCTGCCCAATGGGTTTACATTAATCATCATCATGTTATAGGTTTATTGGATACTAGGCGAACCGTCAGCTAAAGTACCGTCCGTTTGGCCTTCTGTATTAGACACAAAGTACAACGTGCATTCGCCGATGAACGTTACCATAAGCAATAACAGTTATCAAACTTACATATCGGTAAGTCTTCGCCGACGACTAATTATCGTTAACTGATTCGGATAACTTGCAGAGTTCGCCGCCGTCATTTTGTCCGAGCGGTCGTACGACCGACGTGGAAGCTGTATTGAACGTGATAGAAACCGCCGAGAAGTTCATCTACATAGCGGTTATGGACTATTTCCCACTTACCATTTACAGTCCGAAAGTCAAGTATTGGCCGGTAATCGATAACGCTTTGAGATCGGCTGCCGTCGATCATCGCATCAAGATCAAGATGTTGATCAGCTGGTGGAATCACTCGAGGACGTCCGAGGACTACTTCTTGAAATCGCTCGCCGACATAACTAACTCGTATCCGAAAGTGTCGATCGAAATCGTGAGTCGATGCTTCTCGGTGCACGTCCAAAGTTTAATTGTTGATTTCACAGAGACGATTCATTGTGCCCACTTCGGATGAGCAGCGGCATATACCTTTTGCTCGTGTTAATCACAACAAGTACATGGTGACCGATAACACGGCTTACATTGGCACGTCCAACTGGTCTGGCGATTATTTCATCAACACCGCCGGAATCGGGTTAATCTTTCACGAACCGAACGTTTACGATGAGGACGAGGAGACGGGCGACACAAACGTTAGGAAGGATTTGCAGGCAGTTTTCGAGAGAGATTGGAATTCGAATTATTCCCATCCGTTGGATTCACATTCGTATTAGAATAGGTTTATTTCATTTGCCGTCAATTGTGATTTAAGATAATAAATTATTTTATTATGATCTCAAAATTTGGTTTTTGTTCTCATCATTCGCATTTTACTTCTAGTATCCTCGCATTAGATTCACGAATCCGACATAAAGAGTGGAGTGTCACATTGGTTGCATAACCATGCAAAAGAATTGATTGGTTCTTTGTGCAGGTTGTTATTTGAGTTCTATTTTTCCAAATAAAATTTGGAAAATATACGTTGGAGGTGCGTTTGGAAAAAGGAAATGGCACGAAAAGATATGAAAGTCTGGTTAGGCTTCGAGGATGAATACGTAACGGATAAGAATAAGAATTTGGTCAATTTTACGACGAATAAAATCGGTGGTGTGCCAGTAAGTCTTTTCCATTCATATTTAATCTGTGTGAAAATTATTGGAAAAACGTTTTTGCCGTAGGATTATCCACACAACGTTACGATAGAATGCCCGTTATGTTCGTTGTGTCAATTAAAGCAATTGCTGGTGGCGCAAATTTATGCCCCACTCGAGGATTCCACTTATCATAGAACTCTCTATTTATTTGCCTGCATAAATCCAAATTGCTGGCCCCACAAGGCAAGGTAAAGGCATGATAATAATTTTATTCAGTCAATAAGTAGTCATAAATGAATTGTTTACTTCAGTTGGACATGTATAAGGATTCAAACACTGGAGAAGGTTGCTGAACCAAATGTTGTATCGATGAAGCCAAACACAGTAGTAACAGATTGGTGTAATGATGCAGATGATTGGGATGATGATGATGACTTTAATGCAAATATGCCAGAAGAAAACGGAAATCTAATAAGTAATGGTAAAACATCAGATGAAGACGAGGAAAGTTGCAGTTTGGACGATTCTCTGAGGCAATACATGGGCAATTTGTCTGTCGATGATCAGAATGCCAATATGGGAGCTCATGGTGAGTGATTCAACAAAAGCACTTAACTTACAATATATTATTTAACTAACATTTAACATTTTGGTAACTCATTATTATAATTTATAAGGAAATGTGATACATTCTCATAAGTGACAAATGTGATCATTGTTGCTGGTGTTACTCTAAGCAGATTAGTGCCCAAGCCCTTGTAGAAACCCTTCCATCCTTCAAATGACCAAGTCTTGCTAATACAATCCAACATGCCATTATAAATGTTATGCTGATTCTGTAATCTTGCTCTAACTACTTGATATGGGTATGTGCTTGCAGCTGCTATTAATTTTGATATGGCAGCAAACGTTAAATACTCGATTGTATTCAATTTCGCCGTGATTGGACGTTCTTTCTGCTGACTATAGACGTTCTTCATCTCTTCATATACCATGAACTGTACAGCACCATGCGACACACCAAAGAGTCCTGCCACAAATCCTCTGTAGTAGCCTTTCAGCCCTTCTGCCTTATAAATCTTTGCCAGGGCATCTAACATCCCATCATACTTAATCTTCTTCTTGACGCCATCGTCGAATTGCAAGCATAATCGTGTCTTAACCACCCAGATGGGATTGGTGAAGAGTAATGTGATCGCTCCAGCTTGTGAGGCAGCCAGTAGATGTTTGCCTGGACCTAGTGGCGTTTGTTTGTCGCCTTTCTGTATGTTCAACTTGATCGAATTGTAAAAGTAGAAGTATAAGCCCCAGGAGGATGCTGCACCCCAAACATTTGGTATCACGCCTCTGTATAATCCTTTAACACCTTCGTTTTTGTAGATCGTTAGGAAAGCATTTGTTATACCGGAATACCGCGGCGTCGACGTCGTCTTTCCGTCGTTCACCGCGAATCGTATCTTGATCACGTCCAACGGGTGCAGAATCAACGTTGCCACCAAACCGCCCGAGACACCGGCAATCAGGTGCTCGTATTTCAATAGATTGAAGAAATTGATTTGTTTCCGCTGGCATTCCGTCGCACTGGTCATCTCTTTAAATTAATGTGGCACTCTTTCGCATTTGTATTACTTTTTAAACATCGTTTCAGTTCAATAAGAATCCTTGGAGCTGCGTTTAGGTTAGGTTCACGCTACTCGTTATCAGCATTATTATTGAGTAACAAATTATGTAATTAAATCTGTTTTTTTTATGGTCGAGGAACGAATCTTATTTACAATGCTGTTATTACTTAATTACTAATTGCAAATTCCATCGCGTATAATCGATTTTCACGTGCTGCGAACGCACGGACTGCGCCATCGCAGCTGACATCTGCCAAATTTGTTTTCGTTTCTAATGCGATCGAATAATTCGCGTAAAAATAAATTGATGTATTTGTTCAAGGTGGAGCAGTTGGTAAGCAACACTCGCCGACGGCCAGTGCGGAAATCGAAGGCGACGAGGGCGAGATGATAAGCATCGACACGCCGACGTATCCGCAACGCGACCTGAACGCTCTACTGCAGGAAGTGGTGCCGTTGCCGCACGACGTCAAGCAGACGTCGCCGCATTTCCTGCCCTGTTTCCTGTCCGTTTACGAGGAGGCCCAAGAGAAGAGCGTCTCGGCGGACGCGCACGTCCGCGAGCTGCTTCAAGAGTATCAGCGCAACAACGACGATACGGTTTCCGTCGACGGGAACGCCGGCGGCGGCGGCGGCGATGGCGGCACCGAGAAGTACGAGAAATGCACGCCGGCTCACGGCGACAAGATGTTTCACAATTTCCTATCGCGCATTCAGATGAATCCCGGCCAAATACTGCGGTACGCAAGGAGTTTTAATCGTAACGTTACTCTCGATGTTGTTGTGATCGATGTAATTTGTAGGTACTGCCGCGACGACGACGCGTTGCTGACGCCGACGCCGTTACAAGAGCACCCGCAGAAGTGCGAGCACTGCCACGGCGAGGTGACGTTCGAGTGCCAACTTCTGCCGACGATCATATCGAAATTGCGGTTAGCCAACGATGCGCGGACGGTCGCCCGATTGGATTTCGCCAACGTGTCGGTGTTCACGTGCAAGAAGAGCTGCTGGTCGTCGGACGCCGTCTATAGGAGCGAGCACGTCGTCGTGCAACACGAGAGTTATTGAGAAATCGCCCGTTTCGTCGTCGAACGTTCTTTTATCCCGATTGATCTCGGACTTTAACTTAGATGTCACGCGCACGAATCATATTTTAATTAGGTACAACCAATCGGAATCGATTCTTATTCCAAAGAGAACAAACGGACTTCAATTTTTACATTAATTACGTTAATTAACGATAATCGTTGACTTCCTTTCGATAGTTATTACGTTTACTTTCCCGTTTCGGAAGTTTCCTTTTTGTCGAATAAACGTACGAGTCAATTTACATCGAAACACTGAATGTAATTGTAAACGTCCAATGTGTAGCCGACAGTGAGCGGCAAGAGAGATGTCTTTTAGCTTTAGTTATAAGGAACCAGAATCAAAGTTTATTAATGGATAAAAGTGAAACTTAATTAGTCGTATTTATTGTTATAGATCAATTATTATACACATTATCGGTGCATGTTTGATCCGGGAAAATTTAAACGATACGTATCATCGTTATATTTATTAAGAATTTCGTGCTTTTTATATCTGTGTACACTTATCACTTATATAAAAAAATGGATAGAGATTTAGGTATGATAATAAAAGCGACAGAAATAACGTAGATCGTACTTCTTTCGCCGATCAAACAACGTTCTTAAAATCTTAAACTTCTTTTAGGACTTTTCCTACAATCCACGCAAATTGTTGCGTCAGAGGACTTTATATTCTACGTTGAATAACATTTGTAAACTGTGGTCCATGAGGTCCAAAACAGAAAGGAGTTTTTGCTTTCGATTCGTTTAATTACGTATAAAATCTTGAACAGATCTAAACACTAATGGACTAATTGTAAGTTAATCATGCTTCGTCAACTGTTGAGCATCTAATCTTGCTAAGACTTTCTTTTTTTTGGGAAAATTCATACAGTCCTCTGTAAATGTTTGGCGAATTATTAATTTCCGTTCTTATTTTAGGATGCTCATCCAATTGTATATTGTCTGGAAGTAGAAACTAATGAAGAATACGACGGATATTAATCGACTTTTCAACTGGACCTCTGAAGCTAATTAATCGTCGGATTCGCTTTCTGATTTATCGAAAAGGATTAAAAAGTTGGATGTAATTAACCGTTTGTTCGCGTTCGATGTCGCACTCGTGTCCGTTCAGTGCCGTGCGAATCGTTGCTCGTTCGAGCGATTCCAGCCACGTCGTTAATTAACTCATTGTCTAATTAATTTCGAGTGATTTTATGTTAGAATAATGAACGAGGCGAAGCTTGAAAGGTATTATTTCGCTAAACGTTTCGCAATAATTATCGTCTGTTGTTATTTTGTTGAATTGTTTGCCTCGAACAAAACTATCATTTCTCATTTTTTAATCGCTTTTTTCGCTTAATTACTTTATTATTATAATCCTTTCTTGCTTGCTTTGTATTCGTTTCGTTTCGTGGGTAATTGTTCCGGTTTTTTCTTCCATTTTCATTTCACTTCTATTATTCATTATTTTATTCGTAGATTAAACTGACCTTCTCACCGTTGGTAAACGCGTTTAAGCAAGAGTTGAAGAATACGAAGAAGGATAATGATCGTTTCGTGCCGCGGTCATTTCGTAAATGCAAATTTCGATTGGGGATTATGATGATAACTCGTAATTTTATAAACTAATTAGAATAGAAATGAGCGGATTTTAACGATCCTCGAAGGTAATATTATTAATAACGATGCGATAAGTGTTATTGAATAACAACAACAACAACTCGCAGAAATTCATTGAACGTCGATTACGATTGAAGAATTTTAAAAAACGTCGAGGGATGTTAGAACTCTATCCGTATCCTTATAGGAATTTTCTGCACGATTTCGTTTCATAAACAAAACGACCAACAAAAAGGTGATTTCAATGAACCAGTTAAGTGGCGTGCGTTTGAAGGAATAATAATCAAACGAAACGAAATCGAAAGGCAACGGCGTTTTTGCGTTGGAACTGCAGAAATTTATGAGCGAAACAAATTGCTCGTGCAATTAATTATCTAGATGTGTGACCTAGTATTTAGACGAATAATAAGCGGACAAACGAGTAGCACGAAGAACGCTTTAAAATCGCGCTTGTATCGGTGATAACCAACAAGAGAAAAAGTAAAGATTCCACATAAAAAAAAACTAGTCGAAGGTTAAACTAGAAACGTTATGGATTCCCATTTCGCATTCCGAAAATTCAGCAACTCGCCGATTGAGACGATCTTCGTTAGCTTCTTTTTTTTGTGGACGTTCATTACGATCGCAACGAAATAATTAGCTAATTATGCAGCATTAATTTTCAAGATCACCCTCTTCTCTCTTCGAATCAAACACCCATTCTTCGTTCGAAAAGTGGTAGAGGCGCGGTCTCGTACAAGACTTCCAAACACACACACGCACACGCTCGAACGGTAAATATATAAAGTTTGTAGCAACTTTCCACCGGATCGACTCCGCCGACGAGTGACCAGCGAACGAACCGATCGGTTAAATAACGAGATTAACTTTACCTCTTGAGCAGCGACGCGATTTAGTCATTCAGTGAACAGATCAGGAGCCGGAAAAGGAGAAGGTTTTTCGCATCGATTCCGCAAAATAATTGAAGAAGCGACGCGGTCCAGTCTCGCGTTTGGTTTCGCCGACGACCGGTTAAGAGCGGTTTCGACGAGTGGATCGTACGGGAAGATCGTCGCATTGGATTAGTGTCGATCGTCGAAGATGTGGAAGATTTATCTGTTCGCGGTCGCCGTGGCGTCGATCGGTGAGTAGATTTGTAATTTGTCGATAACGAAACATTTCGCCGTCGAACTGTTAATTAAACGATTCAAATTGCAATTGCAATTTGTGCAATTAACAAATGTAAAAAGTGCGCTTTTCCTTTTCGATCGTTCATCCTCGCGGTCGTTTGTACGAAACGAGAAAGATTGTTACGTCATTTGCGTTATATAACGGAAATACTCCGTCGAACTTCCTTCATTTCGACTAAAGACCGTTACCATTTCCTCGTGAGTCGTGTTCGACGATTTTCACGCTTTAATAATCGCGTAAAATTCAATCGGGAAAGAGAGAAGAGAAAAAGTTCTCTGAATCGAATTTCTTCGAAGAATTCGAGATAGAAAGTTGTGGCGAAACGGCGAGAGAGAAAGTTTCAAAGGAGAGCATTTTATCGTGATTATTCTCAATATGCCGTAATAACAATGTAACGACGGTCGATTGGCGACTCGTTTATGGAAAATTTCTCAAATCACTCGCGTTCCGCGAATGGTAAAAACTCCCATTCGCGAGACCGCAAGATCTTCTTCCAAGAACCGCGCAGCAAATTGACCTAACGATGATCATCTCCTTAACGCTTTGAATTGTATTTTAATTGCAATCGCATCACGTCCGCAACAGGAAGGTCGCCGATCGTGACCCGTTGTTCTTCGAACGTCCCATCGATTGTTAATCAGAAATCGAAAGAAAAAGCGCTCGCGGCGGTTTACAATCGTTTAAAATTCAGTAGCCGCTCGTCGAACAATGCAGAGGTGGCCAACGCCTCTCAGGTATTATCGCGAACGGGAAAAAATATTTTATTGCTGCTTTTGATACGTTCAAGTTATGCGACTCACTTTTACTTTCAACTTTGACTTTTCCATCGGGAGACTCGTTGAAAACAGACCGCGAAGAAGAATAAAGTTGCAGAGAGCGAGGGAGAGAGAGAGAGAGAGGATTGATTCTGTTTTTTTTCTAAATAATAGAATGGAGTTTCCGTTTATTCCGTTTGATTAATAAACATCTCGAACTTTCTCTTTCAAGTGGCATCTTCTAATTGGCGTCTTTGCGAATTGAGCCGAATGAAAAATTTATTTGGATATCGGTAAAAGTTAAGTAAAGATCTGGAATCCTTCTCGATCGAATCACGTTCGCTACACGGATTCCGATTCCTTCAATTCTTGCTCCATTTGTTTCAGATTGCCAATAATGCAACGGTCACGATCGTGTAGCTTGCACGATTTCCGTTCATCGTGCTAATTGTTCACGTTGCGATCGAAAGAAGGAAGAATAAATGTGCGGCAGTCGGAGAAATAAAATCGCAAACAAAAAATCGAAAATAGTTCACGTTCAAACGAAAGTTCACGGTCGCACTTTTGAATATCGTTTCTCAAAATGTTCCACTTTCTCCGTTACAATTTGTAAACAGTAAGCGAAACAATTAGCAATTGCAGTTAATTATCGATCAACGCAATTAGCGGATTCCCGCAGACTCGTTGGAAAATTGTTAAGCGATTTAAAATACGCCTTTTATGGTTTACCACTTACGACGTGTCTTTTCTTCAAATCGTCGATCATTCGCGATTGCAAAATGCGGGTCAATTAACGAAATTCAGCAAAAAAAAAGTAAGATAGACGTACGAACTTGTGTAATCCTCTCACTTTTCTGTTTCTCTTTTGCTGCCGCCGTTTATCTCCACGCGGGTTTGGTCCTCGCGTTTTCGGTACGTCGAATCGGTCCAACGGTAGAATTTAATTAGCGTTCGGTTTAGAAATCAAATAAAAACCTCTTGGCGTGTTAGCTAACGCGAGTAAGAGGCGAATTCATTACAATCGAACGATGATGCGTCCTTGGTCGGCGGCATCATCGTCGTTGCATAACCAACGAAGGAATTCAATACCTTTTTTAATTCTCATCAATGTATTTTTTTTCCTTCGAATAATGAGTAAGAACCGTTGAGTCGTCTTTCTCAAGGAAGTTGCCCACCACTGCCATCAATGCAAAAATCCTCGTCCCTCTCTCTCTCTCTCTCTCTCTCTTCATCACTCTCATCCAAACAGAATCTTATAATGACGATTTCGCAACTACTTTCTCATCGTTACCGGTTTTGCGAAACCGAACAATTAATCGCGAACGACGACGACATAATTCCGCGTTCCGTCACACACTCACTCAATCCTTGCGTAATCGTTTCTTCTTCTTTTCCAGCCGCGACGCACGGCCAACAGCTGAAGGGCAACCAGGACGATCCGTGCAAGACGAAGTCGCGCCTCGTCGCCGACGAGGTCTACTGCGACCGCTATTGGGAGTGCGTCAACGGGCAGCCGGAACTGTACGATTGCCCGAACGGTTTGGTCTTCGCCGGCAAGAACCGCGGCGTCACCGAAGGCTGCGACTATCCGTGGCGGTCCAACTATTGCGACGGCAAGCAGCAAGCCAGTGCGTTCAGTCGATCGCAATCAATCGCATTGTCGGCGTTAATGCGCGTTCGCTGTTACTTTTAGATCCGCCAATCGGCACCGAACACTGCGACTGGTTGTACGGCATCTTCGGCCACGAGTCGTCGTGCACGCGCTATTGGACCTGTTGGAACGGCACCGCGACCGAGCAGTTGTGCATCGGCGGCCTGCTGTACAACGAGCGCTCGCACTCGTGCGACTGGCCCGAGAACGTCGAGGGATGTCAGAAGCACCGTAAGAAACGGACGCGGGGCGACGCGCGCCCGCATCGAGCGTTTATTAACCGTTTCTTCTCGTTGCCGTAGCCCTCTGCAACGACGATCCGAACGGCAACGTGCCGCTGGGCAAATCGTGCAACCGCTATTGGCAGTGCCAGGGCGGTTATCCGCGACTGCAACGCTGTCCGGCGACGTTGGTCTTCGACCGGCGCTCGCTGCGTTGCGTCGTGCCGCCGACGGAGGACTGCGACGTGCCGTCGACGCCGTTCCCGCCGCAGGACGAGGAGGACGACGACAATCAGAACGTGCCGAAGGGCGCCGGCAAGAAGGGGGAATTCGTCAATTTGCCGCCGGGCGCCATCCCCGTGCCGAACAAGAACCGGTCGAAGAATTGATGCGGCTGGCGGGGCGATGGGCGATTTATCATTAGTTTCTTCTTTTTCTTTTTGTTAATTAATTAAGATCGTATTGTTTTAATCATTATTCGACGATTGTAAGGTGCCGCCGTCGAGCGAATCCGCCACTTGGTTATATATTTATTTCGTTCTTTTATTTTGTTCTCTGCGTTAGTGCCAGTATTATTTCGCTGCTTCGTTTCAATTGTAGACGTTCGCGTGGATCTTGGCGTTTCCTGCGAGTTTTCTTTTCGAAGATGTTGCAAGAAATGGCGGAGAATTGAAATTTTAATGATTATCAACGCATTCAAATTGTAACCCCTTTTTCCTCCCACTTCTCGTTACTGTTTCCTTGTAGTAAGTGTAATTCGTGTATAAAACAAGTTAAACGTTTAAATAAGTTTGTGTAATAAATTTTACGTTAAAACGATGAACGAACTTATTCATCAACTCGTTACCCAAACAACGAATCGATAAGCGCTAATCATCGCTCGATTTGTTGCGATGCTGGTGGTTAATATTCATGAAGGCAAAGAAGAAGCAAAAAGAAGGTAAAATCTAACAGTTGCCAATTCCAGTTCGCTCTTACGTTACGTGCGATGACCTCGCTTGACGACAAACCGACCACCAACAAGAGACTTTGAACACGGTCCGTTAACCGAGGAGAAAAATGGCCATCGTCGTCGATATGAGCTGGACGTTGTGTATTTTACTCTTCGCAACATCTCTTCAATTGGTAAGTAAGTGATTTTGTGTTTGAATTAACGTAACGATCATCATTTTCGTAGGGCCAATCGGAGGCGATTGTCGATCGCGACAACGGCAAAGGCATAATTTACAACTTCCTGTTCGGCGATGGCTGCAAGAGGTGCCGTAAGTAACTCTTACCGATTCCAACGAACGTTCGTTATAACGAGGTAGTCGATGTTGAAAAGGTTGCGGCGTGCCGAACCGCGAGTCCCGTCTGATCGGCGGCGAGTACCTGCGTAGCCACGAGTTCCCGTGGCTCGTGCTGATCCAGGCGATGAATCGAACCGTCGTCGGCGCGTTGATCAACGATCGCCACGTGTTAACGGCCGCCACGCCGTTAATCGGGTGCGGCGCAAATGGATCACGTTAGACTTCCGCACGTAACGTCGAAATATCCGATCGTTTTCCAGATTGACCGTCTACGACGTGAAGATCACCGTCGGCCAATTCGACCGTTGCTCCTCCGACGTCACGTCGATCAACACCAGCGTCGAGACGATCGCCGTCCATCCGGAGTACGGAGCGGACGCGCGGGCCAACGATCTGGCGTTGATCAGAACGAACGCGCCGGTGCCGTTCCGTCGCACCGTCGGCCCGATTTGCCTGCCGACGCCCGGTAATTGTCGCGGTGGTCGGTACGGAAGTCTTCCGTCCATTTAACGCCGTCTGCGTGTTTCAGGTGCGAGCTACTTGGGCGAGGTGGCGACCGCCAGCAGCTGGACGGACGCGAACGGAAGAACCACTTGTCGGCCGCGGAAGATCGGTTTGCCGGTGTTGGATCGCGAGGAGTGTCTCGGCACGGCCGCTTATCCGGCAACTATCGGCACCGATAAAGGTTGCGCGGGCGTTATCGGGACGCCGGGCGTTTTGTGCGAGGTAATTTGATTACCAAATGCAGGGTTTTCGACAGCAAACGAAACGAAAACAAGAGCACGAATGCACTGCAATCTTTGGTTAGTTAATTATTGTTGGGTTGATGCATAATTGCGCGAGTTCTTTTTAGTTTCAACATTGCGATAAATAAGTTTTGAACAGTTAGCAATTTGTTAAATGCGATTCGATAGAGGATTTCTCGCTCTAGAAGACTGTGTTCTTGCCCGCTTGTATAATTTAATAATTCACCGATTTGCAAATTATCAAAATGGAACTGCAAGCGGACAAAAACGCACATTTCCGACAATTGCTCTCTTCGCCTTTAATCTGGTTCTAAAGTCACTCAAGCTGCTGGCGAAATTCGTGCTGCAGATGGCGATGATGCCATGACGGAAAGAACGCCTCAAATATGGTTTTCGCGCTCTAAAGAGGGCGATTTCGACGTCCAAGACCGAACCAAACAAAGGAAGAGTTATGGAACCACCTTAACCACGAAAATGCGCGTCAAGCAACAAGAGACTTGGCGCCTTCATAGTTTCACCGCTTGCGATCTCCTTCGAACGCTTTGCGCGACGTCTCGTTCATTAACGACGTGGAATTGCGCGCTTGGTTGGAGGAATTGTTCGAGTCGAAGCCGGGTGATTCTTCTCGTTGAGGCATCGAGAAAAGTATCACACGTTGGATGAACTCGTTAACAGCGATGGAGAATATATCGTTGATTAACTCTTCTTATTTTTTTCTGTTTAAAATCTTTAAAAAATCTGCAAAAACCGCATGAAATTACGCATCAACCAAATACGTGGTTCAATAAGTCATTGCGTTTGATTGATTAATTCATTGTGCTCTTACGAAAGCACCGAAGAAGTAACTAATCGCTGCCGAAGACAAATAACTTCATTAACTTCTGCATGCGGTTAGTTAATAAAGCAAATGAATGATAGTGAAACGCAACAACTTTTCGAACCGATGCAATTGCGTGCAATCGACCCGAAACGAAACGTGACCGCTTCAAAACCGTTGACCATTTCTCATTTCAATCTGTTTATAGGACGATGTTGGTGTTCCGTTGAGCTATCGGAATCGCGCCGGCATCTACGAGATTATCGGTAATTAGAGACAAATGATCGGTGCTAACTGATTACCTGTAACGTGTGTTGCGCACATTTTCGATTCTGATGATTCGCTTTTCTCTTCCTCTCGCGTGTAGGCATCATCAGCGATCGAAACGTTTGCTCTTCGACGACACCGAGCACTTCCGCTTACACGATGGTCGATCGGCATTTGAACTGGATCGTCGCCAACACCAGGAGATCGTCCTGCTATTGCTCGAGAGCTAATTAATTAGCGCGCGAACAAAACGAATTCGTTATTACGATTGCTTATTATTATTATTATGTAATTGAATTTTATTACGGTGGTATTGCATAATTGGCCAATTAGATTCGACGGTTCGTCTCCAAGCTTTTGGAGCATAACGTGGATCGTTACGAATTGGAATTTGCGAAATTGTACGAAAAGGGATCTTGAAATAAATGCGCGTTCATGATTAATTGCGTGTTCTTATTGCGATTCCTTTACCGCGCTCGCACGTAATAGATAATTTGCAGTCCAGAAACAATAAGTTGCGATTATTTGGAAAGTTTAAAAGTATTATTTTGCACTAATGACAAACTGCAGAATAATGCGTGTGTCTGTCTGGAAGGAATGAGCTTAGGCGTGTGCAATAATAATGTTCGAAAGTCTATCAAAGTTAATTACCTATTAATAACTAATAATGGCAACAAAACGAGAAACAAATTGGCACAAACAAAAGCGGTACGTTGCAAAATGATTTACGTAAACCATAATATCTAATGCAAAAATGTCTACGTGCAAATATGAAGGTACGACGTTTAATGTCTTTTGCGATTTGTCGTTAATCCGTCTTCATTTCGATGGCACGTAGAGCCTAATTAAGCAACGCAACATGTCAAAAGGATTTTGCGACGAATTAATTACTTTTTCCATTACTGCTTCTCGTGTTGCTTTTGCGATTAATTTCTGCGTAAAACTGCAAGGCTTTCGTGCAAATTAACGTAATTTTCAGTTGTTTTTTTTTTTCCTTTGTAACAGATACTTGCAATATTTGTTCATCACAACTCGCCTTTGCAAACAAATCGTCCGTTTGCCTCGTTTTTCTCGCGCGAATAAATATTTGCCGGCGAAACGAAAACTTTTAAATTATCATTTTTAATGCGACAAAATATCAATATTTGCAGTGCGATCATCGGTCTTAATAATGCCGCGCAAATATTGGATTAGCAATGAGGCAAAACGCGATTGTACCAACGAAATCGCATTTGCGAATCGATCTAATGGATCTCGGTCGATTCATTAAGTGATTATTTCGATTGGAAATAATGAGTGACCGTTTCTTGGTTCTCTACAAGCATTTTTTTTACCTAATTAGAAACCAATGACTTTTGGCGTTTATGTAACATTGCGGAGCTATTTGAATCTAACCGAACCGATTATTGAATAATATCAGTTTCGGAGCGAGAGATTAATTAATTCATTAAAAAAACGGCACATTTTTCTACGCTCAAACAGTAAAAAAAAAAATGTTTGCCTTTCTTTCGAATCCAATTCACGTTTGCATTCGTCGTCGATTGGAGCTTTTCGATGGACTTTGGCAAGCGCATTTTCCCCATTGGAACTTTCGTTTATGATAATCGGTTGCAATCGATCGCCTTTTCAATTGCTTAACCGCATAATTATACGGGCCATCATTAACTTTACCCCGAAAAATAAAAGAAACTTTCAAATTTATAATCTCGTTCTGATTATATAACGTCGCGTTTATGGCGTTAAAATGTAAAGAAATCCATCTACTTAAGACCGAATCTAATTAAACCTCGTCGATGACGATGCCGACATCTTTTGCGGCAATTAAATTTATTGCCATCGTTAGGACTTTTTCTTTGTGTTCAATTGGTGACACGTGATTGTTACCAAACTTTCGGTCGCCACGTTAACAATGCAAAGATAATAAATAATCCGCCTTACTCAATTCGATTTTACCGTTCTCTCGCAGAACTCGAGTTATTTTTAGCCGTTTGGAAACCATAAATTAAACCAAAAGAAAACGGTTACTATTATAATCAGCGCCAAAACCAAATTTCTCTTCTTTCGTTTATTACCAACTTCGCTCATTCTTCGCATCGCCGCTGTGCTGGTGACCCAATTAATTTCGCTCTCGAAAAGAGTTACCACTTTGATTGGAATTTTCGGTTACGTCTCTCTCTCTCTCTCTCTTTCTCTCTCTCTCTCCCTGTTCATCTAATTGTACGAATGCATGAGGATTAGGACGTGTAAGTGTTATGCAAAACGAAAGGTAAAGAAGAGAGAAAGATGCGATTTGCGAATTTCCTGCGTCTCCGAATTGTATCGCTTTTAACGATCGGCATCTGGCGTCGTGGGCGAGCAAACTTTTGTCGATTCGCACGAGAATTCGGAAAATGACGCGACATAAAATTTCGATTATAATTCGCAACAAATAACGATTTCGGTCAAAAAGTTCGTAATGACACACACTTTCGATTGATTTTTTTCTTGCATTTTTCCATTCTTTTGGCACTCGATTGCACATTAACGTAATTAATCGAAACAATGGGCAATGAATGTGGAATAAATGATCGCATCCCCTTGCTGCACCCACGGCTGGAGCCACCTATCAATTGGATCGATAACAATGAGACGCATTGTTCGATTGAAATTCAATCGATTTGCAATTAAACGTAGTAAAATAGCAGTTTTATGATAATAATAATGATGCAAAGAGAAAAGATTCTAGAGTTTTGTTCGCTTCTGGAATCGGTTAATTGTTCAACTCTTCCATTCAATTATTCGCTGTATAATTGTCCCTCGTAATTACAGTTGATTAGTTCGTCAAGTGGTCACCTTCTAACTGGTGAAAGAATTCAATCTTCCGAATAATATTTTTGCGTGTTCGAGGGTGAGTAATTACACGTAGAAATTAACGGAGAAATTTCGGCGTAATGCTCGTAATTAATTAATTAAAGCGGAATTAAACAAGGGGAAAACTCACTTTTTCCTGTTTCTTTTTCCATTTTTTTTTTCGGAAAAAAAGAAGAAATTAATTAGTTAAATTTAATTAAGAAATGCGACAACGGGCATTACTTAACGGTAACGACATCCAGCGCTATTATTAACATCATTGTTACGTGCGGGGATCATTAAAACGAACGACGCATTTTCGAATTGTTGCCAATTTTGTAAATTTCATTTTACGAGCTTGCATAATGTGGTGATTTGCAAAAAAAAATTCTCTCTTTCCTAAACGCAAAATGTGACTTATCTAGTTAAAAGGAGTCGAATCAATGTTCCCATTCCTTGATCTCAAATTGCGAAACGTTCGGTATTATTTGACTCTTCGATAGGCAACTTTCCTCTGGGCTCGCAAACAAATGCCGCCTCCGGATCCAAGAATCGTTCTTCAAATCTCATCAATCGCGTGCAAACTCAAGGTTCTATTATCGCAAATCCAAGTCGATCCAAATCGTTTTCCCTGAATTATCGAAGTGTATTATTAATTGCACTTAATTAGCGGGAATTAATTGCTAATTAATGTGGCAGAGCAAAAAAGTGATGCTGCGAAAATGGCTAATTGGCAATACGTCGAAAACAATTGCCTTTCGTCATTTCCCTCTGCGCGAGAAGACCATAAAAACAATCGATTCGAAACGATCGCTTTCAATAACAAGAAGTCCGATTATTAAAAGCGTCGAAAGGATTTCGAACTTTGCATCGTCGCCGCGGGGTCGCAAGAGGACATTCAATTCGCTTTTCTCGTAAGTAATTAATTATCAATTAACGACGCGACTCCGGCTTCGAGAAATAGAGGTAAAGAGTTTTGTTTTTTCCTTTGATAAGACGAAGAATTTCGGAGGAGACGAAGAAGATGATGACTTCGAGTTTGCCGAGGATTTCGTTCCGATAACCAAAGATAAGTCGTTAATCGTCCAGCAGCGTTACCAAATCGAAAAAAACAAAACAGAAGTTAAAGTGGAGGAGGAGGAGGAGGAGGCCTTTTCACTTTTAAGACTTCTGCAGAAAGTCCTTTTTTCCCGCCCCACCATTTTCGGCCGCCACTTCTTCTTCGTCTGTCTAATGCACGCGTCTCTCTTCTGCCGTAACGATACACGTACGTTTTCGGCGGTCTTTCATCATTTTTCCTTCGTTCGTGGTCTCTATTTCTCGTTTCTTTCAAATCCGCAAGTTTCTTTTCCAACTCAAAATTCTTCGCTCCCCCGAGGAATCGGCCATTCGTTTGCGGACAGCTCGATTACTATGAGCGATTATCGGATACGGATCGACGTCGATCTAATTCCGTGAGCCGCGTTCTTGTTGTTGTTGTTGTTGTTGGTGCTGTTAATCTCGTCGAACATTAAAAGCGACAGTACGAACGGTTATTTAATCGTTTACGTTGAATAATCGCAAACATCGTGAATAATGTCGTTTACGCTGACGGTGCCCCAAATTTGTTAATCAGTCAATCGGCCAATCGTTTCGATAAACTGATCGCGGTTACGTTTATTGGTACTCGGCTTTCAGGCGTGATGGCACCGAACGGTCAGCTCGTTGCCGAAGGGAAACGTGCCGGGGACGTGGAGGCAAAGAGACAAACTGTGCAGGACGTGAAGGACGGTGACGATGGTGATAAGGACGCGAGTAAAACATTGCCGGGGAACGATAGCGAAAGCGGTTCGCGTCAAGTGGACACGCACCTGAAGCTGCCGAAGGAGATCGGCACCGATTACGGGTTCAAGAGGCAAATCGTCTGGTTCAACGCGATCGGCTTCCTCGCGCTGCACCTCTGCGGTCTCGTCGGCCTCTGCATGTGCGTCAACTGTCACGTGTTGACCATCGTCTGGAGTAAGTTCCACGTTTTTTTTTCTCTTCTCTTCTCTTTGCCATGATTCCGATTTATCGAACGCGATTTCCTGCGATCGATTTCGTTTCGTAATCGTTAATTAAAGCGAGCGTCGTTGCGACACGCGTTCCGCGCTCGTTGCAAATTGTCGATTGTTAGATAATTGGCGGTGTTTCGAGGGAAATTAGCGATTTTATTCGAAAGATAACAATTTAGAGCGAAAAAATGTTGGCAAAAGAAAAAGCAATCGCGGCCCAATTACACCTTTCTCCGGTCGTTTTATAATATTCCCCCGCAGTTTTGTGCTAATTGTTCGCCCATTGCCTGCCGTTATTATTGTTAACGTTGTTTGCAGCGATTATCGTAAAAATTTCGTTTTTACTAATTACCATTAATGATAATTATAATAAAAGGTACTGTACAGGTATTAAAGTGGATTAAAGTGAAAGCGTAGTTTGGAGAATTAATGCGGGGGCATTTCTAATCGAAAATCCCACAAACAATTCGCAACGAATTTTGGGAAGACGCAACAACACGAACGAGAAAGTGAACTTTTTTAAATACCGAGCAATCGATAAAGTTAACGCCTTGAAGTTGGCATGTCTTTCCTCGCGATATTGACGTTGGCACATGTCATTTTGACGTGTGTTTGACAAAGTCAATAGGTTAAGTAAAGACGTCAAGTTCCAAAGCCAGTTTGTTGTTTAACAATTTGGCCGATTATTCTTGTCGTTGAACTCGTCTGATGCCTGTTTTCTTTTCTTGTTTCCGTTCCAGTGATATTGTTCGCGTTCTTGGGCGGCGAAGGCGTAACCATCGGCGCCCACCGCTTGTATTCGCACAAGGCGTTCAAGGCGACGTTACCGCTCCGATTCGTGCTCATCATTTTGCAAACGATTGCCGGCCAGGTGAGTGAATCTCGATGATTGTTGCCAAAAGTTTCTGGGCCCCTCCGGCGTTTTTCAATCTCGTTTATTTATTTTTTTTTTTTTGGGAACGATCGTAACAACGTGGGGATTCCGCTCGTTTATCGGCGAAATATCAAGTCGAGGAGTATAAACGAAATGTCAATTAAAATCCGAAAAATCATTACGCACACACGATTGAATTCTATTTTACTCTTTAACGTTGTAGCTGTTGGAGAATGAAAGAAGTTGCAAAATTTTACGCGAGAGAAAAAAAAAACGAATGTTAACCAACACCATTTCGTTATATAATCATCTCGAAAAGAAATTGTATGTATATGAGAGATAAGTTCGTTAATTTGTAATTCTTTCTTGCTTTCGGTGGGTTTTTTGCCTTCACAAAGACCCAAAAACGTACCTCTTACACTTATCTCAATCGTTTCGGTGTTGTTTTCTTTTTTTTTTTTGAGAGAAAAATAACTTTTTCTCGTTGTTGTTCTAATTCTCGATTAATAATCGGCCGTCGAGAGAAAGAGAGAGAGAGAGCTTTTCTTGCATAATTTCTCGTTTTCGGGTTAAACTAATTGCAATGGTACCATCATCGAACGGTCAATTCGTTGTTCTTTAATTCTCATTTATAGGACGTCGCTGATGATGACGATGATGATCTTATCTAATTCCTAATTAAATAATTTCGTGCGGTCGTCACGCAATTTTGTATCCACGTCGTGACTATTTTGCAATAATTAACGAAAACAGAAAGAACGTTGTTGATTCGAAAGAAAGAAAAAAATATTAATCATCATCGCCCGTCATCTCTTTCTTTCTTTTCTCCTTTTCGCAAACGTGTCCTTAATGATTTCGTTCCTTCTTCAATTTCGAAAATTGCACAGACGCTCTTCCCATTGTTGCGCTAATTTATTTTATTTCTTTGCCCGTTCTTTTGCAATTAAAGCCCACTGAAAATAAATAAATAAATAAGTAGCCGTTATGGACTTTATGTAATCGCTCTCGTAACGAGGATTGCCTCTCGTTAAATTCAATAGGCGAAACGGCCGAAAGTGGGGCACATCGATTTTCCACGCGAAACAGAAAATTATCTCGATTCAGTTTTCCCAGGAAAAGTCACAAAGGAATTCTTAAAGATCTTCGTGAAGGTCTCGCTTCGTGGGCTCGATTCGTTGTAACGGATCGAATCGAATTTGCGTAATTGCGTTAAACTTTTGCCAGTCTTTGACTGTTCGCCCTGACGAAAGCTTCTCGTTTCGTTCGTTGCTCTTAATCTTAGTAGTTTATCTGCAATTTAAGCAATTTGCATTATCTTAACTGCAGCCATAAATTGCACCTAATCTATCGTTCGCGATCCGTTTTTCTTGTTGATGTTGCATTACTTTCTACAAGAAACATTGTTGAGTAACATAATTGGGCTCAACCTTGAACTTAAGCCACATAGAAAATTGAGGCTTTTACATAATTTTTAATACGGTACTGTCTAAACTTTAATGCGCGCTAATCGTTTTAAACGGAGAGAAAGTTGGTTATTTCTTTTTTTCTCTTTACTATCGCCATTATTACTAACACTATCATTTCTTTTTCGGGCTGCTTTCGTTGGTTCCAAACTTTTAATTATCAATTAAAAGCGAAATAAAGATGCAAATGGTCGAAATTTGCTATCGTTCGTAACTTACTCAATTTATTAGCTCGTTTGACGACGAACACGGACGATTATGCCGTTATTTTTCAAATTTGTTTAATTAATATTTGTTTATATAAACGGCCCGTATTAAGAAATGTTTATTTAATTTCTTTCTACATATTCCAGAACGAAAACTCGAAATTAATTAGCACGAGTTTCTCTACATTTCTCAATTAAATAATTAGCCTGATGCAATGAGGACAACGATCGGAATGCAGAAATTAATAAGTAATTAATTGTTCGAAGTCGACGAAAACTAGACGACTTTCCTTGCGAAAGGGACCTAAAGGAATGCCGATTCTTAATTGTGTTTCCTTCTGGTAAAAGTCGTAGAAATTCTTGGAAATAACGATTCTCAAACGACAAGTCATTAATTACCGAATGGCAGTTCGTCAAATTATTAACGAGGGAACGTGTTAATTGCCTGCCATTAAAACGCATTATTAGAGACGATCGCGATTTCGGGGCGAACTGGTTAAATCCGGCGAGCGAAGGAAATAGTTAAATAGACGCGCAGAAGGAAACGGAGAGAATCGAGAGCGTTCGCTCGTCGTCTCGTCGCTGGAATTTCGCCTAAATCTCATTCATCGACTGGCATTCAATTAGCCGCTTTGAAACGGACTTTTCCTTCTCTCTTTCGCCATCGTCTAATAACACTATTATGGCCGATCCCTGCGTCACGTTACGTTCGACGATTGCCGTTATGCAACAGCGGTTTCGCAATCTTTGCTCAACATTGTCGTGCAAGAGACGCGATAGACGACCGAATATAAGACGTAGTCAATTGTGCATAATTTAACGTGTAATAATGAATGATCAATTTAATTTAATTAAGCGCATTGGTTCGCTCCCGTTAGAATTGCATGTACGTTTGGGTGCGCGACCATCGGCAACATCACAAGTACAGCGACACCGACGCGGATCCGCATAACGCGCACCGCGGCTTCTTCTTCAGCCACATGGGCTGGCTGATGAGCAAGAAGCATCCGGCCGTCATCAGCAAAGGTCGCACCATCGACATGTCCGACTTGGAGGCGGATCCGTTGGTCATGTTTCAGAAGCTGTGAGTGAAAAGAATTTCACATTGATTAACATGAAGCGGAAGAGAGAGATCAATTTTTCTAACCAATTAATTCGCCCGGGTTGTTTTTTTTCTTTTGGTTTTGGTTTTGCTTTCTGTAAAGTTAAAGCTCAAGAAGGCCTCCTCGATATCGATTCCGCCCATTTTGTGATCAACTAATTATCATTTTCAGTTTCTACAAGCCGTTGTATATCATTTTCGCGCTGGCATTACCGGTTGGCATTCCGGTGGGCTTTTGGAACGAGTCCTATATCAATTCGTTTTTCGTCGCCTATTTCGCGCGCTACGTCATCCAATTGAATTTCACGTGGCTGGTGAACAGTGCGGCACACATGTACGGCAACAAACCCTACGATAAGTAAGTGAATCTTGAATCCAATTTTTAACTATTTTCCTATCATTTCCATGCACGCGTTTATTCCATCGATTCTCGAAGAAATACTTACCACTTTCTTTTCCTTGCCTACTTTTAAACCTCTTGATCTGCATGGGAAACGCCCAGTCGACCCAATTAAATTCGTCTTCTCTATTCGATCCTGAACGCGCTGATCTCCAAGGGCGAAGATCTATCGTTTCGCGTATCTTTGCTTTCCTAGCATTTCGAGTGGTTAATCCACTTTTAATCCTTTTGATTCGTAAGGGAAATGCCACGTCGACCCAATTAAATTCAGCTTTTGTATTCTGATTGACTTAAAATCTGCTGCTCTTCAATGGAGAAGATCTTATCTTCTTTTTTCCCTAGCGTTTCCAGTTGTTGATCGACTTTTAATCGTTTTGATCTGAAAGTCCAATTAAATTCAGTTTTTCTGTTCTAATTTCACGCTTCGTCTTCTCCTTGTTCCACTAGCATTTCAAGTCGCTTATCCACTTTCGATCCTTTTGCTCTGCAAGTGAAACGCCCTCTTGACCCAATTAATGTCACTTCTCCTTAACGTTCGCTTATCTAGTCGACCTTATAATTCCTAATCTGCAAGGGATGTATTTGTCCAAATTTAGCTTCTGGCTTCTGCCAGTTCTTTTCGCCGATGAGCTTCCCAATTGTTTTACTATTTAAGACCCAATTTAGCCTACTGTTTTGACAGTTCCTCGCCCTCGTTCGCCTCCCATTCTTGTGAACATTAAGAGAAACACCTAAAATGCCCGGCGTCAATCCTATAATCCACTTGATACTCGAACAATACCTTACCAAACATGAATATTTCCCGCTCTTCCCGATCTGCTCTATCGTTTGACACGTCGATTTTCTCTTCGTCGTTGACTTGCCGTTCTTGCCTCTTAGGGAGATGAAACCGGTCGAGAGCGCCTTCGTGTCGTACGTGTCGTTGGGCGAAGGCTGGCACAATTATCACCACGCGTTCCCGTGGGATTACCGCGCGGCCGAGCTCGGATTCCGTTACTCGCTGACGACGTTCATCATCGACGGACTGGCGAATCTCGGTCTGGCGTACGATTTGCGCACGACGTCGCCGCAAATGATCGAGAAACGCGTCTATCGCACCGGCGACGGCAGCCATCCGATCGATGCAGAAATCCGCCGTTGCGGGAATAACAACAACAACAATAATAATAATGGTAGCGAGAATGTTGAGGCTCGAGATAAGAAGACGATCAAAACGATGGAGAATGATAACGAGGATGACGAGGACGACGGCAATCTTAAGACGCACCTCTTGATCAACGACGAGGATCTGAAAGGCGTGAAGTTGATCAAGAGGCCGATCGCTGTACAGGGTTAACGCAAACGATCGGCGGTCCTCTTTGTTTGTTTTTTCTTTTTAGTTTGTTTAGGATAATAGGTTACGTGTGATTTATACCAAAAGAGAAAAAATGTTAGAATTTGAGTAAACGCGCAAGAAATTTATTATTTTTCTTTTGTTTATTGTCTTTTTCTTAGTTAAGGTTTGTAAGACGTTTTCTGATTGTGATAGGCTCACGGTTTTTTTTTTTTGATTATACGATTACGATTTAGTATCAAAATATATTTAACGTATTCTTGGCGTGTTGGGTTTTTCAAGTTCAATCATTTCCTCCTCAAATTTTGCATCTGGACTTGATCGAGCAGAACAAAACCGATTTTTATTACTTGCGAATGCCAATTATTTAAGAAGACTTGTATGGAGAATTCGCAAAAGCAAAGAAAACTTATGGAAATGTTTGTTAATTGAATTGTATTGTATTTATTTTCAAGAGTCAATAAATCTCGTATTTTAAAAGTTATTACCGCTTATTAAGCTCGAAATGAATTTGATCAATACTGCAAATAACCACAGTTTGACATAAAAAAGTTAATTTCTAGGACCTACACACTTTCCTCTTTTGCTTGAAACTAAGTTTTTGAAGAGTGGCAAAAGTGGCAAAGAGATTGCTGCTAATTTCAAAGCGTTCCAGCCGTTTGCACGGCGTGAATGTGTCAATATGTAGATGCGTCAGTGTTGCCAACGTACGGTTCAACAATAATATAATTCTCGATCAATCGTTACCTTATTTCGATAAGTCCCATAAAAATGCATTGAATGTCGATGGCGAGAAGGAATGAAGGCGATAACAATCCGAGATTATTGTTCGGCTCGCGGATTTATGCGGTCGTAAACTGATATTAGTTAATTTCATTTCGTCGATGATTCGCTCTTATCGCGAGGCCAATAAAAATCGAATGGGAATCGTTGTGGAAATAAACGTGGATATCTCATTTCTCGACGGACAATGGAACGTTTTAAATGGGCAATTAATAATTTTTTATATATTTGTTTATAATATATACATGGACCGATAAAATGGCACGCATTTAAGAAGAATGAGCCGAGGGAGAGAGGACGCGATTGGCGAGAATAAAGGAGAAACGAATCGATAACGTTCGAAGCGAAATAAACCAAAAATTTTTGTTGTAATTAACGAGCCGCAACGTTCGCTCCATTGTTCGGCAAACGAATAATACAATTCGCATATTTGCAAGTCAAGAAATTAACAAACGGCAAACGTTAAATTGACCCATTGTACGACGACCGTTTCGAAAGCGGAAAAAAGCAGAAATGTTCCAATTTACCAATCCTCGTTGCACCGATCCGAAACACATCCTCTTATTCATCCTTCTTCTTGTCATGCACATTCTTCCTCTTGACCTTAACATCCTTCCCTTTATCCTTCTTCCTCTTCGCGCGCTTCCTCTTCAACAAATGATGACGGTGATGCTTGGCTTTTTTGTGCACGTAAATGATGATCGTCGGTCCGTTGTTGCTGTTGCCGGCGCCGCTCGGCTTCGGCACGACGCCGGTGCCGCTTTCATCGCCCGACGTTGCCACCGTCGTAACCTCGTTCCACGGGAAATCCCCGCCCTCTGCCGACGACGCCGTCGACGCCGACGTTACCGCACCGGGCGCCGAAGACGACGACGACGACGATCCGGTCGCGGCCGGTTCTTTCGTCGTTGGCGTGGCCGCGTCGTTGCCGGGCGCGCCGCCGTGCAAATCGATGGGCGACTTCTTCTGCAACCAGTCCAAGTAGCGGGACACGTCGGTGTAGAGGCCGAGGACGTTCTTGGCGGCGCACTCGTACCCGAACGACGTTAAACCTTGCGTTGAAAGCACGCGAATGAAGAACAGGAGGGTGGGCATCGAATCTAATCGCCTTACCCAAGAGCACGTGTTCGCCGCGTTTGCCGACGATCATCAACGGGCCGCCGCTGTCGCCCTTTCGAATTCCGACGGAGGAAGCAACGCGTTAAGATTGCGCTTCGTCGCTGGCAACCGATTCGCATCGATTCCCCACTCACCTGACACGCGTCGATGTTGCCCTCCAGGTATCCGGCGCACATGGCGTTCACCAGCTGATCGCCGATGCTCTCCGCCTTGTCCAGCATCTTGCGGCAGCGGTCGTCCGTGTAGATCTTGACGCGTGCCTCGTGGAACGTGCACGGCGGCTTCGGCGCCTTGTAGTTCAAATTGCCCAAACCGGCGATGAACGCCTCCTTGCCGCGGTCCGCCGCCGGGATAACGTCCTTCGGTATGCAACACGGCATGAACCCTTTGGCCTCCTCCTTCAGCTGCAGCAGCGCGATGTCGAAGAACGGATCGCGCTCCACGTACTCCTCGTGGACGAAGACCCTCTCCACTTTGAAGCGGCGCTGCGTCTTCTCCTTCTGGCACCGATTATAGACGCCCAGCTTGACGTCGTAGTATTCCTCCAGGGAATCGTTCCTTCGCGAAGCGGAATAACGATAACCGAAGCTTTCTGTTTGTTGTTGTTGTTGTTGCACTTACTTCTTGATGTTGTCCTTGTAACAATGCGCGGCGGTGACGACGTGTCGCGACGTGATCAACGTGCCGCCGCAATAGACGAAGTCCTCTTGCACCAACGCGGCGTACCACGGATACTTGTAGTAGCCGTCGTCCCAACCGCCGACGATGCGGTCCACGTTCGCGCCTCCATTCACGTGGCCGCAGATCCAAGCTGGAACAGAGGGCAACAACAGATGAGGGAACGTTTGCGGAACCGTCCGGCGTCTAACACTTCTCCGTCGCGCAGACGATCAACGACGGGATCAACGCGTAGATGATCGATTCGATTCCGGCGACTAGTTTCATTGTAATCGGTTGCGTTAGTCGTACTGTTTTCGTTTTGCAAATTGCGGATTTCGAATGCTAATCGTATGCAAATCGCTTTTTTTTCCTGTAACGGAATTCGATAACGCTCGCATTTTGCGTGCGGCAGCCTTGGGATTCTTCGCGTGTTTTCGCAAATATTTAGTACGCGAGGTGCAATTCGTTGGTAGCGTTTTTGCGCTCGAAATGATGCGGGGATCCACTTGATCCGTTTTCCGCGTAAAACCCTCAATTCGTTCGTAATAAATCAATTGTTATTGCATTAAGCTCGCGAGTCAACGAGAAGACGCCATTTCGTTGGGTTGGTAAGGATTTTCGCATGAGGGACGGTTAGAAACGAGTCAATTTCACTTCGATATAACTTTTATTGCGGCCTTTCTACAAAACCGATTCATGCCCGAATTCGTTCTAGTAACCAGTCGATGTAGCGGGCGACTTCCGTGTAAACGCCGAGGGTTCCCTCCTCGCCACAGCCGAACCCTAACGACGTTATACCTTGAAACGATGGACGATCGTTAGTAAGGACGTTGGGGAACATGTTGCATTGCATTAGGCCGCTTACCTAACAGCGTGTACTTGCCCGTATCGCCAATGATCATCAACGGCCCGCCACTGTCGCCCTTGGCACGCGCGAGAAACGAAACGCAAATTACTTCTCCCTCATTTGGCCGCGTCCCTTTTCGAACTTACCTGACAGGCATCGACGCCGCCGGCCAAGTTGCCGGCACAGAAAGCGTTCTTGAACTTGTTCGCCTCGTTGCCGAGCATCCGCACCATCCATTTGCACGTGTGCTGCGAATGGATTTCGACGGTCGC
Organism: Hololepta plana; assembly: GCA_963695495.1. NCBI lineage: Eukaryota > Metazoa > Arthropoda > Insecta > Coleoptera > Histeridae > Hololepta > Hololepta plana. The sequence goes on along the minus strand of OY968839.1, from coordinate 445,644 downwards.
CTCGTGTACCGCACACGGCCACTTGGTGCCGGCCGCGTCCAACGTGCCCACGCCGATTATGTACGCCTGCTTGCCCGACGACTCCTCCGCCAATGCTGCGGGGAGAAGAGTCTCGTTTCGGTTTCTCTGCGTTTCTACACGAGATGGGCAATTGGTTACCTTCAACCTTTGGCAAACAGATCGGCTGGAAAGCGGCCGTCTCGCCCTCCAATCGGAGCAGACCGATGTCGTAGTAGGGCCGTCCAGATGGGTACTGTTCGTGCGTATAAATCTTGCTCACTGGATACTGATGTCGCGTGATTTCCGAAGTGCAGGTATCGTACATGCCCAACGTCACAATGATGGATTTCTTCGATGCTTCGCTAAACAGCCATTTGCAAATGAGTAAAATACAGAGGGAGTTTTGCGGAGGAATCTTGCCAAAAGGAGGAACAAAAGATTAGTGCTTTTGCCCAAAGAGAATGCACACAGAAGGTAGCTGCTATTACCAAAATGGAAAGAAAATGCAGAGGATTTTACAGAACAATATGGAGGGTTAATATTGCTGCAAAAATTGCAGACGATTTTTGCCAAAAGAATAAAAGGATTACTCAGTTTGCTACAAAGAAATTCCCCACAGAAAGTTGCTGTTTTTGGCAAAAACAGAAAGACAAAATGGGCAAGATTTTGAAAACAGTACAGCAGATTAATCCCATTGCCAAAAGAAAATACCTACAGATCACTGCTGCTCAAAAACAAAGCAAACCGCAAAAGATTTCGCTAAACAATATAGTGGATTGATTTTTCTGCAAAATGGAAAGCATTTTGCTGCCTCGTCAAAATGAAAGCGAAACGCATTAGCTTTTCCTGCGCAAAAGAAACACAAACGGATTTCCTTTGCCACTCTTGACTGAATTGATCGTTGCTATTGCAAGAAAATGAAATATAGAACGATTTACCTGTCGGGATCCCAAACGTTGACGCAATGCGCGGCGGTCACGACGTAACCGGGCGCGATCAGAGTACCGCCACAGGTGTACGTGCCGTTGATGACGATGCCGGCGAACCAAGGATACTTGAGGTAGCCGACATCCTGCCCGCCGAGGATGCGATGAGCGAGGAAATTTTGCAACGGGTTACCGCACGACCAGATGCTGCAATTCGCAACGATCAAACGTTCGCAGACGAGCGCCAAAAGGAAAACGTAACGACGATTCGTAGACATCGATGCGAGCTGAACGATCGATCGGGTCTATAATGCGGCAATCGATCGTTGGTTCGTCCGTTTAACTACCGGACTCGGTGGCCCAATTAAATTTCTTTTTTTTTTTTTTGGCCATTGGTTACGGCCATAAAACGCGATTATTTAAGGGTTCGCAGGAACGAATGGGATTCGCGTAGGACGCAATTAATTGAGCGAGCGTTTCTTTTTGGAAAGCGGGTTTCGATTGGATCATCGGCGGCAATAAGACGAATTCGATTCTGTATGAGCAAATTTAATGCAATTAACGAGGAGTCGTTGGTTTTAAACAATTTTCAAGTTTCTCCTTCTCTCTTTCCGCTATCGAACCTTCGATCTTGGCTTCTTCGTTGCTTAGATTTCGTTCAATATCGGTTTGCCGCCGAAGACATCGACGGTCATCCGCTCTTGCAGCCAGTCCAAATAGTACGTGACGTCCGTGTAGATCCCCAGGTGGCCCTTCATGGCGCACCCATAACCGTACGACGTGATACCTGCAATTTGCATTAAACTCTTACCGCGCTACGAACGAGGGGGCGAATTAGATTGGTAACCTAGAAGCAAATGCTCGCCGGACGCGCCCAAAACCGTGAGGGGACCGCCGCTGTCGCCCTAGAAAAAAGCACGAAACGCACGAGATGAAGGTGATGGAGGCGTCGAGCAAAGCGAACGCGTTACTTGGCACGTATCGATGCCGCCGCTGATGGCGCCGGCACACACGGCGTTCACGTAGAGGTCGCGGTTCGCCTCCAAGCGGTCGAGCATCCGTTTGCACACCTCGTCGTCGTAGATCTTCACCTTCGCCTCGTGCACCTTGCACGGCAACTGCGTGTCGGAGGCGTCGAGCAGACCGAGGCCGGCGACGCGGCCGTACATTTTACGCGCCGCTTGCCGCAAATCTGCGACGGAGAAGAACGAGACACGGATGAGGAAAGTCGACGGAGGTAGAGACGGCGCGTTTCACCGATCGTCGGCATGCAACAGGGCATGAACTGGCCGGTGTCGCCGGCGAGCCGCAACAGCGCGACGTCGTAGTACGGCTTCCGCTCCTCGTACAGCTCGTGCATGTAGAACCGCTCGACCTGGTAGACGCGCTGCGTCGACTCCTGCTGACACTTGTCGTAGATGCCCAGCGTGACGTTGAAATAGTCCGCGCGCTCTCGGTCGCTGGCGCAGGCCGAAAGACGAGTGAGAGGGAAAGAGAAGAAGAAACGCGATCAGAGAGTTTATTTGGCGATTGCGTTCGCCGTTCGTGCTTTGATTACGTTCTGAGAAGCGTCGGGAAGCAGTGGGCGGCCGTTACAACGTAACTGGGGGCGATCAGCGTGCCGCCGCAGTGGTAACCCCGCGACGACTTCAAGCCGGCGTACCACGGATACTTCACGTAGCCGACGCTCCATCCGCCGACGATCCGGTCGGAGTTCGAGGACATCGACGGCCAGCCGCATTGCCAGACGGCTGCAAAGAGAAGAAGACGTCAAATGCTTCCGTGCGAGGCGATTCGATTAATTATGTTTTTCTTTCTTTCTGTACGGACATCGCGACGGTGTCGAACACTCGAAGACCGTCGTCAGGCAGACGAGGATGAGGAACGTTTTCGCACGATCGATCATGGTTACCTGCGAAGACTGATTGTCGGGATTGGCGGTTTGGCCATTTTTTTCCACTCTCGATCGTGCGGATTGCAAATTAATTTGCGCGTTTAATAATGGCATTATAATTAATTCGTAATCGGCATTGTTTACAATTAATTTAATTGTACGACACTAATTCGGGCTGTTTGTTTTTTTGTTGTTGTTGCTGTTCGTTTGTTGGGAATTAATTTAATTGATCGTTGTGGAGGAAGCGTGGAAATCGTTAATTAATTTCGCAACAACAAAAGTCCGTTGGGAGGAAGGCGTTCTAATTGAATTTTAACGTTCGTTCGCTTCGACGAGCCGTAATGATGCCGTTTAGATTTTGCAAACGGTCTCTTGTCGCTCCCATGAGGAAACCGTTGCGATCGTGGGCGCGAGGGATGCGAAATCGTCGAAGCCGACGACGACGACGACAAAAAAGTTGGAAACATTCGATTCAATAATTAAAAAAAGAAAGCGAAATAATAAATAACGATATAGTTCTCATTTCAAATTAAATTGAACAAATAAAATTGTATCGAAGTACAACGAAATGGATAGTTTAGCATTTTATATTTTAATTAAATCAATTGTGACGTTGGAGTATTGCAAAAAAAATTATTTAATGATAATTGCAAGTAACTGTAACGTACCCACATTTTTTGCAACATAGGAGGATAGAGATCCAGTTTAAAATACGAACGCGATACATCGGCATTTCGCTGTTTGCAAAAGAAATATTAGAAAGTGCGAGCGCAAAAGAAAACCGAGCGAAAAACGAGAAAAACGCAACGAACAGTGATTGATTGGCCTCATGGTGTTAAATTAAGTTGATTCGATTAAACGATCAATAAAAGCGATGCGAAATTATGCGATGCCGATGCGACGATAACGGCATCGAGAAATTGAATTGAGATAAACTCGAATGAAACATTCTAGAGGCGAAAACTAGCGTAGAGCAATTGTGGAGTGACCGTTTAATTAAGTGGCACGTAATAACAATAACGGCAATCATTTTTAACAATACAACAAATCGCAATATCGATTTCGTAGCTTTTCTCCTTTTTCCACACTTTTTTTTTTTTCTCTTTCAATTTTTTTCTCTCCACTTCGGTTCGCCGTTGATGGTGTATATCGTTATTTTTTTGCTCGTTTCAATTTACGCGGCCGAGATAATAGACCATTGTAATAATAATCCCATTCGATATGGAATACGCTAGATCGTCGCTCTGCGCTCTGCTCGTTAAAGCGTTAATCACTATCAACTTGAACGCGATACCGGTTAGTATATTTGGCAACGGTCGAAGACTCGGTTTTCGATTTCAGTTTCTTCGCCACACTTTTAAGTGCGAACGTTTCGCTCCGACGCTCCGTCTAATTCACCTGTGTTTTGTTTCTTCTCGCTTTGCAGATTCACTGCGTCCAGTTGTCGCTCAATTGCGGTAACTATTCTATATTTTAAATTACTCAAAAGCCCCTTCGCACCGACTTGCGACAATAACACAACACGTGTGCAAATTTGTTAAAGAGTGCGGCGTCGAGAACACGGCGTTTAACAATCGGATAGTCGGCGGCTCGCCGACGGAGGCGAACGCGTACCCGTGGCTGGTGGAGATCACCGCGAACAATTCCCTCTACTGCGGCGGCTCGCTGATCAATAACCGTTACGTCTTGACGGCGGGCCATTGCGTTTACGGGTAAAAAATCAATCAATCAATCAATCAGTCACCCAATCGCTCGAAGAATGTTAATGCTTTTGCATTAACCAGGGTGGACCAGGACGCGTTGCAAGTGGTGATCGGACGGCACAACCGTCGGTCGCGCGACGGCTTCAAGGTGGACATCGATCGCGTCATCTTGCACGACAACTTCATCCGGTACGAGGACTACGACGAGAACGACATCGCGCTGTTGCGACTGCGGGACGTGGTGACGTTCAGCAAGACGGTGTCGCCGGTCTGTTTGCCGCATCCCGGTAAGAGGAGCGCGATTGAGTTGCCGCCGCGACCGATCGATTTGTTCATTTTTCTTGCGTCGAAGGTTCGAAGTACGGCGGTCTGCCGGCGTTCGTGATCGGCTGGGGCCGCATCTATCCGCACCTGAAGAAGACGTCCGATCGCGTGCTCAAAGGTAACGTGCGCGTGTTGCACGACTACAGGTGCAAGAAGAGCACGATCGGGTTCGGCTATCGCGTCGGGAACATTTGCGCTTACAACGATAACATCGACGCTTGTCAGGTAAGATTGCGATCGATCGATTGATCGTGCAGAGAGTTAAAGTCAATCGTACACGTCTTCGTCGGTAGGGCGACAGCGGCTCGCCACTCGTTTACAAAACGCCCGTGGGGAAACACGAGATTATAGGTACAATCATTGTCTTCTTGTGATTCGTGGCGATTCAAAATTGTTTTTCGTTTCTTTTTTTTTTTCTTCTTCTTGTCCTTCGGCGATGTCGTCCAGGCGTCGTCTCGTGGGGTCTCGATTGCGCGACGATGGACACGCCGGGGGTTTACGCTCGCGTGCCGTATTTCGTGCGTTGGATATTGCGGATGACGAGGGACGGGAAATACTGTAAGGTTTGATTCCAGACGCGAAGGAGGACGGAAATTAGAACAAATTTTAATTAAACGAAAAGAAGAAAAAAATTATATATTTTTGTTGAAATTGTAATGATTGAATGTGACAATAAAATGGAGCCCAATTTGTTGCCAGACGTTTTAATAATTAATCTCTTATTTCGATATCATTATTACTTCCCTTTTCTCATAGAAACTTTATTTATTTATTATTACAACGATCTTACTTTATGAATAAATTAATAGCAAAAGAAGAATAGCTAAAAAAGTGGAATCGAAACCGTCGATAACAATCGTTTTGCTCGGTGTGTCCAATTCTTGGACAGAATGAATTGTCGAAATAAAGTTCTCGTCGAAGATGAACGCAAATGAATTTGATTGAATTTCAAATGTTATGTGCATCAGTAGATGATTTGTGTGGTGTTCTTATTGCACGACGACGTGACCGCTTCCTCCAGATTGCTGTCCAATTTGTGATAATTGGCCGAGTTCGGTCGTCTACTGCGTGACGTTCGTCGACCTTTCCGTCCTTCCAAGATCAACGCCAGAATCTGCGAACGCAAGCAAATTGTCACACGTCTGCTTATTAATAACCGGTCACTAGTGACACGCACCTTCTGTTTGTTGTGATAGCCGACGTAGCAGAGCACGAATAAAACGCAGATCGTCATGAAGTACGAGAAGAAGTACGATTGATCGCTCTCGATGCCACCGTCTCCTTCTAAGTTATCCGGTTTGTTCGCTGAAAAAGAAACACCGGTGAGTAACCGTGTCGCAAATACTACCGTTAGCGATTCTTACCCAAACGTTCTCCTGGCAGCTTCTTTGGTCCTGTAAAACGAATAAACGATTATCATCGATTTGTCAAATGTTGAATAATCACTAACCGTCGTTGACGACGATATTCTCGTCCGTATCTAAATCTTTGTCTTCAGCGTTGTCCACGTTCTCTCCGTTCTTTTCGTCATCGTAATCTGCAATGTGCGGATCTTTGTTCGCCTGTTTGCCGTCACCTTGATGGCCTGGGGCATCAACATCAGGCGCTTCGGCATCTTTGGCCTTCTCCTCAACTTTGGTCTTCTTAATAGTAAGGTCGTCTTGGATTTTCTTTTCAATATGATCACGTCCATCGGGACTTTTTACTGCTTGCTCCAGCTGAATCGGTCCAACATTTTTCTGTTGCATGTCTCCATTATCTGCAGTTGGTTTTTCAAGAGATGGCTTTTCCTGTTTTCCTTCCACAGCTTGTGGCAATTTAGGTACAGCATCGGCTGCTTTATTTGATGATGAGTCTCGTACTTTTTCCTGCTGCATCAACAACTTTGAGATCACCGGATCTACTGCACCTTGATTTACAACTTGCTCATTTTTGTTGCCTGTATCTTGCTGTTTTACTTCTGATGTTTTTGAATCAACTTCTACATGTTTTACAAGATGTGACACATTTACAGCTTGATTTATTAATTGATTATTTATATTGTTGGGACTATTCAACTGCTCTTTTAAATCCTGAATTAATGGAGCAGAATTTGAATTCTTCTCATTATTACCTTTTAGAGGTTGATTATTGTCTGAAGCTATGACCTTTTCAGGTACCAAATTTTCATCTTCTGCTATGATACCAACTTTACTATTGCCTTCTTCATTATTATCTGGAGGTATCACTGGCGGTGAAACAGTAACATTTACAATGACAGCTGCAAGACTACATAATGGATACACTTGCCCAGATAAATCGGTGCAAGCTCTATCGCATTTACTTCTGAGCATATCAAATACAATTTTACTGGCATTGGAATGATCCATTTGCATCAAGTGCTGTTGCAAAGTTGTACAAATATCCTCAATTGACTTACTACTGTAATCTGGTGGTACTTTGTTTGCCTGCTGTTCTGGACAATATAAAAATGCATTGTAAAATACTATACATCTGGGTGTATTTCCTGGACCATTATTAAACTCCGATATTAAATCCATTGATGTTTTGTTACACTCTTTTATATGATCTAACAATATATTCTTTTCTTTCATGTAATTTATATAAGGACACTTTTCTTCATTTTTGTTAATGTTTTCATATATGGTCAGTGTTTTAATGTTTGCACCTTGACCATTTATTAAAGCAATTAAAATACATATTGTGCCCAATACTTTATACATCCTGTTTGGCTTCAGTTAGTTGGTTTCTCTTGATTATTTTACAAAAATTCACTCGGCTGCAATCAAACGTGAGAGCGTTTAATAACACAGAAAGTAGTCATCAATTATTCCATCAAGTACGTTCTAATTTGAAATGTTAATAATTTTAAAGAACACTAACTCATTACTGTCTACATTAACGTACGTAATCAAAGATAATACGGAATCGAATGATTTCTTTTCTCCCCTTTCCGTTGATTTTGATTCAAGATAATATACTTAGTTTTATTGTAAAAGCATCGAAATCTCAACACATAAACGTCAATTATCTTTGCGTCAATGTCAATAAGACACGTGAAATGGTTGTTAGAAAACGCGTTTGAAATTTACGAACAACGTCGAATTCTGTAACTAGTTAATTAATTAATTAAATGTAAATTAATGATATCACGAATAAATCACTTTTTCTACTAAATCATTTTCAATAATTACTTTTTAAAAGTAATCAAATTGCTGTTCAAATAATAGCGCCAAAAATCAATTTCGTACGACCAAGACTCCAACGATAACCGTCAAGATGTCGCAACGACGAACATCGAGGACATCTACACGTGAAGAACCGTTAGTAACGAAAGTTCGGCGATCCCTCCCTCAGGTATCATTGAAAATAAAAAAAAGGTTAACATTTTTTTCACCGTAAAGTAACAGTTCTACCTAAAAGAAAAAAAAATAGTGAAAATAAAGTACAATTGCGGTACAAGATTTTTCAGTTGAATGTAGTAGAAAGAATTCGCATCGATTTGGTAATTATTTGAATTATTCTCAACGCACGTAACTTTTCTGGCAGATGTAAATAGGCGGCACCATTAGTAGAAGGAACGTTACGAAGATTATAACAAATCAAAATAAAACTGTTAGATTGAATAGAGCATACAGGAAGATGAATTAAATAATATCCGTTGCAAATTGATGCTGTTAATATGTCGCGAAATAACATTACCGGCAGTAGGAGTTTATCGTCGACCAGTTGCAACAGCATTACATCTGATATAGAGGACGAAAATGGTTCTGAAGACATATGTTTGAATAAAATTAATAATAGGCCGTCGTCGACATCACGCATGTTGAAAGCGAAACGGATCAGGTTTTATCATAACGGTAATAAGTATTTTAATGGTATCGTAATACCAGTAGCCTCAGAGAGATACAGATCTTTTGATAGTTTAACAACAGAACTGACAAAGTTGTTAATGAAAAATGTTACACTACCAAGTGGCGTTAGAACAATATATGCCATGGATGGGAAGAAGGTAAGTTAATATTGATCAAACTGAACCAAATGAAAAAAATAGAGGAAAGAAATTAGGAACTTATTGATTTAGCAATTAAACCATTTTATGTGTTTGTAGATATCTAGTGTGGAGGATTTGGAAGATGGGAAAGAATATGTATGTGGCGGCAAAGGGGAGATATTCAAGAAGATTGAATACACAAAAACCGATTTAACGAAACCGAGGAGACCGTCAAGTGCCCGTATCAGTAATTCGCCAAATCCGATGCCAAGGATATTACCGCCAGACTGTGTTCGTCCGAGAATCGTTACGTTAATACGAAACGGTATTAAGCCTAGAAAGGTAACATCGAATGTAAAGCCATCACGTAGATGCTAAAATCATGCTGTATTTCGTAGATTATAAGAGTATTATTAAATAAGAGAAACGCCTCGAGCATGGAACAAGTGTTAAGATCACTGACGGAAGCGGCATCGTTGGATTCCGGTGCCGTACGGAAAGTGTTCACGTTATCCGGACAACCTGTGAGCGCTCTTGCGCAATTCTTCACCTCTGACGACGTCTTCTTCGTCTACGGCAACGAGAGATACTCGCAAGACGATTTCGAATTGGAATTCGAGGAGAGCAAAGCGATTCAGCAGCACAAAAAGACGCCCGGTTTACGTAACGGGTTCGTGATGACATCAATGTACGAATTGAATTGTCGTTTAATCCCGTTTTGAATTTGCAGAGCCGGCCCCAAACCAAAGATGCCCAAGAAGGAATTGAACAGGACGTACGATTCCGATGAGAACTTGTTAAAGAAATTGAGCAAAGACAATAACATTGTGCTGCCGTCGCCGTTGAAATTCAAATATACCGTTGGAAAGATGATTGGTGACGGTAATTTTGCCGTAGTCCGACTGTGCAAGGACAAGACGAATAACGACGAGTTCGCGTTGAAGATCATCGATAAGATGAAGTGTCTAGGGAAAGTGTGTCCGCTTTCTATGTTAGAATATTCTTAACATCCTCTACAACTTTTAATTTATTCGCAGGAAGATATGCTGGAAAACGAAGTGAGAATATTGCGTAAGGTCAATCATCCGCACATAATGAGCTTGATAGACGAGCAGGATACCGAGAAGATGCTCTATTTAGTCGTCGAACTGGTGAAAGGTCCGCTGACCATCCTACATCGATTCGACACGCAATTTTAATATCAATTTGCATTTAACTTCAGGTGGCGATCTGTTCGACACTATATCCGTTGCGCAAAAGTTCTCCGAGGACGAAGCCAAACTGATGATAACCCATCTGACGTCCGCCTTGGCTTATTTGCACGGCTGCAATATCGTGCATCGCGACGTCAAACCGGAAAACTTATTGGTGAACATGGAGGGCGGCAAAGTGAAAGTGCTGAAATTGGGCGATTTCGGACTGGCGTGCGAAGTGACGCAACCGTTGTACACGGTGTGCGGGACACCGACGTACGTGGCGCCGGAGATCCTCGCAGAGACCGGTTACGGCCTGAAGATAGACGTGTGGGCCGCCGGCGTGATACTTTACATACTCTTATGCGGATATCCACCGTTCGCCAGTCAGGACAACGATCAAGAGAAATTATTCGATTGCATATTGTCTGGACAATACGATTTCCACGAGGAGTACTGGCACGAAGTATCGAATTCGGCGAAAGAACTCATACAGAACATGTTGCAACTGTCGCCGGAACTTCGGTTCTCCGCCGAGGACGTGCTTGATCATCCGTGGTTACAATACTTAGGTTGTTCCTAAGAGATAATATCGATCGTTGATTAATTGCAATTTGTACAAAACTAGAACCATTTTTTAGATATATTCTTCTTTTTGAATAGAAGAACGAAAGTAAGAGGAGGAGGAGATGTTTAATAGGCATTACTAAACGGTTCTTAATTCGTATTAGGCATACACATGAACGATAATGGAAGAGAAATCGATACAAAGACTTTGCTTCGTATTTTAATCAAAATAAGAAAACCTAACGAGATTTGCTACCGTTTAGGAGCTATTAAATCGTTGAAAGAATATATACTTATATTTATAGCAATAATGTTCAGTAAAAAGAAATGATCACGAACGAAATTCAACTATTATGTTAAAGAAAGGATTCACCTAATTTTCTACCAAAGTTAGATATCGCTTTAACGAACGAACAATATTAAATTGTGATTCTTTTTCTTTAAAGCGCGGATATTTATTCGAAACAGGCATTTTTATATAAAAACACGTATATTAAATTATATTAGATTTCGTCAAAGTAGAAAGAAAGCAGCATGACGATTATGATGTGAGGTGGACTGACAAACTTTTACGCATTTATAAGATTCCATTTCCTACTTTTTATTATTATCGCTAATTAGTTGCACGCGTTTATTTGTACCAAACGCTTCTGCAAATCACTCTCGTATCAATTGCTAATTATGTCATTTTTTTTCTATCGGCAAATATTATGTAACAAGTACAAATGCGAAGAAGAGAGGCAAAGAGGAACGATTTGCAAACAATATTATTATGATTATTTTCATTAAAACTGAATTTTAGCATCACAAAATCGACGTTTATTTTGTAAAACGTGACAAATCCCAATATTAATGAACGATTATTACATTATGAAATAGATGAATATTTTTATTTTCTGAATCGATTCAAATTTTATTCTTCTTCCACATGTGGTACCTTAAGATCAACCACGGTGCCGACGATCCGACACCGAAGAACAGCAGGAAGTAGACGGTCATCCTCGTCGGATTGCCGATCTTAAACGGCAAGTTCTCGCCGGTCACGCCGCCAGTCAAATGACATCCTCTCCTGAAGTTGCTCTTCATAAATTCCGGTAACCCACGACCAAACGCTTTCGAAACGAAATTCATGATTGGAGGCGAATTAGTGAAAACCTCTCTCAACACCGAAAGCGTTAAACAAATTCCCCTTAACAACGGGGTTTAATTAGAACTAAAAACAAAATACTGCTCCATAAAAGATTCGATTTCTACTGCGAATTTTATCATACGCCAAAGGAATCACATTTAATCCTGTTATTGTTAGCGCAAACGCTGGGAGGAAGCATAATCCTTTATTTTTTTTACTAGCCAAAGGCGTGTCGCCTTTTATTTTCGAGCAAAAGTGCGGCAAAGAAAGCAGTAAGAGCGCGTCTCGCACCTGGTTCGCGTCTATGTTCGGTTCCGATTGAAATTCGCACCTAAAACCGGATACGCACGATTTTTAAACTCGCGTACGATTTTACCGGCAGCACGCATTTTTACTTTTGTTTTTAGTGCAATTGCAATCGGCGTTTCGTTCAGTGATTTTATTATTCTTTTAATTATTTTATATTCTCATTAATTATTGTGTGATTTAATTGAAATTGTGCGCGAACCCGCGTATCTCGAGTGATTAATGAAGAAAACCGGCGATTGAAGGAAAAGAAAAAGGCGGAAGAGTAAGTAAATAGTTCTTCTAACTGATCAATTCATACGCAAGCGATATTCAATCGCTTTCTTTACTTCTTTATTCTATTGACTGCAAACGGATTATGATTTGTCGTTAATTAATACGGCACACCTGGACTATGGTTTTTATATTATGGGGCAAAGCAAATTACCTCTTTGTCTTGTTTGCCACATGGTTGTCGGTCACCCCATTCATGTCGTTATTATTATCATGGTTAAATAATTTCGGAATTACACGCACACACAACGATAAACCGATTATCGTTATTACATTATGGATTGCACGTAACGCTCTGGATGGAATTAGAATATAAAGGAGGACCGTGTTAAACAGAACGTGGAAATAGCAAACGTTGATCAATTCCTAAAAGGATTCATTGTGCTTAGTGTCGACGATTGTGACGACGACGAAGTACAACGATTTGTTTGGGGGCGGTAACCTTCACGGAGGTTAACCTAATGTAATAAAAGCGTCCCAATTTTAAATTGGAGCGAACACAATTTGAGGGTTTTAGCCGCAGAGATCAAGCACAATCCCGTGGTCGGTCCACCTGCGAGGAACGTTTAAAGCAATCGGACGAAGTTCACCTGCAATAGTACGGCGACAACGAACAATGGAGAAATAAATGAATTGCAGGCGATATTTGGCAAAACGTTCAATATGTGTCAATTGGCCAAACGTTCGAATAGTTCGGGCACGAATCGAGGACAAATTATGGTGGAGGCGCCGGGATTTATCGTCTCCGCTAGTGTTACGGGTTAATGATGCGCGAAAATGGGTGGAAAATTGCAATAACGCGTAAAAGCGGGATAAGAAGAAACGCCCTGATAATTCGCAATCGCGCGATATCCCCATCAATTTCGCCTTTTCTTTATTCGCGCACAAATAACGTTAATTCGCCCACTTTACGATAATCGATTATCCTAATTTGTTTATGTACTGTTACAGGTGTCGCACACGAACGTGTTAGAATGGATCGGTCATGAGCGAGCAAAGGAAGTACACGGCCCAAGAAACGGTACAGGTGAGCGAGTGGATTTAATTAAACCGTAAATTGCGAACTTGAATTATGGCACAGTTTGCGTTTTAGCGGTAACACATGTTTAACGACATATCGCTCGGTTTCAATTGAAGCCGCAACGTATTGCCCCGTTTTTTCTCGAATATAGAGCGGCGTCGCGCTCTCGTTATCCGTTTTTCTTTTTAATCGACTCTGCTGCTTTGCGTTTTCTTTTTGGGTTCATTGAGGAAAATTTCAGTGGACCGTTTCTCCGGCCGCATAGATGAGGAAATTGTGGGTTTCCTCTCACGTTCGGTACACTCGCTTCGTAATTTTTCCCCCCCAGTTTCCCATTGCCGTCGTTATTCCGTAACCGACGCACGTGCGACGCAGACATGCGCCCCGACGCATTCTTTAATGGTAAATCCATACCCTGCGTAGCTGGAGAGTTACAAGAAGTCTCCACAACTACAAGCAGCAGAAGCGGAGGCGAAGAAAATGACTTCTCGTAAAGAAACCTGTAGAAGAAGTCGATACGCACAGATTATCGTTTGAGCGTCGTTTACAAACGTCTCCGGGAAACCGTCGGGGAGAGAAACTGATTAAGTTAAATGTGTGCAGATGAGGAAGCAAGGCAAAAGCGATTTAATAAACCGCTTCGAGGCATGACGTTTTGCATATTACGCGATCTCAAAGATCTTGGTAGCGAGTCGTTCGCGGTGCATTGAAGAGAAAACGAAACGTTGCACTACGTGGGGAGCGAAGGTAAAGGGAAGGGAAACGAATGCCCCGAAACCGTTTCGCTTTTCCGCCGATGATTTCCAGTCGCATTCGCGGTACACGTGCATCGCGAGCCTGCAGCTAGTTGTTTTACGCCGCAGACGGTCGATTCGTATTCAACAATCGACGATGGACGGTTAATTTAATTAAACTCCAATTAAATTGACGATTATTAAAACGATAGGCGAGGAGGGAAGTCGAGGGATTTCGTAGGTTAGAGGAACGTAAATAAGGGCCGGCCACAAATCACGCGTCGTTATTAAAATTTCGTTCTGTTCATACTTAAACAGTCGCCCTCGTTCGGTTTTAAAACAACGCCAACTCTTTGTGCAGCCTGCAAGGTTTCGAATGCCGACACTAGCGCGACTACGGTCGCACTTTTCTCCCCTTTTCCAACCGGATTATCTTTATTATTCGATACACAACTTATGCTTCCACAATCGTTCCGTTCTTGTTGCCGTCGGTCCCTTTTCAATTCCGCTTCCAATCTACATTATCATCGCACCTTATCGCGACGAGAGAAGCCGGAAAACGACATAAGGGCCGTCAATTAATTCGCGCTGAATTAACGAACTTTTAGAAGGAAAAATATTGGGAAACGATTCGTTCAGAAGGTCGCCTTTTACGCGCATTTTCTTCCTTGGTTATTCGCCGTCATTTGTGATTCATTGCCGACTAATGTATGGATTTCCCTTCGAAGCCAAGGAAAAGTTCGCGCTCGCCGTATCTTCGAATCTTCTTGCATCGTCCAAGACGCGGATGGGAACTCGGACCAGGTAAAGTTGATCTCTTGGCAATCGTCGAATGATTCTAAATTTCTTTATTGTTTTTAGCGTGAATTGATTCGTAGCCGGGGCATTCCGGCCTGGATTCCCATACCCCCGTGACTCATATGGACAAATACCACGAGGGAATACGCTCCTCCCTCCGCCGCACTTTATTCCCGATCTCTCTCGCTCATCGCAATTGCCCACGCCGAAATAAACACGTATAGAGAGACGTAGATATATATATATTCGGTTGGCACGAGGGTTCGTAACATGTAACAAACGTTGCGCCCCGATTATTTACCGTCTCCTCGGCCCGCGGGCCATCGGCATCTCGGTCCGTAAATCTAATAAAAATTCGAGCGCGTGTAAAAGAGCGACTCGATCCGCGTCGTCCTCTGCCTCGCTCCCCATTTCGATTCGCCCTCGCGTCAACTGCCGACGGTTTTGATTAAGGTAATGACAAAGAGAGGAGTGCGCGAGATTGGTTACTGCTGCGATTCGACGATTTCCTCGGTTCCGACTGTAGTGCATACGTATCGCTTGTCTAGTGCGGGTTTCTCCCGGTCGATCGTTGTCGTTTGATCTACGACCGTGAAATAACAGTGCGATGGATAAAAGGTGAAATGGATTAGAAACCGGATTGCAAAAGTGCTTCGCGCCATGGAATCCATTCAATTACGTCTCGGTTTACTCGTAACTGTGCGATCCTCGTAATTAACCCCGAAGACGACAATGATACGTGAGAACGGATAATGCGCCGTAGACTAGGAAAAGTGTGCGATGTCGACGACGAAGAGGTTGCGTCGCAAGGGCGTGTATTCGACCGGCGACGGTCATTCGTTAGATTGGGACTCGCCGTCGAACGTTACCGGCACCGTGAAACGTCGACCGTTGTCGAGCGATTGCTGCACGCTCGAATCGATGGAGCGCGATCGCGGCGCAAAAAGGAAACCGTTCGTCACGTTGATACCGATCCGTGGTACGGACCGCGATAGACGATCGACGTACGACGACGATTCTTCCTGCGCGGAATCGTGCGGTAAACGTGCGGGCGGCAAGAACGGCAAAGTGTCGGACACGGATTCGGGCATCGCATCGCCGCTCTCGCCGTCATCCGTCTACGGATTTCCCGTGTGTCACGCGAAGGAGGAGGCGGAACCGGTCGCCGACGAGGTTGACGACAAACGGTTGAGATATAAGAACAAGAAGCGCACGCTCGTTTGCTCCAATTACAACTTGCAGGTGAAGTAGATCGGCCGCGTTGAATTTTTGTGCAATTAATTCTTGCCAATTGCCGTCTGTCTCTCGCTCGTCTCCACTTGAATAATTTTCGAACGTTCTTCGACTCGATTGATCTTATAATATGATTCTTGCAGTTATTAAAGGCGACGGTTCGATGCACTAGATATCCCATTTATTGCCGCCCCTCGGTCCAAAAATTTTTGCCGGTCGACAAGGGGCGAGTGGAACTCGAGTTAACGCGGCGTGACATTCAATGGGAGCGATCGCGATGGCACATAGGAAAATATGGGAGAGAGGGTGGAGCGAAAGAATGTACCGATTTATGTCGCCAAAAGTTAATGAAATCTGCAAATTATGTTGGCGGCAGCGTTTGCAAACAATCCAGATTACAAATTTGTAACGTGCGAGGATTGAACGCAAGTTAATTGCAATCGATCCCGCGCTGGCAACGCAAGAATCGTATAATATTTGCATAAAGATACGCAAAATAAGTCTGCATGAAGATAGATAAAATCTGCTAGCGCAAAAACCTTTCACACTGATCTAATTATCATTCAAAAGAGCCGCTGAGCGCGAATAGAAAAGGGAAAAAAAAAACACTGGCGGACTCTAATTCGAATCGTGATTATCGAGGGTCGTTCTTGTTTGACGAAGATTTTGCGCCGCATCCCCAACACGTTGTTGTCCATACGAATTAGATTCCGCTAGAAGACGTGTGCCGGATATAATGAAAGCGCGACGATGGCGTGACATCGCTCCGTCACTTTCATCGGGTCCTCTAATTGCTCTTGTAAATTGACTTCATAACCAATACGACACTCGAATTGGCATTCGGTTTTTCTCCGTCCCCTACGCTCTTCCTTTTCGATCCCCATCCCTTCGGCGTCCTTAAGGGGCGAAGGGCAACGAACCCTCAACTGATTTGGTTTACATATGAAAATTGTTATGATGCCCAGTGAAACTCGCGCGAATCTATCGCAGTTTTAAATTGAATGACGCTCAAGTTTTTTGTCGTCGAAGGGATGCGAAAGAATGTTTGCAATTTCAATATTGGCGCGAATGCGGCCTTGTTCGCCTTTTTTTTGCGGAACGTTCTACACATTATAAAAGTAGAACGCAATTTGCATAAATATATCGCCATGTTTGTTGAATAACTTGATAAGCAATTGGCACAAATGGATTCCTCCTGCATTATTGTTAACCCGATTGTAGCTTGACGCTTTTTCTTTAACAGTTGGCGCCAAAGCGTAGTTTAACGCTGTTAAACGATCATTTTTATATCTTTTACAAAAGCGACACGTTTCTTGATCGCACCGTGCACAAATTTAATCGTCCGTTTCTTGCGTTTTATTCCTCGACTGTCTATTTTCGGACGGGATAAACGGAAGAGAACCGTACCTGTAACGTATTAGAAATCCGTATTTATCTCATTGCCCGAACGTAAATAATTCTAATTATAAACAATCGACGGTTTTATTGGTGAGGAGCGGGCCTTCTGGCCGTTCTTTTCCTTTCTGTTTTGCTTTGAATGATGGCCAAACTAACAAACATTCAATTTATTATCGCTTAATAACATTTGCTAATATTAAAGTACTAAAACAGTGTTGCGGTTCTTAAGCAAATCGTTCCACAGTGCGATTTTAAATGTTGCATCCGTTTGCGAATCGCAACGGAGATTGTGACGCGATTCGTTTGTTATTTCTTGCGCGCCTTGGAGAGCACCTGCAACAGCGATTCGCATTCGATGATGATGGCGAATGATTCATTTCCGCCGATCGCGCTTATTAATATTCTTCGCGTAGATCGTGGCGCGTTTCGTAAGTTCTAATCCAAAGCAAATTAATGCTTCGTTTGATCGCACGCCGCATAATTACAATCGCATTCGTCGCAAGAAAACCGTTTGTTCTTAAGCGAACAATATTCAAATTTCTCCTGTTGTCGTTTGCGTGATGTCACAACGGTTATAAGAAGCGATGGTTTCTTTTATTTTTAGCCCGTTCGTTTGGCACGTGAATCGAACGGTTTCTTTTTTTTGTTTTCTCTCCTGTCTTTCTCTCTTCTCTACATTGGTACGGAAATAAAGAGGAAGAAGTGCCAGTGGATGCCACTGACACATGTCACCTTTCCTCCCCTTGCTGCCGCCTTCTTCTTCATCTTCTGCCGTCCGCTTCTGCTTTAAATTTCTTTACAAGCCATCGAGTCCCCCGACAATCGGTGCGTCACAATATTTATGTTGGCTTCCTTCTTGCATCAACCCTTCGCCTTCATTTCTGAAGACGGCAGAAGCAGAGAAGAAGAAAAGAGCAATGTTAATCATTAGAATCGTCAATGGCAAGAGTAGTCACTCCACTTCTTTGGCAATTTGCACGTTTTTCGCCGTTTACGTTGACAAAGGTCGCTCAATTCAATTAGTGGAGAAACTAATCCTTCTCCATCAAGTTCCTTTTATGTTCTCTTATTGATGACGATCCCTTCGCCGTCATCCTTCACGACGGTTCGATGGCACTTTAGCAACAGATTTTCGGGTTCCATTAAAAATAGAGCCTTTTCTTCCGGCTACCTTTATCTCCCTTCTTCCCTGACGTCGTCGAAAGTTCGCACATCAATCCATCATAAGGCACCAGAAGAAGAGAAGAACTGGAAGAACGAGGCATTAGTAAAATGGAGCGACTGTTAAAAATGCATTTTTCCCCCGTCGTTTGTTTGCCTTTTTTCTTTGCGGTATCGTCAATCACCTTTTGCCATTCAAATGTTCACGGGACCGTTTGTAAATCGCCAGATTCGTAAACAAATCGATGCGGCTTTTAATGCCACAAGAAGAACGTTCGTCGCCTTTCATCCCCTATTTCTTGCCACTTTTTGCTGCGACTTTTTCTTGAGGAATGTTTGACTGATACCTTCGAGAAAAGATAAACCAGACCTGGTTAAGGATCGAAACCATCGGTACAGGAAGTGGTATCAACCTCATCAATTTTTTTTCGTTCTAATTTTCCGTTTTGGGCGATTGCTTTAAATAGAATTGTCGCTCCTTTAAAATAAATCATCCAGAAGATGAAAGAGCGAGGGAGGGAGCGTGCGAAACAAAGAGCGACAGGGAAAGAATGGGAGCGAATGGATGATGATGATGACGATGACGAAGAACAGTGGGTTATAAATAAAATTCAGTTCGTACTGAGGAAAAAAATTGTTCTACCATTATTATTAGGCGATAGAACGGTTGGGCGATAGAAGAAGACGAAGAAAGAGGCGCGACGCCGATGTTTAGATATTACTCAAGTTTATGTACTGTAAATTAGGTCGAAGAAATTGGCCGGAGATGATGACGACGATGAGGTGTGTTGCGAGCTGTTTTCGCCGGATTATGAAAGCGACAACGCATTTACGGCTCAATCAGTTTATTTTTGCTCAATTTATTTCGTACCGCATCTGTTCAATATTAAATTAAAGTCATATTCATCGAAATCGTGCAATTAACATTTGTAAAGAGGCCGCAAAGAAAATGGGGCAGCGTTAACGCATCAAAGGCACGAGAGACTTTGTTCCGAGCGCGAATAACGATTAATCTCGTAAAATGTAGGGCAATCGTCCGAATCGATGCCGTTCCTGCCAGCGAAATCAAATCGGGCCCGATGAAAAATCCCGGATTAACAAATTTTCCCGCACCTTTCGCTTTAAAAACAGTTCGCCTCGTCGCTATTGCTTTTTCCGCGTCTTCGCCGCTTGGCTCATTACCACTCTTCGTCCTCTTTTTTTTTGTGCTCAATTTTGGCGCTTGCGTGCGTCCGCCGGTGGACGTCGGCGCCGTCGTTCTTCTTCCACGTCGTCGTCGGCGCGTTTACGTGCGGGTCGTCGACAGTGTCGGTCGCTACCGGGACCGAGAATCCATCCGGTGATGGGACCGAGACGTTTCGCGCGGGCGAACAAAAGTTCGTTTCCCGGACTGTTGTCGAACGGAAAGTGAACGGGGAGAGAACGAAAAGAATTAATTCGCCGTTACGTAGGCGAAAAGTTTTGTGTTGTTCAATCGCGATCGGTTTCATCGGGTTGAGCGAATGTTTAGGATAGAATTTCACGTGGTTAGCGATAGTTTGCGTTTATTGCGAACCGCTCTTCGACAAATTCGCAACCTCTACGTGTCCATTCGACGTTTGTCGATTCTCGCGCGCGAATCGCCTCGCTCTAAATTTAACGTTTCTAAGCGAACGCTTTTAGAAAAAAAAACGAAAAAGAATTAAATGGAAATAATAAAAGCGACGGTGAAATGAACGGAAAATCTCCTCTTCTTCTATCCCCTCGCGTTTCTCGTTTCCTTTTTTGCACCATTTCCAAAGTGCTAAATTTAAACTCGACTAATTAAAAAGCCGCCGACTAGAAAAGTTGCACGTTCGCTCCTCGTCAACGGTTGCAGCTTTTTCTAGCAAAGGCGAAGGAGCGCGACGATTTTCGTTCTAATATCGCGATCGAATTATAAACCCACTTTCGATCACTTTAAGCTCGATCGTTTCCTGTTTTCGCCCACGTGCCACGTTTGCAATCTGTTTCTCTTCTCGCCGTTCGTTTTCGTCGCTCGCCTCGAATCAAAGTCGATCGAGTGAAAGGAACGTTTTTTCTTGCGCCAGCACTTTAACCGTCCCTTTAATTAGATCAAACGCGGCAAGAACTAAATGTTATGACAGCTCCTTCCCTTCAACGCACAAGGATCGCTTTCCTCTAGATTACCGTCGTAAATTAAAAACGCAATTAAAGTGCTAATTAATTAATTGATTATGGAGGAAGCGATTGAACTCGACGTTTTTTTTTTTAATTCGAATGTTAATGGTTTATTCGCCGCGAAAGTTTATTGTTGCGCGTTATTCTTAATTTCGCAATTACGATGACAGTTCGTTATTGCGATCGTTATATTAATCGTTGATCAGTGCGTGCTAAATTATTATTTTTTTGCCAAATTGATGTTGTTGCGAGTGGTGCGTGCGAAAACAAAATGTTCCCGGGATGCATGAGGGCCCCTAGATCCACGCAAGGATCCACCGACGATATCAGCAAACAGACGAAGTCCATTGTGCAGGTGCGTATTTCGCAAAGCGAAAAGGAAAGCGCTTAAATTGGCGAATTGGTTTCCTCGCAGAAAACGTAACCGATAATCGTTTCATTCCTTTTTACTTCTTATCATTCCTCTTCGCTCGGTTTCCCTTTCGTTTATTTCCATTAGGTAGCGTTTAGTGCGAGGGTCGTTGCGTTTCAGTTTATTTTAAATACTATAGCGTTTCAACCCCTTTTTTCTCTCGCTGGCGTTTCCTCTTTTGCTCCGTGTGTGTGTTTTTTTTTCCTAATTGGAACGTCGTCGTGCCCCCACGTCAAATGTCCAAACAAACAGGCACGGAGGAGGCATTTCCATTTTTCAGTGAAAAGCGATCTCTCTCTCTCTCTCTCTCTGCTTTTTCCCTTTGTTTCACTTCCTCCCGGGAGCCAAAGAGCTGATGGGTTGGTAGAATTACCATTAGGTCAGGGAAATAAATGTAATATAAGCGGAAATCGAGCTCCCTCCACTTCTTTGCACTCTTTTTTTATTCCATCAGCAAAGGGGAGAGACCGTGCTTCTTCTCCTCTTGGCGTTTTTCCTACGGGGAATTCAATTTTTATTCAGTTTTCTTTTAATAATTATTTTTCCGAAGCGTGCTCTCTCTCTCTCTCTCTTTAATAAGATTCAAATGAAATGCACGAAAACGCATCCCATTCTTTCGAATTGAAATAACAATAATTGTTTTCCATTTGCGGACGATTAACATAAAGAAACAATGCGGAGAGTCGACGGTTCACTCTTTCATTTTCGGTCTTCGTTGAATTTCATTCTTTAACCACGTCGCTTCGTTAATTAACAGCGATCCTTCAATTTATGAAAATAATAATTCGTTCGGCTTAATCAACAAGTTCAAGTTCGAGTCAACGTTTTTTCCCTTGGCTGGGTTTTCTTAATAAATTCGTCATAGACGATCGTTTGGAGAAAGTTTGCGAATCACGCGTTAGCCAAGAAGTAACCATCGATTTGGCTGTCATATTCGTACGGAAATGATCGGCGATTGCACTCCGTTTCCGGTACGTTCGCTGGGCCAAATCAAAGTCGTTAATTATCCACTTCGAAGATTCTCCGATGTTAAAGACCGAATCAAACCAAAAGGTTTTCCAGCGGCTCCGGAGCTTTTAATCAACTTATCAAAGAAATAACGCCAACGAATTGTTTGTTTGTTATTGTTGTGAAAATTTGACTTAATTAAATTTTTCGCCTTTCATCTTCGGAAGCATTTTGCGCGTTTTTCTCGTGCGAAAAATTGTCGACCTACGAGCCACAAAGAAAAGAGCATCAGCTGACGTAATTCGCACATTTCTTTTCGTCGCGCATAAAACGAATGGAGTCGCATTATTTGCGTGCCATTTCATCTGGCGAATGAATTCCTTCCGTTCGATAACAAACGACTGTGACAGCGAGAAAAACAATTTCCTCGTCTAATTTATTTTGCCAAATGCGAAACACGTTTGCAATCGCAACTAATTTCGTTTACCGTGAATATTCTCTCGTATCTCCTCTTAATTTTTTTCGTGTGCGGATGGGGTTATTTTTAAACTTGTACCGCTGAAGTTTAACGCCCTCATCCCCCCATCGACGACAACGAGACGAGAAGGAAATAAATTCTGTAAGCAACTTCAACTTCAACCACCCAGTGGCCCCGCTTTTCGTATATTTCGAGATAAGTACACCTCAACCGCCCCCTTTGCGCGAAATGTTATCGAAATAAAATGCAAAAATAGGTTCCAAAGGGCCGATGATAAGGTTGGAAAGAACGTTTTTTTTCCTTCTTATCGGATGAATTGATTTCCAATAAGTTTCAGTCGATAGCGATCGTCGAAGATGATGATAGCCATTCGATGTTAAAGTAGGCGAAGAAATTGATGGTTTGCGAAAAAGTTTCGGCAATTTTATAACGATTCGAAAGTCACAAACACCTGGACCCACTTTATTATCCACCGAAAATCGTCGTTGTTTTTCGTCGTAAGGCTCGCGCTCCAACTTGCGAAAACCGTGCAATATGCGAATCTATTATTGTTCAAAGTTGAACGTTTCCAATCTTAAAATAGCAACTTCGCGCAGAAATCGTTAGAAAATTGCAGAACAACAACAACGCGGATCGTAAACGTACTCCTTAACAATTACCGTGGTGCTCTTACGTTGATTAAAATGTTAACGAACGAACGGCGTGCAAATAGGTTGCTAAAAGTGCCATTATTTCATAGTTGATGGATGGACGGTAACGCAAATAAGACGCAAAACAAAAACAGAAAGAAGAGAAACATAAACAGACTCGCAGTAACTCCCACCGGATTATATTTTAGTCCATTCGTTCGCACTTTTCTTCTTAACTTAACTAATTAAACAGCTCGTGCGAAAAGAAAAGCGATCGATTTGACGATTTAAGCGTGAGTGGAGTAACCTGATACGAATTTCCCGAGAAATAACTGCTCTCCCGGTATCAGTAGCGGTGTCCTCCTTTTTCATCGGGAAAAGGAAAATATTGTCCTGTGCAAGGAGCAGGATACACAACGCAGCCACTTTAAATTGTCTTCTCGATGACGGTGCTCGAGTTGAAGTAGGCAGTCGAGCATCCGGCGTAAAACGAAGCTTCTTTGCGCCTTTTCCCTCCGAGTTTTCCTTCTTCCTTTCTTTGGCTCCCGTAACACTTTAATAGAACTTCCCGCTATTTTAAAACGAATTTTTCTTTACTTTTGCTTAAACGGAAACAAGCTTTTGTTTAATTCTTTTCCATTATCTCGCGGCGCTCTTCGTTTCAAGTGGCCCTCATCATCATCAACAACAATAACGACATTGTTCTTCAGTATTAAATTACATTTTCTCCTCCGCCAACGCCATTGTCCGCTTGTTCGTCTAACGAACAAGATGTAACGATGGAAGACGGGCTCTTTTGATGGATTCGGACGTGGTCGTCGCTCTTGCCCCTCGTCGCAGATTGATTTCCCGTCGTTAGCGTAAGAGGAAGACGTAGGAAAACCCGGATAATAATCGTAATCGAATCGGGTAGGTGAACGGTAGGAAGTCTGCCATTTCAGCAAATCGGCGAAACGTATCGATAACCCATTCGATTCGAGTGCGTTAAAATGGGAAAACGAACGGGAATTATAATTGATTATTTACGGGGGGACGGTTTCGTAGAGAGTTTGACGATTTATTAATAGTGAACGACGCACACGGGCAACAATGTCGTGCAAAATAAACGGGCGAAATGGACCCGATGAGGGTCATTGTTGGTCGTTAATTTCGCCACGAATAATGCCCGGTGCGAATCCCGTCCGGATTAATGATCAATTTCAATTTGAAACGGATTTCCCCCGCCTTTTAACGTGGAAATTTGCCTGTTTTTTTGCATCCAAAAAGTCTTTAAAATCGCAGAAGAATGGGATTAGGATAAAAGGGACCGGACGAAGAGGATTTCGTTTGTTCTTTAATATCGTATAGCAAAATTGCTCTTTCGCCTGGTAGTAATAATGTTATCGAAGAGGGAAATCTTTGGAGAGCGGTGTCAGTTATGATATAAATCCGATTTCGCGTTGTAGCCGTGCGGAAAGTGGCGAATAACGAGATTCCCATCTATGCAGCGCATTCGGCGCATGGATTGCGAAAATGCAAAGAAAACGCGAAGACGGACGGACGGACGGACGGGATGATAATACATCATCTTCGATGCCGCTTGATAAACAGCGGAACAAAGAAGCGTCGTTACCGAACGAAACTGGCCTTTTATTCGATATTTTCCTCCCGGAGAAGTCCGTGCCAATTTTCTTCGGTTGCTACGACTCCCTCGACCGTCCGCTCTTCCTCGTTAAATTCTCGCTCCCGAAAGAAAGAGGCGGGCGCTGTTGCGGTAAATAATTCGTGACACGTACTATTCCGTTCTCTTGTTGCCAACCCGTCGTCCCGTTCCTCCGATGCCCTTTGAGACGGAATTAGGGAGTTACATGCGGGATAGAAATAAAAATTGAGTTCTTTGCCCTTCTTATTCCTGCTCTCTTTTTTTTACTGCCATCCCATCGTCTTTCTCCATCGATCCCGTTTCCTTTTACCTCTTTTCGCTCTTTTCCTTCGCCCGCGTAATCATCCGCTTTTCCTACGAGAGGATGTTACACTTTATTCAATAAGAGGACCGACGGAATTGCGTGCAGGGACGACAACTTTATTCCCTCGCGTTCGACGCTCTTTTTGCCATTTTTTTTTTGCTAGCTTTTCATCTTTGCGCATTTTTTTGCCTCTTTTCGAACGAAAGTACGCGAATTGATAAAACTAACACGGCCATAATCCCGGATTACTTATTACTATTACATGGGTTCCCTCTTGTAACGATCGATAACGCGTAACTTGTTCCGCTTTATAATAACGTGCCGTCGTCCGAAGAGCGAGAGAGAAAAGACGCACCGGAAGAGGGAATGATAAAATTGATACGACCGGATATGATGCAAAAAAAAGAAAAGGGATTTGGATGAAACCGAATAAGCGAAACAAAGGGATAATGATTGGTGGCATGTATAATAGCACGTGTGTGTGGTGACGATGATGATGATGAAAGCAATTTTCCGCTTTATTTGAGCGTACGCGGTGCGGAAAATTCGCTATGTAAAGCTGCAAAAAAGAAAACGGCATAGGAGGGGAAAAAACGCGATAAAATTTAATGCAAATAATCAAAGTTAACCTGCTCTCCATTCGCTTGTTGTGTCTGCTTTCGCTGGCGCTTTTCGAGCGGAAAACGACCACTTTGAATTTATTACTATCTATTATTGGCGCAATTTCCAGTATCGTTATTGCATTTAGATGAACGTTGAGCGATAACGGATAAAATGGAGCACGAGAAGAAGATTTTTTGCCGTTCGAGTTGTAAACGAAATCCGAAAGTTTTCGCATCCGCAATCGAGATTTATGTCGATCGAATTGATTACCGACGTCGCTTTAAAGGTTTCCTAGAGCCGAGACAGGGAAATGTCGCGAGCTTAAGTCGAGGACCATGGCAAGGGATCTTGAAGACAGACATTCTCTTGTTGATTGTTGTCCTCTAAGTTACAATAGTATCACATCAAAAGCGCGTTGTAGACGGCATAGCGCGATATATGAGAAACGAATTCGTAACATTTTATCTACTAAAAATATGTTTGTTTCAATGTAGAATCGTAATTTCGCGCATAATGAAGAAATTAAGTGCAATTGTGAACGTAAAAAGCGAGAATATTTGCATCTGAATGTAAAAGTTGGCTAAGAACGCGAGCGTTATAACGAGATTTCACTGTAATTGTTAATAATTTGCGATCGTTTTGTTGCAGATTTATACAGATTGGGCGAACCATTACCTGGAGAAAGCGAAAAGCAAGAAGCGCGTCAACTCGCTGGCGGCGGACTGCAGTGACGGCGTGCTGCTGGCAGAAGTCATCGAGTCAGTTAGTGAGTAGAAACGAAACTAAGATTGAACTCTTTTCGGTTCGCACGCGGTCATTTATTTCTTCGGCCCAAAAGGGAAATCATTCTGACGGTTCGCGATCCGCAAAATCCCAACCAAAATTAATGGTTCTCTGCGGCTCCGTCTTCCGCCACTTTTCGTAGGGTTCGAAATGATGGAAGACGACGATTTTTCGGTCCTTTCGGTCGGTCCCTTTATCGGGGCCGACGTGCGGAAGACAAATGTTTCTCGGTTTCGACCGTCCCGCAAGGGTCTCACTTTAAATCCGGTTTGGTTACGGCATCATCAATAAGTGGCTCTCGAAGAATGCCAAAGAGAAATTTCGCTTCGGTGATAGTGTAAAGTGGGTTGCAACGTTCGGTGCAAAATTTTTTCGAAATGTGCAACATTTTTATTTTTTTTTAATTTATTTCTGTCCAACTTTCGTTCCCCATTTTTTCTTTTCGTTTTTTAATTAAACTATCGTCGCTGTTCCGTGTTAACACTTATGAACAAGAGCCGTTTGTTTAATTAAACCCTGTTCCGTTCAACTTTTGTTCGTCCCGTTGCGATTCGCGCCAACAATTCAATTAGGATTCGCAATAATTACGTCGATGCGAAAACATACGTTTTACTCGTTAAAGCAATTAATTTTTTTTTGCGGTTCACAAGTTTCGGACCAGTTTGCAAACTTCACTATTAGCGAATAGATGCATTTATTACTATCATCGTCACTACTATTGACCCATTTATTTAAGCGCGAGGAAACGCTTGAAAGCTGGTTCAGATTACGTTCGTGCCATTAAAAGTTGGAGGAAGAACGAAAGAAAAACGGGACGTTCGCACGGGTCGACGGCTTATATTCGAGTGGACGCTTTATAACCGTTTAGAAACTGTTCGAAAGTTAGCGCTTAGTTTAATTTTAATAATGCGATGGATCGAAGAGAAAAGACAATAGAATTAAAATCGTTAAGGAGAATAAATAACGGGCAGCAATAAAGCGCAATTTCGGCCTCGCCCTAGCGCATTTATTTGCGATTATTTCGATTTAATTTGAAGAATAGAGACAATAAAATTGCGCAATTGCAAAACATCCAGAATCGCGTGCGGTCCTCAAACTTTGGCCGCTTATCCAATCGCAAAAACTAACGCCAATCCCGTTTTGTTTGCCATCAAATCTTTCCGCGAAGAAACGGTTCGTGGGCTTCGTCCGGGGACGTTCCTTCGTCTCCTCCGCACACGGCCAATTAACATTTATCTAAGACACCACGCACGTTTTGTAACGGCTCATAGAGGAACGTATTTCGAAATTATGATAATAGGAGAACGACACGGAGCGAGACTGATTATTCGTTATTGTAATCGAAACTGTTCAGTCTTCCGTCATTATCTAATTGGAGGATTGTATGTATTATGGTAATGCGATAACCATTGTCTCGTCCCTTAACATTTAAATATTATGAATCACGTGGACGTGCACGTTCACTTTAATTTTAGTCAAATGAAAGAGAAAACACGAACTCATTGTCTCTTATAACGATTCACAATTTCTTTCTCGTATCTTCCAGCCTGCCAGAAGATTCCGGACATCATAAGGAAGCCGAAGACGCCCGTACAAATGGTAAGTCACCAATCAAACCTTTTACTGCCCGCTCTTTTGGCATAACACTTTCTTCATGCTTCGATTTATCTCTTCGTGTTGAGATCGATTGGATACGAGCCAGATGGATAATCTTCGGCCCGTTAATAACAGTCAATCGCTGCTCTAATTCGCGCCTCATCTTCTTAGCAATACCAAAAAAATTACAAGTTTTCCTTCTGTTGTTGGTGATTTGTTCAATGGACTTCCTTAAAAGGAACCGAATTGATATTTTATAAGGTCGTCGAGGCATCTGGGTCAAGGTTGTCCGCTTTGAGAAAAAATACCGGGCACCGGAAAAGAATGAAATGGAGAAAAATAACAGACAGAATGCGGGCCGTAATTTAAATTACTCATCCGCTTCACTATTTGGTACGACACGATCGATCCGGAGTCGGAAGAAATTCCAAGTTTCTCTCTCGTTTCTGAACGTTTTTATTCTATCGTTGTTATTGCACCATCATCGTCGTCTTAGTCAGACGTTATCCAATCTAATCTGATCCGATTCTGCTATTCATTTGGATTATAATTTCGAGTTTACCTGCTTCAATGAAAGGAAAGACCGTGAGCGCAGAGAGATTAGGAAAGAAATGAAAAGAAACAAACCGACGATCGATGATTTGACGGTCACTTTTTGAGTTTATTTCGTCTTTCTACCATTTCCATTCAAGGAAGATAATTTAAAGTTAATGAAGAACAAGTGACGAGAAATAGGAAATTGCGAAAGAAGACACCAGCTGCAGAAGATATAAGCTGAAGAAAAAGTGATCAGCTGAAGAGGAAAGACAACTAAAGGAAAAGACAAAAGCTGAAGAAGAAAAGAAACGATGGTGAGCTGAAGAAGATAAAAGTTAAAGAGGAATGGAAAGCTATCGGAAAAGATGCAAGCGGAAAGAATGAATTAGTTGAAGAGGAAATCGCAAACTGAAGGAAAGAGCAAAAGCTGAAGAAGAAAAGACAAGTTTAAGTGGAGCAGAAACAATGGTTGACTGAATTTGAAGAGGATTGGAGAAAGTTATCAGCCGAAGAAAACGTGGTTAGTCTAGAGAGTCTTGTCTCTCTGGAGGACAGAAGCTGAAGAACGAAAGAAAAGTTGAAGGAAAAACGATCAACTGAAAAAGGTACGAGTTAAAGAGGAAAAGGCAAGCTAAAAAAAGGGAAGACTTGAAGAAGAACATCGCATTGTATGCAAAGGAGCAACAAAGTTGTCGTTTTATTCGATATTGTGTAATATTTAAAGCTCATGGAAAAAGTGGTGGGATAGTACGGGCTCGGAATCATCGTCATTATCATCGTCATCTCGGGCCGATCGTCCGTTCCGTTTTGGTTCGTTGTCCCCACTTCGATGGCAAGAAGTCAAAGATTATAACATGGACAACCGTCCGATTCTCATTCTTTCCTCTTCTTCTTCATCTCTTCATTCTCGTACACCGTTCATTTATTCCGTATGGACGTTGCGTTAATCTTCGCCTTCCTCTCGCATATATCAGTCGCTCGCAGTCCGATAAGGAGCTCAGTCGCGGTCCGTGAGCACCGCGACAGCGTCATATTGAGTGGTTTCAAAGGCACGGACGCGTGAACGTGAGCTCTTCGTTAATTCAGTTTGTGCCGTAACACTTATTAGATTTTTAATTGTTATCGGTTAATATGGTCACGTGTACCGCTACTTTTTCGCCACGATTCGTGCGCTCTTTCGCGTTAATTTGATCGCGATTCGTTAATTGGGTGACAGACGGGCGTCGTCGTCGTCGCTGTTATCGACATCAGAACTTGCGGTTATTTAAGTCGGTGGTTAAAGTGAAATCAACACGCTAAAGATCGGATTTGATCCAATCGATTCAATAGGTAAGTTCGATCGGTTTTAATTTGCCCGTGAGGAGGAAATTTATTGTTATCGGCATTCGCATATTGATATCATTATCGAGAATCTAATCAACAGGTGCTCGATAATGGCTGACAGATTTTAATTAATCCTCTCATAACGTTCGGCCCTTTTTATTCTCGTTTCCTTTCGTCTTCTTCGGCCTTTCTTCGTATCGCACGGTGACTTTAGGTTTTCGATTCAATCGCGATGACGAGAAAAAAGGGTTCGCATTCGCCCAACGTATTGTTATCGTTGGTGTTATTTCCATTATAACAATCGCTCTTTTTCATCATCATCATCATCTTCGCCAGTCTTCTGATTGTCGTTCCGTGTTATTGTTCCCGCGACATTGATAGAGCGCAATTGCCGAATCTCTTCCCTTTGCCACGGTCAATTCGCATCGACGATTGCGATTCATTTAAATAAATCAAGAAATAAAACGGGTCGACGACGACGAGGGATTTTAGTCCGATCTTTTATTTATTTATTTATTCAAATAAGTAACGGGCTCTTGCTTTAATTGATGTTCTGCTTTTTTGCGCACTCTGCAACAACAACAACAACAACTTGTTGCAAATTAAACAGATGCGAAGATGGTTTCGTTTTTGAATCGTGTCGGCGTCCGAGCGCTATTCAATTGCAACTCCAATTAGATTCGGGCGGATGGATAATTAATCTAGACAATGGGAGAAAGTTTGATTTGCCAATTGCGCGCGAACAAAAAGATCGAACAGCGGCGACAAAAAGAAGTACCGTAACGCAATAATTTCGCGAAACCGTCGGTCGAAAGGACGGCGAAACTGATGCCGAGATAAAAAATAACGGAGGCCGCCGCGAACTGGAAAAATTGAATTAGAAGGAAAAAAATTAGGTTCCGCAATTAATTTGAAACCGTAATCGTTTCGCCTTCGATCTCTCTCTCTCTCTCTCTGATTTTCGCTTGTCTGATTGCCACCACAAAAAAACCGCAAGAACAACAACAATTATAAGAAGAAAAAAGCGAACCGTTTAGCGAATATCGTTTGGAATCGCTAAAAAAAGAGGATGAAACGGCTTCTAAGAACTTCGCGAAAAAGAGTGATCGCAATCAGTTCAAGGTTAATCGTTACGTTATGACGTAATTTTAATCGTTTCGCCACATTTTCGTCTGCCATTCGTGCGGACCGTTATTATTGCGAACCGCTTTTCGCAATCTCGCTTGGAAATGATTTCTTTCAAATCAAAGAAAAACACCGTTTACGCGAAACAGAAAATGCGGTTAAACCAAAAACGTTCCACCTGGCGAACATCTACAGAAATGATAAGAGCGAAGGAGGAAGCCGTTTGGAGGGCAAAGGGAAAGAGGGCGACCGGCCAAAGTTGTTAAAGGTGCCTCATCGACGGCAATAAATTCGTTTAAACGTCCGCCCTTTCGCACGTAACGCCAAGTGATGCCGCTTTAATCCAACGTTTATTACCGGTTCTTTGTAGGAAGACGGAAGATCGCTAAAAGTTTCTTTTTTCGGTCTGTCTTGCCTCGAAACTGCGATGGAATCGATTTGCGTGACTGCTTAACGACCAAATTGGGAGAAAGAAGATGATTTTTTTTTTAAGACGAGGATAAGAGCAACGAAAATCTGTAGGTTGCTAACTTCATCGCGATTGCTCGTGCTTCTTTGTATTATCAAACGCATTCCTCGTCGTTTAATGACCAATTTCGAAGCGCACAAAAAGATAGCGGTCACTAAATAAGAATTATGAATCTTTGTCTTAAACGCTTAGAAAATATTGGAGGTGACGAACGCGTCACTCTCTAATGGTTGCTTTTGGGAACACATTGTCGAAGAGTCGGTATTTTAAGCCGCTGTCGAACGGACTTTTTTTAAAGCCTTTTATCGTGTCACACGACACGATTTCGTAATCCAGATTAGTAACGTCGGCAACAAGCGGTCGATTCGGTTAATGAAAAATGATGGACCGTTAAAATCTCTTGTCGGTGGTTTGTAGAGGTGCCCACACGAGAAAATGGTGCGGAGAAACAAAGAAATGGATTTCGTAATCGGGAATTAGTCACTTACTCAAGTAGAAAAGGAATGACGTTATTAATTACCCGATTAGGACTATTGAGGCAAACTCATTTTCCTCCGTTGGTTCACCAAGAATTCCTCTGGAAATGACTTCAGCGTCGTTCCGTCGACGGAGTGTGTTTTGATTAATTAAATCTCGTTTATTTGCAAAAGCTTCCAAGAATGCAAGCGGAACTCTGCCGTTTTTCCATTTCTCCGGGTTCTTTTTCGCCCTCATTTTCTGCCAACTCTCATTTCTCTCCTCGCTAATTGCACAACAAACAATCGTTTTTTTTTCTCCTGCAAAACGTAACGAACATTGCGAACCCATCGATATTTCTCGCACAACCGCCGTTCGTCATTATACTTATAAAGTAAGACTGTACGTGATTTAAATGCGAAATAGTTTGCAGAAAAAAATTATAATTGGCACTTTTTTTGTTGGTAATCATTCCGTTTCGCTGCAAGTTGTTATTGTTGTTTTTACGAATTATCCCGAGGAGCGCATGAAGCAGAGGAAGAAGAATAACGGGCGAACGCGTCTCGTATTACCACGTTCTCGGATTTTCATATTATTTTTCTCGCCGCTCACATTCCGTGTTGCCATTATGAAACAGTGTTAAATAGCGAAAGGGCAAAACGAGAAAAAATCGCAAGAATCCACGATACCGTCGTCGGCGTCATCGTCGTCGCCATATGGTACCAGTTGCTTCTGCGGCCTCCTTCTTCTTATCGATTTTAATCGGGATGACTGAATGAATTTAACGAGGTCTCGCTTATGGCAAAATAATTATCGCAAAACGTTGCGCGATGACGGTTTTTAAGCAATATCTGCCTTTGGATTCTTTTCGCCCAGCGAAACGAGCGCTTTGTTAACGATTACCAATTTTTGTGATAGTTACGCAACAATTATTGCTCGTCCGGTACTTAATTACTTTTTTTGCATACATTCGTTGCAGAAACTTAATAATTTTTGTTTTCGTATGTTTTACAGCCATTTATGGTAGCATTATTATTGGCGAGAGTGCATTTTCAACTTATTTGGCATTTAAAATAAATCGTTGCATTTTACGGCGTTATAATGCAATAATATCATGTTGGCAATCATAATAACAATAATAGGTGACTCATTACCTCGTTATTACCGTCGCACGATCACCTGTTTCTTCTTAAAGTCGATTTTGTCGGAGGTAATGATTATTACTCATTATCCGATCCGTACGCACGTGTCAAAATCGTTCTCAACGTGTCAATCGGGTCGGGGAAGTTGTTGCCCGAACTAGCTGAAGGATTGACGGGAGTTTTGAGCCCTAAATCTGGATGTAGTTGCGGAATTAATGCCGATTCTTTGGTTTAAAGCTGTCCAGCAAAAGATGTTCGCTCTTTGCTTGGATTCGTACGTGCCGGTGCGGAAATTTCGTCGAATAAAAATCCGAAACCTTCACGCCGGTTTCTCGCTTTATTACTTTTTTTTCTTCGTATATCACTGCCAATAAGAAATTACTTAATAATTGCACGTCGTTCCGTCCTTGTACGTTGTAATAATTGGTAATTGAATTCACTTCGTCCCTCTTCCTCCCGCTTCCGCCGTAAACTCCTACTTCGTTGCAAGTTAATTGCCCAAAATGGAAAAAAAACCGACGCAAACAGCGCTGAAGGTCGCTTTAAAAACGGAATTTTCTTAAATCCGAAAATTACTCTAATTTTAATCAATTCAATACACTTATCGTCGTCATTATGATTGTCGCCTATTTATCAGCGAACCATATCGGTCAATTTACGAGATTAGCTCGAATTAGGTCGCAAGACGTTTTCCTCTCTGCAATCGATTCATTATCACCCGGAGGAGTTAAATTACACATTAATTATCATTTAATTAACACAGTTTATCGCAAAAAAGAACAGGCTATTATTGTTATTGCATCATTTGCGAAGAGAAGCGATAGCCTGAAACCGTTTTTTATTGCAAAACTTCGCGATAGCAAGAACAATCGACAGCAGGATAAAGACGAAGAAAAGTCGAGGAAGATTGCGTTAATAATCGCACCATCCACACCCAATGCAATAAAAAGCCCGCAATAAGTAGTGTCACTATTAATTAATTAACAAACAACGTTAAACAACTGGCCACAAATAATGATCGTATGTAAAAGAGCAAGAATCAAAGCCATTCTTCTTATTGGACGCTATTAAATGGACGAGAGGCAAGCAAAAAGAGGAATAAGAACGAATCGTGGGCAGTCGCAAAAAAATAAATAATTGCACGTCTGTTTCTTAACGAAGGTGGAGGAGTCAAACAAAAATCTTGCAAATAATTGCTCGAAAAATTGCGAGGGAAGCGAAGAAAACACCAGCGCATTGGCGGAAGCAATCGACATCGAACGGCGATCTATTGTTGAAAATTGCATACGAGACTAAAATTGCAAACGGGAATCTCTTAGAAATGTGGACCACATGAGACAAGAGTTCGCGTTAAAGTGCGAATGTTTGACGGCTCGTTTGTTGTTGACTTAAAAGATTCGTTAAACATGCCTTTTGTTCAACATCTTCGAGTCGTTCGTTCGCGTTAACGTGAAGTCATCTTGTCAACGTTAAATCTTCCCCGAAGAGAGATTGACGTTTATTAGCGCGTTAACGCTGCAAATTATTGCGAAACTTCTTTAATGTCAAAATTCTCTTTCTTCTTGTCGGTCGTCCTTACAGGTTGTTGTCGTTTATTTGCGCGTATGTGGAACAGATTTCTTTTGCGGTCGTCGAATGCGTTCGTTATCTCATCGGAATGCAGGAGTGACACAATCGCGAACTAATTGAATTCCGTTTAATACCAAACGGTTCCGCTTAGATTTCGCGATGAATAATTCTCTTTTAAGCGTGAAACTGGACTAATTTTGACTCACTGCTCTCGGAAAACCGTTCGCAAAAGCGTTAAATAATAACGCATAAATAACGAATCACATTAGCCATTGTTTGGCGTCGTTTCTGCGAAATGTTAAATGCAATTTACGTATTTTTTTTTTGAACGCCATCAAACCCACGCTTTAAAGCCGTCGTATTGTTGCAAAATAAATGGCACTCGCCTTTTAACAGAAGATGATGAACACCGAGAGATTCCGTCGTAATTTCCGATTGCTAATGAGCGTATGGAAATTACGAATTGATTGAGAAACGCCGCGAGAACGTTTCGTTTTGGGCCGCGGGCGTATCGAATTCTTTCGCAAAAGCAAAAGCTCCCGCCGCAAGGGAGTGAGACTGGCAACAAGAGAAATCGCGGTTTTCCCCCGTTCGAATAATACGCGACTGTTACGATTTCTGCACGCTACTCTCATTGTTGTGCAACAACAATAGCGACAATCCAGTAAAAATTGATTGTTAATTAACGTCCGAAATGACAATATTATTATTGTTATTATTCGACGTGAGCGGCGGCGTATCGATAAACAACGACAACAAAGAGCTTCCTGCACGAAAACAATAATTACGTCGAGCTCGAATGACGCCGACGACGATGATGATGGAACGTTGTCGCGTGCCGGTGGCTTATAAAAACCGCTCGCAGCGACGGACCCTTCAATTAATTCTACTCTTTCATTATTATTATCATCCGACTACGAGGGGATCTCGAGAAACGATGTACGATGCGATCGAAAAGCTCGTGGCTGTTGGCAGGCTTGAGTCCATTCCTTTGTAATCTCATTGGTTGCGGATGGATGGCAATGTTCGGATTTAATTTTCCATATTAATCGCACGCTAGCGATCGATCGTGCATCTTATTATTATTATTGGGAAATGATGAGCGATGTTGCCAACTTAATTTGATCGACGGTGAAATTGCTTTCGTTTGGCTCGCCCGGTACATGACACAACCACGAGCGTACCTTCGAACGGGACGAAGACGAAACTACGAAACGATTGTCGTTTCGCTTTATTAACACGATAATCGCACATAAAACCCACGTGTCTTGCCTTTTTCTTTCTTGATTGTGACAGCGAATGGAAATTGAAATAGAGTCAGAGAGAGAGAGAGAGAGAGAGGATCTTGAGATATTGCAACGACGTGCACGAGATATTAAGACAGGTAGCAATATAATAATGGTTGTTAGTTTGCGTGTTCGACGATCCTTATCGACGATCATAATGCCTCCTTCTACCACGGGGCTCTGTCAACCGTTTCTGATATTCGAAACCGTCACAAAATTTAAAGACTAAATGAATTTTATTAATGAAGCGATCCGTTAGGAAACACTGTTGTCTCAAAAAACAAATGCAAACGAAGGAAAACTTCAAAGAACTCGAGACGTCCGGACTCTCACAACGTGACTACGAACTTTTCCGAACGATGGCCCATTTCCTCGGCGAATGTAATAAGTGCGTTTACACGCACGTAAACGTCTCTGAGAGTATTTGCTCGCCGCTGTAAACTCTCACGTGGACACACTATTCGTAGAGACCAGCTCGAGAATGCGTCGTTTCTGCGAGTTTTCGCGCGAGTCACATTTAAAATGCTTCTGAGAGTCCGTTGCTGAGAGTTGCCAACGCTGGTTGAAAGTTGATTAAAGTGTCCCGTGCTCGCCCATTCCGAGAGTAGCTCGCAAACGAACACAACTGAGCGGAACTCGCAGCACTTTCACGTGTAAAAATGCGGAATTCTGCGCCGGATGATCGCTGGAGTAGTTCAATGAACGAAAACTCGCAGGAAATCTACTCTCGCCCGAGTAACTCGCAAGTAAACTCTCTCGTGTAAACTTCCTGGCATTAAACTTGCTTTCGATGATTAATTACGCGTACACGCTTTTCACTTGATTGCAGTTTGGAAGTGATCGACGCATATCATCGACTTTTCCTCGAAATGCGTCTTGCGAGCAACTCGAAACGCTTCTCGCAACTGAACTGGCGTTTTTTTTTTTTTTAGACAGCCTAATATATTAACAGGGATGCCGGTAATCGAT
Organism: Hololepta plana; assembly: GCA_963695495.1. NCBI lineage: Eukaryota > Metazoa > Arthropoda > Insecta > Coleoptera > Histeridae > Hololepta > Hololepta plana. The sequence goes on along the minus strand of OY968839.1, from coordinate 408,559 downwards.
TTTTAATGCGGAAGACGTTCCATTTAAATTAAAGCGTTCGAACTTTCCGATTTTGTTGTTTTATTAAACAACCACTTTGCGTCTTAGTTAATTTATAGGAGACACCGATTAGAATCCGTTCTTAATTTCCCATTGTCTCCAGAGCGGATCGTAAAGACGGAGGTTGCTCGTAGTTTTCTTTTTATTGCTTTTTTTTTACGAAAGTTTAGAGAAACGAAAGCCGTTTAAAGTGCCGTCCTACCATTATACGAATGCCGTACGTAAGAATTAAAGGTTCGTTGCGGGGAAAAGGGCCACGCGGCTGAAGAATTGTTGTGCTTCGTAGGTATAATAAATTCGTTGACCTTATTTGGTAGGGTTGAAACGAGGAATTATTATTATTCTTATGGCTCCTTTATGATAATGCATATGTGTGCTCGCCCCGACTTGATTTTAAATAATGGGCGACCAGTTTCTTCTTTTTGGTAAGTTTCTCTGGTCGTCCTGTATGTTCGCTCGTAATAAATAGTTATGGCCTTAATCGGGTACAACTCCTAGGAAAGGGCAGCACGACGAAGCGACTCTCTTCGCTGGTCTCGTGTTAAAGGTCGACCACTTCGTCATTAACTTCCCGGAAATTAATTGGTGTCAAGCGAAGTAGTCGCGAGAATAGGAGGTAGAAGAGACCAACCTTCTCCTCATCTTTATTCCAGCTGCGAGTAGCTCATTTTATTATTGTCCGCATCCATAAAACCCAATCGACATCAACATCCAATTTTCTTCGGCACAATCAACAATCATCGTTATTGCTCGCAAAAAAGGTTTTACCACTTGATTGCCATCGAAGTGGTGCGACATTCTTCTGGATTAACCCGTCGCTCAACTAATAGAGAGGAACGCAGCCGGTTGCATTTTTAATTAGATCGAATTGAATTGTTGCCCCGTTTCGAAGACAGCCACTCTTTCCCTCGTGCGTCTCGCAGTTAATTAACGCAATCGCAACTTTCCTTGTTTTTTGCTTGAGCCTTCAATTTGACGCGAAAATTATTGCTTAAAACCAGAGTTTCATCCACTGGGATCTACGTGGCGTGTAAATTAATCAATTAAATCAGTGTGAGCGTGAATTTGTAATTGTCATTTGCTTGTTCGTAGCGATTTTTTTCGCTGAAGACATTTTGTTAGTGCGTTCTAGAAACGAGTGAAATCAATTTCGAGCAAGGTTCTGCCTTCAGACTTGGTCACAATGCAACGGAAACCTTTGCAAAACTTCAAGAAGCATACGGAGAGAGTGTTTTTTCAAGAGCGCAGGTTTTTCGGTGGTTTAAGGCATTTTCAGAAGGAAGGGAATCCATCGAAGATGACCCACGCAGCGGAGGGCCTTCAACTTCAAGAACAGATTAAAATGTTAAACGTTTGAATTTCCGGTTAATTAACAAGCATTTTCACGTGAACGCAATTAGATGAATCATCGCCGGGCCACTTATTAACGCGCTCTTTCATCATCGTCAATCAATCTCGCAACGGTTCGAATTAACTAACTCCAAGAAAGCGAAAGACTTTTTTCCCTATCATTTTTATTGTTCTCTTTCACAACAAATTTCTCATCGCCACCCGCCAATCGGGAACAACAACCACTCGACTAATTCTCGTCGTCCGTGTTCGAATCATCGTCGCGATCGACCGTTCGCGCTTTCGCCAGACGCAATCGGCCACCTTTCGCCTTCAACGTCTTGTACACGATGTACGCGATGACGCTCGTCGCGAGCGTTAACCGTAAATAATACGGCACCTGTTCGATGAACCACGGATAATTGAAGAAGCCGTGCTCCTCTTCGACGACCACCTCCTCGACCGTGGCGCCCATCTCGAGGAACTCGAAGAGATCGTAGAACATTTTGCGTAGATTGAAAAAAAATCCCAAATTAAACTAGTACAATCTTTTCGCTTTTGCAATCGTTGACAGTCTGACGTTTTCTATTTGCAAAACGTTGATTATTATTTTATTTTATTTTTTCATTTTGTAATTAATTGACTGTTTGCAGTTGGACAACATCAATTTATGCCTGAACGTGTTGCGGGCGCAGCATGTCGCCGGCGTGGAGAACATTTCCGGGCAGGATTTGCGCGACGGCCGACTGAAGGCGATACTCGCGCTCTTCTTCGCGTTGTCCCGCCACAAACAGGCGGCCAAACAGCAAAAGGTCCATCACCATCATCAGCAGCAGCTTTTGCAGCAGAACCAAGCGGAGATGACGCCGAATAGGTACGTGTTATACTAGCAATATCACCGCGTGTATTGTGTGTTGCATATTGCAAGAGCGTTGAATTCAATCGAGTCGGGGGGTTTCGTGGGCTTTTAGAACTTCTTGGACGTGTCGCGTTTGTAAATGGAAGAAGTTTGGCGTTTTTAATTGGTTCGCTCTTTGCTGGGATTAGCAGTTTTTTTGGTTTGCAATTTGGGGGAGAGGAAAAGTTTTGCCGGCCAAAAGTGCGCGATAATCATAATTTGTTATGCCCCAAGAGATGGATAAATAACGGCCCTTTCTCCGAAAACAACTACCAATTTTACTCTACCCTCATGTAATAGTACAGTTGCGGCTTTTGGGAATTCGAATTTTTGCCGGACCGACGGCTAAACCGAATCGCAAAAAAAACCTCCGTGACGTGCACATAAATCTGTTAATTTTTTTTGCTTGCCGTAACAGATCCGTTTCGGTAAAAATTCTAGCGTGCGGCAGATGCGTGATTTTCACCGTTTCGTCCCCTTTTTTGCGCTTGTTTTTTTTTTTCAAAGCCCTCAGCTTCCTGTTCCTTATTTTACCGCGAAACTTTCCTCTTTGCAAACGCACGCACTAGAAGAAAATTGAAAGAAGTTGGAAAATTCCTCGTTTATTGTTGCTTATTGTTAAGGAAACTTAATTGGATCGACCACCCCAACGCACCTTCGTACCATTCAGTTTCGCCTTTTCCCTATTTCTTATCTGGGACTTATTATTTCCCAAAAAGAAATCAACCGATTGTAGTTATTATTATTAAGAAAAATGTGCGGCCGAGAATGAATGAAGGGCGACCGAAGCGTCGTTTCTCCCTTATCTCGCTTCCCCATGCTCTGTTATGTGTCGTGATATCTTAAACGGAAAGCGTTCGTTACATGTGAGGTCCTGCCATTTACGATACCCGCACACAAAAGGTTAAGCCCTAAAAGGGGGCACCACGGCTTGTTACTGGCACTAATCGAGTGCGGGCGGGTTAATAATAACCGCAACAATAAAAGCTCTCTCGTGTTGGCGATAAGATAAAATATTAATTTCCTTCATTGTTTCCGACTTTTTTTGGGGGGGCGCAATTGTATTGAGGCGATCCCCGCGATAATGAAGTTTGTTGTTTTCGGTAATTACGAGCGATAATAGAAGGAACTTTTTTCAGTTTTTCTTTTTTCAGAACTCTTTTATTGCGATCAATTGCTGTTCGAGTGCACACGATATAACGCTAACCAACGGCCCGAAATTAGATAAACGATCTTCGTGTTTTGTGGGCAAACAAACGAGTCCACATTAATTTTATTTCGCCGACAGCCTCTCGCCGCGTTTCTTTCGCGTTTTCTTTCACGTTTAAGTCCGTCGAAGCACCGCGATTTCCATAAAAAATATTATTATGCTAATAAAATGGGGAATTTATGGCCGTAAAGCGAAGGGAAATCGGTGGAAAAGCGGAATAAATACCCCGCGATAGGGGTACTTCCTTCATTCGGAAATAATAACTCCTTTTGTTTTGTTTCGCGTTGCCCTCTCGCCTACCCTCCGAGATTCAATTTTGCCAATAAAACTGCAAACTCATTTGATTCGAATAATAACTCTTACCATCCCCGTATCCGCATAAGGCTGCAGGTATCCAGCGAGCAAAAGGAATATTTCTATTGCTAAATTTATTCGGCAATAAATCCGCCCGCATAAAAATCCGCAATTTGCAAAAAAAGAACGATTTTCGTACAGGTAGTCGTCGATAATAAAGTTCCTGAAGCGAGTAAATTCGATGGGGTCACGCCATCGTGTGCACTAAACGATTTCCTGCTAGAAAAAAGTGAATTGCGTGCTTTTGTAATGTAAGACGACCGATTAAATCCTCTTAATTAAATTTGCAAACGTTGCAATTAACCCTTCTTTTATCCTTCGTCCTCCGTGCGACCATTTTATTCAAGTTTAAGTATTAATTAACGGTAGAATTATGGGACGAATTCGCGAAGATTTAGTGCGCAAATAATGCGATTCTTGCAATCAGCGCTTCGTGCGTTCGAGATAAGGATTCGTTACGAAAACTTTGTTCGCGAACGGAAAAGGTTTCTCCGGGTGAAAGCATCCGCTTAAGTTCATTCAACGGCCCTAATATACGGCTGCAATGGACGAGTGAATAAATTTTGCGTAGAATTACAATAGAAAGTGTTCGTATTCACTCTAAATCCGTACAGAGACATCTATTGTAAGGTATCAACAGTCGTAATTCCACGTTCGTCAATCGATTCTTTTCAATTCTTTAAACGTTACCAACTCCATCATTATATTGCCACCATCAATCGTCGATGTTCGCCCAATACATACAACTTTCGGATAAGATAAATCACTGCTGAGCAAAGTGGAATTGGTCCAAAAGCGCGAAATTTATATTGTCACCTTCGCAAGCTCTTCCAATCGCTTTAGAGATTATTACGACTCACTTCCTCCGCGCCGCTCGCATTTATCATTCGAACTTGCTGCGAAACAATTCATAAATAATGTAACAAGTATCCATTTGGAACGTATAGAACAAACGACGCCCATCAGCGGGGCATTAAGAAAGTTGCGCTCATAAACTCGAAAGGACACCCTAAAACATTGAGCTTCCAAAGTTGTTTTCATTATTTATCGGTCATTATTATTAATAACTTATTCGATACACGATTACAGCGAAAGGCCAAAGAACCCCCCCATCGATAGACGAACGGAAGGAAAAAAATTGAATTATTCATTTCGTCCCTCCACCCAAACAAAACTCGATTTCGAATATGTGCCCTAATTAGAATCGATCCGGTTACGAACCGAGCGACCTTAATATGTTTGTCTGAAATAAGCCTATTTTTAGTCTGAAACCGTCGAAGTGAAAGCGTCCCGTTGTTTCGTTCATTTAACGTTTCTTTCGATAATCACTGCGTTAGCTACTAGCCGCACTTCCATTTGCCTCTGCGTAATGATTACGTATGGAAACGAGCGAAAAATATTGAAAGATTATGGAGCGAAGCGAGGAAGGGTGGCGAACGAAGTGAGGGAGAGAGCACGTGAAAAATCGCGAGGCAAAGAATAAAAATACGCAGCGAGAAATCCGATTATTTATGGGGCCCCCCCATTCAGATGCAAATGTATCTCCCATCGTCGGTTCGGCTCGTGCATTCGGATGCATTATCTCGTGGACGATGCTGGGTTGTTGTTGTTGTTGCCGTAACGTTATTATTATTATTATGGTAGTAGTATTTATTCGAGGGAAGGGGCCTTCAGAGGAAGATAGGCAAGGCAACAACAACCGACAACATCCAACCGACGGGCAAACGGCAGCAGATGCACCAGTGTCGATCTCGCGTTCATTGTTAGGGTGCGCGTGTCGATGCAACGACGCAAGTTGGTCGTTGCAAGAGAAATCGCTCTCTCGCTATTGTGCTTGTTAATAATTCACAAAAACGAAGAGGAAAAAGCGAACGAAAACTCGTTTCTGGCTCGCTGTTAACGTCAAATGGGCAACAGCAATTCCTCGACGATACGCAAATCGAGAAGTCTTCCCACCTCACCGAAACGGCACAGGTAATCCTAATTATTTGTTCCCACTGCCGAAGAGCAATTCCAATTGGAATCGAAATCGCTTGCTTACGAAATGTGGAAGAGGGAATCGAATAATAAACTGCGTGCGTCTGTGTTTATTTGTTAAGTTTTGGGCCCGCAGTGAATCCGTTTGTTTAACCATCGCCCGAATAAATATTGAATCTTCAAGTGATAACAAAACAAGCTGTCAACGCCATTATTTTTATCTGTCTGCACGTAAATTTTGTTCGATTTCTCTTCATCGGTTCCTCTTAACAATTTGCAGATCGAATGGACCGCAGGGCAACAAGGGCGGCGGCAGCAGTATACCGCTACCCGGTTCCGCGTTGCCGACGCGTCGCTGCGCGCCGGACAAAGTGCGTCCGATCGCCACGACGACGGCCGCCGCATCGGCCGGCGGCAGCAGAGCGTCGAGTCCGGCGCTGTCGATGATACCGCGCGGACCGCCAGGTGTGGCCGTCGCCAGTCCGTACCAATCGCAACAGCAATCGGTGCAACAACAACAAAAGAACCACAACGTCATCGTCGACAAGCTGAAGCTGCTCAAATCGTCCGGCGACGGTTCGCGACCGAACAACAACACTAACGCAACGACGACGACCGGTAAACGCACGAGCAGTTCGAGCGGCGTCTCGTCGGCGCGAAGCGAACGCTCCGACAGCAGCGTGAGTTTGGACCACGACACGAATCGCGCGACCAAAAGCGGCAACGCGCGCTTAAAGCAGCAACAACAACAACAATCGCGTGCGGTTAAGAACGCGCCGAACGTTAGCAAGACGGCGAACAGGACGAACAAACCGCAAGAAGCCGTCTCGCGATCGTCGAACGCCGCGGCCACGTCGCCGCAGAAAAGCGCGGCTCTAACGCGCACCAAACCGCAACAACCGGTCAACAACGCGCCCGCATCGACGACGAACGGCACCGGCATCCCGAAACCGACGGCCGCCGTCAAGGGCACGGCGAAACAGATGGCGCGCGCGTCACCGGCGGTGTCGCGCGAGAACTCGACCGTTTCGAAGGCGACGATCGCCATGATCTCGCCGATGCGATGCGACAAGGACGGCGAGAAATTGGAGAGCGGTCGCTCTTCGGCAGCGTCGATCGCCAACGGCCAGCAACGCGGTGCGTCGACGACGACGATATCGACAGACGGTGCGGAATACGCGTGCCGTCAAACGGTAACGACGCCCAATCGCAAGGAGCTCGTCGTCGTCGGGTACGCGAACGAGGTGACCGAGCGGCCGCCGATGCCGATACCGGAGGAGGAGGAGAAGTTTAACAATCGGGCGGCGATCAAGGAGAACTACGTTCCTCGTCGTCCGCACCAGCCGGGCGACGAGGATGCGCTCGGCGTCGAGCCGATGATGCCGCTCGTGCGCGGATATTGTAGCACGCTGACGTTGCCGTCGCGGTTGCAATATCCGCGGGTGCCGCAGCAACAGTTGGCCGACGGCGCCGGCGACTACTGCGAGATATCGTCGATCGCCAACGGCTACATGAGCGACGGCGAGATGCTGCGGAACACGTCGCGCGACATCTGCGACGGTTACATGTCCGAGAGCGGAGCCGTGCTCTATGCGAGACGTCTGCAAACCGTGTCGCCGCATCTAACGAACGGGTAAGAACGAGACTGACGATCAAATTAATAACTTTCGCCCTTTGCGTCCGGATTTTCTCTCTCTCTCTCTCTCATCTCCGCTTCCTTCCCCGGTGTTATTATAAAATGCCGGACGAGGAAGAGGGTCCGGATCGGGTTGTTTAAGAGATAATGGCCGTCGCTGCAACCGTTTCTTCAGGTTTAATCGCATTTTCCACCCCTCGTCTTCCGTTTTAATGCCGCCCTCCGTCGGAATTAATTGCGTACCCGTGCGAAATGCGCGACACATTTCCAGGATTAAACAACCGCCGGCGGCAGCAACGATTTCGGGAAATTTGATAAGAGTGAACATTTTTATTTTAATAAAAGCGAATCCGTTCTCCCGCGGGCGCGGATTTCGTACGCGTAACGAACGCCGAGAGAGAGAGAGAGAGAGGGCGGTTTTAATTGAAAAATCGACGGCAAAAAGATTCCCTTCTTATAGCCGTAATCCTAATTGCAAGCTCTCGCACTTGAAAGGCGTCTTCGATAACGTTTAGTTGGGACATTCAACAAGATACCCCATCGTTACGACGTTTTTTTTTCTCTTCTCTTTTTGATCACTTAACGACAGCAATTAGTCTTAATCGTCGACGCGATAACGCTAACGACCGAACTCTTAACGCCATCGCCATCTTCAATTAACACCAGAGATTCCAGTTCTCGTTTCTTGTCCCTTTCTCCCATCGCCTCGTTTTTTTTTAATCCGCTTCTTATTAAATTTGCACGACATAGTTTCGCGGTGAGTCTTCGATATTTGCCCATCAACAACAACAAAAAAAGCCGAGAAACGTGGCAGGGGGAGAAGGACGAAGAACAAGGGCGGGTTTCTTTCGTTTTTTTACATTCGGTTTCGAGTGGAAGCGTGCATTGTGCGTCGTCGTCGAATGAGTCACCGTCAACGCCGTTCTTCTAGCACCGGACTTCGACGAGGGGTCGGTCCGCATTCGAGTCGCACGTGCCCGTAACACGATACAAAGGGCGACACCTAATAATATATCGGTGCCGAACAAGAAGCAAGCGAAACTGTTCGTGGCAGCTGGGCTTTTGCGTTAATCCACCATCGACTTTCTTTGCATAAGTTGAAGGCACTTAATTTTTAGTCTTCGCCATTGGAAACGAATGTGGGTCGTAAGGCGAGGGAGGAGGAGGTTTATTTAATGCGAGAATTATAAATTTGGAAATTGCTCGCTCGTAAATTAATTTAAAACGGAAAGTGACGTAAATCGAGAGGGAAACGTGGGTGGCGGCGGGGGGTCGAACGAGTGATTTTTTGTTTGCCGTCGGAACGAAGAGGGTAGCGACCACTCGCTTTCCTATTGTGCAAGGATCAGAGCCCGACGGTAGTAGTAGTGGGTCGTTTCGCGCGACGAATCCTCCACGGTACATGCGCTCCGGCATCGATTTCGTGACACGGCCGCAACGGCGACGACGACGACAAAGGCAGACGCCAGACGGACAACGGTCGGTCCGGAAAACGTTGCAGAGTGCGTTCAGTTTCTTTCGCTCCTTCGGTTTTCAATTCAGAACGGTTAACTTCACGCAGAAGAGATGAACGATTAATTCGATAGGATAAGGATGCGGGACAGAGAACAATTCGACGATAACGCGTTGTTCCTAATCGCGTTCTCCTCGTTGCGATAAGAGCCCGGATTAAAGTTGTTGTGATGAGCGTCGAATCGTGTCCGTGCATCAAACGCATCATCGAACGTCGTCGCCACTCGCAACATCGGTCCCATTACAATCGAACAATCGGTATGTACGTACGCCCATTTCGACAGCGACGACCAAAAAAAATAAATAAATAAATCGTCGGCCCCTTGTCGTTGTTTCGCCTTTTTAGAGGACGTCCTTCGGCTCGTCCTTCGCCACCGCGCTATTAATTAATTCGATTATTATTTTTTCATCTTCTCCATAGAACGCCAAGGATATCGCCCAGCCTCACGGTGTTGACGGAACAAGCGACGCGAAGGGGGCGTGCGGACGACGCGGCACAGCCGCCGCCCCCGCCGCCCGGTCCCAGGGCGACGTCGCGGTCGTCGCGGAACGGCGGCGTGCCGCAATGGAAACGGTACACGGATTCGCCCGGTGTCGGTAGTCCTCCGCCCCAACAACAACAACAACAGCAGCAGCAACATCATCATCAGCAAGCGCCGCCGCCGCCCGCGCCGCCCAGTCCGACGGGCGGCGGTCGCAGGGAGAGACGCGGCAGTCCGCATGGCAGCAGCAAGGAGAAGAGCGGCAGCGGCGGTAGTAACAAGGCGCGCGGCGTGCCGCAGAGTTTCGGCTACGTGAAACGGGGCACGGCGGCAACGAACGGCGGCACGACGGCGACGGTCGCCGTCAACGGTACCGTGCCGCCGCCTCAAGCGGTCGCCGCGGGTAATAATTTACCGCTCTTCGTCGATTCTATCGGCTGCGGTTTTTCTCTTATTGTTAATATCGTCGATGCGCTTTCTCTTTGCAGCGGCACAAACGCAATCGGGGAAGACCGCTCAGGTGTCGGCGGTGCCGCGGACCAAGGTCAAAGTGTCCGGCGGCACGCAGACGTGTTCCAGCGATTTGCAGCAATCACACAGTGAGTTCTTGCTCGAGGGATTACCGCTTTGTCCCTCCAAACAGGAAGGTTAACTGTCGGAGGAGTTGAATAATCCTTCTTATTCTCTCGTATCTCGCTCCGTCGGTTACCACTCGCTGCTCGCAGCTTCTTCGTCTCCCTCTCCTTTCATTTAACAATTATTTTGTAGGTCGATCCACTTGTGAAACGAAACCCGTCCATCGGCAGAACGCACCTGTCTTTTACCTGATCTATCCGTAATCCCATACATTCTATCCATCTCTCGTAACTACGTTTTTCCTTTCTCTTGCAGAAGGCAATCCGCAATTCAAGAGTTACTCGTTGACGGGGAACACGGCGAACCAGTTGAGCCAGTCGGTGCGCGAACGGCTGATGATGGGGTCGCAGAGTTTGCCGAAATGTGCCGGCCAGGATTACGCGCTGTTGCTGCGCCAGGGCGGACGTCCGAAAGCGAGCGACGGTTCGTTGTCGGACACGCAAGCCATCGACAATTCGAGTCCGTACGCGCCGTGGCTCAGACACAGGTACGAGAGGAACTTCCTTCCTCCGTGGGGTTTCGTCAGTTCCGAGGCTTTTGTGTGTCGTGCACAAAAGGGCTGATACGAGTTTGTGTTGTTGGTTGCATAAGTTTCCGTTCGTAGTTTCCTCTCTGTTGTGGGGGACTGGTCGAGGACGCTTCTCGTCGTTATTTATCCTTTTCAATTAATTTCATCGGCCAAACTTTTCTTTCGGAAGGTAAATGAATGCGGTTGAAATGTTCTTTTCATTGCTCTTCGTTATGAACAGTCGTTTCATCCACTTTTTATTTGAATGAACGAATACGTTAACATATAACTTTTCAATGGGAATCTATTCAACCGAAACTTTTATACTTCGTCATGATGAACGTTTTTTATTATTATTATTAGTGCAGTAGATATAGCATTAGCAAAATCGGCTTTTATTCATAACAGAAAAGCTTTAATCCTCTTCATGCAATCATTTTTCAGTGCCAAGTCCTCCTGTTATTTATCGAGAAATTTGTTAACATAAATTCTGAATGAAGGAGCTTGGAAATTTGCCACGACTACATACGTAAAATAACACGAGATAATGGATTTGCGGGGATGGCAGAGCCGAATGTTGATGGCTGAATTCGAACGTTTCTATTACTCGATAAACTATCAACAAGATTATTCCGTTTAAGACGAAAACTAATTGTCGCTTTGTTTTTTGTAGCAACACGTATTCGGTAGCGCCTAGATTATCCGAGACGGATAGTTTGGAGAGTCTGTCGAGTTTGCCGGGACACAGGAGCAGTTTGACGCACGCGAGACTGCTGCGGGATTCGCCGTCCAGATTGAGTCGTAGCAATAGCATAAGGTAGAGAAGAAGTGTGACAGAGTTAAAGGGATCAATGGAATGTCCAATTTCCAATTCCAATTGGCGCGTTCGTGGCCAATAAGCGCAAACGCGTTCATGCGATTTTCTTTTATACACGATTGCGTTTATTGCCGCCGTTCTTCATTCAGTCACGTTTTGCTCGACTAAAACAGGCCGAACAAACGTCCCCCATTAATCGGATGTTCAGTCGTTTCCATCGCGAACAATCTGCTTTAAGTTAACACAATTGCTGTTGGATGAAATTATTAAAATGTTCTCTTTGTGTCCGATGTGTAGCTATCTGAGAGACAGGACGTTCCCAAGGTACACGCACAAATCAAAATAGTTTGAGAAAACGTTTCCTAACGATAAGCAAACAGAAATAAATAAATTTTTGCCAGCAACTAACAATCACACACACACACACACACTAGCTACTGTAATTGATCGATCGCATTGAGGCTAATTGTTTGATAGAATCCTGTTAAAACGAAAATAAATCGAAAAGATTTCGTGCAAGAAACCGTAAGTGAAGGAGAAACCGTTAGCCTTAAAGAGTTTCAATTGAAATGCGAAACGTTGAAAGCTTCTGGCACAATCGTCTCGTCCGCTTTAATTGTCACGTTAATTAACTAATTTCAACCAGATAATTATAAACGTGTAAACGACGCGGACACATTAAAACCGTGGCCCTTCTGCTTTTCTCTTTCTCGCCCCCCGTTGCGGCAGATCGACGAAATCGGAGAAATTGTATCCGTCGATGTTACACCGCAACACCGAACCGGAGACCGAACCGTATTATTGCCTGCCGATCGGCACCATTCTCAATCATTGGTCGCAACCGACGAGTCCGGCCCCGGGCACGGCGCGGACGTTCCCGTTATCGCCGACGCACTCGACGCCGCGACACAGCATGCCGAAGAACGACGACAGTGAGTTCGAGGATGCGACTGCCTGCAATCAGTTTCGTCATTAAATTGTGTTTTGTTGTCCGCAGTTCACGGCTCGTCCGTGAGCCTGGTCTCGACGGCGTCCAGCCTTTACTCGTCGGCGGAGGAGAAGCAAGCGCACGAGATCCGGAAGCTGCGCAGGGAACTGATGGAGGCACAGGACAAGGTGCAAACGCTAACGTCGCAGCTCAGCACTAACGTGAGTCCGATCTATCTTCTTAATATTCGCGCGCGAGCCGAAGAATTCGATGAGTCGAACGATACACGAGAGGCGATTGCAATCGAAATTCAATTGGAGAACGGCGTAGAGGAGAAAAAAAGTAACTGTATTATTCGCTGTCTAAGCGCGAACCCTCGGCCAATTTATCTTTGACGGATTGCCTTCGTTTGTAGTTGAAGGAATTCCAAAAGAAGAATGGATAAGAAAAAGAATCGTAGATTTAACGGTGAAGTTTCTTTATGGAAACAACAACGAACGCGGTTCGTTGTGACAAACGTACGCGAATTCCGAACGGCGATTCGTGCTTTGCAAAAAAATATCGCTTTTTCTCTCTCTCTCTCTCTCTCTCTCTCTTTCGCTTCTCACTTCCTCGATAAAGAAGAGACTCGATGGTGGAGGACTTAGAATCGAAATCTATTTTAGAATAATGCAATTCGTATTTTAATTGCGTATTTATGACTCAATATCCTTTTGAATTGCATTGAGCAATAGCAACTTCAGCGAGGATCTTTATCTCAAGAATTCCATTTAGGTTCGTACTTCTTTCGGTCTTCTACTCACATTCGTCATAATAATAATAATGGCGATTCCTGGATTACGATCGCTCTTTCTTGCATAACAGTACGAGAATGCGGCCTTCGTCTCCTATTAACGTTAATAATACCCTCCACCTATAATTACAGACAAATCACGATGATTGCAGTGGAATTGCGTTAAGACGTTGAGGGTAATCTCCTGCCGATATCGTTATTAACTCGTTATTATCTCGGAGGAATAAGACGAAGAAGAGAGTTAATCTAATTATGGTAATTCGATGGGACTAATCCAAGGGGGAGTCGAACAAACGGCAGAAATGGAAAATCTTTGATGGGATTCGATGTCGTTTCATCTTCGATTTTCTTTTTTAACATTTCCTACTCCATTATTCCTGAGGAAGGTCAATGCTTGTTCTTCGCTAACGTCTTTTACCGTACAATCTTAATACAACGACGGATCCTGTTGCCGTTGTTGGACTTCTTTCACTTAACGAACGACACATGTTTGACAGCAGTTGTAACAGAATTTCAACGACAAAAGCACAATTGGCCCTTTTCATCGCTTGTCCATCACTCCTCCGCATGTTCTCCACGCATTAGCGTTCGACCTTTGAGGCATTTTAAGTTACTTTGAACTAATTTTGATTCGTTAAATCGTCGTCGTCGAACGTTTTATTGAATTGGTCGTTTGAAGAGCAAAATCGGTTCTTTCTCTCTCGCTATCTACGGTCGAATTAATAATCAATTAAATCAGACGGAGGTCGTTATTATTAAATCAATATGTGTACATCGAGAGGCGCCTAATTTTTTTGATCTCTTTCTTGCCGCGCCTTCGTTTTCAAATTAATTTTAATTTGTCGCGCTCCTTCTCTCGCTCATCGTCTCTTACTCTTCGGCGATCATCATCATCTTAAAACCATTAAATCTCTTAATTCGTAACATCGTCGACAATCTTGTTTTCGGGCAAAACGTTTGGCGATCATTTGTAAAGGTCGATACGCAGTTTGGACGAATAATCTAATCTTGATGTTTTATCTAAAATCGGTTTTGGAAAAACATTTAATAAAATTCCGGTATCGAGTCGACATTTCAACGGCCTTGGCGAAGATTCTGCAAATTAGAAGTAAAGTTCTAAACAATTAATTGGATATTCATCACGATTATTAATTAATCGATTAGACAAATTCTATTTATAGAAGAATAAAAATGAGGAGAAACTGTAAAAAAAAAGCAGTCAAATGAAGGAAATTCGACACACTTTAAAGCAAAATTCGATTTCCTGTGAGAAACGGAGAAATCCAAAGAAGCGTCTATTAAAAAAATAATTCGAATGAGAAAAATTTGTTCCTTTTTAAAATCGCAGGAAAGCTTGTTAATAATATCGAATTCGACGCTAATTCATTAATTAGCTTCGATTGTTGGATACAATTTTCGACTTTTTTTATATTTTTGTTTGCTCTTGTTCAGCGGAAAGATTTGAAAATCTCGCCCGTACAATTTAATAATGAACTAATTGAATAATTCGTTTTATTATATCGAACAATTAACAAACGTGGGCGTACGAATCGGTTTTATGCATCACGAAATAATGAAAACGATTCAAAGCCACGAATAAATAATGAGCGAAATGAAAAAGTAGGACACTTCTAATGTGAAAAATTGAGCAAGAAAGCGCGATAAGATGCGTGTCTTTCACGTTCTATATCTCAAAAGTGTCCTAATAATTTTGTGTAGAGATTAAAGAAAGAAGAAGCGTTATTTCACAAGTAATTAACAGCAGTTATCGCAATTACATAACCGAATCTTGTTCAATGGAAACAATCAGAAACCGGATTTTTATGAATGAATTTTTTATTCCTGATAAGAAGATTTATTGGACACGAGTCCAAAAAATGTCCAAAAGATGTCCAAAAACTTTTTGCAAATTTTGCTCGAGCACCTGTTATTTTTTCTTGCGTCGCGAAGGAGGCGCCTCACATTTTTTTGCGAATCGCTTCTTCTACCGAAGGATTATACAATGTAACAAATACCAGAAGACTCGAATCTCTTCGCAGTACGAAGAGGACGCAACAACAATTAGAACAACTAGAGGAGCAAGCAAAAAAAAAGGAGACGAATTAATTGCATCTACTTTCTCTTTTCAAAAAGGCGCCTCTCTCGCTCGCTCCGAAGCCACTTCTTCTATTTAATTTTCGTTGTTGCTTTAATAACGGCCATTATTTTGGTGAGAAGAGGAATTAAATAACATCGGCCGCTCGCTGCTGCTGTTGTTGTTGTTGTTGTTTCCCTCTTTCTCTTCTTGCGGCTCGTCTTTCTCTCGAAATCGTCAGTCAGTCAGTCAGTCGTTTCTAGGACTTCGTGTCGTATGGACGGGATCTTCGGCGGTCGTTGCGCGTTTTTCCTATCGTCGATTCCGTCAATTTTCGGCCGTTCGCGTTGGTGCGCCATCAATTAAATATGCGTGTGTGTGCGCGAAATATTCGCAGTGTAATTAATTCAATTCGACTTAATTAAAAGTTCGTGCGGGGAATTTTCGTTAAAGAAGGCGACAAGTGACTTAATATTGCTCTTAAGAACAATAATAGCAATTTGCATAAGTTCCATCTGTCGAGTGCCGGCATTTGCGGAAACGTTTTTGCGTATTATTATCGCTGTTAATCCACTATTTGCCATTATTTTGCCGCAAATGGTTCGTGGAATCGCAAGTTTTTCCGCACGTTCGTCCCGGAAATGCCACCAGACGCATTGTTATTAATTCCCATGCGCCATTCCGCAGGAAAATTGGCCAACAAACGAACCGTTCGCATCGCCTCATTTTCTGTTTGTTTCTCCTTCGATCGATCGATGATTATTTAACGTTTCCGTGGTGCGTTCTGCGGCATCTTCGCTTGGCCGAACCGGAAGTCGTTAACATTTCAACGTATTCCATTTGTGAGGATAGAAACCGTAAAAAGAGCGAGGGGCGAATTACACATGCAACGGCCCTTGCTCAAGGTTGACCCAGCCAAGAAGAAATTTTCGCTAAAAACCATCGTTCTTTTATTGCTTCAACATTAATCCTCTTCCATTAACAACGGCGGGGATTAAGTCCATTATCAAAACTACCTGTAATCTGTTTAGTTTAATTCGTCCGCAATTGCACACGTCTACCTGCCTGATTTTTCTGTTTAATAGAGCTGAATCCGACTATTTTTATAAACATTAAGGCTATCATTTGCCGGCAACGACAGGCCATCGTCGTCCACTTAATTACACTGATATCAAAGAAGAAACGTCCTCCGTCTTGCATTGCTTCGTCCAGTTTCTACGAAGACAATTTTCATTGCTCGCTCCGTTTTCAGTTTGCCCCTTCTCGCTTTCACCTCTCGCCACCGGCGTCGTAACGACGACGAGCATTTCAATCGGACATGGCGTAACAATTAGCCAACGGATTGCCGACAGGGTGATGCACTTTTTGTGGTGGTTGTCGTTTAGTGAGTGTTAAAGTTTGCGAAGAAGAATGTGCTCGACGATGGACTCGTCGCCGGTGCACGAAGGTTTCGCGACGATTCGCAGACCGCGCGTCGCCGGTTCGCATCGGACGACGTCGCGGCCGCCGTCGTTGGCCTGCGTGCCGGAAGATCCCCGCATCGGCGACCTTTATCGCGCCAACAAACCGGCCATCCCGTGGTGGGAATTGGCGACGCGACGCAGCCGGTACCGGTCGTGTCCCAGCTTGGAAATGCACGTTAGTAGTTTTTCTTAATTTGTGCGAAAAGTTTGCACACTCGGAAACTTTTTCGCTTGCGATCTCCGGCAAAAAGTCGAAGGATCTAATCTGTGTTGCGTTTGCGATTCTCTTGAATTGGACAAACTGAATTTCGCAGAGTTTTTTTGCCAATCGTTATCGGACCGCTCGCTCTCCATCGTATCGCGTTTACGATGTTTTTTTTTTTGCAATTTGCGTAATCCCCATTAAATTCGTAGCCGAGATTATTTTGCAGAAAGTAAATAAGCGCAAACAGAAATAATTGGTTAGAAATGCGGTATTATTATTATATTTAATAATATTTACATTTGCAATTGCAATGATCCATTTAACGTTACCGTTATCGTCTGCAAAAAGATGGATTTTTCTTTTGCAATTTGCGAATATTACAACAAACGTACAATAATAATAATAATAACAAACTATTATTGTCCATTTATCCAAGGCTCTTATTCCTCTACTTCTTCATCGTTGGCCGCTCATTCTTCTCTTCACGTGGCTCGTTGTGTAATCGTGGTGAAAAGAGAGAACGCGAAGGAAAGAACGTAACAAACGAAAACGGTTTATGTCAATTAAAAAGGCGTTTTCCTATTCAATAATTTTTTTCTATGCGAATTTATCGTTTTCAAAACTAATCTCCACGTCTCCATTATGAAGGCACGATGGGAGAAGTAACGCAATCCTTCTCCGCTCGCCGTCGTCGTTGACGTAATCGACGTTTTGTAATTCGTATTGCGTGCCGGATAAAAGAAACGCAAAGAAAAATTCAAGCAACACGTGTACCGAACGATCCGAAATTCGTTTTCGACGACTATGTTGGCAACACGCTCAAACGACAAGTGCCGTTTCTGCGTTTGCACCTGCTTTCGCATCCATTTTACAATGGTAAGGCCTCCGAAATCGGTTGACATTCGGCTTACCGACCGTTATTACAGTAGTACGTTTTGCTCGACGAATTGGATGTATTTCGTTTTAATTAACGGTTAAGGTCGATCCCGACATTGACCATTACGTTGTTGTTACGGCAGCACGGAGAGAGGAGGGACGTTCTCGTTTCTCTTTCACACAAACTTCCTAATAGTAATAATGAAACGAATTGACAACAATATTTTATTCCGCTCACGACGGTTAACGTTGTTGCTGTCTCTTCGTGATGTGTACATCAACTTGTCGTACTGCGACTATTCGTTCTTCTTCCTCGTCCGCCTCTTGCTAATTTTAATTTTAGAAAATGTTAATCAAGAGGAAGGTTCAATTTCGGTAATTACCTGACGAGGATAGCCGAAGAAACTAGGTTGTTTACCTTTAAAACAGTCGAAGAAAGAAAACAAGAGTTGCTAAAATTCCATATTACCTTGGGAAATTGATTTCTTTTTCCTGTGGAAAAACCGTTTGCTCTTTTAGAAATTGCCCTCTGGCAAAACTTCACGTAATCCATAAATGAAACGGCGGCCCCAGCGATTAATCGTTTTTTAATTACCGCGAGAGCGAAAAACGAATTGCCGCCGATTCGCCGTGGAAAATGTAGTTTTCGTGGGCTAAATTACAATTCCAAGTTTCCGTGGCGAGTCGAAAGCCGCAATTTGACTTCCTTCTTCGCTCCGCTTCCATCCATCAAAAGGCTGCACTTTAATTAATCCGCGGGGGTTACAATTCGCTACCATCAAAAACAAACTTCGCGTTTCTTGTTCTTGCGGTGGCAGCACGTTATTATCGAAACCGTAGATCGGGCAAGTTTGCTTTCGAAACTTTTCACAATTCCACGCGGCTCGAGATACGGATCTAATCCAGAAAGACGTATCATTACAAAGAGTTCACGTGTTATTATTGCTCGCTCGTTCACGTGGATTCCAAGAAGTTAGCTTTAGTAAAATCGTCCGAAAAAGCTTGAAAAAGCCCCGTTTTGCAATTTGATTGGCGTTATAATTTGGCAACGCAGAAGGAAACTTTTGGGTTTTAACTTTTAATTGGGCAATAAGCATCGTTGACGTCATTAACGTGCGCTTCTTTAACCTTTGGCACTCGTTACACGCTCGAATTTACCAAAAAATTTAATTCATCGCTTCGCTCGTCGTTTCTTGAACAAATTTCCCCTCTGCGGCTTTCAATTAAACTCTGCGATAGTGCAACGTAATTTTCATGGACATACGCAATTCTTATCGGAGAAAAACGTGATAAACAACAGATGTTAATTGCTCCACTGCTCTCGAACTCTCTTAACAAACCAATTTATCTTAACCGCTCTTCTTCTGCGTTTTTTTCGTTCTTCCGGAGTTTCAAGTGTCTGTTCTATTTTTACCCGAAGACGCTCCCCTCTAATGCAGTTATCGAACGAACGAGTGGGAAATAAAAGGAAACCAGCAAAGAAGAACTTCCAAGCCATCCGCAGCAACCAAATGTCTTCTCATACGTATCATTATCTGTTTTCTGTTGCTTTACGGAATGGTAAACTTCGAACGGAAGCGAACAATTTTCTAATCCGAACGAGTCTCGCAGATTCGAACGACGCCTTCGACAGATTGTTTGCCTAAAACGAGATTTACTGTTTCGCAAATTAATGCGAGAAGCGTTTTTGTAGGAGTGATTGTTCAAATTGACTGTTACGTTTGTTGTTTATTTTCTAAAAATTGCGTCACCTCATTGAGATTTGCGAATTATCGTTATTTGCTCGAGACCTGTTGTTATTGCGTCCAATTTTGTCCTCCGTCCTCGCGCGGTCTCTGAATTTCTGTTTCCGAGCAATTGCAACGACAAACGTACGATAGCTAAAGTTTATGTTTGCTCGTGTGACTAAGCAGCTCGCCGGCCTATTTGGATAATAACAATGGTTAATGCGACGATAATAGCGATTAGATTTCTATTTTGCGTTTAATTTAAAATTTAACACGACTTTGTTCGTCTATCCCGTCGAAACGTAAATTAATCGACGTGATTATTGCACGAAGACGGGGCAAAAAATTGATTAAATTACTCATTTCCCACTGATAAAATAATGAATGGCAGCTACCTACCGACCCCACGTGGC
This sequence comes from Hololepta plana, assembly GCA_963695495.1. NCBI lineage: Eukaryota > Metazoa > Arthropoda > Insecta > Coleoptera > Histeridae > Hololepta > Hololepta plana. The sequence continues at coordinate 388,682 of OY968839.1, read as the reverse complement.
AAAAGAAGTGCAGGGTGTGTCGTACGTGCTATTTTTTTAAAGAGTATAATTAAGGGCGTTGGTTTTTGGTCGCTATTATCATTCTATTACTACCCCTCGTTCGTTTTTTTTAATTCAACGACCCTCATCAACATCATCATCTGCGTGTGTTCACTTAAGGGCGTATTTACTCAAAAGAAGAGAAACAAAAAGGCAGGAAGATTACTGGCAACCCTAAAGTTTCCTGGCGCCGAACAAAAAAAAGGACGCGTTCCGTTTTTCTACGTTTAATTAATCATCCAATGCGAAATAATTTTTCGTTCGTTGCTAATTAGTCTCATTTTTTATTATGCAAAGAAAAAGAATCGAAACGCATAAATTGTAAATGTAGAAAAGTCAATAGAGATATTAATTGGAATGTTTCGGGATTTAGGTCATCTTCTCAACGTAATAATAAATAATAAACGTTCGAATCTAGTTTAATAATTTCCGAGAACGAAATAACTAATAAAATCTCGCACGTTATCGTCGCGGTTTTAACTAGTTAATCATCTTCATTAATCCGAAGGAATTTCTATGAACGCTCGCCTACGGGACGGGACCCGTGAACGACGCGAAAGGATTTGCGATTATTTTTCGCCTAGCGAAAAGAAAAATCAATTTCATTTTGGCTTTTTTTTTCTTTCAATTTTTGTTTCGAATTATTCATTATTAATAGAACCTTGACACGCTCGCACAAATAATTATTCTAATGACAAGTATATATCGTGTCCATTTATTCAAAGCAGCAACAATAGATTCGATTCGAATTCGTTTTCAATAACGTTCAGTCGTTCATTTCATTCTGCGCTTGCAATAGAATCAGACGGCCTCTTCTTGCGTCTTTGCCTCTATCGAATCCCACCATTGTACCCTAATAAAGATGTAAACTAAATTAATCGACCAAAAAGAACGAAACGATTCTCTATTTATTGTAATCGTAATAATATAACGCACACGCGGTTTCTTCTTTTCCTTTTCAAAAGAGCCTCGCTCGCATTAATGCCACTTATTTACGGACGAAAGGGAATGAAGAGATGACGATGGATAAGGATCGTCGACCTGACGATGATAAATGAAGATGAATTTAAGTCAATTAGCTTTTGACTTATTCGGCCACGGCGCTGCCGGCCGTCCAATTGCTTCTCCTCTTAACAAGACTACTCCCCGTTCGAGTGCAAATTGCTTCCTTTCATCGTTAATCGTCAATTCGATAATTAACTATGTAAACTATCATTCAGCGTTTCTTTCTTCTTCAAAACCAACGCACTAAATAGTCCGCATAATATGAATTTCCTTCTAGGCTCACGTGGTGGCGGCCTTCGAGCAGAGTCTCTCGTCGATGACGCAAAGGTTGCAGCACTTGACGGCGACCGCCGAGAAGAAGGTGAACAATGCTCGCGAATCGAACGGCTCCAATTGTCTAAATCTCATTTTGTGCCCGTGCAGGACTCGGAATTGGCCGAATTGAAAACGGCGATGGAATCGCTACGCGCGCAATCGTTACAAGTCGGCATCGGCACCGGCCTGGCGAGGCAACCGTCCTCCGACAGCGTGTCGAGCCTATCGTCGGCGTGCAGTTTGGACAAGCAGGAGAAGAAGAAGAAGAAAGGATGGGTATGCGTTCGAATTATAACGATTGGCGCGTACATAGACGAGAGTATTTCGGTTCGTTCCAGTTGAGGAGTTCGTTCACGAAAGCGTTCTCGCGCAACGCGAAAGCGACAAAGATCGCGAACCAGAGCGAAACGGACGGCGATCGCCAGTCGAGCTCGTCGCCGCCGCCGCCACCTCCGCCTCCGCCGTCGTCGTCATCGGCCTCCTCGGCACCGACCGACGCGGGCATGGAGGTGGCCGAATTACAGAAGCAACTCCGCGAGAAGGATCTCGTCCTCACCGACATCCGGCTGGAGGCGTTGAGCTCGGCGCATCAGCTCGAAAGCTTGAAGGACACCGTGATGAAGATGAGGGTGCGCACGCGTTTCGTCCACTTCCGCATCATCCGTTTCGCTGACCTTTTCGTGCGATCTTTCAGAGCGAGATGCTGAGCCTGAAGCAGAACAACGAGCGCTTGCAACGGATGGTGAGCGGCGCGAACAGCCTGCCGTCGGAGCTGAGCGAGACGCGCAGCATGGACCCGCTGAGCGATTTGATACCGAGCGAGGAGCCGGCGCCGGACGTCGAGGCCGACGGCAAGAGGATCATGATCTACGTCTACCTCGGGCAACCGCAGAGCTTCGAACGGTACTACAACGAGAACTTCGGCGCGGACGGCTTATCGTCCGTCCACGGTGGTAGCGGCGCGTCCAGCGAGATCGCCATCGCCTGCACGAACATCGGCGGCTCGACGGCGTGGTCGCAGCTGGACAATGCGGTGAAGCGGGCGTTCAAGCAGCACGTGGCGCGATTGGATCCGGGCGGCGGCCTCGGCCTGGGCACGGACGCGATAGCCTCGTACAAGTTGGGCGAGGCCGAGCGCGTCTTGGACGGCGCGTCGCCCGACTTGCTGCCCGTCGGCTACGTCGTCGGTCGCATCGATGCGTTACACGTCGTGCTGCAGCCGGTCGCCGCGCTCGCGTTCGAAGCGTTGATACCGAAAGGCGTCGCGCAACGGCTCGTCTCGCTGCTGTCCGAGCACAGGCGGCTGGTGCTTTGCGGAGCGCCGGGCACCGGGAAAACGCATCTCGCCAATCGACTCGCCGAGTTCCACGCGCAGTCGATCGGTCGCGATCCGGCCGAAGCCGTCGCCACGTTCAAGTAATTTGGGTTTTTGCCGCGCGAAGAAAAGCGGGAATGCAAATGTTAGTTTCTGTTTTCTTTTGTAGCGTGGACAATAAGAGCGGGAAGGAACTGCGACAGTATTTGGCGCATTTGAGCGAACAGGCCGCGGCGGGCGACAACAACGTGATACCCTGCGTCGTCGTGCTGGACAATTTGCACAAAGCCGGTCCGTTGGCGGACGCGCTCGGTTCTCTGCCGAGGAATTTACCGTGTTTGTTAGGTACAGCATCGGTCATGAGTTTGACAACTCTCGTTTTTAATCCATAACTTTCGTTCAAGTTAACGTAATTAAATTTACTTTTCATAATTTTAATCCTTTTTAAATGCACTATTTGATTTGCCAACGAAATTTCATATGAATTAAAGGCATTTAACACAAAACTAAATTTAACGCGTCAAAAGTTTGACAACTTTCTTAAATCGCGACTATTTCGCATCAGTTCAGCTAATCTACGGTCCATTTTTCTAAGTTGACGAGTATTTAGTGTTTCTGAGGTGAACCATGCTTAAACTAGGGGAAAAAAGTTAACTTTCGTTCGAAAATCAATTGGTGCATCCAATAAGGATTAAAATTACGAAAAGATTATTGTATTAGTTTAATTTAATCGAATGTAATGGGCAAAAAACGAAAGTTGTCAAACCTCTGACCGATACCGCAGATGACGAAAACCCCATTTTTTTCTCGTTAAAAATCAATTAACACTGCCGTAGGCACGATGGCACAATCCGCTTGCTCGGCGACCAGTTTGCAATTGCAGCACGGTTTCCGCTGGGTCTTGGTCGCGCCGCACATGGAACCGGCACGCGGCCTCCTGGGCCGCGTTCTGCGACGCCGGTTGGCCAGCCTGGAACTCGAGCAAGGCCCGCAGCCCGAGCTGGCGGCGATACTCGGCTGGTTACCGCGCGTGTGGCAGCACTTGAACGCCTTCCTCGAGACGCACAGCTCGGGCGACGTCGCAATCGGACCCAGATTGTTTTTGAGTAAACGAACGCCTCTTCGTCGTAACAACTTTCGATTAACCTTTCGCTTATTATTGTCGAGCAGGTTGCCCGCTGGAGTTGGACGCGGCGCGAGCCTGGTTCGCCGACGTCTGGAACTACTCGCTGGCGCCGTACTTGCGCGAGGCCGCGCGCGAAGGATTGCAATTGTACGGCCGTCGAGCGGCATGGACCGATCCGTGTCAGTTCGTGTTGGACACGTATCCGTGGCCGGGCGCGTCGCCGCAGGGCCTGACCAATATCTCGGCGAAGGACGTCGGCCTAGAGACGGGACCTACGGCCCAAGCGGAGAACGACGGCGATCCGCTGCTGAACATGCTGATGCGTCTCCAGGAGGCGGCCAACTACTCCAGTCCGCATTCGAACGATTCCGATTGCAACAGTCTCGACTCGAATATAACGCGTAGCAGCAGTAACATAGGTACCGAAAGTGTGTCTTAACCAATAACGATCCGTTTGTTTCTTATTATCGTTGTCGCTATTTCGATTCGAGACGAATTGGATGGATTCTAATGGACGGGGATCGTTTGTTCGAAAGAGTTTTATTAACGCTGTGAACGTAGCGTCCCTTGAATTGATTCGGCCGGTTCGTGAAGTGCGTAGAATTGATTCGATTCCGTTTGTAATTTTCGAAATTAGCTAATCGCAAAGTAAGGAAACTTGTTCCATTTAAACATTTTCTTTTAATTTATCTGTGTTGTTGTTCTTTTTTCTTAATTTATTAGAAATCTTTACGAGTAATTCTGGTCAACTAACCAACCTTTTGCATAGATTTTTTTAATGTAAATATGTTATTTAATTTAATATATATATATATAAATGATATATATACTTATATATGAAAAATCTTATAAAGTTTTTCTATACTTATGTTTCTAATAATATTTATAAAAGGAAAAACAACAAATTAATGAATTGTAAAATGTTTTTTGCATAACTTTTATACCAAAATGTATTATATAATTGAAAGGAAAAGCAAAGAGCTATGGGATGGATGAACGGAAGATGAAGAGGAATGAATGGATGGCAATTGAAATAAATAAAAGAAGACCATCTAATTATTAAATTACGTTTATTTTTCTTTTAAATCATATCGAATTCAAATAATCGTCGAATGACATAAAAAATCATGATTTTCAAATAATAAGAGAAAAAAATCAAGGCAGTTGTCATTTTCATAAAAAGAATAATCGGTAACACTTGACGATCGTTTTTTTCCCTATTTATTTTCGTGGTTATTTATGTATTGACATGTCCGTGTGTGGTGTTCTTTAGTGAGGTTTTTGAAGATTTTTCCAAGGATCAAGAAGAAAATCAACATGCAAAAGGTAAATTTTACGTTATATTTAATATAATTTTCTCGTTTAATAAGTTTTTTCTATGAATATGACAAATTAACAAATAGAATGTAACATGTACATCACCCTTTGAATGTTCCTTAACAACAGTGAACTGAAGAAGATTCATAAATCTTTTTCTCATCATGATAAGTGTAAGTTTGCTTTTATATCGGGTTAATACTGAAATTAAGTACAACATGTCCAATTTTACGTTGCGTTTTATAAATTCAATCGTTGATATTAAAAATCCGATCGTCTCGTCTAAATGCCGTTCATCTAATCGCTAAATTTACATTATTACGTTCACACGGATAGCGTTTAGTGCTCTATCCAAACTAATAATGATTCTAGAATCTATTAGGCCTTGGGTAGCTTTCTTGTTAGATTTATTTACGAAACTTGGAAAAATAGCACTAGAAAGTTAATTAACTTAAATGCAGTTAAATACGATTAAAGTACATTTGGTTTATCTATAAATTAAATATAAATGCATCTTCATTAAAAATCCATAAGGAACATTCCGCGAATATTTGATGGCCTAATTAGGAAACGAATGAACATTCCTAGCTTTCTAATTCGTTATAAATTAATTATTCTTAAACTAATTAAAAATTTGATTTCACAACGGGGATATGTACTGACGAAAGAACAATTAACGTGAAATGCTTTTTCATTTCTGGCCATTTAATTTGAAATGCGTTGGCGAATCACTCGAAAAAAAAAACGTTGGAAATTCAATAATGGACCTGACTAAAGTTCGACCAACGGTCGAAATGACGTCTGTTACGCTTCTTACAAACGTGTTGATGGTAATTACCTATACAATTTTATTTTACACATTTTCTTCGTTATTTACATTATTTCCCCGACCACAAACTGATTTTCCCATTATCGAAGACCAAATTGTGGCGCGGCTGCGGCGTTAATCTTCCTCTCTTCACTATCGTCATATTCTCGTCCTGCAGCGAAACGATAGAAAAGCATAAACAATTGGGCGAGCTTTATATGTTCAAAACGTCGAAACTCACTTGACACTGATTGATGAACTCTAATAGGGACGTGCTCAATTTTCGACTGGATTCCGTTAGAATGTCGAGGCTGCTCGGTTCGGCTAAATCGCCCGTTAATATCGTATCACAGATTTTCGTGTTGGCGTCCACATCGAATAACGGAATACCGAAGTGACATTCCAAAATGGTCCACATCTAAAATACAAAGAAAAGCGACGTGTTATTACGACGGCGCCCCTTCTCGACGACCAACCGGGAAACTTTTCCGTTACCTCGCCCTCATCCGACTCTTTGCTAGCGTTACACCCGTCGCCGACGTCGTCCGATCGGCGTACGTTCTCCACGTGCCTCGAGAACATATTGATGTGTTCCTCCGACGGTGTCGTCAGCGTCTCCAACGAGAAACTGCTCCCCAACTTACCGTCCGTCTGATCGTTCAATTGCAAATCCTTCAACTTCATGCTATCCTCCAACTGGTCCAGTTCCTCCTGCAGTAAATCGGTGCAAACGTGTCCGCTGAAACCGTTCGCCGGCGACGACGCCTCGCTACCGGTGACCGGAGTTAAGGCGAAATGCGATTCGACCGGCGACTGCAAACGTTTCTCGTCGACTTCCGCCGGTTGCGATACGTTCTTGTCGCTGTTCGCGAAACAGAAGTTCTCGTTCGATATCGCAATCGGCGTCCTCTCTCCGTTGTTATTATTCGAAGCCGTCTCTGGTTGCCTCGTTCCTATAAGGAGTTCGTTGTTAGCGTAAAATTGACGAACGCAATCCGTAAATCGTTCGTCTTACCGGGTTTATTAGGTTTGCCGTCCGTCACCTTCTCCAATCTCACCGCGTGATGCCTATCCGGACACCCGAAATCGACGACGCCGATGTCGACGAAGGTTAAATAGCCGCAATTGTGTTTCAAATCGACGTGCTCTCGTAAATTCCCGATCGCCGGATGGTTGTGCCACTCTTTCGTGCACGTCTCGCCCTGGCCGGACTTCGAAGCGAGCGCGCGGAAGGGGAAAGGGACGACGCTCACTTTGGCCGGGTTCAAGACTCCGTACGCTTGTATGAGAACGGACGAATACTGAAGAGCGGCGTTCACGTACAAAATATTGGAGGCCGGTATGACGGCAGGCTCGTGGTGCCACGCGGTGACTAGTAACTTGGTGAAACCAAGAAATATACGTGGCAAATGGTTTAGCACCGTACCTGAAGAGAAATCGGTTTACAATCGATCGAGGCGCGATTGTTAATGCTTTACCTTTCGCTAGTAAAAGCGAAGGCGGCCCGTAACCGGTTACGTGATACAGGTACAATTTAAACCATAAGGAATTCACATCGGGCACGGCGGGTCCTAGATGCGGCGGCGATAAGCTGCATATTGGTCGGACTTCCCTGCTCAGCGGTGCCATCGAGACCAGCAATCTGAAACGACGCTCGTGTCAATAGGGAAACGGTCGTCACAATCGTTCGCTTCCGTTACTTGTATTTCTTCTGCAATAATCTCAAGTACGTGGGCTCGTCTAATGAATGTAAACTTTCCAATCGTATCAAATCCAAGCCGGAGGCAGGTAATTTTCGCAATGCCAGCACGGTCGATCGCAGAATGACCGCGTGATCGAAGAAACGGCGCGCCTCGCCCTCGCCTTCCGCGTCTAACACGGACACTTTTTCCAACTCGCCCAAGAAGCTGTCCAACGATTCGTCGCACAGTTTGCCCACTTCGAACATGGTGACCGCGTGCTTTTTGAGTCCCTAAACCGTCAAAGCGATTAATTGTGAACGTGCGACGTTCGAATCGGTTCATCGTTACCGGCGACAGGTTGCCCATCATGAGGAACGCCGTGAGCGCCGAGTCGAACAGGAACGCTATGCGTTGACCTTTCTTCTTCGACAGCGAACTGGTCGATGCCGGACTGTCGGGTAGGTCGTTTATCGGCGTTTGCCCGTCCGACGACAGATCGATGATACTGTCGCTACGCAAATTTAACGTTAACGGTGTGATGTCGACGGCCCTAAAAATGTCATCGACCATTGTTAAAAGAGCAAATCGTCAATGCTTCAATAGTTGTAATACTTGACGCCAGATTGGAGACGATGATTCCAAGACGGATGTTCCGTGTATTTACACTCGATGTCGTCGTCCAGTCGTTTGGCGAATTGCAATCTGCAGTACAACGATACCGCCTGTTTCACCAGTTCCGTTTCCACTTGTAAAACACTTGCCAGCTAAAATCACGAACGGTTTCTTGTTATCGTTGCTAGTATAATTAACATAAACGAATACCTCGCCGACGGTCGTATGCTCATCGATCGAGACGAATATTTTGTACAGCAAAGTCTCGAAATAGTCGCCCAGTACGCGGTTCATGACGAAACCTTGTAACGGCGGCACCTGAACTCTATCGACTGCCGTTATGGGAACATCCAAATAGATTAAACCTTTCCTGGAAAGGGAACGAAATTTCATCATTTGCAAACCAATCGGAAACGTCATCAACAGGTACGTCACCTGTAAAGGCTCAGGACAATGTCATAGTCCAGTTCACCGGCCGTTTGCGAACCGTAATCTATTAAATTATCTATCACCTCCAATTCTTTCTCGTTCACTCTCTGCAATTAAAAAGAACTCGATGATGTTGTGAACGGACGTTTTAACGCTATCGTTACTTTGATGTCGTCTTCTAATACCAAACCAATTTCCACGCGCCACCATGGCTCGATGTGAATTGCTTTTGGTACTTTTGGCAGTAGACCGCTAACGTTACGCTTCCCGAACAATTTGCTCCTATTCGACCTCGATTTATTCATCAAATCTATGTACTCGTTGCGACCTATACCCAGCAGTCTTAAGCCTACAAATATTGTTGAATTAGTAATTGCACGTGTGTTTGACTAAGACGATCTTTACAATCGGCCGCCGTAAAATTCGGTAACGTGTCGTAACTCTTTTCTGCTTGCATAAGTTTCTCGACAACAGATATGTAATAGTTGAATGGTGTTATTCTTAATCCTTTAACAATCATATCTGCCAAATGATATGGAAACAACATTAATCTCTCTCTACTGAATGCGATGACCCTCTCGTAATACCGTTTCTCGTCTTTAAGTACATTTTTCACTGTAAATGGGAAAAAAAACGTGGTGAATCTTGATTTAAATTATAATAATATTTACCTAAGTTTCCACGATATCGTAATTGATTTTTAATGCTGAACGAAATTATTATTTTATCGTAATTTTTGGACGAGTTAGCAAATATCTGTAACGCAGTAACAACACAACAATGTTTTATTTGCATTAGATAAAACGAATTAAGGACGAAACAACAATGTTTTTACCTGTTTCAAATGATCCGGTAATTGAGACCAATTCACATTTTTCCGTATATTTTCTTCTATTTCTGCATTCATTTTGATGGTATTATTTCAATGTTCATTACTTTATTAGAATGTTAAATCCAAAAACAACATTTTTTTTGTTATCGACATAGAAAAATACGCACTTTTATGTCATCCTAAGTTTTACACTTGACATTAACCAGCTGATTACCAAAGATAATATATTAATAGTCAATTAACGAACCTTTAAATGTTGCTAGTTTCGAAAATGCTGAACTATTAGATATAGCTAGTGAAACACAGATGGTACAGACTTCATAAAATTTTTGTTCGGTTCTAAACAAAAAGTTTATTGGTGGTTCATTTTAAACTTTTATTATCAGTAATTCGGAAATGAAGTTTCTAGTGTCATAAATGAAAGAATTTCTTGAGTAATACCTTTATTGACCCCTGAAAGTGAATAAACCAAAATATCACATTCATAATTTTTTTTTTTTTGAAAAAAGATAATCACATAAATAAGTTTTGGAATGAATATAAAATGCAAGAGCTAATATAATAATGTGTATGTGTGCATGATGAATAGAAAAAATAATATAAGAAAATATTTATGAAAGAATCAGTCTTGAAAGATTAACACAAGCTGCATCAGTCTTAGCCAAACTACACTCATTGATTCTTATCATGTGCGAGAGAGAGACGCAATCGTATGAAATATAATTGTTAAAATGATACTGGTTGATGATACGAAGAGCGATATTATCACTAGGTACTTAAAGCAAATACCCGGATCACATGTTTAACCGTCCAGATGTTTAAGTAACGTATTAGATACGGCGGCCGTACAAGCACCGGCTCTGCCTGTTATCAGCGGCGCCAGTGTGGCCCACTCGTTCGTATACGGATCGTATTGTTCGACGGTTTGCAAATAATTGCTACCGTCGTATCCGCCAACCGAAACTAAACGATCCCCGAACAAACACGCCGCCACCGCATCCCTTTTGCTCGACAACGACGAGACGATCGACCACATGCCGGTGCCTGGAGCAAATGGGAAATTATTCAACGTATTGCAAAGAAAATAATGCGGACAAGACGTACTCGGATCGTAACGTTCCATGCAATCGAATCTGGACGCTGCCGGATTATTGGCGGGCGCGTCTTGGCCGCCCATCGCGTATAAATAACCGTTGGCGACGGCGACGCCCACACAGCCGCGTCTCTTGAACATCGAACTGCACGCGGTCCACTTGTTCGTGTGCGGATCGTAGCATTCGACGCTCTTCAAGCAAGACGCACCGTCTCGACCGCCGACCGCGTAAAGTTTGCCGTTTAACACGGCCACGCCGGCCGAACACCGCTGGCTCTGCATCGGTGCGACGAAATGCCACGATCGCGTGGTGTGATCGTATCTACGGATTAAGATTCAATTAGGTCACGTCGATCGCGCTCGAAATAACACCTTTCGACGGTATTCAAGTAACTCCAGCCGTCGTGACCGCCGACGGCGTACAAAGCGCCACTGATCACCGCCACGCCCAGGCCGTGTCTGTGCGTGTTCATCGCCGACAATTGACACCAAACGCCGTTGTCCAAATCCAAATATTCCATCGAGTTCAACGTTTTCAATCCGTCTCTGCCGCCGACCACCAGTAGTCTGGAAAGTTTTTGAATGATGGCTGTTAGTGCCAAATTAACGAGACAATGCGCGCGAGATTACTTATTGCCCATCAAAGCTATACCGAACTGCAATCGTCTGCCGTTCATCGTGTACGCTACTGACCAGGTGTCGTTTCGCGGATCGTAGCTCTCGATCGTCGTTGCACCCTTGTTCTTGTCCATGCCACCTACCACCAGCAGTTTTCCCAACGTCGATTTCCTCGGTCTCGTCGCAGCCGTCATCATTTGCTGTCGCCTCTCCGGCAACAGGTGCCACTTCATCGCGTCCATTATCAGCTTCTGGCACTCGGGATCCGATCCGACGGTGTTTTCTACGTGGTCCGCCAGAAACGCCGGTTCTAGCAGGGCCAGTTTGACCAACGTCATTAACTTGGCGATGTGCGATTTTCTGTTGGTTGGGTCGTGTTGTACCCAACACATTAGCGCCTCGAAGATGTTCTGCTCGGAAGTGACTTTCAAATCGTCGGAGGCGAGTAACGTTGCCATCTGGTCCACGCTCAGTTGTAGGAATTCTTGATTTTTAATCACCTTGAAGAGAGAGTGTTTGCACAACATTATGCGAGTTTGTAATGGACGTTTGTAGTCATACTTGCATAAAATGTTCGCTGGTATATGCATTGGCTTTCTGCAGCAAACTGGTGCAGGATTGATGCTCTGCGAATACTGCGATTCCCAAGCAATTGCTTGGATGTAGTTGCTGCGCCAAGAACCTTGAACAAGCTTCGACCACCTCACATAATTGCATCAGGCAAGCTGTCGAGAGCAAGGTTTCCACATTGTCCTCCTTAATTTCTATCGTTCCTGTATAACAATAGTTCACGACTGCTTGCAACACATCGCCATTAATGTCTCTTAATACTATCTCCCTCTCATTGGTTTCCCTTAAATTATTCGTGAACATCGCAGAGAAATACTCGCTGGCCGCCGACAGAACCAACCTAGCGAATGAACGAGTATTAATCACGAACATAAGCCAGACACTAACTAGTACTTACCTGTGTGCTTGGACCTCTTTGCCATTGTCACCTGCAATCAGAACCACGTCGCACAATTTGCCCGCTTGCAGATAATGTTGCATGCACGACAAGCTGTGCTCTGCATGGCCCTCGCACCTGAACTGCTCGTCCTGCGACGTATTCGATGCCGTTGAGAACAGCGACTGTCTGCTGAAGTCCCGCGGTAAATTATCTGTCCCATTAGTACTTGTGCCGTTCGTCGATATCGAATCTTTACTCGGACTGCTGACGCTACCTTTCGCAGACATTTCCGTGCAATTTCCACCCTCAATTCCGCTCACAAATAATTAGACATAAACGAGTTTTGCGAAAACTTTTTTCGTGTTTGAACACAGATGTGTTCAAACAAAGACAATCAAAGATAATAATCCCAAAGATGAGACAACAATGTGTTTACTACCCATAATACACGCGTGCACAAGATGTCGCAGTTTGAAAGGAGGAAACTTCTTTGAAGGCAAACTTAATATTCATTATAAGAATGATTAGCGATTTAAAAAGAATCTTTTTATTTATATAAGTTGTAATTAAAAATACTATTTAAATACAAAAAAAAACTGGCGTGAATTTTTGAAAAGATGCAACAAAATCTTATTGCTATTTTTCTACTTTAGCAGCATGATATTTACAATAATAACAATATTGAATAACTGTTCCATAACAAGAGCTGTTTGGCATCAATGGTCCCAATAGAATCGACCGCAATCTATGAGTTACATTTTGCGTTCGCAGTCGTATCGATGATGAACCAATTCGGGACCTGCCACAAATTGGACACCATCTTCTCCATGTCTCTCTCACGCGCCTTTTCCAATGCTAAATCCTTCTTCAATTTGTTCTCTCTTTCCTTTAACGAGCACAACTGCCTATATAGCGCCTCGTTGTTCGACCTTATTTCATCTAAATTCCCCTGCAACGTTTTAATTTCGCTTTCTCTAACTAAAAGAGCAGACATTTTAAACGGACAATCAGAATTTGAACGAACAATCGGAACGTGGTGGAGATCTTACTCGAAACGGTATTGAGTAGTTGCAGCATCGCGTCGGATACCTCGTTGGCGGGCGAAGAGTTGTTGGCGTTCTTCTTTTTCTTCACCGTTGTCGTCACTAAACTGGATTCGTTCGACGGCAGCGATGGCGCTACGGCAACAATCGTCCCGCCGGAACTGATTGCATTCTGGCCCAGTTGTTTTCTAATAGCTCCGGCGACGGACTGAATGTGTTGCCGCCCTTGTAAATGTTCCCGTTTATTATGTAAATTGTGAAACCATTGGTCGCAAGTCCTACAGTACAATTCTTCATTGTCTTCTTCCTAAAAGCAATCGTTTATTATTATTTAATTGTCGAATGCACCGATTTATAATTTAACCGACATCGAAATCGTCTGTTGCGTCCATATCACTCTCGGACATAACGTTGTACTTTGCCCTTTTCCTTCTCTTATTGTCCATATACAATTGATAGGAACCCGATTGTCGGTAGACTCTTAATTCTTCGCGATATCGTTTCTTCTCTTCTTCTGCCTTGTCCAAATACGGCTTCTTTTCTTCTAAACTGAGACTCGACCATTTGTTGCCGATTAGTTTAGTGATCTCGTGGAATGCCAACGGACTGTCTTTGTAAAATTTTCTCTGATCGTTCAAATACAAATTGTAGCCAGTAGCCGGTGCTTTTGGCGGCAGGTGCAACAGTTCGGGCTTCCTCTTTCTACCTTTAGGCCAACCACCACGTTTCTTCGCTACAGTTTTTATTATTGCTTCATCAGTTGAATCTGAGGTTTTTGTATTCACACTTACATCAGAGTCTGATATATTTGACGAATCCATTATTGGATTGTTAGCTTTTGTAAGCATTTTAGACACTGGTAATATGGATATAATGTTTGTCTCATTCGGGGAAAGTATGGTATTACTTTTGCTGTTCAAACTTGTGAAAATCAACTTAGTTTGTGAGCACGTTTCACTAGATTCCGATGTAAACCCATCACTATCACAAGTTGAATCTTTTGTTTGTAGCAGTAACTGAGTGGCTAACAATTGTAGGTCTTCCACAGATAAGTTAAGATTTGATGACAGAGCATCATTCACAGACATACATACTACTCTGAAATAAGAGAAATGTAAAGAGTAAGAAATAAGGGTTATTAAAAATAAATTACCCTTTGCTAGTTTCAACCAATATTCCATTCTGTAGTATATCATTGGCCTCTTCAGGGAACTCCATCTTTATCCCATTAATTAAATGCAATTCTGTTTATTACAAAAATGCGTTGACGTAATTGTCTTCGAAATTAAAATAGATCTAGTGTTGTAATAACCATCTCCTTGAAAACTTGAGTGTCCTGAAGTGTATCTTGTTGTTCTGAAAAGTGAACAATGTATTAGAGCTGAAACTACTAAAACGCGAAGCATTAAGGATAGAAAGTTATACATTTAATAAAATATTGTTCAATACCTTCAAATGCCTTTAAGTCAATAACATGACATTTATGGCAAAACAATTAAAAATTACCATCTTATTGAGGTATGTGCATCGGTTTTTACAGGTTACTTTTTGATTAGATGGAATATCGTTGAAATTTAAGGAAGTTACGTATTTAATTGAAAACGAATCCTAATTATTATTACATTTTCGTAATTTATATTTGATAATGGGAGGAGCGCCGAGTTACTTTTCTTGAATTATCAAAGATAATATATCTTTGCAATTATACCAAGAGTGTATTATCTTTGGTGTCCAAATTTATTTGTTTAGTGCCAACTATACAACCAACATTACAATTCTCTCTCACGAATGCCCCTCAAATTCAAATTCTCCACGTGGAGAATCCTGATGATAAATACATGAGCATTTACCAATTTGTTCTTTATATTAACTCTTAATGTTGGACGTACATTATCAAATAAACTAAATTTTAAATCCTTTTACGGACACCTCTAAAGCGATTGGTATTGTTTGTCCTTTTACTTTACGATTATAATTCAGCCAATATTTATTCATAACTGAAATAGTTTCCTCCTAAATAATTCCAGCGCTAATAATTGCATGATATAATCGTATTGCCACTTTGTCGGATTGCAACGAATTTTGCGAACATTAACAGAAAGAAATCTATAATTTATTCTTTACTTATTGTTACAATCATACACTTAATGGAAATCACTATCCGCATTTCTCGATCTTCCACAAACATTGAGAATCGCATCCTTTCGGTATCCAAGTGGCTACGCGTCTTCTATTCGCATCGTAGCCCTCTGCATCAATCGGATAGAAATATTCGTCGAAGTGAACGTTCTTAATGTAACAATGATCGCCATGAGGTTCCAAACGCCAATATTCTTGGCCCTTCGCCGAATGCCCGCCCGGTATCCAAGTAAACACGCGTCGTCTCTCATTGTCTATATTAAAACCTTCCGCCGCGTACAGATACTCGTTGAATTGCGCATTCTTGATGTAGAAATTACCATCCTCCGCCTCGAATGTCCAAAACTCCATCGGCACGTCGGATTTACCACCGGGTTTCCACGTGAAGACCCTTCGTCGCGATGCATCGTATTGGTAAATGCTGGCCGCATAAAAGTATTCGTTGAATCTCGCGCTCCTTATGCAAACTTGCGGCTCCAAAACGGCGTTGCGAACGCACTCGGACAGTTTCCGCTTCAGCGATTCGTAGTGATTCTTACCGCCGCCGTCGCTTGCAATCACCTTTTTAAGGCCTAAAGCTAGCGCAATTGTGGCCTGCGAATTCAGCTCGTTTCTTGATTTAATCGTGGCGTATATTGCGTCGAGGGCGATGATCTTTTGCGTCGCATTCAATTGCGCGTCGAAATAGTCGATCATCTCGTTCACGCCGATCCTATTGTAAACGCTATCGACGACGTTCCTCATCGCATTCCCGAAGTCCATTATCTTGGGCGTTAGACTGTCGACAATCTCGTTCGTTCGACTGCAACGTTTCAACATGTCGTCTTTTATGTACTTAATCGCCTCCATCTCGATCGTCTCTCTGATCGCATTCGACAAATGCTCTTTCTCTCGCAAATTAGAATTCGCCGTCTTCGTGCGTACGGTCTCGATTAAATCCATTAAATCGATCAATTTTTCTACGTCTCGATGATCGTTTGACGTCATTTCGTCGTAGAGTGAATTCATAATCGACAGACTCACAGACGGATCTTCGATGCTGCGCGCAAAGTTCAGTATCAAATCGAAATTGCCCAATTGATTTCTGTACAATTCTTTGACGATAAAGCGATTCTTCTGCGCGTCGTCGATCGTCTTGATCTTTTCCAATGCAGCAGCGTAATTGAGACTCCTGACATCGAACAACACGTCATTCAACATCGACTTTCTCTTGTTCTCTTCTTGCAATTCGCTCAACTTTCGTTGCGTTTCCTCTTGCGTCTTCGTCAGTCGCGCGATAAGTTTCAATAGCAATCCCAACGTCTTCTGCACATCCTCCAACGATTGCTTAATTTCACGATCTTGATTTGCCAATAATATGTTTGTGTTATCGAGTATGTTCTCGATTGCCGATTTATCTTCGTCATTTAAACTATTCGACATTTTCAATTGATCAAATACGAATTTTAACTCTTTCACATCGTCTTGTAGCAATCGTATCTTGTTCGTTGATTGCGGTTTCAGCCAAGAAGGTTTCACGTTGTTAGTATCGGTGTTATTCAACAAATTCCTGATGTCAAATTCGTTGAATGTTTGGGAAATTCCCACGTTTATCGACGTCGTCAATATAAAAACTTGCCAGATGATGATGCATTTGAAATACATTATAATATGCTGCAATTAAATTAGAAACACGACTTTCCGACACAACTTTCGTTGGCTTACTGGTAGTAACTTTGTTGAAAACAACTCATCAACCTCAGATGAAGGTCGACTGATATGTGTATGAGAAAAGTTTAAAATTTGCGACGATCTCTCGTCAATTAATCAACAACGACAGCAATGTGTTTTTCCCATGTTGCACTTCATTCAAACATCCGCAAGTGTTATTGATGCAGTTTAATATTTAATTATATAATGGCTTTATAACTATTTTTAACAATGCAATTGCAAATTTTCTTTGTGCATGCGATAACATTTCTTTCACCCTTCCCATGAAGTCCTTAACTAACAAGGAGCAATACAGGATTAAATCTATTTTTCCATTTGAATTAAAAGTCGAATTTTTCAAAGTTTTCGCACTTTTAAACTTTAAAATTAGCAACATTTTTTATCTTATATTTCGCTTTTTTTTCTTAGCTTTTCATCGATTTTCGCGCAGTTTTCGACGTTTTTTACTTTTTCATTTTTACTACTTCGTTTGTAGGGACAGATGAGACCTAATTCGTCTGCAAACGACAGCTCAATCGATCCAGCGGTTTTAAAGTTTTCGCACTTTTAAACTTTAAAATTTGCATAATTTTTTTTTTACTATATGACGCTATTTTTTCGTCTCTACTAAGAATATTTCAAATTTCAAAAACAGAGTATATTATTTCCCTCCAAACATGACGATATAGTAGAGAATCTGCAAGCTGCGAGTGTTACTGTTCAGCCCCTAGTTCAGAGAGGGCGCAGACTACACATGTTCAAAATAAAAGGAAAATAACATAAAGATTTTATTGAGTAAATATTGCTAATTACTAAATACAATCACTTAGATTATAGTCCGCATCATTTAAATTTTCTTAATTATTCACTATAACGAAAATTCAGTCTGTGACCCTCCTAAATCGTAGAACTGTTGATGCAGCAATTTCTTCTCTTACAGGACTCGGTTGAGCAGTTTCTCTCAATAATTGCAAAGAATGTAGACCAACAGCGTCTAATGATGCAGCTAAAATTATAGAAAGGTCCACGTTAAAAGAAATAATTGCCCTTAATATAGGAATTTCGATCCTGACTCTATTCCGCTCGATTTAGAAAAAAGCGATTTTCGCAATTTTTTGCCGAAAAGCTAAGGCTCGCATTTTACTTCATCTCCCCGAATTGGCTGAAACTCGTACCGTTTGTAGGGACAGACGAAGCCTAATTCGTGCGGAAATTGCAGCCCAATCGGTCCAGCCGTTTAAAAGTTTTCCGCACTTTTAAACTCTTAAATTTGCATATTTTTCGCTTATATTTCGCTTTTTTTCTTAGTTTTTTTATCGATTTTCGCACAGTTTTCTCCTAATCGATCCTGATTCAGTTCCACTCGATTTAGAAAAAGGCGATTTTTGCCGAATTTTGCCTCAATATTCACAAAAAAGTGCGTATAATTCTAAAACGAGGTTGAACGCAAAACAAAGATTCAACTAAGAACAACAATCGAGAAGAATGGCATAATCTAAAAGAAAATTGGCCCTTAAATTACACCATTAGAAAGGTGATAGATCACAATGAAACAGTTTGCAATTGGTTGAAATTTAGCTTAGTTAGGGCAGTTTTTAATTTTGTCGATGCATTTAGCGCGTCGCTTCAAGGTGTCAATGCGGAAAATCGCTCGTAAATCATATTAATTGTTATTTAATTGTTTCAACGCCATTTTTTCGGCCCACGTTTTTAAAAGTACTTTATGTCCACAATGTAAACACAAACAATAAAAACACGTGGGTTTATCGTTTGTACTTGCGAACTTAAATCACCATCGAATTCTTTACAGATTTCGCTGATTATTAATTTATATGCAGTCGCAACAATTACGTAGATGGTGAACGTCCAAAACTTTATAAACCCAAATAATGCATAGACGAAAAAATCCTCTTGACGCTGAAGATAATTAATTACAAAATACATTTATTTACGTGATTCATGCCTTTGTAATAAATAAGTACACGATAAATTGAATTATCATTGAGCCAACGGTCATCTATTTAAAATTATTTATCACATCCTTTTTACACTTATATAACTACAATATTAAAATTAATTTTATAATCAGAAATTACTTGGTGGCATACAAGTTAAGTTTATTTTGCCATTTAAAAATTTTAATCGTTTTTTGGTTTTAATTGCACTTTTATTAATTTCAGTGCATTAATTTTGTCCAGAAGTTTACTTATTAATAGTTAATTATTTTGACAATTTTCAACAGGCTCTCTTTATGGAAATTTCTTATTGTTTAGTGCGATTATCATTAATAATAGGCACAGCTCATTATAAGAAGTTAATGAACGAAAACATGATTTCAAGGTTGACGTATTGTAAACGTTTCAGTACATTAATTGATATTCAAAATCCGATTATTTATGTCACTTAGCGCGACGATTCTTCATGAATATCATTAGCATAAGGAAAATTATTGCATTCTAATAAAAACTAATAAAGTTTATTTTTATAATCGTCGCTTTATCATTGTTTATTACAGATTAACCGGAAAATAAACGATTTATCAAATTAACATGTACAATGCTGTAATTCTAGGAATAATCGAATTGATTGCGGTCTTACGAATTTGGAGCCTGGCCCTGCCACACTCTCTGGCAATGTTCCATAGCCTGGAAATTCATTAAGATCATTGTAAAACTGCGAATAACGAGAGAGTAATTCCAATCGCTTACGCTACACTCGTTGGCGTTATCTATTGAATCGCACCAGTAAGCCGGTCCCCAGGTACATTTATTGGCGCCCAATTGACGACGGGCACGCGGTGCACTAGCCAACCAAACCTTCTCTTGGCAATGCTGCAAGGCCTGGAAAGGAAACAACGAGAAACTATTACATCGATATATCGATTAATCGAACGAACTCACTCCGTCGCCGCATTCCTTGGCGTTTTCCAATTTACTGCACCAATAGCCCGGGCCCCACGTACATTTGTTCGAACCGGGGATGTCCCTCTTCATGCGAAAACCATTCACATTTTGCGCTGAAAATCGAACGATAGCTTAATGCGTTGAGCGAATAACGATTCACTTTACCGCACAAAACGATCAACGCAATCGCTACGAGTAGTTTCATTGTTGCTTCTGGCTTGTCGACAACGTTCACGTATACAGACGACGAGTGCGAATGGTAACGCGTTCATCAGTTGTCCGAGCTTTTTAATAAATCGGTCCCCCAGAAATTTACAATCCAGTCGCTTCCCACCAAATCAAATGTGGATGCATGCGAATTATAAACAATTCCAAGGTTCTCTTGGGAGAGAAAAATTAATATACTCCATCTCCTACATTGGATAAACAAACGATTAGATTATCAATTAAACGGCAATTCTTCGACTAGATTTCATAAATTTCGAATAATTAATTTAATTCCGCCGTTTAAAAGCCAATCAGAAATAGATTTATTTATTAATCGTCACGTTAATTGACTAATATCTTTATACTGCGTATCACCAATGGAAGAAAACCGTGTTATTCTGTTAGATTGCAACATATGGAATTTTCCGAGTTATTCGTAAATATTACCTCAATGAGAAATCGTATCCATCGACCACATTTACATCTTTCGCGGCATGATATTTCTCCACCGACATTCTTCAATGCAAATGTGTTTGTTTCGGCATTTCTTTTGCAACCTGAACGAACGCAATTTCGAAATGCGAAAATTAGGCGAACGCACTAAGAACAAACGCACCATTTGCCATGGATATAAAAGTTTGAATCTGGCGACGAGAGTCTCGCCGACGAAGACCGTTGGAAGCCAGCGGCAGTTATCCACGAACAATTGAATATGAAAGGATTGAGAAACGATAAATGAAAGTTGCGTGCAAACATTTAGTGACCGTATATTTCTAAGTCAGACGTTATCACTGCTGAGATGGACTGTCGAGAGATTAGCGCAATGCAATGAAAGAGATTTAAGAAAGAAACGATTTAACAGTTAAACATCCAACAAATACTCACCTTCTTATGCACGACTTTTTACTAGATAAAACGCTCGACAATTGAGAATTCGTCAAAAATGCTTTTGAAAAGTTTGTCTATTCCATAACTTTCGATGTTTTTGTCAAGGGAATAAATGGTTTTCTGCTGGATATAAATTATTCGCAATATTTACATGAATTTCCCCAAATTGCGACAAATATGCAACGACCATTCCCGAATGATTGTATATCTATTTACTTGCCGTATGCAAATTAAAACATCTTACAAAAAGAAAATAGTATATTGTTGTCACTCATTAAATAACAAATGTTACGTTTGCGATTCGGGTTCATTCGTTTCCGTTGCTTTCTTCCAAAACTTCGCCGCCGCCAAGAGTTTGAGGTTCGGCCGATTCCCTTCGTCCTCGGGGAATATGTAATCGAACACTTCCTCCCATCCCTGCTCCATGCCGTCCTCGTCGATCACCTTCTGCCTCTTCTTGATGCGCTTCGGCATCTTATTGTTGATTTTCTCTTTCGCGATGTCGTCGCCGTGTGCCGTCTCGAAATCGAGCCAATTCTCCAATAACAACACGCGTGCCTCCTTCTCTTGCGACCCTTTCAGATTCTCGTTCGCCCTCTCGTAGACGCGTCTCGCTAGCGGCACGTTGATCTCGTCGGAATTGTCGCCCAGTTCGAATTTCGCATACGAGAGCCAAACTTTCACGTGCGACGTGCGCTCTAATAGCCGTTCGTACAATTGTCGCGCGTTCTCCCGTTCCTCCTGGCCAATCTCGAAATCGATGTACGCCTTCCACAGCAATTCGGGCATGTCCAAGCGCGGCTGATTGATCGCCAACTCGTAGATGGCCCTCGCGCGATCGTAATCGCCCAATAACGTTTCCAATTCGGCATACTTCATCCACGTCACGCAATTCTCCGGACCGAATTCCAAGAATTTCTCGTACAGTATGCGACACCGGTCGAACTCGCGCAATTGTATCTCGAGATTAATGTAGCCGCGAAACAATTTGTCGCGCGGGCACATGCCGATCGCGGTGCCCAAGACTTTCCTCGCCGATCGCAAATCTTTCTGCCGTATCTCGAACTGTGCGAACAGCAACCAAATCTTGGAGAAGGTGAACACTTTGTGCGGCAACAAATCTAAACAGGCCTTATAAACCTGCTTCGTGCGATCGTAATCTCGTGCTTCCAATTCTTCGAAGAGCGCATAGTTTATCCACAAGTAAATATACCGTCGCCAAAATTGTTTATTCTTCGTGGGCGGTACGTTAGCAATCGCACGCTCGTAAGTCTCTCTGGTTACGTCGACGTCTCCTTCGCCCTCGACCAGTCTCAGGTAATCGAACCACGCGTCGTAATTGGTGGGATTTTGAAGAATCTCCTGCTCGTATTGAAACTTTCGTTTCGACACAATCACGTCCTCTATGCCAGTCCTGTCTCCGTACTTTTTCTCGTGTATTGTGTAAGCCTTGTACAATTCCTTTGAATTTTCTTTCGCTATATGATCTAAAGCATATTTATATATGACTCTCGCACGTTCGTGCTCCTTTTGATTCTCTTCAAATCTAGCGAATGCTATGAACAACTTCTCGTCCATATAGTCATCACCATAGAAATGAACGGCCCTCTCGAAGATTGTCCTTGCAGAGTTAACAAAACCATGATTATCTTCGAATCTGGCATATTTGATCCAATGCTTAACTTCTGGATGGGTGATCACGAATCGCTCGTAAATTTGCCTTGCCCTATCGATCTCCTTGTATCGCAGTTCAAAATTTATGTAGGTTTGCCATGCTTGTTCATCTGGTTGCCATTCCATCCATCTTTCAAATACTGCTCGTGCACCAGCAACATTCTCTAACATTTCTTCCATATAAGTGTACTTGTACCAGAATTGATTGACTCTCGGTAATATTGTTACTGCCCTGTCCCATAAATTTCTTGCATGATTCACCTGCCTGTTTCTCATTTCCATTTCTGCATATTTCAACCATAATGTTATATTCCTATGATCTACATCTAATGCACGTTCGTATATAGATCTAGTTCTTTGTATTTCTTTCTGTGACTCTTCCCATTGTGCATACTTAATCCAGTTGGATATAACAGTTCGATTCTTTCTTATATTGTCCTCAAACTGTTTACGTCTCCTGTGTTGATAATCAGCTAATTCTGCTGGATCGGAGATTTTCTGCTTCGGCGGTGGCGGTAAAATTTCCAAATCTCTCTCTTTCGCTTCTCTCAACAATTGTTCAGCAGTAATTTGTATTTCGGCTGGTGCTTTATTCTTCACTTTTGCTACTTTGGGCATCTTTTGTGTTTTTGTCGTTTCCATTTTTGTTAGTTGTTATATACTAATTAAATTTATTTAATTATCTCAACAATTTAGAAATATATATATATTATATTCGATTTCTTTGATTCAAACACAATCTTAGGTTACAATTAACGTATGTGAAGTTTGACGTAAACTTATTCCTGAGTTTTAAAGATTTCGTTTGAAGTTTATGCGCCATCTATGATCGAGAGACTTCAATTGTTTGTGTTGTATCTTTGACAAACTGCAGTTCCTTTTATATGTTTATTATCTTTGGAACACGTGTTTTCAGTTTAAATACATATAAGACATTTTATTAAGAAAGAAATAATCAAAGATGGAAATGGACGAACCAGACGAATCCAAACGTATACTATGCAGATTCAAATCAGAAAATGGTGAAGTTGCTGGTGATATGGTTGATTTACCACTAGATTGTACGTTAGAGCAATTAACATTAATATGTAATGCATTATTGGAGCAAGAGGAGAGGGTACCTTATCTATTCTTTGTGGATGACAAGGAAATAACTAAGAGTTTAAGTAATACTATTGATGTAAACACATTGAATAGTGAAGAGGTACTTGATATAATTTATCAACAGCAGGCAGTATTTAAAGTACGTCCAGTGACAAGATGTACAAGTTCTATGCCTGGTCATGCAGAAGCAGTAATTTCAGTTAATTTCAGTCCAGATGGTAAATATCTGGCCAGTGGCTCTGGTGACACAACGGTTAGATTTTGGGACATTTTAACACAAAACCCATACCACACGTGCAAAGGTCACAAGAATTGGGTTCTATGCATATCATGGGCACCAGACAGTTCCAAGTTGGCTTCGGCTTGTAAGGATGGGAAAATAATGATATGGGATCCAGAGATGGGCAAGCAAATTGGAAAGACAATGATAGGACACAAGCAATGGATCACATCATTAAGTTGGGAGCCCTATCATAAAAACAAACATTGCCGGTATTGTGCTGCATAATATTTATTATCTCAAGTAATGTCAATCAATTTCAGATTTTTGGCCAGTTCATCGAAGGATGGCGATGTGAGAATATGGGACACAGTTTTATGCACGACGATAAGAACGATAGCTGGTCACATGAAGAGCGTGTCGGTGGTGAAATGGGGCGGTTCCGATCTACTTTATACGGCATCACAAGATAGAACCATAAAAGTTTGGCGATCTGCGGACGGCGTACTCTGTCGGACGTTAGAAGGGCACGGGCATTGGGTGAACACATTAGCCCTGAACACCGACTACATTCTTAGAATAGGACCATTTGATCCAGTTAAAGATGGCAACCGTACGATCGACGATAACGCGCAACAATTCGCGTCGAAGCGTTATGATGACGTGATTCGAACGAACGGCGAAAGGCTCGTATCGGGTTCGGACGATTTCACGTTGTTCTTATGGGATCCGCGAACCGATAAGAAACCGATCGCTCGATTGACCGGCCATCAGCAATTAGTGAACGACGTCAAATTTTCGCCGGACGGCCGCATACTGGCATCCGCGTCCTTCGATAAATCGATCAAACTGTGGGAAGGACGGACGGGCAAATTTATTTGCACGCTACGTGGCCACGTGCAATCCGTTTATATGGTGTCGTTCTCAGCGGACTCCAGGTTGATGGTAAGCGGTAGCGCGGATTCGACGTTGAAATTGTGGAACGTGACAGCGAAGAAATTGCAAATCGATCTGCCGGGACACGCGGACGAAGTGTACGCCGTCGATTGGTCGACTGACGGCCTTCGAGTTGCTTCGGGTGGCAAAGACAAAGTGTTAAAATTGTGGCAAAATTAATGAGAATTATTTGTTTCTAAATGAAGACTTTATTGCTTTTATTCAATATTTAACATTTGGCAAATATTTTTTTCATAAGGATTTAGTAGAAATTATTTCAACGAAAAACAAATTAACACTTATTCTTAAGTCATTAAATGTTTTCTGAAAGCAAGGTAAAAATACAATTGTAAGATAGAAGAAAACTTGTTTTTATAAAAACTATTGATGATTTAACAATTACTGTTAAATCTTCTATTATTTTTATAAAAGCTATATCTATTCTACATAATAATTGTATTTTTATATTGTCTTCATAAAAACATTTAACAGTATGTGTTAAATCAATAACAATTGTTATGAAATCAAAGTATTTGTTAGTTTATATAAATAATGTAAAATTACAATGTTTTGTATAATAAAATTATAGAGTTCTCACTTAATAAAGGCACTTTAAATGACTCTTCTGTTTTAATTAACAAAGCTAACATTCAAATCTTGACTGAGGTTAGTTTAGCTTTTCACTCATAGAGGGCGCAGCGTGCCTGAGTTATTCAGGATCCAGACCTTCACTGTAATCGATTCTGAATCGAGATTTCTTCTCGCCAAAATATCAGGATCGCTTACCTCCTCGGTCCTCATGTTCTCCTAATATTTCTCGAATTAAAAGTCCGAGAAATTCGTGAGCATTCGTCGAGATTTTTCTCCCGCCAAAATATCAGGATCGCCGACCTCCTCGGTCCTTATGTTCTCCTAATATTTCTCGAATTAAAAGTCCGAGAAATTCGTGAGCATTCGTCGAGATTTTTTCCCGTCAAAATATTAGGATCGCCGACCTCCTCTGTCCTCATGTTCTCCTAATATTTCTCAAATTAAAAGTACGAGAAATTCACGAGCATTCGTCGAGATTTTTCCCGCCAAAATATGAGGATCGCCGACCTTCTCGGTCCTCATGTTCTCCTAATATTTCTCGAATTAAAAGTCCGAGAAATTCGCGAGCATTCTTCGAGATTTTTTTCCGCCAAAATATTAGGATCGCCGACCTCCTCGGTCCTCATGTTCTCCTAATATTTCTCGAATTAAAAGTACGAGAAATTCGTGAGCATTCGTCGAGATTTTTTCCCGCCAAAATATGAGGATCGCCGACCTCCTCGGTCCTCATGTTCTCCTAATATTTCTCGAATTAAAAGTCCGAGAAATTCGCGAGCATTCGTCGAGATTTCTTTCCGCCAAAATATCAGGATCGCCGACCTCCTCGGTCCTCATGTTCTCCTAATATTTCTCGAATTAAAAGTCCGAGAAATTCACGAGCATTCTTCGAGATTTTTTCCCGCCAAAATATTAGGATCGCCGACCTCCTCGGCCCTCATGTTCTCCTAATATTTCTCGAATTAAAAGTCCGAGAAATTCGCGAGCATTCGTCGAGATTTCTTTCCGCCAAAATATCAGGATCGCCGACCTCCTCGGTCCTCATGTTCTCCTAATATTTCTCGAATTAAAAGTCCGAGAAATTCGCGAGCATTCTTCGAGATTTTTTCCCGCCAAAATATTAGGATCGCCGACCTCCTCGGCCCTCATGTTCTCCTAATATTTCTCGAATTAAAAGTCCGAGAAATTCGCGAGCATTCTTCGAGATTTTTTCCCGCCAAAATATTAGGATCGCCGACCTCCTCGGCCCTCATGTTCTCCTAATATTTCTCGAATTAAAAGTCCGAGAAATTCGCGAGCATTCTTCGAGATTTTTTCCCGCCAAAATATTAGGATCGCCGACCTCCTCGGCCCTCATGTTCTCCTAATATTTCTCGAATTAAAAGTCCGAGAAATTCGCGAGCATTCGTCGAGATTTTTCTCCCGCCAAAATATCAGGATCTCAAATTTAAACAAATATAAATGAAATATGATAATGTACAAATGCTTTAAAAACACATGCTTCTTTCAATGTTGCTATTAAGTGTATATATTTTACAAGACCGTAACTGATTTTCAACGTTAATTTATAAATAAATACCAAGAACATGCTTTTAATTGATGAAGTATTTGCAGCAAAGATATTATTCGCACTGCAGCACTAACATCAAAGATATATATAGAACAAAGATAATATACAAGGAAATCGTAAGTGAGCAACATTTGCAAGTTGTGACCTCTATGAATGAGGGGCTGAACAGTGAGCACGTCATCTTGATAGCTCTCTACCATACCTTCAGTTTTGCCGGAATTTTCAAAGAAATGTTAGTGCTTTAATTTCATAAAAATATACAAGAATATAACAACACGTGTTAAATCTATTAATTTTTGTGCAATCAAAGTCTATTCCTACATACAATTCTTATTTTTAGCTTGTTTTCATAAAAAATATATCAGAATTTAACAAATGTTAAATTTATTAATTTTTATGAAAACAAAGTATATTGATTCTACGTACAATTCTTATTTTTATCATTACTACATTAATTAAAATTTCAGTTTACACTTATAAAGCTGTTACTAAAATTTTGCACATATATATTTTGCGAAATTATACGAATTACTATTAATATGATTGTTAATCTTAGAAGTAGTCATATTTAATTATTTTCCATAAATAGGACAATTAGAATAATAGTTACAAACTATCGGCAAAGAGAGTTAAATAACTGTAGGCAGTTCGCATTATCTATAAAAAGAATTATTTATAGGTTTTTGCGATTATTTTATGAACGTTGCATCTAATACCGTTTTGAACATGCTCAAGTTCATAAGTCCGAAACCCATACTTTTGAAAATGACGGGCCTATTCAATTTGGCGATCATGAACTTAACGTCCTTTTGCACATCGTTATCTTTGTCATACCAATTCTGTGCGAATATTTCGTCCTGAAGCCATTCAAACTGAAATACAAATAACACTAGCATTAATGTTACGCTGTAAGTGAAATATTAATGCATTATTACAAACCGCATCCGTCATGGCTTGTCCGAAGAAGCATAAAACGAACGCCGAACTAAGCCAAGCGCCTACGTGTATTAAAGTACCGTAGCTGTTTAGCTAGAAGAATAGCAATTAATTTCCTGCCTCATGCAGATTCATATAGGACACGTGGTACCAGAACAACGGCGCAAGATGATATGCCCACGATTAACCCGGAGAACGTCATATGAATGAAGACAACCGGCGAATAATTATAGTTTAATCCATCCACCAAACTGAAATGTAAATCTTATTTGTTATGGCGTATAAAAATTGCTTCTAAATATATACCTTAATATATCCTCATGATACTGAAAGCAAATGTTCAACTTTATTCTGCATTCTTTCGCGTTCCTCTCATTCATTGCGTCCACGAACATTTGCCTCAAATGCTTTACCCTTGCAATTACATTAATTAAAGCGGAAACCATCAGTGCTACTTCCGCTCCGCATACGTTCAATACAACGACGGCGTCGATGTAAAACACTAGCCAAACAATTGGCTTATAAGGATACCTATTGAAATCCCACGGATACCAGGCATAAGTCATCGTGCCACAAATATGATTGATACCGTAATCTACGTTATATCGTTCGCATTGTGCCATTCTTTGCAAACCGAAGAGTACGTAAGATTCCGGCGACATGAAGTAGATAACGATGAAGAACTTCAAAATTTTCCGATTGTACTCGTAGAATTCGTTGTAATTATGCGGTAAACCGAACCGGCTGAAATCCTGTAATCTATTCGTGTAGTCGACCATCGAGTTGCGTTTCAACAAGAAACAAGATACGGTGTAAAAAGTCGAAAGCACGGATAAGAGAAAGGAAATGTCTTCGAGGATCAGCTCGAAGAAAACGTTATCGAAACCTAAAAGAGAAGGAAAAATTATTATTTAATCGTGTAGAAATTCTAGTCTACAAATAAGTTCTAGTCTTGCATACTCAAAAGGTGCTGCAAATGTAACATCGAAGGTGCGATCAACGTTACCGTAACTGGTAACCATACCATTACGAATCTTAATTTAAAGTATTTATCGTTTTCGTTCATCGGAAATATGCAAAATATCCGAAATATTCGCAATACATTATTATAGATATCCATTTTCATGTTGTTCGTGCTTTATAAATAATTTGCACAACAACCGAGTTTACGAACAATTATAATGAATGAGTTTAGTTAGAAGCATTTCAATTTATATCGCATTTGACGAACGAAACATTTATATTAATATACGTTATTATCCCGAAATTGACAATGAAGTCCAATCAAATAATTACAGGGCAATCAGTTGTTTAACATAATAAATTCTAGTTAATTAATAATCAATCCACGATCATTTTTATATCGTATTAATTTCGAATAAACAATTCGTTAACAATTATCCTTTTTTCCATTTTACATATCGTTAAAACTACCATATAATTAAAAATTCAATATGAACAACTTTGTAATAATACCTTTTGATAATTAATATTCTATGCCTTTTGCTTTCACAAATACAATTCGCCTTTCATCTCAAAGCCAAGATCAGCTATAATGGACACTGTAAAGGCCCATAAAATGGTGTTCATGTCGAGAACGGTTCTGTTTCTCGCCGCGATCTTGTAACCGTCGCAACAGATGAGCGTCCTCTGCCGTTATGCAAGCGGTAGGAATTGGTTTTACCTTGTCGTCGTAATCTTGCCAACGGGTATACGGCGTGTTAATTGAGAATGGCGTAAGCGAACGTATGAGAGATGCCACAGCTCCATATTTAGCGGCACGTACCGCACAAAACTGTCTGTACTTAACGGTTATCCCATATGAAACGTATTCCTCATTGTAGATGACAATTTTGCCTTTAACAGCCTCATTGATTTTATCCAGTTCTTCAAAGGAATTGACAACTACTGCTTCAGCCGTGAGTCCAGTTGACGGTGTGGCAATACAATCACCTAAACCTAACATTTCCAATTTCTTCAACTTGATTCATTTCCTCTACTGAAATAGTAATAAATTATGTTAATTTCCATATGGTGTGTCTTTTTGCATTATACATACCTCACCCAATGTGTAACATTAGCTACCTCTGCATGTACATTTTCCAATCCATGAATAATTGATTTGTTTAACACGTAATCAATTGCATTCTCAAGATTCTTTAAGCCAGCAATTCTATTGCCAAACAATTTCTTTAATTAAACTCTCTGGCAAGTTGCATTGGTATATGCTGTTATCAGAAACATCAGCTTTTAACATCGTAATACAATTAATATTATTTAATCCAATCGATTTAATCATCATGATTTTGGCTAAAAGTGAGAGCGAAAAAAAGTGTAAGTAAAATATCAATATTTTATTGTAGTACGTACCAATTTAAATTTTAATTGCTGCGATAAGATTAATCAAGTGCTAATCATTTGTATTGCTTAAATACCGAAGATATATAATAAACACTCAAGGTAATATACTTAAATATCTAAAATACTTGCATTTTTTTAATTATTAAAACGTAATGTCAAAGATAATATACATATAGAGATGTACCAATTCAAAGATAATAAACGAATAAATAACGACTCACGTGCGATCTATTGGATTTATAGGAGCAGTTGCAGTGTAGCTACATTCCACAGGCGCCGCCACGTGTCTAAAAATAATTTGAATTAATAAATTATAATGTTAATATGAAGATTGAATTTATTGTGTTCTTTAATTTCAGTATCCAATGTGTGCAGCAAATTTAATATTGGAGGAAACATGCAATTCAAGGCCCAAACGTCTGTTGAAGTTCAACCCTTACTTATTGTAAGTTCTTACCTTCTTTATAATATTTGCATAAGGTACGTACAAATTAGCAACGTTATAAGCATAATTCAATACCATCTAATTAAATAAAAAATATTTATAACTAGTCAACGTTCGACAACGTATAGAAATCTACTTTCATAAAAACATCGAAAATTACAGTGCTGCCAACAGATTATTTTCACCTAGAAAATAGTAACAAAATGAAATTTTAAGCTTAATTCTTTTTTGCAATTTAAGATTTGGCTGAAGCTATCCTCTCAGATAGCATTTAAATTGTTATTTATTTTAATTCATGTTCTGTCGCTTACAGAAAGAAATAGAAGTGAATTCGGCAAAGACGAAATTATGGTGGCAACAACCGTTAGAGCGTGTTACGTCACGACGTATCGAAGGGAATTTCATGGAGCCTCATCAAAGTAAAATGGCGGATCGAGATGTTTTCATAAAGTTCTCGATAAAGTAATTAAAATTAGTTGTTTTGTGGCGTTCAAATACAATTTGTGTAAAGTTTATACGCACTAAAAGTACGGCAAACAATGGATGCAGTGAAAGCGTTTAATACAGAGGTATGTAAATAAGTTTAATGTGTGTATAATACGATACATACATGTACATACATAGGTAGATGTAGAAGATGCTGTCGAATTAATTCACTCTGAAATGCTGAATTTCATTTTGCGCTTCTCTCGTTCACGTAGATTTACCTTTTTTAACGGTGAAATATTTCTTTCAGCTTTCGTCTCTGTATGAAGTGAAACCGCCTATATCCAAAGCGAAAATGACAGCGTTGACTAGAGGAGCTATAAAGGCGATCAAATTTTATAAGCATGTTGTACAAAGTGTGGAAAAATTTATACTAAAGTGCAAACCTGAATACAAAGTGCCTGGTTTATATGTTATTGATTCGATAGTGCGGCAATCGAGGCATCAGTTTGGCTCAGATAAGGATGTATTTGCACCTAGATTTGCTAAAAACATGCAACAAACGTTTGTTAATCTATTTAAGTGTCCAGCTGAAGATAAGGTACAGTCATTTATTGAAATCTTTCTTTTCTACAAAGTGTTTCTCTATTTGTCTTTCTTGTTGTTTACAGAGCAAGGTGATTAGAGTTCTAAACTTGTGGCAAAAGAATCAAGTATTTGCCCCCGATGTTATACAACCGTTGTTTGATTTGGCTGATCCTAATCACCCAATACATAAGGAATTGAGTAATCCAGCAGCTAACGGTTTGCCAATGCAGAATCTACTGGGAAACATGTCTAAAGGTGTGTAAACCAAATTCAGTTTTACTAGTACTCATTGATTCTGTTTCTCTGTATGGATGACCAAACAGAAAAGTTAAATAGTAAACTTCATATTTATCATATTAGTTAAATAATTTCATGACAATAATGGTGTATAAGTAAATTTATATTATTATCATCATTGATGATAAATAAAGGTGAGTATTATTTGAAAGAGGGACCTATATAAATGTGATTATTTCATGAAATTATTTAATGTTTGGTTGTCTATACACAATTAGGGTACTTGTCTAAATAAGTTCTTCGTATTAGGTTCACCGGCTCTCCAGAAGACACCGACCAAGGTACAAGGAACTTCTGATACGACACATTCGTCCGGATTAAATAATGTTCCGGTACATATCGAAACGAATCAAAAAAACGAACGATAACTTGGAAACTGTTTTGAGCACCCAGTAGCGAAATGTGCATAAATTCCATTCCGAATGGGAGTTTATCGCTTAAAAAATCGCATGGATAAGCGTTTAATTATAAGAGAATTCACAAAATATCACAAAGTTTAGGAGATACACATACAGAAAAATTAGTATTATTATGAACTATGTTAAAAGTTTACTTTGTAACATTGAAAATTCACTTCCTTTGAAGACTCATATGTTAAATTTTCACTTTCGTTTTAAAAGCAAATCTCATTCTGTTGAGACATGTTCATTAATTTTAAACGGTTAACATTACCGATGTATTAGCGAATGATTAATTAGACGCGTTTAGATTTGTATGTTTATTTTGGTTTTATAAGAAAACGAAAGATGATAACATTCTTATTAACATTATTGCTTTCTGATTAGCAATATTGTAAATAATTAGCAGATTCAAGATTTCGTTTATAACAAAACTGAAATGCTAAAAAATGTAAAAAGTTTTAGTCGCTCTAAAATGAATATTTTTCAAAACGAATGTAAGAAATCAAAGACAACGTTAAATAAGCCATAAACATTCCAAGTTATCGTTGAAAAGAGAACAAACTGTACAAATGCAAATTAGTGGAGAGAGCTGTGATGAATCTAATACGCTCAACTTCGATTTCTTAATGTCTCGACATTCTAACGAATCCCTTTCGTTTTCTCTATTGTTACAGGGGAATTTCGATCAGAACGCACTCGCACAATTACATCAATTGCATCGTATTTTATTGCGCCAACAACAGGCGGACGGTACGTCGAAAGCGGACGGTGGCGGCCAGGTGCACTTCGATAGGAAGCTATTGGATTTCGATTATGGCAGCGACGAGGAAGAACCGAATCCGTCGCCAAAGCCCAATCAGAACAATTCCACTTTGGAATCGGTGGGAAGGTATATCATCATTAAATCATTTACGATTGTTAACGCTTAAAGGAATAACGAACAGCAATTTCAGTTTGCTGACGAATCCGGAAGTCCTACGGCAATTGCAAACGTTGCAGCAAACGATGACGCAGAACATGCCGGAATTCGATTTGGAAAAGTTACGTAAACTGCAGGAAATGAAGCAGCAAGAGGACGAGTTCGACAAGCATCTGGCCCAAACGGTGCCCGTACGTTCATTTATAATCGCACATATAAATTGGATTGGGGTATTTTAAATACGTCACTCTCTACATTTTAGAACTTACCATTTGCCTCCGAGTGCGAATTCAAGCCGAGCACCGCCAATTCGCCCGCAATTCTGCCAGGTTACTTCTTGCCGGCCGGCACGGATTTGAGTCAACCGCCGCCCGGTTACAAGCCGCAAACATATGATACCGTTCAATCGCAGGAAGACGGCACTGCGGAATCCGAAGTCGAATTCGTCGGAACGAACGATAACGACGTAGAAGTAGGGTGTTCTATTTTTTCATTGATTTAAAAAGATTAACTCGCGCGTAATTTTTACAGATCATCAACTTGGATCATAGTGATTCGCGTACTCCGTCTCCACGAGATCGGTACAGACACCGTAG
This sequence comes from Hololepta plana, assembly GCA_963695495.1. Classification (NCBI taxonomy): domain Eukaryota; kingdom Metazoa; phylum Arthropoda; class Insecta; order Coleoptera; family Histeridae; genus Hololepta; species Hololepta plana. Next base: position 354,612 of record OY968839.1, on the reverse strand, counting down.
GAGTAGATCGAGGGATCGGTCCAGAGACCGAAGGGAGCGTAGGTCACGACGGTCGTCCAGGTCGCGTTCACGATCGCGTTCGAGACGGCATCGTACTAGGTCGAGGGAGCGGGACCGCGAGCGTGAGCGCGAACGCGAAAAGGAGCGGGAGAAAGAGAAGGAGAGGAAGAAACGCGGTTTGCCGCCAATCAAGAAAGAGAATCTGAGCGGTGCGTTAATGGCGGTTTTCGATGTACCTTATAACGAAACGATTTTTCCATTGCAGTTTGTAGTACAACGCTGTGGGTTGGTCATCTGTCGAAATTGGTGCACCAAGAGGAATTGTCGGATACGTTCGGTGAATTTGGCGATATCGTCAGCATCGATTTGATCCTGCCGAGAGGTTGCGCTTTCATCGTAATGCACAGGCGTCAAGATGCAGCACGTTGTCTGACGAAGCTGAAGAATCACAAGATGCAAGGGAAAGCAATTACTGTAATTTAATTAATTCCTAGACTTGAGGCTCAATATTAATGTCATCGGGTTTGTTACAGTTAGCTTGGGCTCCCGGCAAAGGCGTCAAAGGAAAAGATCTGAAAGACTATTGGGAAGGCGATCTGGGTGTATCTTATATCCCATGGTCAAAAATAAAACCCGACATCGATATAGAGATGTTGGAAGACGGTGGCATGATCGACGAAGATACGATGCCTGCATGGATGAAGGCAAAAGTTGCCCAGAATAATGTAAAACCGACTCTGCAACCGTCGCTTATGCCGGGAATCGATCCTTCCACGGGTGCCATACAATTGCCCGAAGGCGTCTTACCGACAGCCGCCACGGTCGACACGAGCCAACCGCCACCGGTACCGACCGGCAGTTTACTTCAACCGCCGCAGTTATCGTTGCCGCTGGTAAACCCGTTCCAATTGAATAACAGATTACTCAGTTCGGTCGGCATGAACTTGCCGCCGGGAATAATGCCCAACGTTCCGATCGGTGTGCCGCCACCGAATCTGACGGCCCCTCTAATGCCGAACCAATTGTTGGGTTTGGGTTCGCCGTTCCAAGGACCGCCCGGTATCATGCAACAATTGGCGATGCCATCTGCCACGACTAGCACGAACACGGCCAACGATAAGAGTCGGACTCAGTCTGACAACAATTTGGCCAGTATACAGGAAGTTTTGTTAAGTATGCCGCAACCTTTCGGGCTCGTTCCTCAACCACCGCCGAACGTTCCGAATTCGCACGACGACATGGATTTGGAAATAGAGGAGGACGATATGAAAAACGAGAGTCGATCGAGTAACGAACAGAGCTCGAGTCAATTCAGTAACAACGATAGTACGCATCACAGCCGTATGCACGGTATGAACAATCAAAGGGGAAGCGCGTCCAGTTTGAGTGGCGAACAACAGCGTGACGCCAGCATCGGCGATAGACACGGCGATAAAAGGGACGACCGCGACAGAAACCGTAGTCGCGATCGGGATCGCGACCGTAGAGATAGAGGCAGGCGGAATAGTCGCGATCGGAACAATAGGGATCGCGATCGGGACAATAGTCGTGGCGATCGTAGGGACGACCGGCGAGACCGCGGCAATAGATGGAACGATAGAAGGGACCGGGATCGCAGCGAGCGCGACGATCGGAGGGACCGCGAGAAAACGCTGAACGATCGGTTGCGGGAAATGGCCGGAATGGACGGCGGTGCTCCGATCGCCGATAGGACGGACGATTTGCCGGCATTACTGGACCGACCTCCGATATTTCCGGATTTCAATAACGAAGACGACGCCGGAGCACTCGAAACGGATCCGGATCGGCGCGGTCGACGCGACAGCTACGACGGTCGTATGAGACGCGATTATCCGCCGCCGATAATGGACAGGGCCGATTTCGATGCTAGCATTATCGAAGCTCGCGATACGCCGCGACCGCTGATGCATCGCGAAAACATTCTGGACGATCGATTCATGCGTCGAGACCGTTACGGCGACGACATGCGAATGCTCGACGATTACGATAGGATGCGTGGACCGTCTGCTCCCGATTTCTTCGCGCCGCCCAGGGACGGCGGCTTCGGCCCGCGACCGATGTTAAGACCTGGCATCGATGGTTTTCCGCCGAGACCAATGATGGGTCGACTTCCCGGGCCGCATATGTATCATCCTAGAGGACCTCCGATGCGAGGTCCACGTCCAGGTACACTTTTTCTGCAAATAATCTCGGCATACACAATATATGAGGAATATTTCTTTTTAGCACCGTGGTTAGAAGGCGGCATGCGGCCCAATTTTCCACCGAGATTCGACGGCCCCCCGGACTTCTATCGTGGTCCGCCGCGCATTCACTACGACGATCAGTTTCCACGGCACAGAAGGGACGACAGTGGCAGACGTTCATCAGGAAGTGGCACCCTTTACGAGGGCAACGATAATGCGGACGTGGACCGGTCGGAAAGACGAAGCCGTTGGGGTAACTCGAGTCCGCGGTCGAGCGGCGATTACAGTACCAAGTCGGACGCGAACGTGAACGACGATCAGGACAACGAAAACCCGAATGATGCGCATCGTGGTAATCAACAGCAGCAGGAGGAAACGGATAACGACGGCGAGGAGAATCGACAGGGATCGATGACGCCCTTGCACGACGAGCCGCAGGACGCTTTGAATACGTCCGAAGAAAGTAAAGCGCCAACCGACATGAATTCGAGTGGTGATAGTGTATCGTTGCCGGTTGCTAACGACAATGACATGCAGCAACAACGAAATGAGACGATTGACGAGAACGAGACGTTATTAAATGATGACGATGAAGGTAATTAAGCGGAGGAAAGAATGAAGACAATTAGCAATGAGAAATGAAATGTTGGAGGTTTAATTTATAAGTATGAAGAGAATTTTTAGGATAATTATTAATTATTAGTAGCTTGGCTACAGGAATACACTTCGCAATCACAAATTGTACCTTTTCCTATATATCCAATCATTTTATATCAGTTTAGGGCAATTCTTAATACGTTACCTCTTGCGTTAATGCTTGTATTTTATCTAATAGGTTTGGTCCTGTTTTAGACGAAAATTTGATTGAACTTGCATACTTTCTTTCTCTCTCTGTTATTGTGTGTAAGACGAATAGAAAAATGAGGCTGTGATAGTTATATAGTGAACACAGGGGACCATTAATTAATTTCAAATCTTTTGATTTTCGTTTTTTTTTATATATGAACATATGATATATAAATGATTGAAGTAATTTGAGCAACAACAACAGATATACGATATTACTTTTTTCTACAATAGAAATGATAGTAATAAATAAATTATTTTACAAATTAAATTCTCGTTGTGCGACAAACGACATCAAGTACCAGTTGAATTTATTGTTCTCGATAAGCATACTTTTGTTTTCGTTTATCATTTTCTATTCTAGTGCGTAACATTGCTGTTCACGTGTAACATCATTTTACCAATTCTATTTGAAGAATGATTAATGTCAAATTGTAATTAGAAAAACGAAAAGAAAATAATTTAAGTTATTGAAAGAAAGGTAGGTCAATCTGTGTTCACACCTGACGTCACAAAGAAAGATCGCTCATTAATTAGTGGATTGGATGAAAAGACGTAGTGTCTACACTCAAACAGAGTGGATAGATACAAGGTACTGTTCTTAATTTATTATTTTTATTTTCCATTATTAAATTCCTTTCGATCTGCAGAGCGTTGCGAGAAAATCGGAAGTAATGAGAATTGAATTTAAAATTATGCGTATGCAGTACGAATTAATATCGTTCAATTTTCGTTTTAAATGGAGTGGATTCAATTTGTTTCAATCTTAGTTGAATTTATTAGCCATTTACTGAAATATTAATGATATTCTTTAATTAATTTGATACAATATAATTTTTTTGATCGTACAGCAATTAGAGTTGAACGTTTTCAATGTGCTCACACTGTAATTTACGAATTTTATTTAAGCGAGAGATTACAATAACAAATGGTTTTAGGTTTACGATATTTACTATTAACTAATTACTCTTAAAGGAAAATGTAAATTTATTGCAATTAAGTGGACAAAGTTTTCGCCCCCCCAATTTAATTTCTTATTTGTTCGAGCTTAGTGTTTGCATAGTAATATGTCTTAGGATTATTAATAGATGTAACAAATTTCAACAAAAAAAAAACAACAGATAAATATAATTGTAAAATCAATTATCTGCGTTGATTCGTTTAAACGAATTATACTTTTGATTGCGATGAAACTCGTTAGAAAATTATTCTTTTATATTTAATCAACATTATTATTGTCATCTTGTTAGATATCGTTGCAAAAATCAAAATCATTCTTGATCTTCGATAATCAACCAAAATCGCATCATCTTGTCCTCTAAATCAGCGCTCATTAAAAACTGAATTAAATCTGCTACCTCCAAAATGAACATTGATAGCATCATATTTGAAAATGAGAAAACCAAACAGGCGAGGGTTAAATTGCTTGGAATAAATGCCAAGTTTTGCACGCTTTCATGTTTAATGGACTTTGTGAACAATTTTACACTCGTGCAAATTTATTTAGGAAGTTATCGAAAATGCGCTACGCTATTACAATTATTGTTATTGGTACTATTTAATTGACTTCCTGTCATCAGTTGCGTTGTAAATGTACTTTTATATGCCATTCAATTTACAGGAGGTAAAACTATACATCGAACATTATGTTCTTGATGAAACAATAATCGCCCTGAGATTTCAAACGCCAATATTCTCTGCGTTCCTCCACGATTATTTGCACGTATCCTACATAGACGCCCGAATCTTTTCAAAATTTCGCTCCATGACGATGCATCACCTTAAATACTGCTAATTGCAACTGTTGTGGAACTTCGTTCAGAGAGGACGCCAATTATGAAATCGTAAGTATTTCACTTGTTAACAACTTCATTGTATATATATTATCTTTGATTGTATACACTCATATTATTCCGTTTTGCGTTGAGAACGATAAATAATCTTGACCGTGAATTCAATTCATCGTTTCCTATTTCACTACAGATGCACGTACACATAAATAAATGTATTATGTAATTAATTATCTTGAATGTCAACAAGATTTTTTTTGTATATGCATTATTCGCGCTTATAAAGTTGGTTACGATCTTCAGAAGTCTTTTAATGTGCATGAAGTAAGCAACAAAACTAACTGTCTAAAAAATTGTCCTGTACATACGATGCATCGATAAATCATCCATTTTTTTTTTTCGTAAATATCAATTTTAATTTGTGTTTTAATTAAATGTTTTGGATTTTCTTAGCAATTAGTTTCAATAGAAATAAGAATTTAATCGTCAATAACAGTAAAAATAATGTGGAAGTGTCACAAGTGTGGAAAACCTGTGTATTTTGGTACGTACTTTTTTAATTAACAATTTTCTCATATCCCTTGTTTTTAATGATTTTATTGAATTACTGAATGTAAGAAAACAATTTTATAAGTTAAACAAGCTATTTGCGACGTTCTAATCCGTATGTATTAAGTTTACTGGATTAATTTCTAAACAAAGGCGACCATTTGCTTTAATTAACACCCTCTGTCTCATATTTATAGCTGAAAGAAAGCAGTCGTTGGGATACGACTGGCATCCAGAATGTTTGAGATGCGAAGAATGTGGAAAACGTCTTAATCCTGGCCAACATGCAGAGCATAAAGGAGTTCCTTATTGTCATGTGCCTTGTTATGCAGCATTGTTTGGGCCACAATTGTTTGGACATGGTACAAGGGTTGAATCTCATAAGTCCTTTGGACAACACAATCCAATCACGAAGATTAATAATGGACCACAAATGCCTAGATCACAGTTAGAGTCCAAACTAAAAGTATTTCATATTTTTTTCTTTTCTTTTAATAACATGAGTAAACATTAGAAAAAAAAACTATCTTCATCAATTTCTTTTGATAGATTTATAATCAATTTTACGATGGCAAAAGTGCCGAAATACGAAGTCGCGAGGTGAATGGCAGACTGATATTAGAGGGTTCATTGAGAATTCATTGGGGTGTACAAGGCGTGATACATTTGAAAGAAAATGTCGACCAAAGAACGGTAGTAACAATACGGAAAAGAAATTCATTTCGAATGAGCCAAGACTACGATTCCGACGATGATATTTACGATATAAGTACAGATGCCAGTTACAACGATATATCAACTTGTTCGTCAGACTTGGAGGTGCTTTTAAATTCCGTCACCGAAAATGGTTGCGACAAAACGGACACTGGAATCGAATCCGATAGCGACACTTTGGATACGTATTCGACGAATAGCTTGGAGGTCTTACCGAAAAGTCTAACTTTACCATCAAAATTGGATATAAAAACTGAATGGGACGAAATAGACGAGTTGTTGCAAGTGGAGAGAAAAGTCGATACTTCATCTAAATTATATCAAACGATGCCCACGCCGTTGCCATCCCAGAGTACTGCCGAAAGTTATAGTACCACTTTATCTGCAAATGAATCCAGCAACGATGACATAACAACCGAGTATTTTTCTATATTTGTTGTGTTTCAACATTTTTAAGTAATTTGTTTTAAGCTCACTAGAGAAGACTCTCAATGGGAAACAGAGTTTTGATGAGGATACCATTATTAAGGACGACCCATGGACTGAGAGCAGCATGCACTTGAATCGTTCAATGTCGGGTCCAGATTGTTTAGAACGATTGCGAAATCCACATTCTCCAGACACTGACAATACGTCCATCACGAGTGCAGAATTATCTTCATCCGATTACGTTGAAGTTGTAAGAAGAGTTCCGAAAACCGGATCGACGGCAATTAAAAGAAGACCTGGAAAACGATTGTCGCGTAGTAAAATAAAGAGGAGGTGTTCAATAAATGGACACTTTTACGATAGAGAAACGAGCTTCTTTACGCCTCCGCATGGTAGTCAAATGAGTGTATGGGTAACGTCATTAGTCAATACACAAGAAGTGATTAATTTAATATTGGAAAAATATAAGGTCGATAGTGATCCAAACAATTTTGCTTTGTTTGTTGTTAGGGATAATGGAGGTGATGATAAAAATAATGATTTTGTTATTCATGTAATATATGTGTCTCTTTGTAGAACAAAGAAGACTTAAAGAGGAAGAATATCCATTACAAGTAAGAGTGTTACTTGGCCCGCACGAAGACGTTGCAAGATTATTTTTAATGGACGGCCATAATACGCCAGAAGTAAGTTGTGAAGTGGCTCAATTCCTGAATTTATCTGCAGTGGAATGTACGGCCATATTAAATCAATATTATTCTCAAGAAGAAAAAGAAATTAATCGAATTAAGGAGAGGTATAATTTGTCTACATTATAATTAATACATGTGCTGTATTTAGATGTGCGTAATTATTTTTTAGATTTGATGAAACTAAACGCAGGATAAAACAGAGAATGGATGAATTGAAAGTCAGATTGTGATTCTTAGGATCTGTTACTTTTTCAAATGTGATGTTATTTATTCTGTTTGTTCAGTAATATTATGCAATAGTTTACAATTTAAGAACATCACTTATTACACGTTTACTTTTAAATGCTTTATATATATACATATATACAATCTTGTGTTTGTTTAATATTTTTTGTACGTTATTATTTTTTCTATATATTGGTGTACCTATATTATTTAACAAATACTATTGTTCCATTATAACAATTCATATAAATAATATTAGCCATACATTTTATGAAGATGTATAATATATGTGTTAACAGCGCAAAGCGAAAAATTTATATAAAATTGTAGTTGAATAAGAATTGTTAATAAACTAAGGAATTTATACAATAAGTAATTCGAAAACATCGCACATAAATGATTAAATCATTGGGAATGCAAATTTCGAGGAAAAGCTTGAATTAAATTCGAAATAATTCGCCGTAGTAAACTTCATAGTAATCCAAGTTTTTTAGTTTCTTGTATTAAATAGTACCTAAAAGGGATTGTCTTCCATTTAAGTAGTACAAATACTTTCAATTAGCTAATATCGATGTCCTACCATACTTTTCAAAATTATAACTTGTATTATTACTACCATTAATCCTCTTCACATTTTTCTTAGTGATTTGTGCTCTACTATTACACGGATAATATATTATCCGTGCTACTATTATATTTTAATAATTCAAAATCTCGCTCCACAGCTGACGGCACAGCGCCCACGCATTTTAAGTTGCTGAACTGCACCTCTTTCAGCACTTTGTTCAGAGAGGGCAGAAGTAGAAAAAAATTATATTCTGTAAGAATTTACATTGCCGATAACTTCATTGTTTACGTTCTTCAACTTTAAACTCGAAGATAATATATTTGCTTTCAAAGGACGTCAAATTAAGTTATGAAATTATTATATTGTGTTATTTTAAATGTTTATAATGGAGTAGAAATGGATGATTTAACTTTATTAAATTGCAATTAATTTTCAATTAATAGTAATGACTTGTGCTAAAACGAATTGTGCTCTATGAATTACTAACATTGCGTCGCAGATTGATGCAAAATATTTAGAGGATAGTGAATATTTGAAAGAAACATGAAATTTTAAAAAAATATCATAAATTATGTTAAACAAAATGAAAAGTTATTTCTGATGCTGCAATAGAATTTTCTATCTGCAACAAGACAGCGAATATAACTGGAAATCCTGATTTAATTTGGTGAGTGTGTAAATTACCTTTATAAAAACATAGTGTTATTAATAACACTATCATGTATAAATCAAATGTTCTTATCAATTTATTGTGATATTATTGTGATATTCAATTGGAATATTGTAAATTTCAAATACTTTTGCAAAAGCTTAATAATATTAAGATATTATCATTTATCAAGTAAATGTTTTTATAAAAGTACGTGAACATTTACTAACAATATTTTGCAAAATACTAACACATAAGTAATAGAAAGTACAGGTATTTTTATAAAAAATATGATAATATTTCATTGCAAGTTTGTGATAGAACATATTTCTATAACAACATACAAAATCTAAAATAAGACGCTTGATGAAAATTGTGGTATGATATATGTGGTAAGTGATAAAACATTTGGAACTTCAAGATTACATTTGTTCTTATTCTAAATTTCCATCCAGACTGGTCGGCATGGTAGTGACCTTTGAGGTAGCTATCGCATCTGTCCAGTCTCTCATTCAAAGAGAACGCTGGCTATAATTGTCATGTTTTCGATTACCTTGTTTCCGTATTCACGTTAGGACAACATAACATAACAACAACAACGTATTATCTTTGACAGCGTATTTATGCAGTAGGCCACTAACTAAAATTCTCAACAACAACAGTTGTTCACGTAAGTTTCGTTGTATTTTGGTGAAATGCGTTGGTGTTTGTGCGTTTTCTCATATTAATTCACAAATTAACACTGAAAATCATTTACTGCCCTCTGGAGATGCGTAATTAAAATGAATTAATTGGAATATTATCAAGAGTAGGTGTTTTTCTGTTCACACGTACATTAATGCATATCAATCAGTTGATTTATATTTGTTTACTTTTCAGTGCTGTAAAATGGAACGTATGATTCGGTATTATATACTCTAATAAACGTAGCAGCTTAAGAAATGATTAATGTATGCAGAATGAAGAAAACCAAACGCAGACATGGGAAAGTCTCATAATTTATTAACAAGGTATGTGCACAGTTAATAATAATCACATAAGAAAGAAAACTTTCGATAAAAAAAGGCAATTTCATATGCAGCATGTGTCTTTCATTCTCACATATGCTAATATGTATATATCAATTACTTATGTTTTAGCAATAACTATGGATCAATGGTAGAACACAGAAGATAATTCAATATCCAACATTGAGGTAGCAGAAGTAGGTTGCTCTGGGTACAATCTACTAATACAGGGAAATCAGTCAACTAAACATTGGAGAAGCACAAAACTAGATTTATGAAATTGCAAATTAAAATTACTTTGTTTTTATAAAAGTTAATAGATTTAACACTTCTTGTTAAATCCTCAACTATTTTTATGAAAGCAAGGTAATGTTAAGAATTGTATGTATTCTATACTTTGTTTTCATAAGACTTGAAGAAGATTTAATGCTAATTATTAAATCTTCAAATAATCCTATTGTAAGGATACTTTGTTTTGATAAAAATTATTAATGACTTAACAATTACTGTTAAATCTTCTATTATTTTTATAAAAACAATATCTATTCTACATAGTAATTGTATTTTTACTTCATAAAAACATTTAAAGATTTAACAGTAAGTGTTAAATCAATAACAATTCTTATGAAAGCAAAGTATTTGTTAGTTTAGATAAATAATGTAAAATTACAATGTTTTGTATAATAAAATTATAGAGTTCTCACTTAATAAAGGCAATTTAAATGACTCTTCTGTTTCAATTTACAAAGCTAACATTCAAATCTTGACTGAGGTTAGTGTAGCTTTTCACTCATAGAGGGCGCAGCGTGCCCGAGTTATGCAGGATTCAGACCTTCACTGTAATTGATTCTGACTCGAGAATTTTTCCCGCCAAAATATTAGGATCGCTTACCTCCTCGCTCCTCATGTTCTCCTAATATTTCTCGAATTAAAAGTCCGAGAAATTCGTGAGCATTCGTCGAGAATTTTTTCCGCCAAATTATCAGGATCGCTTACTTCCTCGGTCCTTATGTTCTCCTAATATTTCTCGAATTAAAAGTCCAAGAAATTCGTGAGCATTCGTCGAGATTTTTTTCCGCCAAAGTATCAGGATCGCTTACCTCCTCGGTCCTTATGTTCTCCTAATATTTCGCGAATTAAAAGTCCGAGAAATTCGTGAGCATTCGTCGATAATTTTTTCCGCCAAAATATCAGGATCGCTTACCTCCTCGGTCCTTATGTTCTCCTAATATTTCTCGAATTAAAAGTCCGAGAAATTCGTGAGCATTCGTCGAGATTTTTTTCCGCCAAAATATCAGGATCGCTTACCTCCTCGGTCCTTATGTTCTCCTAATATTTCTTGAATTAAAAGTCCGAAAAATTCGTGAGCATTCGTCGAGATTTTTTTCCGCCAAAATATCAGGATCGCTTACCTCCTCGGTCCTTATGTTCTCCTAATATTTCTCGAATTAAAAGTCCGAGAAATTCGTGAGCATTCGTCGAGATTTTTTTCCGCCAAAATATCAGGATCGCTTACCTCCTCGGTCCTTATGTTCTCCTAATATTTCTCGAATTAAAAGTCCGAGAAATTCGTGAGCATTCGTCGAGATTTTTTCCGCCAAAATATCAGGATCGCTTACCTCCTCGGTCCTCATGTTCTCCTAATATTTCTTGAATTAAAAGTCCGAGAAATTTGAGAAACTTTCTGTCTCTTTTTTTTTATGTTGAATTCGAATCTGAGGAGATATTTAATTGAAGGAAATTTGTAAATTAAAGATTTTGGTTGTATTTTAAAATTGTTTATTTAAGTATATTTGAATGTTGTTATAATATTAAAATAAACATAATTACAGTAGTTATTGCCTTGTTTTTATAAAAATACTTGAAGATTTAACAATTAATGTTAAATCTCCTTTAATTTTTATAAAAACAAAGAACAGAATACATTACAATCTTATTCTTGCCTTGTTTTCATAAGAATATTTGAAGATTTAACAATTAGCATTGAATCTTCTTCAATTCTTATGAAAACAAAGTATAGAATACATTACAATCTTATTTTTGCCTTGATTCCATAAGAATATTTGAAGATTTAACAATTAGTATTGAATTATCTTCAATTCTTATGAAAACAAAGTATATTCTACATACAATTCTTGTATATTACCTTGCCATCATTAAAATAGTTTAGGATCTAACAAGAAGTGTTAAATCTATTAACATTTATAAAAACAAAGTAATTCTAATTTGCAATTTCTTAAATCTAGTTTTGTGCTGCTCCAATATTCAATTTACTGATCTGCCTTTCTTGTTAAACTGGTAACAGAGCATCCATTTGCTGCATCTCAATCTTGGGGTGTTGAATTATATTCGGTGTTCATTGCATTGCCCCATAATTATTGCTAAAAAATAAATAATTGAAATACATATATTAGTACATGTTAGAACCAAAAATATATGCTCCACATAAAATTCAAATTTCTTCATTAAAATGTTTGTAGTTTATGTGAATATATTTTTTATTATTATCAGTTATGTGCATACCTCTCAATTAATTATGTTGCTCTCCCAAAATTGCATTTGGCTTCCTTTATCCTTAAAACATTCATTTTTTCTTCTGCTCCTTGGTTTATTCCAGAATATAATTTAATTTCGTACATTCCATTTACGTCACCGATATTTAAACAAATATAAATGAAATCTGATAATGTACAAATGCCTTAAAAACACATACCTCTTTCAATGTTGCTATTAAGTGTATATGTTTTACAAGACCGTAACTGATTTTCAGCGTTAATTTATAAATAAATACGAAGAATATGCTTTTAATTTTGGAAGCATTTGCAGCAAAGCTATTATTCGCACTGCAGCACTAAAATCAAAGATATATAGAACAAAGATAATATACAAGGAAATCGTAGATGAGCAACGTTTGCAACTTGTGACCTCTATGAATGAGGGGATGAACAGTTAGCACGTCATCTTGATAGCTCTCTACCATACCTTCAGTTTTGCAGGAAATTTTCAAAAAAGTATTAGTGCTTTGATTTCATAAAAATATACAAGACTATAACAACACGTGTTAAATCTGTTAATTTTTATGCAATCAAAGTCTATTCCTACATACAATTCCTATTCTTAGTGTCTTAATAAAAATATTTAAGTATTTAACAAGAACTGTTAAATCTATCAATTTTTGTGAAAACAAAGTATGTTCTACATACAATTCTTATCTTGGCTTGGTTTCACAAAAATGTTGGAAGATTTAACAATTAGTATTAAATATTCTGTAATTTTTATGAAAACAAAGTATATAATACATTATAATGGTACTCTTCCCTTGTTCTCATAAAAATACTTGAAGATTTAACAATTAGCATTAAATCTTCTTTAATTCTTATGAAAGCAAAGTATAGAATACATTACAATCTTACTCTACCCTTGTTTTCATATAAATGCTTGAAGATTTATCAATTAGCATTAAATCTTCTTCAATTCTTATGAAAACAAAGTATAGAATACATTACAATCTTATTCTTTCCTTGTTTTCATAAAAATATTTGAAGATTTAACAATTAGCATTAAATCTTCTTTAATTTTTATGAAAACAAAGTATATTCTACATACAATTCTTAATATTACTTTGCTTTTATAAAAATAGTTAGGGATTTAACAAGAAGTGTTAAATCTATTAACGTTTATAAAAACAAAGTAATTCTAATTTGCAATTACTTAAACCTAGTTTTGTGCTGGTCCAATGTTCAATTTACTGATTTGCCTTTCTTATTAAACATCAATTTTCTGCTTCTCAATCTTGAGGCGTTGAATTATCTTCTGTGTTCATTGCATTGCCCCATAATTATTGCTAAAAAATAAATAATTGAAATACATATATTAGTACATGTGAGAACCAATAATATATGCTCCACATAAAATTCCAATCTCTTCATTAAAATGTTTGTAGTTTATGTGAATATATTTTTATTATTATCCAGTTATGTGCATACCTCTCAATTAATTATGTTGCTTTCACAAAATTGCATTTTGCTTCCTTTCTGCATAATACATTCATCTTTTCTTCTGTTTATAGGTTTATTTGAGAATATAATTCCAATTCCTAGGTTCCATTTTATGTCACTGAAATCTAAAGAGCAATAAATCACATGTTTGTAATGTATTTATGTACAGGTGCCTTAAACATACATAAAACTCAACTAAAACCAAAGATAATATATAAAAAGTAAAAGCAAGGGTTGAATTTGAACAGACGTTTGTACCTTGAATTGCATGTTTCCTCCAATCTTAAATTAACTGCACACATTGGATACTGAAATTAAAGAAGACAACAAATTCAATCTTCGTAATAACTTTCTAATTTAACTGTCAACAAAGCAACGCAAAGATAATATATTTGGCTGTCAATTACAAGCTGCACTTCAGCGAAAAGTTTGCTTTTCAACGCAAGATGGCACGAACATAAGTAATAATTAAGCATGAACGTAAACACATGGCATTTATACAAAATCCTTTGCCTTCGAAGATAATATATTGCCTTTAAAATCATTAAGTTTATAAATTATGTCCATCCAAGATAAGGTGTTATTACGAAAGATTAAAAAAAGGGAAAAGAAGAAATTGTTGATAGTTCAATCCAAGTATGTGAACAATGAAGGTATTGAAATTGAGATATTATGAATAATTAGTGATCTAACAGTAAATTTTTTGCAGAACCTGAAGCAACTATCAATAATAATGTCAATGAAGAACAATTAGATGAACCTGTAAAAAGTAGATCTATAATATAGCTAAAGTACATATATTAATTTTATTAATTTTTAGAAAAGCAAAAAGTGCATGATTGCTATGTTAATGAATCTGAGAGTAAAGATATTGAGGGTATTTTGTATAGCAGTGATGTGCAATTTAAGTAATTCATGTGAATATCTTTTAGAGTCTGACCTGGAGATTCTGAGCAATGATACATTTCAGTCATTCAAAGAGAAAATTTGTAAGAACACATTAAATGGAATTAGAGACATGGGTTTCACTAGGTTAACAGAGATTCAATCTAAATGCATTCCAATATTGTTAGAGGGAAGAGATTTGATTGGTGCTGCAAAAACAGGCTCTGGTAAAACATTAGCCTTTCTCATACCAGCAGTGGAATTAATGTACAAGTTGAGATTTAAACCAAGAAATGGTACAAACATTACAAAGCTATTTCCACTTAGCAAGAAATCACGTTACATTTAACTTGTAGGAACTGGAGTTCTTCTCATATCGCCTACGAGAGAATTGTGTCTTCAAACATTTGGTGTCCTCAAAGAATTGTTAAAGTTTCATCAATTAACATTTGGACTGTTAATGGGTGGTGCTAATAGGCAAGCTGAAGTGCAAAAACTAACAAAAGGTTTGTTCCACAAAGCAATCCTCTTAGTCATTAAAATCTAATTCTCATAATTGCTTCTTATTTGCAGGTGTTAACATAATAGTTGCGACGCCAG
This sequence comes from Hololepta plana, assembly GCA_963695495.1. Classification (NCBI taxonomy): domain Eukaryota; kingdom Metazoa; phylum Arthropoda; class Insecta; order Coleoptera; family Histeridae; genus Hololepta; species Hololepta plana. Next base: position 339,453 of record OY968839.1, on the reverse strand, counting down.
GACGTTTATTAGATCATATGCAAAACACGCCCGAGTTTCTATTCAAGAATTTACAATGCCTGATTATAGATGAGGCCGACAGAATCTTGGATATCGGTTTCGAAGAGGAAATGAAACAAATCATTAACTTGCTGCCAAGTTTGTAACTTTACAACCATCGCATTTTAACGTCACGCAGCCGACTGTTGTTTTCAGAAAGACGGCAAACGATGCTATTCAGCGCTACGCAGAGTAAAAAGACCGAATCACTCACGACGCTCGCGTTTAAGAAACCACCGATTTACATGGAAGTGGCGGACAAGAAGGGCATCTCGACGGTTTCCGGATTGGACCAGGGATACGCGATTTGTCCGTCGGAGAAACGGCTTTTGATTCTGTTCACGTTCCTCAAAAAGAACCGCAAGAAGAAAGTCATGGTCTTCTTCAGTTCCTGCATGTCCGTGAAGTATCATTACGAATTGTTCAATTACATCGACCTACCGGTGTTGGCGATTCACGTAAGATCGTTAATTCGGATGGAGAAATGATGCGTTTTTAAGTCGCATTTTTTTTTTTTAATATTTTAGGGCAAACAGAAGCAATCGAAACGCACGTCGACGTTCTTTCAATTTTGCAACGCCCCAACCGGAATCCTATTGTGTACGGATGTCGCGGCCAGAGGTTTAGACATACCGGACGTAGATTGGATCGTGCAGTACGATCCGCCGGACGATCCGAAAGAGTACATACATCGCGTCGGTCGTACGGCGAGAGGCGAAGGCAGCAAAGGACGCGCCTTATTAATGCTGCGACCGGAAGAGATCGGATTCCTCAAGTACTTGAAACTGGCGAAGGTGCCGCTGAACGAATTGGAATTCGTTTGGGACAAAATTGCGAACATACAGGAGGACGTTAGTTACACTGCGATTTTATTACAATTTCGCTTATCGATTAACACATACATACGTATCGAATTCGCTTTGCAGCTGGAGAAACTGATCGGCCGCAATTTCTATCTACGCGACTCGGCCAAGGAGGCGTTCAGAGGCTACGTGAAAGCGTACGAGTCGCATCGTTTGAAGACGATCTTCGACGCGAACACGTTGGATTTGAAGAGAGTCTGCTCGTCGTTGGGACTCTTGGTGCCGCCACCGTTGGACGCGAGAAACGGGTTCGCGAATCGACCGCGCGGCACAAACGATAGGAAAGAGGCGAACGACAAGTTCCGCAAACGGGCGAACGTGAAGCCGTTTAGGAAGCAATAAAAAAATCACGATAGTTTAATTTCTCTTTAGTTTGCTTTACCTCCAGCCCACGACGGTTTCGGCGATGGTAATTAAGACCGAAAGTACGATGTGAAACGGAAAAGGGCATTGATTATGTGTACGATTAATAAAAAATGCAAAAGAACGTTCTTGTCCATAATACGAACAGGTAAACACCGACCTACGTGCATTTTTATAAGCCGCCCACACGCGGGCATTATTCTAGTATATCATCTTATATGGCGATGAAGAGGACAGTAAACAACGATCGAAATGCTAGCGGCAATCGATTCAGTTTCTGCTATCGAATTAAAATAGTTCACTTGTTGGCTCATGCGAAATTAGTCGCTCATTTTCTCTCGCATTACCATAAAAAGTCATACGAAATACACGCAAAGGAGAAATAGAAAACGTAACATTTACATATAATAAGTGGATACTGGCAATTTTCTTTATTTAGCCGCATAACTTACATAATTATACGGTTTAATTGCAATTCTTTATGAACATTATAAAATTTATTACGTTATCGACCGTAAAACGTTACAGAAACGTTCTATTAATCGCCGATCAAAAGACAATTTTCAATTTGAGCGACGGAAAAACTCGACTAAATCCGCTCTAAAGGAATGAGAAAAGAAACCTTTTTAGTTGAAGAGAGCGTCTATTCTTTCTAAGAAACGGTTCGATCGCGCTCTCGTTTCATCTGAACCTCGTTTTCTCTTGCTTTTCGCGTTGCGTAATTACAAACGTGTACTTATTTAAAATATCGGTCGGTCATATAATAATAACGCGTAATAAAAAACCGTTTACTTCTTGTGGCTGACATTTGCCTATTTGAGAAATTTGTAAATCAAACGCATAACAGCAATTTTGCCCCGCGTGGGCTCGCTTATGGAAACCGTGCAGTGGGCCGGTTGCCTTGCCCAAAACTTTAGCCCACGAGGATATTAGGGATCGACCATGTGTTCGTATATAACGAAATGCGTAAATAATAAACGGCTCGGAATTAGAGTAGGATCGCCTTTTGCTTTTCGCTCTTTCTCGCTGTGAAAGACGAATTCTTTGTCGCGCTTTTTTTTGCGTGGAAACGAGAAAATTCCATTGTTTCTTTGGGGAATTAAGTGCCTTCAATCGAATGGAAATTTAACAAAAAGCGTGGAAATGAGCGTCCTCCTTTTTCTCTCGTTATTCCTGCCATAAGTTTTTCCATTTGGTAACTGTTCAACGTGACGAAATACGAATTGCAACAATACGAAATAAATTCTCAACCAATCGCATTTGTCTTTTATTGTTTGCACACATGATAAATGCTAATTGTTAAGAACTTGTGTGTATACGTAATACAGACGACAAAAGAAATAAATGAGCGAATGAAACTTTTTTATTGTTACGTGTTGTGGTTTCATCGTTTAAAATAAATCCTAATCGAAGAATTGAACAAAGTTTCTCTCGATGTCTAACACGCACCTTTTGGCCTCTTTTACTGTTCAGTTAGTTCAGCTTTGATCTAAATTGAACGCAGAATTAATAAGAACCGCTTATTGTAATTTAACTGTCTTTGCGGATCGCTTTTAATTATTACTTTGGCGATCTTTGTGGAAAAATGATTAAATAAGACTAATTCTAATAATTAACAATTTCAGAACGTATATAAAACAAAATAATGCTCTTGTAAACTGAAATTTTTAAATGTCAAATGATGTATAATTTTTTGTATCTAATCATTGTATCAATGAAAATACGCAAATATATTTAATACATTATTAATTGCGTGTCTTAATTAAAGCTTTTAAATCCTAATTCACCTACCTTTTTTCCTTTATGTTTTCCTAATGCTCGAAATCACGAAATTGTCTCTACTTCTGGCCGTCAAACTAGCAGTTGACAAGGGTCGGTAAAGAAGAACCCCTAAGTTACCATCGAAGTAGCCGCGACGCGATCCGAATTCTCGTACCTTCTTGCGTTCATGTTTTCCTAATACTCGAAATCAGAAAATCTTCTCGATTTCTGCCGTCATTTTCAACTTTGTATCGGGAACGCATGCGTTAAGTTAAAAATGGCGGTTCCGTTTATTTAAATAATTCAATACAAACAATTATTAATTTATTGCAATATATTTACAAAAATAATAAATAAAAGCATTTCTTCCTTACATTTAGTCAATGTTTCTGCTTATTTAAGTAAATTAATCTCTCCATTTGGATAATTCTTGGCCATATTCACTAGACAATTGTCCGACCTTTACAAAGGTATCAAATTTTGGTAGATAAAACTAATGAAGCTATTGGGGAAGAAATTACAGATTAAGTTGTAAATTTAGGGAATTATCAACGAAAATTGGGGAATAAACAATGCAAATAAATCATATTGGCCGAATAAATTCTAAATATAAATGGCGCGTTTTCCTTTTGCGGGAATTGATGAAATAGCATAATTACGAAAACGAGATTGAAAACACTTTTTATGCACAATTGCGAATCTTTTTGCCACGTCTCTATTAGTCCTTCTTCTCAAACGTGTGGGCGTACTTAAATAGAAGATTGATCTGACGAAGGCCATGAGTCATTGCTAACAACAACTATTGCATAATCGTGTTTCTTTTTCCAATCGCAACCGATCGCAAAAATCGATTTATTCGTAAAGGAATCGCAAAAATCGATGGGAAGAATTCGCAATCTCTGCAAATAATAATCGAGGGCACGCAATCTCGACTCTTAGGGAGCCAGTCCAATCTCTCGGTGCGTTGGTTTGGGTTTAATTAATTAGAAAACCATCTGTTCGATTCAAGGACGAAGGTCCTCCGCCTCTTTCTGCGATCGTCATCAACGATTAATTGCGAATTAACGTATGGTCGACGTTTCCTCTTAAAAGTTGCGACTTATAGAGGAAATTGCGACGATCGTTTACGAAAGAAATCGATTAATCGTTATTTAATTCTTATTTCGTATTAGAAGACGATTTTAGTTAATCGACTAAAATTAGATAAATGCCAATTAATTAATGCTCCGTTTTTGTTCCTAATATCACAAAGAGGGCAATTATAGGTTTAGATTAGAAAAGCGAAAGGTTTTTTTTAAAGCGAACTTCAACGTCTTAATTGAACCTAACATCTAACGTAAATTGAATTAATTAATATTAGAGATAAACGGTTAAAAGTCTCTTTAACGAAATTAATTGTTAATTAACGACGCCGAAAGTGAAGCAATTCTCGGATGCGGGCAAAAGCGGAACGACAATTCCGTTCTCTTTAAAAAAAAAAAAATAAGTTACGCCCTTTGAAGTCTTCCCAAATTCCAAACGAATGAACGAACAGAAAGTTTCAGTTTTCTGCAAAAACGATTCTAAAACTGCGACTTTCTCGACGTTGTTTCGGATCTTCTGTTACATCAAGAACGGACGCTTTGTTGTGTTGAAATCGATGAAACCGTTTCGTCTTCGCCGGAAACTTTAATTCTTCGAATAACAGAAGGGTTTTCCTTTTTCGATAAAAATAGCTTCCAGCCGAATATAAAACACTTGACGGACGAACGGCGCACGGGATGTGGAGGAAGGAATCCTTCTATTGGTTCGGGAGAGGCGAAGAATGTACGGAAGCCGTAATCTCGCGGGCTATTTTTAAATCCGTAACGCCAGGCGCCGTCCGTCTTTTAACGCATCGCAGGTGTTGGCCTCTCTAATAACAAAAAAACTTCTCTACAATATTTCGTTGGCTGCATAAATGAGCGTTTATTAAAAAGTGCTTAGCATTCATTTGTTCATCTATCTGTCCCATCTACAAGCTTTCTCCCGTCAATTGCGCCCGTGTTTCTCCATCATTTTCCGCACGCTCGCCGCCCCCGCTTCTTGCAAATCGTACGCGAGCCCCAATTTGGCGAACGCGTCGATCGCGTACGTGCTAACGTTGAAGCGGCCGCGCTCGCTCGCCTTGTAATCGTACGGGAACGTGTGATGGTAATTGTGCCAACCTTCGCCGTTCGTGATGATCGACAGCAGGAGATTCTCCCTTGCTTGCGCCCTTCTGCACGACAACAACGACAAAAGACAACGTCCTTTTAACCACGGCCTTGCCTTCGACTGGCGATTAACTCACTTGTTGTACGTCTGCTCGCCGAAGGTGTGCGCGAATCCGTTAATCGTATTCGTCACGTTGATGATCACCACGTGCCGCAGCACGGCCATTTGAATCGCGTAGGAGAACGTCTCGTTCCACAGAAGCATCGGCACGGCGATCGGTATGATTGCCACGAAGACAGCCATCGTCGTTTTGTAATGACTACAAGTTGATGTAAAAGTTGAGAAAAGTTGAAGAAAGTTTGAAAAACGTTGAACACAGTTGAAGAAAATTTGAAAAGAGTTGAGAAAAGTTTCAAAACAGTTGAGAATAGTTGAAAAAAGTTGAGAAAAGTTTGAGAAAAGTTGAGAAAAGTTTGAAGAAAGTTGAGGAATGTTTATAAAAAGTAGAGAATAGTTGACAAAAGTTTTTAAAAAGTTGAGAACAGTTTTCAAAAAGTTGAGAATAGTTGAAAAAAGTTAACAAAAGTTTGAAAAAAGTTGAGAAAAGTTTGAAAAAAGTTGAGGAAAGGTTCCAAAAAAGTTGAGAATAGTTGACAAAAGTTTTTAAAAAGTTGAGAACAGTTTTCAAAAAGTTGAGAATAGTTGAGAAAAGTTTAAAAAAAGTTGAGAATAGTTGAGAAAAGTTGAGAAAAGTTTGAAGAAAGTTGAGGAATGTTTATAAAAAGTAGAGAATAGTTGACAAAAGTTGAGAATAGTTGAAAAAAGTTGAGGAAAGTTTTTAAAAAGTTGAGAAAAGTTATTAAAAAGTTGAGAATAGTTGAGAAAAGTTTGAAAAAAGTTGAGAATAGTTTAAAAAAGTTGGAAACAGTTTGAAAAAAGTTGAGAATAGTTGAAAAAAGTTAAGAAAAGTTTGAAAAAATTGAAGAAAGTTTGAGAATAGTTGAGAAAAGTTTGAAAAAAGTTGAGAATAGTTGAAAAATGTCGGAAAAAGTTTGTAAAAAGTCGGCGAAAACTTTCTAAATAGTTGCTAAAAGTTACGTACTCGTCGAAGAATCGCACGACGGGATCGTTGACGACGTCGCCGATGTTAATGTGGGGCGCGTGCTTTTTGAACTCCGCATGTTTCTCCATCATCGTCCAGCCGATGTGCGAGAAGAAGGAGCCGCGCTGCGCGTTATACGGATCGCCCAATTTGTCGCTGCATTTGTGATGGACGCGATGGTCCCGCACCCAGCGTCTTATCGTGTACTGAACGAATGCAGAATCGCTTATTGAAACGCGCTCAAAACGCACGCAAGTTCGCCTCACCTGTCCGCTCATGTAGTACGCGACGATCAGCAGGAGTTTCAGCGGTAACCGCGCCTTGAACGTCCTGTGCGTGAAGTAGCGATGAATGCCGACGGTCACGCCCAAAGCGGCAACGAAATTGTAGAAGTTCGCTGGAAGCAAAACGGATTATTGACCCGCATTCCGGCGATTCCCTTGCGTTCCCTCGCCATTACCGAACAGTGCGGTCTTGTAACGTTCGACGTACGGGAACGTGAAGAGAACGTAAATGCCCAGAGCGTGGTGCACGGCCATGGCGATCGCCATCGGCCACACGATCCTCGTCAAGAAGTAGCCGTCGCGTTTCCCGTCGATGCCATCTGGTTTCTTCGCCGCGTCCTTGCGATGGCCGGCGGCCTCGAAGGCGATTGCCGGTGGTTCGGCGATCGGCAACGGATCGTGCGGTGGCATCTTGAGTCGTTTGCGATTGCTGACGAACGCACGCTTTTATATAACGTTTTGCGTTTGTTCGATGCATTACTATTTGTTTTTCCTTTTGTTTTTGGAGACAATCATTAGTATTGTTTCGCATGTTTTTTTCGTAATGAATTGTTTTAAACAAAGGATAATGCGCCATAAAGCGATAGTGCAAAGCGCATTTACGGTTAGCAATTAATCAACGTGCATCATCGTAAAAGTTCGATGCCAAACACAGTCTTGTGCGTGCCCGAGTTTAAGCACAATTTAAACGCGATTTCTATATTGCAAACGTCAAGCATTATAAATTGTAACGATGTCTGCGAAAGTAAAGAGCACAGACAATGCCCACCTAAAGTTAAGTGGCCTCAAATTCAATCGCAAATTGAAACCTTTCCTCGTGATTTTGTTTTCAGAAAACGAGGCAAAAGTATTCTCTTAATAAAGGCGAACCATTTCGATTTCGATTATTTTGCATTTTAAGCATGTATTTTTAATAAGAAGGAACCCCAATTTTTTCGTGGACAGAAACGCGAAGTCGTAAACCGAGGATAAACTTTGCTTAAAAAAAAAAAGAATTTAAATGTAGAGGAATGACGTCCATCAATAAACTAGAAATTCCCTCGTTCTTTATAAGAGGAGAAATTAGCATAGTTTGACTAAAACGTCAAGGAAAAGTGGCTGCGTCCAATTGCCCATCAGCAATTTTGCTCTAGACAGCCGTCAGCGAATATAAGCCGCCAAAATGCGAAAAAAAAAAGCTATTTGCAATTAAATCATATCGAATTTATTAAACGACCAGAAACAAACAAACGAACATTTAAATCGAACATCAAAATCTTAATTAACAATCGCCGATCTTCGCGAATCCTCTTTCCCGTACTCGTGCGTGTCGTCGCCAAACTTCTGGATGATCTCCTTCATGTAAACGGGATCGGTCACCTTCAAATCGTAGGCCAAGCCCAATTTGGCGCAGGCATCGATGACGAACGTCGATATGCTGAACTTGCCCTTTTCGCACGCGCGATAATCCCACGGGAACGTGTGATGGAAATTGTGGTATCCCTCGCCGTTCGTCAGGATCGACACGATCAGGTTCTCCTTCGGGAAGCACGTCCTATGAACAAGACGAATTCCGTTCTAATCGCTTGCGAATACGTGCGCCTTCCTCTTACGTATTATAAGACTGTTTGCCGAAGATGTGCGCGAAACTGTTGACGCTCCACACGATGTTCAACGTTAACCAGTACGTGATCAGGCGCATTTGCAGGGCGTAATTGAAGGTCTCGCCCCAGAAGTAGCACGGCACGGCCAGCGGTATGCAGAAGCTGAAGACGAAGACGATCGGCAAGTAGTATCTGCAAACGAGAGAGAGAGGAAAGTATTCGCGGCGTCAATTGCGGACGACTCGCCGCTCACTTGTCGAAGACTTTAATGTACGGATCGTTCTTGATGTCGTCCATGTCGACGCGGTTCGCCTTGTCGCGATAGACCGCGTCCTTCTTCACCATCAGCCAGCCGACGTGGGAGAAGAAGAAGCCGCGCTTCGCGTTGTGCGGATCGCCCAGCTTGTCGCTGAACTTGTGGTGCATGCGATGGTCCAAGACCCAATTGTACACCGGATACTGAAAGGCAAACGAGCGATTCGAGTTATTCCTTTCCCTCGTACTCTTCGTCGAGGTCCCGATACGCACCAAGGCCGTGATCGAGTAGAGCGTCAGCAGCAAGATCTTCAGCGGCGCCTTCACCTTGAACGCGTTGTGCGCCAAATAGCGGTGCACGCCGACGGTGACGCCGAAATTGCCCAAATAACCGTAGACGATGCCTTCGGGACAAAACAATTTTTTCTTTCGCAATTGTTGCAAATAAACAACGACGGTTATACGTACAGAATATTGCTGTCTTGTAATGTTGAATCCACGGGAACGTGAGGAAACAATAGAGTCCGGTCGCCAGGAGGAGCGTGATGGCGATGGCGTTCGGCCACGCGATCTCCGTCAAGAACGGCCCGTTCGTCTTCTTGTGCCGCGCGTAATCCACGTCGGTGTCCTCGTGCAAGACGTTGATCGGCGCCGCGTAATTGCTATTCGGCGGCATTGTTATCGTTATTATTCTTCAGCGAGCAAACGACAATGTTGGGGCAACTTTGAAGACGTCCCGAGCGACGTCGATGCCGGCTTATATAGTGCCTTTGCAGACGACAATGGCGTCGTTAAAGTTAAAGTCTTTTCTTATCGGTTAATCGCCCATTATTCGATTTGTTTTTCACGACAGTAATAATCGCGATTTTGCGTCAAGTAGCGGATTCAAAAGTTTTTCGAAAAGCTTCGCGATTGATTCCGAGTTGTTATTTAAGCGACGCGAATTTTACGCCAACTTCCCATTCATTCGTATCCTTCGAGTTGGTTCCATGAATGAAGGCTCTTCGAAATTGTCGAACCATCGGGGAAGGTCGTCGACGTGCTTCCTCCGGTTCTTGGTTTTCTCGCGCGTCAAGGATATCGGTTAGATGCCGGAAATGGATGCGAGGTAAAGTGAACGAATTTTGCATTTACTTTATTCGAAACTGTGCGCATTTTATTTTGCCAACTTTCGTACACAAACAAGTCGATAAATGCGACGACGACGACGGCCCACGCGAATGGATGATGTCCTAATCTGCAGAAGTCCGGGACGTTATGAAAGCGAAAAAGGAGTAATAAAGAGGTATAAAAAAGTCGATCGAAATCGAGTGGGATTCGAATTCATTGCCACAACGCCTTTTCCTTACCTAGTTCTCTCTCCAATTCCGATCTCTCCCCTATCATTATTCTTATAAAAAATTACGATATCGTAAAATGTGTAAGAGATGGATTTCTTTATTGCGCGGATTAAGGAATCCGTTTAATTACAGGTGGGATGCGCTCATTCGAAGCAAGGAAGCCGTTTCGAAATCGATCGACAAACATTTAAATCCACTTTTATCTTCGCGTTTAATTTATGCGCTAATAAATAAAGGAGAGGAATCGAAGGAAATAAATTACGGAAGATACCGGGCGACAAGTAAAGTTGCGTGGATTACGTTGGTAACGCCGTTCAGTTAACAAGATCGTTACCAACTTTATACAATGAGAATACCACTCGATGTCGAAATGTTCTTATAAAATGAGATTCATTTATTTCCTAATAGAAGTAAGAGCGCGTGTGTGTATACGTCTTGTTATTCAAGGTTTCCTTCACTCAACTTATTGTTGCGTGAAAATATGAAACACATGTTCGTTGTTGGCAGCAAAAAGGAAGCCTTTTTTTTTTGTTCGTAGAGAACGAAAGGCATTTATTGGGACGAAAGAAGTCTAATCGACGTGCGAAATTTCGGCGCCAGAAGTATCGTCGACTAACGAATAATTATGATTGCGTTATAAGCGAAAATTGCCATCGTAACGTAAGAGGCGAATTGGCGTAGGTGCAATTTTATATTCCTTCGAAGCAACTTTCCATTCCTAGCAAATTTCGCTTTTCTCCAGCGATCGCTTCGATTGCTATTTTTGGCCGTTGCCGAATCCGTTTGCGGAAACGTTCGATGGAAAAAAAAACAAAATTTGCGTTTTTATGGACTACGCAAAAAATGTTCTAATGAATAGTAATGACCACGATTCGATTGTGCATTTGCTCGCATTAAATAAACATGCGAAACTGGCCAATCGATTCTCCCAAACTTAAAATGCTATTTACGAAAATGCAAATGCTGCTTTTGTTCGTAATTTACGATTACATTAAAAATTATATCATTGTTTGTAATACTTGACATAATGAGTAATTTGGAAAAAAAAGCAAACGACTAAACGATCGTTTTAATTGCTTATCATTGTTCCTCGCGAATTATCGGCTTATAAAAGGACGTGCGCTCGTCGACGCCGTTTCCAGTGACCGTAGCGACTCCTCGAATGGGCAGAAGCAGCAAAAATGACGGGCGAACGCGCGAGCAAACGGAAATTGCTCGACTTCGACGACGAGCTGAACCTGGAGCGTTACGATAAGGTGCGCGAGTTCCGCAGGAAGCCGAGAGGCCGCTTCGAGACCGACGTGATCTGGTCGAGCGTGTTCGCCGCCATCGTCCTGCACGTCATCGCCGTTTACACGTTCCTCACGTTCCCGTACGTCCAGAAGTGGCGAACGGTCTTGTTCTGTACGCATTCGCGATCGAACTGCAACGATTCGCGAATCTGATCGATCTTTGCTTCGTAGTTTTCGCCCTCGTGATCGCATCGACCGTCGGCGTGATGGTGTTCGCACATCGCTATTGCAGCCACAAAGCGTTCAAGGCGAACTTACCCCTCAAACTGATCATGATGTTGTTGTACTCTTGCAGCGGCAGCGTAAGTACGCAATCATCCGTCTCTCTCGCGCGCGAATTAAGAGCGAAAGCGCGCGATTCCCTCCGCAGTATTCCGCCTACACGTGGACGATCAATCACCGCGTCCATCACAAGTACACGGACACGATGGCCGATCCGTACAACGCGCGGCGCGGCTTCTTCTTCGCCCACATCGGCTGGTTCATGCTGAAACTGACGCCGGAGTACCATAGGCGCGCCACGCAGATCGACATGTCCGACTTCGAGAACGACAAGCTGCTGATGTTTTACGAGAGGTAATCGTCCTCCACGGACTTCCTCCGGATTTCGGCCGGACTTCCTCCGGATTTCGTCCGGATTTCCTCCGGATTTCCTCCGGATCTCATTTAATTTTCGCGCAGAAACTATCGCCTCTTCTACTTCCTCTTCACGTTTCTCGTGCCGACGCTGGTGACCACGTACTTCTGGCAGGAGACGTTCTACCACTCGGTCTCGTTCAACTTGGCGCGTTACATCGTCGGCCAGAACTTCGTCTGGTGCATCAACAGCGTGTCGCACTTCTTCGGCGACAAGCCGTACGACAGGTGGGACAATCGCGAAAAGGAAAGGAAATCGACGACGGTTAACAATCTGCGTCTCTTCTTGCAGCAATTGCACCGCGTCGGAGAACTTATTCGTGGCGATCGTCGCGTGTGGCGAGGGCTGGCACAACTACCATCACAAGTTCCCGTGGGACTATCGGGCCGGCGAGCCGGGCAAGATCAATCTCGCGGCGAACTTCATCGATCTCTTCTCGACGATCGGCTGGGCGTACGATTTGCGCGTCGCCTCGCCGAACCTCATACGGATGGTCCTCGATAAGCAGACGGCGCGGAACGACGCGGCGCTTCGGGCGTCGACCGAGTACGATTACCATATTTAAAGTAGTTGTTGTTGCCCTTTCTTAAGTTTTTCCTTTCTTGTCGGTGGTTAGTTTAAATATACTCTTAAGCGATTCTTAAGTTTCTGGATGCGAATTGTGCGGACGGAGGAGAGGATTTCGCAAGAGGATTTTTCGAATAGGGAACCGGATCGCAGTCGACGATCGTTTGCGAAATCGATTGATGAAAACGTTCGTACGTGGGACAGGAAGCAGGTTGTTCGAATGCGTTTTGCGATATTTGGAGGATCGCCATCGTCGAGGGTCGGGGACGGTTTCGAATGTTTCGCTAATTGTTTCGCAAATTATTGTCGTGCGAATCTGGACCTGGACCAATCGTTGCAGGGGAACGATCTTTACCAGTGGCTTCAATCTTTCTTTGCGAGTGATTTCAATCTTTACTAGTGGCTTCAATCTTTACGAGTGGCTTCATTCTTTGCGAGTGGCTTCAATCTTTGCGAGTGGCTTCAATCTTGTCGAGTGGCTTCATTCTTTGCGAGTGGTTTCAATCTTTGCGAGTGGCTTCAATCTTGGCGAGTGGCTTCAATCTTTGCGAGTGGCTTCAATCTTTCTTTGCGAGTGGCCTCAATCTTTTGGGACTAGCGAGGAATCGAAAGCCTCTATCGTGCGTAACTAAATATGGGAAAGAGCGGTAGAGTTTCGAATGGGAAATGTACGGGCAGTAGCATAACCGTGGAGGCCTCCTCGTTCGATTCCTTCTTTCCTCGTGGGGAGAGGCGCAGGCGTCCTCGTCGGAGGGAAAAGCGCTCGGGCCGGAGCGAGATGCGCCGCGGCTCGGTCAGTCGAGTTTTACGTGCCACGAAGTCGGTGGTATCCGTTTATATCGTTCGTAGAGTGCACAGTCATAGAATTAAAACAGAGAAAACCGTCGAGAAATCAATTCGTTAAGTAAGAAATCGATCGGCGATCCGATTTTTTGTATTCGCCAGAGTTCGAGAAGGAAGCAAGTAGACTCGACGAACTGACGTAGTACTCGCCGCAAGTGCATTTGTAACATTTTGCCATCGTTTGTTGCTCTTTCGTACGAACGCAAAGAAATCATTTTTTATTAACAATGTGTGATACGAATACTGCGACCACGCAGAGCATTGCGGACTATCTAGCACAATTGCTCAAGGACAGGAAGCAGTTAGCGGCCTTTCCGAACGTGTTCATTCACGTGGAGCGACTCCTCGACGAAGGTATTTCACAAAAATTCTCATTACTATTTGTCCATCGGCCGTCGAGGCAGCAACGAGCGAAGTAGTTGAGAGAGAAACGAGCGAATCGTCCATGTTGTTGTCGCGTTTTATCGAAATTTCGAAGTCGGACGATAAGAATTAAGGGAACATGTGACACTCGCTTTGACGTCGTCTCCGTCGCTCGGGCCTCCTTTTGCTCGGTACGTGCAGACGGATGACCCCGTTGAACTCTTTTAATGATGAAACACATACAAACGAGCGAAGCGAGCGAGCGAGCGAACGAGCAGCGCTCGTTCGTATACGTGTGTGTGTACATTTCACAAAAAAGTAAATTCCGAACGCAGTTGGTACGTTTTATGGGGAAAACCGTGCGATTTCCACCAGTTTTCCATCGTTGTTTGACGGGAAATCGATGGGATCCGGCGTAAATATTGGATTAGGACCACGATCCGAGCGATTCGGTCGCGATTTAATCGATTTTTTTTGCCTTTTGCCTCGCGTGTAGTAGTAGTAGTAGTAAACAAAGTCGATGAGAGAGAGAGAGAGAGCGAGAGAGAGAGAGAGAGAGAGGCGTGTTTTTTTTTCCATTAAAATACTCCGGTATGTAGGTTGAGTTTAGTTGCTGCTTTTGCTTCTCGAGTTGTTATTTTATTTGCGCTTATTAAACGGCCGCACGTTAGAATTCCGAAAATAGTTTGCTGTGGCATTTGAAAACTTGCGAAAAAGAAAAAACAAAAGGGAACGATTTGCGTATACGTGCGATTCTAATAACAATAAGAAAACGCAGATTGTTCGATAAAAGCGGATGCTCGAGTAGCGAGGAGCCAAACCCAACGTTCGATCGTAATAATAAAACGCTTTGACCCCGTTTCTTTAGTCGTATTAATTCGCGCACATGTTGCAAAAACGTGCGAAATGGACCGTACTTTTCGAGTTTTCCGCCCCCCCCGTTCAATCGAAGAAGTTAATTCGCGTTAAAGGAGACGTTTGAATCGAGAAAAAGTCGAAGAAACAAACTTCGAAAAAGTTTTATGGACTCGCGATCGACGCGAGAGGAAGCGTGACTAACGTTTCGGCGGTTTTATTCGGAAAAAATAATTAAAAATAAACGTCGGCACTCGAATTTTGCGTTTAATCGTCGACCGCTCGTTAATCAGATGGCTAATTAACATTCATGACCAATCTTCTAATAATAATAATGTCATTTTATTCGCTTACGTAAACGCTTCTAGAAGCAAATCGATTAAGTTTCCATTTAAAAAGGAAATTCATTTTCCCAAAGAGCAAAACAAAAAAATAACTGCTATAATCGCGCTGGTGGTAACGTAATTAAATTAAAGACTTCGTGAATCGTCGAGGCGTGAACGTTGGGTTAACTTTTCCTCCTCGTCCATCCTCAAGAAGCCATTGCTGCTACGACGTGGTGAAATCAATTAATTACGGTTAATTAGACGCGTTAATCGTCCACTTGCGGGTCAAGTGGAGCGCAGTAAGATTCCCTGTCCTGTGGGAATTCATAAAGAGGACGTTTAGGGAATTTGCGTTTGTTAGTTGAATTTCTTTGGCTTATAAATAAACGCGCGCTCGAAAACATTCCGCTTCAACAATGAAACGAAACGAATTGTTTATGTGTACGTACGAATTTATTTATTGGATTTTTATATTTAGAAAAGGACGTTTAATAATGGCGGCGACAAAAAGTAACTTCGCATTGTTTCTCTTTCTGCGAGGATTATTTAATAAAATAATAAGAAACAACATTCGATACGATCGATTAATAATTAATTTATATTACTGCAAACTAATTAATGCGTCGGAATGTCATTTCAGATCGTTAATAACAATTATGCAGAAACGTGACCGTAACGTTGGCGAAGAAAAGAGAAAAACGTTTCGCCATTGTATCGTTCGAATAACTTTTGCCCGCGACTCCTCATTTTTGTTTCGACGATAAAAGCAATTCGTCGCGCGATTGGAAAGGGATTTCACCAATCGCGGTCGCAATTGATAAACGTTATCTGATGGAATTCTGATTGATTACAAGACGCGGACCATTTTACCTTCGCCATTTCTTCAACCGATTTCTTTCGATTTGGCGAACAGATGTCGTCGGAAAGTCGCGCGTGAGGTACAAAAGGCCGGAAAGAAATCTGGCGAACACGTGAATTCGCGTTTAGTTATCGACTTGCGAATAGTTTGCGTTGAGTAATTGAACGTTGTGGAAACTGTGGAAGATCGAAGACGAAATAAATGGAAATGTGAAGGTCTTTGCGGTGTCCTAAACGGAAAACGACGGCGGGCGATTTTTGTTTTTCAAATCATTGAAAGAGAGAAAACGAGAGAGAGAGAGAGAGATGATTTATTTATTAACTTCAAAGTAGCACAAATACGATTTCTTTTGTATAAATTAGCATGTCATTAATAATAAACGAATTAATATTTTAAAGTTTTCATTTTGAAAAAAGGTTGGCCGGATTAATTTCTAGTTGTAATTTCTTCTTCCGTCGATTTGAAACGATCAAATTCGACTTTAGAATTGGCGCTCATCGTGATCTACAGCCTTGTCCAATCGATTCCTTCAAGAAGTTATTTATGAATGAGAAATTGATTGCCATTTCATTCTTTTCTTTCGCGAATAGCCCACAAGTTTCTTTTGCCTTTATTGGACAAACGAAGCGAAAAAGGTCACCGCGCGCGTGTGTGTGTGTGTGTGCGTTTGCTTAATTATCAATTTACCTTCATTTCTAACGCGTTCCCTTGCAGAAGGATAAAATAAAAGCGATTAATTGCTTGCGTGGTGCGTTTGCTCGCTCGCTGCTCGTTCGATTCGTGTGGGCGAATTAAATTAATATCAATTAATTACGAACGTAAAAAAAATTAAAGATAAAGCATAAATTTAAATCTCTCGGTTTCGTAACCTGCACGAATTTTTAATTTCACCATTCATCTCGTTCAGCTGCAACTCTCGAGTTTAACGATCTCCTACTAAAAAACAATCTCCTCTCGTTTTTCGCGGATTCGATCAAATCAAATTTGAGAGTCGAATCAACTGAAATTGTGGCCGCAATCGAAAGAATTTCCAGTGACGCCACCGTCGTCGTCGTCGTCCCACCAATTGCTGCTAGTTAGCTGCCGTTCAAGGTCCGCAAAGCGATTTTGCGTAGATTGACAATTCGCAATTTACCGAGACTAAATAATTGCAAATTACTTTCACTTTAGCGTTTAGCCATTTGCAATGTTTAAACTGATTATCTCCGCCCGTTGCACTTTTCGAGTTTGCATGCAGCAAACGAACGAGCGAGATTTCTTCGAGCGACGCTTGCGATTGATGAGAAATCATGAGGGCACCTCGTTCGTTCGTTTTTCTTTTTTTTTCCTCTCTCCTTTCGACCCCCATCATAACTTTAATCGTTCCAATTGAATCCTCCGTATGCGACCCCCTCGACTTTCTATTATATATTAAATAATCGATATTTCTGGACTCGATCGAACTTCCTTAACCGAAATAGAAAGTGCGGAGTCTTTTAAGCGATTTAAAAGGTTCCCGATTGTCGAACATTCCTCGGCGTCTTATTTTCCTTACCTGTAGCGGATTCCTCGTGTACCTGCACTTATCGTCGTCAGCATCTACCTGTTGCACGCTCCCCCCTTTTCCGAATCCTACACCTGTTTGGTCGGTTTTTAGCCCTCCAATGTGCTCGATAAACGAAGAACACTCCGTATATAGAGGCGAAGGAGAGCCACAAAAGTACCCGTTGTATTTGTTCCTTTAATCGAATCGCGTACTGTATGTATGTATTGGTCGGAAAAAGAGCGAGTTCTAAACGGTATTGTTGTTACTTACCTCCAATCCACAGGTATTTACCTTTGCCGTACACTTACCTGTTGCTTTCGTATGTTTTCAAATGCGATTAGGATTAATTAATCGGTTTATTTATTGTAATTCGCTACGAATCGTTAATAGCGTTTATAAAATTCCTCCGATTTAATGGCCATCGCAATTGTTTGTCAATAACAAATCATGAAATCGATCTTTTTGCAAAATAAAACGAGCAAAAGGCAAAAGAAGTAGCGTGAATTAATAGGAGGTTAACGATCTCTCTCGTGCGGATGATTTAGAAAACACTCTCTAATCTCTTGTACAAAAAAATTAATGTTGACCAGCAACGAAATTAAGAAGCGTTTTGGGAAAGGTGTCGCCGAGTCGATTGAAATCGATCGACGAAGAAGAATCCTCGTCGATGATAGTAAACAACGGATTTTTCTCTTTCGTGAAGAATTCTTCGAATAATCAACGAAACCACTTCATGTCTTTCGTAGTTAAGTAACGTTTTCTTTTTTTGCTCCTCGCTGGCCCGGCCGTCCGTTATATCTTAACGCACCGTTATTATTGTGAAGACGCCGGACGTGAGAATTCCACGAAATTTGTTCACAACCGAAAATCTCTGTTATAAATTGAAGAGCAAAACTGGTTTATTCTCATTTTCAAAGCGTGGAAAACTGCGAAAAGTTACTTGAAAATTTGCAATTTCTCTTCGCTAAGGTTGGATCCGATCGATTCGTTCGTAGTGAGCTGGAATTATTGCGATCTATTAATAGGTGCAAACGTAAATGTTTACGTTAATCTCGCTCGCTCCTCGATGGCGACGTCTTCTTGTAGAGTCGTCTTAAATTAGATCGGCTTTCGTCGAAATCTCGACTGCGAAACGTCCGCAACGAACGAATTTCGTTCGCAAAAACCTGTCGTAACAATTTACAAATTTCTGTTTACCTGCCGTAGGATTATTGCATAATTAGCATAAATGTTAAGTGGGTACGGATTCGTGGTAAACAGTTGTAATTGTGCTTTAGATCGATTGTTATTGTTGCGTCGATACGCGGAGAGATTTCTTCGACGAATTCGATGGGTTTGGTTTGGTTGGTGGCAACGAGTGCGACGATGTTTTGCTTTAGAAGTTTCGTTTGGGAAAGCAATTCTTCAAATAAAACTGAATACAATGGCATCGATGAAATAGATGTTAATTCTCTATTTAAATATGAATGAGCCGCGTCGTTCATTTCGCATATCAATGCGTTCGATTAGAAGTGAAATAATAATAACGTTGATGGCGATGGAGGTAAAAGTGAGTTCGAACTTCTTGAGAATCGTTTGAATCGAAGAGACGAAACAGGTTTATAGTTCGTGTTTGGTAGCAAAGTGACAAGAAATCCGTCTTAATTTCTCTAGACCTACTTTTCACGCGCAAACACGGAGGAAACGAGAGAAAAAGAAATCTGTTTGCTCTCAGAAAATGCCATTTGTTTAAACGCCCACCGCGCTTCTTCTTCCTCTTCGAATCGCAACAAGAGAGATTTCAATGCGCGGATTATTAATATATTAACGAATTGTTGCTTGGTTAATTTGAAAATTCGCAAAAACCGTCGAAAAAAAAATAATAACGACAATTCGTGCAAAGTTTTCACCACTTGTCTTGTTATTGTTGTTGCTATTATGCGAAAATATAATGGCCCAACCGCCTACCCAAAAATGTTCCTTGTTGTTTCACAATGGGCAAAAACAAACGCATAATTACATCGCAAACATGTGCCAAAATGTGTATCGAGTTTAACTTGCCAAAGAGAAACGAAAAAACAACAGGGAAAAATGGCGAGTTACGAATATACGTTCATCAACTTTAATCGGTTCCTCAGCAAAGAATCTGCAACTTCTTCTGGACGATTGCAAGCAAAAGCAAAACTCTTGTTTGTTCGTTGCCCATTCTTGGTTCCGTCGATTACGCACGCTCCCGATGACGATGTTTGCAAGATGAATCAGGATTTTCTTTTGGCACTTGCAACAATAAGTTTTATAAGGAAAGGAAAAGAAACCGGTGCGATGGCTTTAATGGGTGCGTAGGTGTGGCTGCTGCAAGGAAATTATAATCGCGTTTTAAAAGAGCGAACCTTGTATTTTATTCTCAATCTATAATACGATGATCTCATCCTATCTTTTTGCAATTTAATCGTAATGAGAACAAATTGCCTATTTCGCTCCGCGCGTATCGAAATCGCTTATTAATCTATACGCGAAGCAAATGCGCAATTATTATTATTATTGCAAATTTCGCCGCAACAGAGCCGGCCGGTCGTCGTTGTTGTTGCTGCTAGTTTTACAGAATTGGCGAAGATTTTTTTTAAAACTAAACTAACCTTGACTTTAATATTAAATAGATCTCGACAGAAATCTCGCTCAATTTTGCAACAATTCCGTTTGTCATTCGTTGTTCTTCTAAATAATTAACTGCAAAACTAAATTCTCTGCCTGCGATACGTGGAGGATTGCGTATATAAAAATTTGGCGTGCAAAAACCAGTCAAGGCCGGCGGAATTGAATGTTAATCACCTGTAACGTGATACTGCTGAAACGATGTGTCGATGAGGATCGGTTTAACGTTAAAGTCGGTGAGTGAATTCGATTACCAAACTCTATCGCGGCTCGTATTAATCCATCAAATCGAGCCAACGTTTCGCGATTTATAGCTCGACGCCCGGTTGTGCCAAATTAAATTTATTAACAGCTTCATATTTGCTTTTTCATGTTTACTCGTTCTACGCGTTTCTTTTGCATTTAAAGCACTGAAACGGAAAATGTCGAGTCTAAATAATAACATCGAGCACTTAATTGCTCGATTTTTGCTC
The DNA here is from genome assembly GCA_963695495.1 of Hololepta plana. Lineage (NCBI taxonomy): Eukaryota > Metazoa > Arthropoda > Insecta > Coleoptera > Histeridae > Hololepta > Hololepta plana. The sequence continues at coordinate 319,317 of OY968839.1, read as the reverse complement.
TTTCTTCCCGTTTTGTTTGTGATTGATGTTGCGTTATTTTTGACTTTGCACTTATTTTTTTTCGATTCGCGAATTGCGAGTGAAACCATATGGAATGGCGATTTTAAGTTGAAATCGACGTTCAAGACGCCGCGTGGTTTTGCATAAAATGTTTCCATCGTTTGGAAAATTATGGGAGAACAGATGAATGGATTTTTTTGTTCGTCTTCCGGTATATTACGGAATGTAATTTGCGAGAAGAAGTTTAAATGCGAAACGTATGATGTAATAAAGCAATCATAATAATGAAAAGCCTCTGCGTTGCCACTACAATAGGAATAAAATTTCGTTTGCAGTTTTCACGTAACCAGAAATTCTCACCGATTGTTAAATCAACTATTGACGTACAATTTTTTTCTTCGTTTAACAATTAGTCTTACAACAACGACAAAATAGTAAATTCCCTTCGCTAATTTCCCCATTATCATTAACATAATAATTGCAATTAACGGCGAGGGAACAACAAAACAAAAAAAAGCGATTCGAACAGTAGGTCAACATGGCGAAAATAAAAACGACAAATCGCCGGAATCTCTCTCTCCATCGACGAACAATTAGCAGAAATTAATTTAATTATCGAATAATCGGCGACGCAGCAGAGTTTCCTTCCTCCTAACAACGGTTAATTCGAAACCGGGCATTAAAATAATTAATCCCCCGATAATTATCCGAGACACGTACGCGCCACGCCATAAGAAAAAGTTATTGACCTCCTCGTCCTTTTCCTCTTCACGCATGAAAATCGCTGAAAACTTTCGTTGCGTTTTTGCTTAAACGCGGTAATTAACGGCGTTCGCAAAGGTGGAGAGTCTGATTCGCGATCAATCGATTAAGAAGGAAACGTGGAGATTGCAGAAAATGGAATTGCGCTAATTATCGTCGCATTTCGTACGTTAGTAATGCATTTTTATTTGCGCTCGTTTAATCGGCCACGATTTCATTGTCGTTCCATTTCGTTTTCGCGATAAGCGAATTTTTCAACGATTCGTTGCATAACAACAATTTGCCATTTGTTTCGCTTTTCCTTCTGGCATTTATTTTCGCGGTCCCTTTCAAAATTGTTATAATTAAGTTTGCGAATGACGAACGCAGTTTGAGCGACGAATCCGCGCAGTTTACGAGAAATTAACGCCAAACAATCGCCGAAATTGTTCGCTATTTTATTTCGCTCAATATAGAATATAATAATGATGATGACAGCAGCGAGAGAGAGAGAGAGAGAGAGAGTTTTTATTCTGTTTAAATTTATAATTCACGATTTAAATAACAATGAGACATTACATATAATATTCGGCGTGCATCCAGATTTTCTTATACACCTATCGTTTATGATGATCATTAACTGCGTTCAGTATTTCATTTTCGTATTTCCACATCTTCTCTCTTTCGCTCGCTTCTTTTCTTTCAACTTTATTATTATTCGGTGACGGACTCTGAATACGAAATGAGACGATGGCAAAAATAAAAGGCGCACATCATTGTACGTTAAATTACAAGTGTGACCAGCGAGCGATCCGACGAAAAGAAAACACAAGAGCTGGAAAAGAATCCGGCCCTTTATTTCGGCCGCCCTTGGCGTGCCTTGTTCGTTTATTGTTTTTTTTTTTAACCAAAGAATCGACATAAAAAACGCCTATTTTCCATGGGAATAAATGGGCCGTTGCATTAGCACCGCACCTTTTCATCATCGTCACGGCTTCGTACAAAGCCCGACCAATTTACGGATCCATCGAATTGTGTAATTGCGATCGCATCCATTCCTTTATTTAATTAATTTTCATTTTCTAATTGGTTCCATCCGATTATAATAAATATCCTAATAAAAACTTTGTTTCGAAAATAATTCAGCATTGAAATATCATAATATCATTTGACTCATTTCTGCTTGATTTTTTTAACACATTGTCTCTTCTTACGTAACACCCAAGAAAGAAAGAAAAAAACGTCAAGATGATGATTCATTCGCTGGTGGCTGGTTTATTAAAAGATCTTTTACGAATGTCTTAGCTTTTAATTAATTAACGCTCCAAATAAAACGCGTTCATAAATTTGTGTTTTATGCGTCTTTCACAATTTCCTGTCTAATTCGAATACAAAAACGTTTATTAAAAAAAAAACGCATAAACGAAGCAACCGAATGTTTTAGTTCTTAGTTTCAATTGGCAGCAATTGCGAGGGCTTGTAGAAGTTCGATTTAATTGTGAAATTTGTTAATTGTGCCAGTGCTACCAACACGTTTCCCTGTTCAAATATTAATTTTTTTGTGCGGTACTTGTTTCTATTTACAAACGGATTTATCGCTTGGAATCTGACGAAAAAATAGCACACGTTCGTCGTTAATTAGTGCAAATATGAGGAGAAACTCGCGACGACGCTTTTTATCGTTTTACAATGCAATATAAATTATCTCGATGTGTGCGAAATGAAGCAGAGATAAAGTGAAAAGAACGAGGAAAATTTGCGCGACTTTTCGCTATAACTGGACGCGTTTATTTGCAAACGGAGAAACAACGTCGCAAGTGGCGAAGCAATTGCGTAACTTTATCTGTTTATCGCGATTCGTGCATATATTGTTCGTTAATTGTTTATTTAAATTAATCTCTCGATCGATTGCACCTCTTCAGAAATATGTTAGAGATTAAGCATGATTCGTGGAAGACGGAAAATCCTCTCCAGAAATGTCGAGATCTGATCGTTTCGTTTTCTTAATATTTATGTAAGATTGTAAAGGAGTCGTTCTTCTTTTCTATTTCTCATCTCGAACAGAAGACGTTCCTCTGTCCAACACATATTTTTATAGACACCAATTGGAGGAATAAAAGAAGAACGACAACGAGAGAAAGAGACATTTGACAAGAAGTTAATCCTACGCAAGACTGGAAAAGAATTAGGATCGAACGCTCCCATCTTTTTTTCGAAGACGAACTAATAATAACGCATCTTGAAAGCGAACGACTCTGCAGGAGATTCCGGAGGGTGTTATTTAATACGGACGCCGAAGAGAAAGACAGAATTCTTCTGTTCGTTTTGAGGTCTAACACTAATCGAAGATCACCAATTTGTTCGCAAATCATTCCGAATTTGATCCATAAATTCGCATTTTTTGACAATGTTGGTATGTAAATGTAGGTCGGCGTAGCAGCGTTTCCTTTTTTTTTTTTAAGATGGATGTTTTTAGAAATTGTTTGCTCCGAAGTTGGACGTTATTTCCACATATTATTGCTAACTTAATCTCATAAATTAGTTGCTACGGTTTGGTGATAACTGAAGATAGTAAACGTATTAAGGGAATCTTTGCTCCTTCTTTCTCATCGAAATCTTTCTTGGGCTTGCAATAGTTTGATAAGGCAATTAAAATAAAAACATGCAGCCATCCAGTCTCTCGCTCTTGTTACTTAATGCGATAAATTTTGATATGCTTTTTGGCATTTTATCGCTTTGTTATTGCCATTGTTTTTCTTTTTTAGGTTGTGTACATTTCAAAAGCGAAAATTACATAATCGCACTACGTGTTTACGACAAAATAATAATGAGCAAATAAAACAAACGCGCGTGAGGGAGCGAGAGAGGAAGAAACGTAAATTAGATTTTTGTTAAACACACCGAATGTAAATTAATCTCAAGAACACGAAAGTTTACTTAATGCCGCCGTTGTTTTATTTTCCATTAAGATCGACCGCGTGCAATTTAATTCGCAATAATTACTGTTGACTTAAGTTTTCCGCGTTTTCCACGAAAGAATTTCTATTGTCCGATCGTACAAAATCGTGATTTGTTCGAATGATAAGAGGCGGTTTATTGAGGAAGCCTTCGAGATAAGATTAGAGACTCGTTTTTCGTTGCTTCGGATGTTGTTATTGCTTCTTGAACATTTATCATCCGGATTGATTGGTCGATTTGAATGTTTGCTTTTGATAACGTTTAACTTCCAATCGGGAGCGCCTTCATGTGTCTTTTATAATCACAAAAGGATCGATCGAATCGAGTAAATGTTCGATTTGCGAACGAATAACATTTAAAGGATGTTTGGTTTTTGCGGATTTCTAAATTGGTGGATGCGTCAAATGTTCGCGTTAAAATAACAGGAAGTCGTTAAATTTAATTGCAACAAATTACTCGTTTTTTATCTTGTTTAATAAATAAACGTTATTAGCGTTAAAAGTATCGATCACCGAAAAGAAAAATCCGAATGGCTGCGGCGAAAGCGAGAGTTGACCGAAACAAAATTTGAATTCAGCATCAAAACACATCTGCAACGATTGCAGAAATTATAGGTGAAGGTTAGTGGAGGAAGAGAGCGATGGAATTGCCAAAAGAATCGGAATAGCAACGAGAAAACGATGCTGAATTCGCTTTCACTTTTGCTTTTGTTCGTCTTTATTCTTCTGAGCGCATCGTCAGCATTTTGTCTGGATGATTCATTTCGTTTTAAGTAATTAAACCAACAAAAAGAAGCCACAAAGAGAAATGTATCGGAGAAATGCGCTCTCTTTTAGAGCTCCTGTAGCAGTTTGAAACACTCGAGGAGGAAGAACGATGGAATTTCAACGAGAAGAAGAAGAGGAATAATTCTACCAGTAAGTAGTTTTATTATTAGACCACGAAAATAAAGCGAACGGAGTAAAAGGATTAAGGAAATCGGAAAGTTTTAAGGAAACTCGCTCGGTTTCACTTTACTTAATAACGTGCAGTGAATCGTTTGCGGCGGCTACAAGAGTTTAAATTTAACAACGAAATGTCGTTTGGAGGACGTTGATCTCGTTTCGATTTAAAAATAAAGGCAAGGAAATAAATGAATATGAAATAAACGTGGAGGCAAATATAAAAAGGACGAAAATAATCGGCAGGGAAATAATTTCCATGAAACCGTCGAATGCTCTCGCTGTACGAAGGTTTGTACGGACCATCGAGTCAAAATAGATAATTAAAGTGCGTTTTCGTAAGTTTATCTGCGTTTTAACGAACGTTAATTAAAATCCGAACGCGATTGTTTGGATAATTCGTCGATGAAATCACCGCTTTGCTTCCACTTTTTTTCCTTCTCTTCGGTGGATATTGTTTAACACGTAACGTCCTCAAATAGTTTCGTCGTCAGAATTGATCATTTTCGCTTGTTTCTTCTTCTTTTTTTTTGGATTTGTATAAACGTGTTGTTGCCTTCGAGCGGAATTGCACAAAGAAATCCAAAGTGGAAAAGGACGCGCATACACAAAAGGACCTTGATTGGATTGGAACCGTCATAAGTTTCGTAACGTAATAAATTTAATAATAATTTTATTTAAAAATGTAACTTTATGTAATCGTTTAGTCAAATGAATGAGCAAGACAACAGGGAAAAGTCAAGTTTATAAATAACGCGCACATGAATGACCAAACTTTTACGTATTCATTATTCATTCTGCTAGAATCCGCTGGCTTTTTTCATATTTATAAGAGTGAATAACAAAAAGCGAATTGACAAATTATTTCGGCGAACGCGAAAAAGAATTCAGATGGAAATCTCTGGGCGAGCGGTAAAGGCAAACAAATCAAATTGCTCGCGCTGTTGTTGTTGTTGTTGTTGCCGTAATCAGAACGTTTGTATGGGTTCTTATCTCTTTGCTAATTTGCGATAACGTGAGCGCAATTAAGAAAATGAAAACGGCAAACAAAATCACTATTTGCATTTCCAACAAAAATTGCTCCTTCTTTTTGCGATATTGACCTAATAGTTTGCCCGATAAACGAATCGTTATTGAACGTGTTGGGAAACGCAGGAAAACGTAAAAGAGGCCACACGACCAAGCGCATTATCGTTAAGCTCGAGCGAAATTAATTAACATTTAAATATGTTAATTGCCGGCAAGTTATTAAAAGTTGCGCCGCATTTAACGCACTTGCATCGCTCAAAAACCGACGGGAATTTACCGCAAATCGATCTTGAGATTGCTCGCAGTTTCTGCGCAAAAACTCGATTACAATTGCAGTTTTGAAAAGGGGGGAAAATCATTATTTAACGGGATTGATCGATGCCAGGAGTAAATTTTTCGTTTGGCAACGTGCCCAAGTAGCCATCGCCATTTCGTTTCGTTAGAACAAACATCGTTCGCTCGTTTGCCGTTTTCCCGCCCATTTTCTAATAATAAATCCGGCTCGCGGCGCACTGAAGCTGGTGAAGCGATTCTTTGGGGGAGAAATGATTGAATCGTTGCGGTGGCGCCGTTCCTCCGCTCGATTTCCTTTATCGTTCGACAATTTAGCCAATAAACGTCCGGAAAGTGTTGCGAATTCAGCCGCAGTAATTTGTTGTATTCGAATGCTCCGAAAGATAGACGAAACGGATTGTATTTAGGCGAAGGACAACGGAGATTTTTATATCTGCTGGAAAGCAATAAAAGTTAATGACAATTCTTTATTTCTTCTTGCTTTCCAACAAAACTGACTTAATTAAGACCGATTGGAAGGTGAATTAGGGGGAAAACAAAGACGCGCGGTGCGTGTTTGGAACAATGGGATCGTAACAAAAGCCTCGTCGTCGGATGACCTAAATTACTTGCCGATTGTCGTTGTGTGGTAAACGTTAATTAACGGTGCTAACGATTAGATGCTAATGGAAGGAATGGCGTCGCTCGGTAGAAGCCGCAAGCATAAATTGTTTTCGTCATTTCTCTTTTTCACCCGTTTGAATCATCGCCTCTAAAAATATAAAGCTTGCGAAATAAGCGCAATAGCAATAGAAAAGGAGCGGCGAACGAAATTGAAACGAATGAATCAGTAAAACGAACGGAGGCGGTCGTTAAAAGAGCGGTGTAAACTTCACGTTTAAGGCCGCAATTTAAAAATTGGTCAATCAAGATGGGGTTTAATGAAGGTTTAGAGAATTTAATTTCGTTCCGCCGTCTCATCACGGTTCTTTATTTCTTGCGTCCACGCCAAAAAAGCAACATAAAGAGGATCGTAAAATCGCGTAATTTGTCGCCGAGAGCTTTCCAGATGCTAAAAATGTACGCGCGAACGGTTGCCATTTCGATGCGAATCGAATCGCAAACGTTATGGGGAAAAATAGACATACGTGTGCAAAATTTCGCTTAGGAACCGTTAAAGAAACATGTGTAAAATAACGTTGCGATGCAATCATAAAATGGGAGATTACATAATTGGCGGCGTGCTAAAAATAATTCGCTTTTCTGCACACAAACGCGCATTTTATAAGCGCACGTAACGCGTACAAAACGCGAAATTCCATCGGGAACGACATTCTTCGGCGATTATACGAGAAACGTTTTCAGGTTATTTTCGGCTGCGCCGGAGAAATTTGCGTATTCTCTCGCTTGCTAAACTTTCCTGCAAACATTAATTCAGAAAACGTGCTAAACGCTTAGCCAATGTAACCATTAGGTGTGTTAATCAGTCGAAGAGATTTCGCCGTTTAGGAGCGAAACTCGTCATCGACTTTTCGCAGTGGATCAGCCGAATTTGCGGTTTTTCGCACACGGACCTTGGACGGAAGGAAGAAAATAAACTTCGTCCGTGGACGTTTGCCGTTTTTCCTTCCATATACATCGCGTAGCTATTAATTCATTCAAAACGGTCGCGGAGTCGTTAAATCCGACTTTTAAAGCGTCGATTACGACTTCCTGCATCGACGAACGTGCCCTTTTTTAGAAACACGTTTGCGCCCTTCGACGATTACCATTTAATGCACGCAACGTTCAAATAATAATCCGCAAGCTTCCAGCACTTGAGAGCGTCAATTAACGACAAATAAAAAAGCGACAACGTGGAGGCTTCTGGTCGGGGCTTCTGTTAAAGTCGTCTGCTTTCGATTAATTATGACCCGTTTCACTTTACGTTTCGATTAGATTGAACGGCGAAAGAGCTGATGACCGAAACAGATCTTCGTTTGCTTCGTCTTCGTTTCCTCTCTTCGCCTTCGTTCGAGTGGCTGCTAACGTAATTATTAGGCCGGGCATGTGTAAGAAGGCAGCGAAAAGGAAGAATGTTTTACTCGAGATGTGTGCCATAGCGGTTTAACGACCCGCTCGCATATAATAAATGTTAATGCTTTTTACAGAAGAGAATAAACAGTCGAATAAACGGTCTGCGTCTCTGCGAATTGCACTCGGTTTCCTATCGGAATTTTGTTTCGCATTGTCGAAGTCTACAATTATAAGCCGGACCGTGACGCGATGCGAATTAATTGCAATTAATCCGGAGCCCCGCCTGTGTTTCGTTCGTTGGAAATCGATTGATTAACGCCCGAAGGATTTCCGCGAGTTTTTCCACGACGGATCTCGATTAGATTGTCGATGAGATCCGGTAAAAATCCACCAATGTCCGGTCTAATTTCGTTCGCTCTTCCGCAATCAATTGGCCGTGCAAGACGACAGAAAAGTCGAAAGCCGCCGCAGGGAAAATCACGTTAAAGTGGCTTTTCTTTTCGTCGAAGCGAATCGTTAACGATCGCTTTTAGCTGGTAATGCGTTGCTTTTTAAAGAATTAGTTGTAATGAAAGATAGTGGAAACGGCTCGTTAAAGTGCTGATTGTAATTTACAATGCGCATTCCGTCGTCGTTTTCTTTTTCTATTTTACATTTTTCAACAACAATCACTTCCCGTGCAAATAGCAATAACAAATAGTTGTTGTTGTGTTGAAAAAGCACGAAGAAGAAGAAGAAGTGGATAGGTATTTTCCAATCGGTTACATTAACTTTTCGTTCTCTCTCTGTCTCTCTCCTTCTAGCTCTTTGCCATCGTTTCAATTTCCAATGCACTTTACGCTTTACACTTATGTTGGCAATACGAATTTAAAACGCATTTCCTTGTGTGCGTTTTTCCTTTTTCTCTTGCTGCAAACCAACAACAGCGCTCAACAAAGCGAACGTTACTATTATTGGCGAAGAACAACAGAAGCAATTAAAAAAAGAAAAATGCAATAGCACTTTCCGCTGCATTTCTTTCGCCATTTGAACGTTTCTTGCGCAAATTGTTTTCTGCAAGATCACTCCCGAATCGGATCTTTACAAAGTCACAAAGTCACCGTGCACGTCTTTCGTCGAGGGCGAAGAAAGAAAATGGACGGAGAAGTTTTCTTCTTAAGCGAGAAAGAATTCCGTCGAAGAAACCATCGTCGAGTGTACAAGCGCCGGAGGACACTTTTCTTCGGGTTCGTGCGTCTCTCTTTGGTCCACGCACGTTAGAGCCTCTTGTTCCTCCTCCTCCTCCTCCTCCAACATAACAGTAACTTACATGTGCGTTTTTCTTCTTTCGTTGTTTGTTGTTGCTGTTGTTTGATCTACCTTAAAAAGAGTTGTAAAAAGAGTAAGGAAATAACCTCGATGTCGTCATCACCATCATCGTCGTGTTGGTCTCTCTCTTTCTTCCCTCCTGCTGCTGTTATTTGTTGCTGTTGTTGTTATTGTGTCGGTAGCATATGCCGGATAAAATGGCGATTATGCGTAAAAGACGTGGCGAATGTGTGGCGAAATCGAACGTACGACGACATTTCCCCAATTAGCGACGTTTATCCGTGACAATTAACGCGTTTCGCGCCCTGCGAACGCGTCAATTTGCCGTTTGAACGTGCAAGTGCGTCCTGGTCGCGTTCGAGCGCTGAAGAAACGAGCGCGTCGTCGTCGTTTCCGGTTGTGTTCATTTCGCTCGAACTCTCGAAATCTCTCGTTGCCGCACGATCATCGACAAGAATATCTTTTGGGAGATTTCGTTATCTGCGAACGGCATCTTGTCGCCTGAGCACGCCCACACCTCAATCAACCGGCAACGACCGACGGGATTCGGAAGAATCCTTCAAGTCAAGTCTCCGTCCTTCTCGCTTAACGTTCTCTATTATTATTATTATTTTTTATTCGTTTTGCGGATTCCAGACGTGACGATTAGACTAGAATTATGATTGCCGCAAATTGTCACTTGCTAACATAAATTAAAGGTCGAGTTGTTAAACTTGTGTTTTTCCATTTTGCAGAAATTGCCAAAGTGAGGGCGAGCCTCTTTCAAATAAACGGCGTGCAAAAGGAACCGTTGGTGTTACCGGAACCCGATGGACAAATCACGACGTTGACGGAGAAAGTTTATGTGCCAGTCAAAGAATATCCAGACGTAAGTTGCAACAAGAAGCGGTTTAAATTTAAACCAAATTTACTAACCGTAACGAGTTTCCGGATACACGGCGACATTTTGTGTCTTTCCCGCGGGCTCCATTAAAACTTTTTATTTTCAAGCTAGAAAAATCCATTTCATTGACATTTTCAATTAAAGAATTAAACATTAACAAGAATTAATAAATCGTGAGCCACAAACGAACGAGCGAATCTACAATGCGAGCAAAAATGCGAAAAGAATGGCGAATTATATCGATTCGCTTTTGATCGTCTGGTAGATGAGTGAATTTGCGAGCAGAAAATCGATCACGCAAAACTTATTCACGAGCGAAGAATGCAATCGAGCTGTGTATTATGGCAACGTGCCAATATTTGTACGTATTGCAAAAATCCTGCTCATTTTTTGCGCGCTCTCTTTCTCTGTTCGTTCAATAACGCGAAATAATAATGCATAAATCTATTGGATGCAAAACAGTTTTCGAACGCTGCAAAAAGCGAGATGATGATTAAGCGAAAACACGTTTATTCGGTTTTGTTTTGCGAGTTACGAAAACGTTGTCTTTTATTGATTGATTTTCTCGCGAAAATCGACACTTGAAATCAGTTTTCCCAACGTGAAAACAAAGGGCGAAATAAACGCGATTTTAAATTGACACCGACCAATTTCGCGCATCATTGCACTCGTATCGTTTTGCGACATTTAATTAATTCGAATCGGAGGCGAAAAGGAAAAACAATTTCCCCATTGTTCTGCGAATTGCACCGTTAATTACGCGTTCGGCTTCAGAAATAAACGCCAATATCCGCCGTCCAATTGCCCATTCTTCGTTCCCCACTTTAATTATCCAATCAGCGTCGTTTTTTCTTTCTTTCTAATTTTAATAACTTCTTTCTTCTTCCAGTTCAATTTCGTCGGCAGGATCTTGGGACCGAGAGGTATGACGGCGAAACAATTGGAACAAGAGACGGGATGTAAAATTATGGTGCGAGGGAAAGGCTCGATGAGGGACAAGAAAAAGGTGCGCTAACCAATTTCTTTCTATGAAGGAAAACATCTTCTTCAATTAACTCTATTTACAATACGTCATTTGGGTCGGTAATTTCGTAGCAATAATCGTTCGTTATTAACGTGGGTTTGGCGGAAAATAGCGCGACCGAAGCTAATCAAACAAGACAAAAAAGAATCTCCGCCAAATTAACTCGAATCGTCGACTGCGGACGGCTCAATTTCGCCACAAATCTGCGCTCCTTTATTCTATTTTATTATTTTTTTCGTCGTCGTCGTCGTTCTATTAATAATTGAAGTTAATTTCGTGGAAAAGGAGCGGCCAGATCACGCAACATTGTGCCGAAATAGCTTAACAACTTGAAGTTGGTGCTTAACTTCGTCGCTTTACCGAATGCGACAATAAAGGCCATCAATCGAATCCAGCTTGGGACTCGTTCCATTTGTTCAATTCAGATCAAAGCGAAACGTTTTTATTGCTGGACGAAGACATGGAGGAATAATAATAACAACAGAAATTGTTCGATTCAATCCTGGACTTAATCCAAGTGCCATCTCACCGAACGAACATTATTTCCTGTAGGAGAGAAAAGAAATTTGCGTACAACTTCACGTCGTTGGCTTAATTAACTTGGCCCCGCGTTTGAAATAAAGGAAACGCGCTCTCTTATTCTTTCTTTGCCCACCGTTACTACTATTAACCTGTGTTCTAATAATAAATAATCTATTTTGCAAGCAACGCGCCAGATGTGGGAGATGTTGTTGATACTCTACTAATATTCATTTTTATTATTAACATGCACAGACCGAAAGTAAGTATGAATAAATAATAAATGGTTGCATTTTGAAAAACAAACACATAAAACCCAAATCCGAAAACCTCGCTCGAATCCAAGTAATTACCTTTGTTTACTTGCTTATTGTCGTCACTTTTGTTTTGCAGAGTTTATACGCACCATTAACGATCGCCAATTTCATTAGCTCGAATGTAATTTTTGTTTTAATATAAACTTTTCTCTTGTTGCCGCGCCCTTTTAGGAGGATCAAAACCGTGGCAAACCGAATTGGGAGCACTTGTCCGACGAACTGCACGTGCTGTTAACCGTCGAGGACACGGAGAATAGGGCCCAATTGAAATTGCAACGTGCCATCGAAGAAGTGAAGAAGCTACTCGTACCTGTAAGTCAAATTTTTCTCATTCGCTTCCTCTCGTAAAGGGCCATTTCGACGAAAAAGAAATTTAATTGCCCGCAAACATTTCAACTTCGAATATTTGGAGATTTCAACTTAGGATATTAACTCGGAATATTAAGAGATTTCAATTGGTAATATTACGATAAGTAACAAAGGAACGGACGAGATGAAACAATGAGATTGTGGCAAATGCGAGATAATAATCGAAACCGTTTATTTATTGTTGTCTTACGATTATTAAGAACTAATATTTCCCACGAGTTCGTGCCGCATTCCAATTTCCAATTCAAATCCATAAATATCCTGCCTCTCGCTCTTCTCTCCTTCTTCCTTTGCCTTCGTTCACCTGTTTCAACAAATAAACGATATTTATCGCGAAACGATTTCCTATTTCATTGTTTATTAAATAGTATTTAAGAAAAGTTTACTATTTCGTTGCAAATTAGATGTGCGATAAATGGAAGAGGAAAGCGATGCAGTGCGAAACTTTTTTCTTCTCTTCGTGCACAATCACTTTCTACACGACGTTCCAACTTGTATTGTATCCTAGATGTTGGTAGCACTTTTTATCATTCATAGCTCTTGGGGTTAAGGAACTGTCATCATTTGCCGTCTTTTTTTTCCTTCTTCAAAAAGCTTGTGTTTTTTAGATGTTTGCAAAATACTATCTCCGTAACATGATTATTATCCTTTCGTCGTTTATTTCTCTAAAACATTCCGGTTCGCCGTTGTCCTGTTCTCTCGCCTTTCACCGTTTAAATAACGCTATTATAACATTGATAATGATTCAATTTAATTTTTATTGCCATTCCTTTGGGATAAAGCCATGCTTTCTGCGCAACTTCAGTTATAAAAATTCGTGAAATTATTTCTTCTGGTTCTCTCTCGCATTGCCAACTGTTGTTGACACTATCGATATTACTTTTTTGATTGCTTCGTACGTCCGTTTAAGAATATGTCGAGTCGCATAAATGAATACGAAATCGACCGAAAAGAAACAACGTATTACGAGTTGGTATTATGAATAGCAATAATATTGCTAGCGATTCGTGTAGATATGTGTCATGGTATAAATTTAAATTCAGCATAATCAATCTGTGTGTGTACGAAGAGAGAAACCTGTTAACGTAATTATCATATGTGCGGAATATAACATTTGTTTCATTATTAGTCATCGGCCAAAGTTTCGTTCATACTCGCTGACGAACTTAAGAAACTTTTGAATCGCTTTTCTCCACCAAATGCCCGTTTAGGTAACTGTTAAAAAAATGTCAACACGCATCGCTTTTTTGTTTTAGCAAGCCGATGGCGAAGACGAACTGAAGAAGCGGCAGTTGATGGAGTTGGCCATAATCAATGGCACCTATAGGGACTCGAGTTCGAAGGCGGCGTCAGCGACAGGTAAATGATTCGCACACGATATAGACATCGAATTAAAGTTAGCAACAACAGCAACAAAGAAGCGCTAATTTAATCGAATCCCAGTTTTTTTTTGTTTGCGTTAATTGTTATTGTGGACGACGACCACATGTGAACGACTTCATGTGGACCGCTTTTGTTTTTCTTTTTCCCAACTTTGATTTCGCAGTTTTATTAATTCCTATTTGGATCGTAATTAATTTTTTTTTGTTCATCTTACCACGAAAGAAACCCGCTTTTTAGTTCTATTCGTCGATCTCGTCGTTGGACCCATTAGATTTCATTAAAATAATTAACGATTAATTGAATAACGAGCCGAAATTTCGTCGCGAAACTCGTAAAAAGAATTAAAATGGTACTTTGTTGTTAGTTCAAGAGAAAAGTATCGAAAGAACGAATCGGAAGTGACGTCTTCGCGCGGGAAATTACAAACGAAAACGCATTTTCCCCTTGTTTGTTTCGCTTGAAAAACTAAATCAAAATTCAATATTTTATATTGTAGTGCTATGCTATCCCGACGTCCACGGTCAATTTCGCATGCAACAGGCACCATGTAAGTCGGCGACCTCAAAATTAATCCAATTAACATCGCCAAGATGAGAAGAGCCAATACCAAAAAACAAACCCAAAAAAAAAGACGATAATAATACTTAATTAATCATTTAATCGATGCAAAACAGCGATAATAAATTGGCGTAACATTTTAACTCCTCGCGCAGTTGGCAAAAGACACTGCGACCGAGGGATCTTAACAAATGCGGGTTAATAATCAATAACTTTTCCACCGGTGGCAAGGATTGATTCTTCCGCATCCGCAAAATCGATCGACGTCGTCTAATTCAATCCGGGAAACACCACGAACGGAAAAAAGTACCATCCACGCAAATAACACGAGTAACACACGCAATCTCAGTCGCCGAAGGAACGCTAACTTTCCTGCCCCGCGCGCGCGCGTTTAACCAAGTGGTAAAAGTCGGTGGTTTTTCTCACACTTTTTTTTCTTTTGTTTCAAATTGACGCTTTTCTCATCGTTTAACTCGTGCGAATCTCTTTAAAAACTCTCTCCCGTTTTTCTCTTTGCAGCCTGCGACGAGGAATGGAAACGCGTCGCGATGGCGGCGGCGGACGCGCAACGTTTGCTCTCGCCGGCCGGCATCCCGGGCCTGACGACGCAGTTACGCACGTCCGCGACGCCGCTCGGCGCGCCGCTCATCCTCTCGCCGCGTATGTCCGTGCCGACGACCGGCGCGTCGATATTGAACGGGTCGGCGCCGCCCGGCTCGCTCCTGTCGCCGGGCGATCCGCACGGTCTGATCTACGCGCCGTACACGGACTACACGAATTACGCCGCGCTAGCGTCGCCGCTGCTCACCGAGTACGCGACGGCCGATCATTCCGGTGGGTTGTTTGCGCGTTGATTTCTTTTCGTCTTCTTTGTTCTTTTATTTCTTAATTTGAATTTGACGCGGTCGCGCGATCAGTGGCGCGAGCGCTCTCTATCGATACCATTTATGTTTATTTTCTGCAATTATTATTCTTATTATCGATTAGATTTATATATATATCAAGTTGATTATTGTCGTATATTATATTAGAATTAGAGGTTAGTTGCGGTTGATGGACGCAGGCGGCGGCGACGACGACGCCCGGACTTTGCGCAAGTTGCGAAAAGCGGCGGAGTCGCGCCGAAAGCGTCGCGAAAAGTGGCGAGGAAAGTTTGCCTTGCCACTTGTACACAATTATAATGAATATAGGAAAGAGTATACATATATATTTAATTCATTCTCTCTATATTTTTTATTTATAGTTTGTACATTATTATTTTTTATTATTATTGTTAGTTTTTTTTATTAATTATTATTATGCGAAGTGGATTTATTTTAGCGACGACTTTTTAATCGGTCGTTTCTTCCAGTTTTTTTTTTTTTGCTTTGGCGAATTTGTCGCACGAGAAACTTTTCGCTAATAGCAATCATCGTAAAAATTATGCGCTGCAAACAATTTTATTATTATTGAAAGCGATTATATATTTAAATAAATCGCTGCGCGTAAAATCTGCAAGCATTTTTCGAAGCATTAAATAACGTCAATCAAATTCCAGGTGCCATAATTAATAATAGTTCAAAGCGCGAAAGTTTTCTCGTTCGACAAAGCGAGCCCTCGAAGTCTTCTTCAGCGTGAATCGTTCTTCATTTACATCGTTTTCTTTGTCAATAAGAAACGATTGAAATAGTCAATGAAAAATAAAAAGCAAAGGAAAGGAACGGAGTTCAAAATACTCGAATTATTATTATTTTCTTTAATTAATTAATTAATTCTTATTACAACATTTCTGTGATATATATACTTTTTGACCGTTGTTAACAAGCAGGTTTTATAATTTTTTTTGAAGTTTTTTTTTATTATTATTTTATATTTTAAATTGATTTCGTTTAATTAGCGTACACGACGGTTTCCGGCTTGCAAAATTCTCTTCCGGAATCGTTTGAATTTAAAAATAATACTCATCTCTTGGTTTACGAGTGTACAATAATTAATCTCAAACAATAATAAAAGAAAACAGACGATACGAGTAATTAAAATTTTCAGAATCGATTGATTGATTGATTAATTAATTAATGTTTTTTTGTTGTATATATATGATACGTAAATGTTTTTAATTTTTTTTTAAATTATTATTACATATTTGCAAATATTATCGAATGCATAAATAATTATTTAAGGATTTTCTCTATAACGTTAGGATTTCATTATTATGAAGTGCATTTAAAATACTGTATAATTTTATTACGTTACCTCAATTCTATTTATTATTA
The DNA here is from genome assembly GCA_963695495.1 of Hololepta plana. Classification (NCBI taxonomy): domain Eukaryota; kingdom Metazoa; phylum Arthropoda; class Insecta; order Coleoptera; family Histeridae; genus Hololepta; species Hololepta plana. The sequence continues at coordinate 302,746 of OY968839.1, read as the reverse complement.
TTATTCAAATCAATTTTTATTTAATTATTATTTTTTAATAATTTTTATTATTATTATTGAGCGATGAGAAATGATCGATTCGTATGAAAAGTATATATTTTATTTCACATTATTATTATTATTTAGTATTGTACATTTGTTTATGCAGAGCAAAAAAATGGATCTATATAGTGCATATTATTATTATTATTGCGCTCTCTTAATAAGAAATCGTAGACGAATTTTCTTTAGGACAAAGAACAATTATTATATTTTATACGTACACGAGTAACAAACGTAATTCACGTGCAAATTAATCTAATTTTGTTATAGAGAAGGAAACGAGAAGGAAATCGAATCGTTTCCTTCTTTAAATTGCGATCATTTTGTTAACGTTCAACGATCGAAAGGCTTGAGAAAGGGTTGTTCACGCAACGATCCTTTCTTAATCCAATATTAGTCTCGTTTCCAGTCAATTGATCGGCGAGAGAATGCTCGTGAAATTGTTTCTAATTTATATTTCTTGTTTGTTTGTTTTTTTTTCTGTATGTTCTTGCAAATTCTTTAAATCTAAATCTATGTACGTAGGTGCGGCTGCAGTTGCAGCAAAACAGCGCAGGCATTTGGGACAAATCAGGGAACATCCCTATCAGAGAGCTGGCGCGCTTTCTTAGGGGGTCAATTACAGAAAAATCGATCGGTCAATGTACGATGATGATGATGATGATGTTAACGTCGCGATTGAGAGAGAAAAATCACGCAAAAAGCAAAAAATACGTTGACCTATCGTAATCAAATTAATCAGAGACATAAAAAAATATGCAAAAGGTTAGTTCCGTTTTGTGTTCTTTATTTATTTAATTTGTTCCGTTTTGTTTTTTACTTTTTTTTTTTAATTTAATTGCGTCCCCCTGCCGCCCCCTCGTGAATTTCTTTTTGTTTTACGTCGAAAACATAATTACAGGTACTATTATAATTGCAAAAATGTTTGCGAAACCGTTTAGACAAAAGAGAATAGCGTTAGGTATATTTGCAGCAGCAGCAAACGCAGTACTTTATTATCGATTATATTATTGTGTAATTTATATTAATTAATAATTGTATTTCTCGTTTTAGCCGTTCTTTATACACACTTTACGTGCAGTATTTTTTTTAACTTTTATTATTTTACTTTACAAACAAGAAGCGGGTTGTGAAAATTAATTTCGTAATCGAAAACGATTTTTTGTTTGGGCGAGAAACGGGAAAATTTGGCGAAAATCAAGGGACGCACGGATAATTCAATTCGCGTTTGTTACCAATTTAATTTCCCTCTTTTTTTTTGTTCAATGTTTCAAAACGTTTCGGTTATCGTATTTTCCGTTGCAAATTTGTCTTAAAAATTAATTATATTCTAGTCCAATTGTCCCTCTTATTTTTGCACGTCCATAGAGAACTTGGTTGGCGAATTTATTAGCGCGTCCTAGTCTAAATATCTGGCCTCTTTCTTCACACTGTGATCGATCTTTTGCTATAGTTTCCCTCCGTTTGTCAATTGACGCGTCGTCCTTTGGTTTTGCCACGTTTCTCTTGCGATTGAAAATGGCGAAAATCGTTGGTGGCATTTTATTGAAAAACCAATTTTTGTAAAATGCAAACTTTCTTTCAGGCTTCGAAGCGATTGATTGAAAGAAATTGATAATTATAATGTTATGTTATATTTAATTTAATTATTATTATTGGTAGTTTTATACATTCGTATCTATTTTTTTTATGTTGTTGACTTGCGCCAATGTGGAACAAAATATATTTATACAAAAAAAAATTATGTGCAATTAGTAATTTGCAATTTTTTTTCTTCATTTTTACCCCCTTTTATTTAATTTTTTTCTTTCTAATTTATCAATCAATTAATCAAAGGGAACGTACATTATAATATATATTTTTTACTTTCTAATTTAATTACCATCAAAATATGCAATTAACTCGATTTTTTCTACTTTAATCAATAATTATTTTTAATATTATATTTTGAATTAACACCAATTAATTTTAATATATCCACTTTGGCCAAGTTCATTATCTCTTAACTGTGTTCCATAGCACTATATTAAAAATCAAACTGAACAAACAAACAAAAGTCTATAATTTCAAATCGATCATTGAACAACTAAACGATTAACTAATTTTAATTAATTAATTAATTACGATGCGGCTCTAAATTAGTTCGCTACTATTATTTGTCCTGTCGTCAAATAACTGTTGCACTCTCTTTTCTCTTTGTTTTTGTTTTGTAATGCATTAATTAATTAATTAATAAACTGTGACATATTACGGCATATTAAGCTACTTAAAAAAATAATTAAAAATCAAATTCAATTAGATCACTACCATTTGTCGCATATCGAACAACTAACTGGGCAAATATACTCGCAAATTCGTTTCAGATTGTACTCGAAATAAATTGGTATTTGCAATAATTCACAGTTTATACATCATCTGGACCACTTTTAGCCTTTACCCGAACTTTTCGTTTACTTTTTAATATAGTTCTATCGAACACTTTTTCAAATTTTTTCAGTATTCAGCATTCAGGTCTCTTTGTTAATTAATCGTTTTGCTGCATTTATACGTTTAATCGAATCAAATTTTAGACTTATTTTTTAGGGACGTTTTTATATATTGCAATTTATTTATCGATGATGATTTTACCTTTTTTTGCAACTGCTTATTCCAGCCTTCGCAAACTATTTTTATTGGCTTTCGATATCACATATTGCAAACGCATGTGAGATGGATGCATCCATGTCTCTTCTCATTAATCGTTTTCAAATTCGTCCATTTTGTATATATAATAATAACCACCGATTGCAAAAAAGGGAGAACGAAAGCTGGAATGAGAAGTTTGTCGATCAATTTCGTGATTATATTTGCCCCCCACTGCCCCCTCGTACTATTTATTTTTGCAAATTCGCGAAATAAATTTAAAAACAAGATCCCTCTCTATCATCGTGGTACAGCTATATATAATAATTTTACTAACAATCTGTTTTTTTTTCTTTTCTTTTCTTGTTAACAACCTCCCGGTTGCCCGCGGCCTGTAGGCTTGGAGTGCTAACAAACACACACACACACACACGTCACCTGCGAATCAAAATAATATAAAAAAAAAAAGAAATCAAAATCAAAAAAGAATAAAAAAAAATCCTCCACACTAACTACTACTACCATCACCTACTACTGGAAGCGGAGATCGTCCATGGCGCGGGTAGTTGTTGGTACGTCGCAAGATTATTTCGCCAATATTAACCAATTATTTTGATTGTGAAAAATGATTAGGAGGAGACAAAAAAAGCGATATCGACGAGGACCGAAGAGGAAAACAGACGTCTTTTTGTCTTTAATTAAGAAAAGGCAAACATAAACACTTTATTGCGCCAAGAAGAAGTTAAGACGCATTCTCGCTTCGGCCCGACGTCGTCTCCGTGTTGTTTGTATATTTCTTTTTTAACCGAGCTTCGACGCTCTCGCATCTCCTTTCCCCGTCGTTCTGTAAGTTAGTTAATATACTCGAAAGTGCTCTTCTTCTTAGTCTCTAATCGGAAGCGAGGTGCGAGGGTGCGAGCAATCGGAACAAAATAACGCACTCTCATGTACATTTCGTCTAAATCGATTCGAACGAGTCGCGCGTTTCATTTTCGCCAATTTTTTTTTGCGTGTCGCGTTTCGTTGGATCGATTTAGACGGAAACCGATTGATTTATTATTAATTAATTAAGTGTAACAAACAAGCAAATCGATTAATGCATATTCAATGTGCGGCGAACATGCGGCTTTATGTAAATGTTATTTTACCGTCAGAAGCAGATTATTTAATTATTAAGTACAAAGATGAGAACGATTATTAGGAAACGGAGAGAACAAAAAGCAAGGACGAAAATTGTGCCAATAATTGATCGAAGCATACTTAGGTTTAAGGGGAACGAAGAGGAAACGGGGGGAGAATGTTGCGTTAGTTTTTCGACTCATTAATTTCTTTTTCTTTGGTAAATAATCTCGCGAAGTGGGACTTAAAGGATATTAAAAAGATACGCGCGGAAACAATTTAGTATAAAAATATTTAAAGTCGAGTGCATCATTTACTTAAGACGACTTCAAATTCGTTCTTCTCTTTCGGTTTTCGATTCAAGTTACAATTAATTGTATTATTTAATTGAGATTGAAAGCAATTGATATTATTATCACGTAGAAGTAATTTGTTTTTGTTAATGAAAAATTGCGAGCGTTTATTATTGATCAATTTGTTTTTCTGTTTTTTTTTAAGGGCCAATTTAAATAATCGCAATCAAACGAATCTCTTATATTTTTAATAATAACGATTAAAATGTATTATATATTATATTATTGGTCCGTCCAAGTTCGCCGAATGACGCGTAAAATGGAAACAAAGAAGTCTAAAAGCAATAACGAATGTTAAATGGAACGTGCAATAGAAAAGAAGTTGTTTTTTATTTTGTTCAGATTATATTAATAATTATTATCGAGTGCAATTATGTTATGGAAACAAAAAAGGAAATGAAAGATTCTCGTCTTGTCTTTGATAAGTTTTCTATTTGATATAAATTTTTTTTTCGAAAAGTTAACATAAGACTACTTTAAAAACGTTAAATTAATTTTCATGTACTTACTTATATATTTATATACGATTAAACAGAGTTAGGTTTTTGAGTTTTAACAGAGAAATGAATTCGTATAGACAAATTAACCGAGAATTAATAATTAATTAGTGTGAATGTGTGTTTGTGTACTTAGATTTTTAGTTAACTATCTAATTTATGAAGAAGTATATATATTAAAGAAAAAAATAGAGAAAGTTTCTAAGGCATTATATAATACGTTAATTGTTATTAATTAATGACTATTAATTTAAAACAGAAATAATAATTTTGAAGGAGGAAGTTCGCAATAATTAATTGAGAGATTAATTTTTTGTTTTCACTTTAATCTTTTTTTGGTAGCTTTTTCTGTCGCCGTTCGTACGTTTTTTTCTTTCTTAAGTTAATTAATTGTGTCATATTAATTATATATTTATGTTATTATATTTGTTGTATTAAAAATGAAAGGAGAAGAAAATTAAGAGAAATTACTAAAAAAACATAGAGGATTCATTTTATTATTATTAATTATTATTACTATTGCCAATAATATAATAATATTTAGGGTTTAAGTAATTAACATTTACATATATGAATTTGTTTGTTTTTTTTTCTATATTTACAGTTTAATATTAATTTTAGATTGCTTGCAATTTTAGTTTAATCAATTAATCAATAATATTAACTTACATTTAGTTATTAATTATTATTAATAAAAATTCTATTTAACCAAATTAAAACGAAAACACGCTTCGTATTTGTATATTTTGTAACAAGGAAGGCCCTTTTCTCTCTCTCTCTCTCTTTCTCTCTCATACACACGGAAAACATTTCTCACGTTGTTTATTCAAGTTTAGCAAGCGATTCTCCACGCACAAGCAATTATTCTCTCTCACTTTCATGTTAATTTTTCGTTGGTTTAATCGAATTGTTTTCAAATTAACAAAACATTTCGTTTTTATCGCAATAATGTCTACTAATCCTTATCACAAGATATTAAACAAAATTGTTATTAATCACGCGTCTTACTAATCTTTCTAAACAAATCATTCGAAACTCCATTAATTTGGCCAAAAACGTTTGCCCACAATCGATGGGGAAATGCGCTGGCGAGCGCAAACGAATTTCCCCGTTCTTCCTCTGCACACTTTGTTCGTTATTAATTGCCGATGGTCTTGCGAGAGTTCAATCGGATGCTCATCGAGCCCTTTAATCTTGTGACGCTCAACACGTTCTTTGATGATGCACCGACCGAAGACCTGAATTTAATTAACTTTAGTCGACGTAAATAAACGCTACGAAGCCGAATACCTGGTGCGTTTCTTTTAAAATTCTTTTCCTCTCGAGTTTTCATTCTTCCGTCTTCCTGAAATTTAAATTACCTCCATTTTTAGTTCAAAGCGATTTCTTAATAAACGGTGACGTTGCAGCTGAAGTGGCGGCAATTTAATCAACATGCGGCATCTCTGTTGAACCGGTTGCAATAGTTGCAGTTCGGCAACTTCAAAGGCAGAGTCGATGCAATTTTGCAGCGAATTTGGGATGTGAATTGCATTGAAAACGAGTCGCATTTCAATTACTTTATTGCAAATAAATGAATCCGTTTGGACTATTCAAAATCGTTAACAACAAATCCTGCGTATTTAAGTTTAAAAAAAGTTACATAATCACACTTATTAAATAAACTAATTAACTAAAAGAGGTAAAAGTAAAAGCATATTTACATTAAACTGTAGGAAAATCGATTAATAAGAGTTGAATTGATCGGCGGAGCTTCTTGGCTCGTAACGCTGCGTACAGAATAAAATTACATTTCCTCATTTTCCCTTTATGACCATCTTCAACAGCAATATATATTTACAAAAAATCTCTTTCTCTAAGTACAATTAGTCGGACAATATAAAGCGCAACTTACGATTAAATAATGACGCACCCGAATCAAGTTAAATCGTTCTTAAGAGTAGAAACTCGATTAAATTAGTTCCAATCCGCGGCCGCCTTTTGCAATTATCATTGCCCCGTGCGACGCAGAAAGTAGGATGAAAGTTAAAAAAGAGGAAGAAGAACCGCTAAAGAAATTGCTTAAGAGACTCGCCCTAATCGCTCGCTACTTCCCGTACCTTGCCGCTATCGTGTATAACGAATTCAACAGCTCCAACGCCCTCGCATCCTGATTCTCCGCACTCTTATCCTTCGCCGTGCCGGCCTCCTCCGGCTCGTCGACCTCGCCGTCCGGCCGCGTCAACCTGACGATGTCCCGTATCGCGTCGCGCTTCGTCCCCGGCTCGCACTCGCTGATCAGCAGCAGAATGAGGCGGCGCGTCAGCGGATTCTTCTCGATCTCCTGCATCTTCACGAGGAACTCGTCCTCCGTCGTGTTCAACTTGTGCAAGATGCGCGTCAACCGGTTGTTCTCGTCGTCCGTCCTCGACGCGTTCACGAAATCGATCAGCAGCCCGTGCACCTGCGTCTCGTTCAGGTCGAGCGTCGGCAACGAGCTGATCGTGTACTCGATCGCGTTCGATTCGGTCGTGCCCGACGAGGAGTCCGGCGTCGTCGTCGTCGTCGTCGGAACGTGGTGCACGTCCAATTTCCGATTGATCGCGTGCGGATTCACTTGCAACGTCGTGCGCCACAACCGCGTCGCGTCCGGCGAACTCGTCCAATGGTTCGTCGGCAGATTGCGATCGTCGTCGACGCGATTCGCGACGGTGGAAATTGTCTCCTCGCCGATCGACGTCGCGGTGGTCGGCGCCGCGGTCGATAAGTAAGTGGGCGTCGTCGTCGAGCGCACCGCCTTGTTCAGCGAGTTCAATTGCGCGACGAACGATTGCGTATCGGCGTTCTGCAGGTGCTCGCCGTCGCTGACGTTGTTCCCTTGCGGCAAGCCCAAGATGAAGCCCCACGTCGGCTTCACGTCGTTGAAATGGTTCGCCAAATTGAACTTGTTGTTGGCGCCGTCGCCGTCGGAGAACTTCAACACCTCGTCGTCGTCGCGCGTCGTCGACGTGGCGGCCGCCGGCGGCGGCTCCGTCGGGCGGATTTCCTTCAGCGCGTTCCGGAAATTCTCCGGATCGTCCAGGTACGAGGACAGCGCTTTCGTGAACGTCTGCGCCAGCTGGCGGACGCGCGGCGATTCCGCTAGACCTCGCGTATCGTCCGCTTGCAAATCGGTTTGCGACGACGTTATCGTCGTCGTCGTCGTCGACGGTGCCGCCGTTTTCTCCTCGAACAGCTCCTTGTACTTATTAACGGTGTTCATGCTGAGCAGCTCGTTGATGATCGTCTCCTTGTTCATCTCCTCCTCCTCCTTATCCGACATGATGTCGTCGAGGGCGCTCGCAAAGTAATTCGCCAGCGTCAAGAGCGTTTGCGGGCCGGCGGACGGCGGCGGCGTCAAGCCGGGCCGCGGCGCGTCCTCCGTCGTCAGATCGACCAGCGACATCATCTTGTCCCTGCCCAGAATCGCCGTCAGCGTGTTGATCATGTTGCTCACGTTATCGTCGTAATAATCGATCGGCGTCGGTTCCGTCGGCGCCGCCGTCACGTCCGGCCTGTTGAACGGGCTCGCCGACGAGATGTCGTAACGTTGCGTCGTCGAGAGCGCGTTCGACGACGGCACGCGATTGTCGGTCGCGGCGGCTACTTCCTGTGCGTCACTCGCTTCGAACGGTTTCGGTTGATGGATTCGCGGCGAGCGCGACGGCACGTAGACGTCTTCCGTTTCGATGCGCGCGATCCGCGGCGTCGAGGAGAGTCGCAGCGCGCCGGTGTTCTCGCGGTCGACGGCTCCTTTGGGCGCGGGCGTGAAAAGGCCGAAGATTTGCTCCGTCGCGGCGGACGTGCCGGCCAGATTCTTGCCCGTCGGCAGGTAAGTGTTACGGCCCAACGTCGTCGAGCGGTCGGATGGATTCGGCGTCGTCGGCGCGTCGTCGCCATCGAATCGGCCGGTCACCACGGCGTAGTCGCGCGTTCGCGCCGTGCTCGCCGCTTCGACGATGGCGCCGGCCGTGGTCGGTACGTGTTCGGTAAAATCCTCGTTCGCCGTCGCCGTCGGCGTCGACGTGCCGCGTTCACCTTGGTTATTGCCGATCGACACCCTGATGACGTTCGATTCGGTGGCGGTGCGGCCGTCCTTCTCGGCGAACGGACTCAGCGAGTTGCTGACGAAGCCGCCGCTGTACTTGGCGGCGTGATCGATCGATTTCGAGCGGTGATCGGCCGGCGACGGGGTCGTCGATTGGACGTGGAACACGCGCGACTCCCTCGTACTCACCGACGGCTTTCGGTCGGCGTCGAACGCCGACGAAGAGCTGCCGCTCGCCGTGACGAATTCGACGTTGTGCACGGTGTTACTCGGCGAGCTGAAGCTTCCGGACGTCGCCGTTGCCGTCGCCGGCGCGCGTTGTTTGTTGTCGTAGGACGTGGCCTCTTCGATGCCGTCGTGGAATTTGTTCGACGACAACGACTTAATCGTCGATTTCGTCGCTTGCAGCTCGTTCTTGTACGCGCGCTTGTTACTCTCAGCGAGCGGCGTCGATTCGTAGTACGGCTGGTGATTGCTCGGCACCGTCGTCGAGGACGACGACAGGATCTCGCCGATGGACGTCTTGCTATCGACGAACTTCACCGTCGGCCGCTCTTGGACCACGTGCACCTCGATCCGTTGCTTCTTCTCGACGTCGCGTTGATACGGCGGAACGTTCGTCGATTGACTCCTCGGACTGGCCGTCGATGGACTTACCGTCGTCGTCGACACGAACGGTTGCCGGTTGTTCAGCGTCGTTTTGAACGCGTCGAAGCTCCGCGAATACGATTGCGTCGTCGTGTGATGATAATAGTTCTTCGGGTCCTTCAGCTCGGAGTACGTCTGGCGATGGTTCGCATGCGAAACCGTCGACTTCGCAGACGAGGACGAAAAAGACGACATCTGATGGACGGAATTGTACTTGCTCTTCACGAACGAGGCGGTCTCTTGCGGTATCTGCGTTTCCTCGCTGCTCGAACTCTCGTGGCGGTCCTTCCTCGTCGTAACGGCGCGATTTCTCGCCTCGGTCACCGCCGTCGCCGCTTTCTGGCTGTCCGCGTGGTACGATTTACGGGCGACCGTGTTCGTTTCTTTGCCACGTCGTAAATTATTATCCCGATTATTGTTGGTTTGATGGTTCTCGTCGCCGGCGACTTTTCGCGATTCCTTCCTACGCAAATTGTCCGCCCGCAATTGTTCCGCGCTCTCCTCGTACAAGTTCGGCGAATTCGTGCAGTTCACCTTGAACCACCAGTCGCAGATGAGGTCGCCCTGCTGGAAGATCGTGCCGTTCGGGCAGAGGAACGAGACCTTCTTGCCTTCGTTGCAGATGTGAAAGACCTGGGGGAGGGAGCAGAGAGCGAGGGAATGAGGAGGAAACGTTTTCGATCGCGTGCGAATTTAGCGACGTTACCTGGCAATCGGTCTCGAGGTCCGCGTAGTACCCGGACTCCTCGTCTTTGCACGTGAACGTCGTCCTCGGTATGTGCGACAAGATGGGGAAATCGACGCCGGGCAATCCTTCGACGCCTTTAATTAAGATTGGAAGCGATCAGTTCGGAAAAGGTAATCGAGCGAATTTACGAGACAAACCTTGATAGTAGACGTAATAGTAATCGTCGACGACCGGCGTCGTCGATTCGACGGTCGCGTTCTTGTCGTTCCCTCCTTGCAGCGCATTCGCCAGCTGCGGACCGAAGGAAAATGAGAAGCGCTCGTTAATTTGTACGATTATTTTAATATGAATATTGCAAAGGATTACGTGTTAAGGTCGTGCGGTAATAAATTAAGAATGGAAGACCGACGAATAAGAAAAGATAGAAGAGAGGCTGCCGCTACAAGACATAATTTGCCATTGTTAAGTTGCGAGAGACAAAGAAGAATATTAGCAAATTAAAAAAAAAATATGTATGTGAAACTCACCATTGGTCTTCTGCAGTATATTGCGTAAAATACGATTGCCAATCCTGCAAATTAACAAAAGAAATTGTTCAAATGACAGAAACTACAGATGACATAACAGAAGCGAAAAGGCAAACGAAACCAGGACAATCTTCTGTAAATTAGCCATTATCGGCATTAGAATTAAAATCCTTTTTCGAGTTTAATATCTCCGTAATTGCTCTTTAGCGCATTCTGCAAAGTTAAAACTGCATTGTACCAATTGAAAGTCAACGAACGACCCATATCAGTTACCTTATTCTTCGTCGTTCATTTACATGCGTTTATTTTGCGACCTTTACACAATTATCCACGCTCGTTAAACTTGTTCGCACAATAATAATTTTGCAATTATGATTATTCGTTTAACTTTAATCATCATCCGCAAATGGGATATTTATTGTCGCTTTACAATTATATTTAAATAATCCTGCGTTTTTTCATCCTTAAAGACTCGAACGCTCCTCGCGAGTTTATTATGTAATTTTTCGCATATTTAATCAAATTTAAGCGAAAATTTATTAATTTAATTTATGATAAACCCCACTTTTACTTTTTTTTTAATCCATGGCCCATCTTAAACGAGGATATTATTAATTGCTTGACACCTATATACAAGAAAATAAAAGCATAAGCAATTAGCAGTCGCCGGACAAATATTAATCCAATTAACGTCTAGATTTAATTACGTTGTAATTAATCTACCATTTCGACTAATTCCAAGACGATCTCTTCGCCATTCGATGGATACGTCCTTGGAGAGGTGCAAAAGCGAGATTGGCACACTCTCGCCAAGACGGAACCGATTAGCATGTTGATTTTAATGAAAAATTCATATTAAACTACCGGAATTTTTTTAACTGCTGATGACCAATCGCTCATCAATCATACGATTAACATTTTATTTCTCCTATCAACCGTAAAGAAGCCGAGACTTATCGAAAATGAGAAAAACAATTTCGCCAGTTCATCGCGCGTTACTTAAACTTAATAAGCGCGAATGATAATTAATATGCAAATTAGTTGATTGCCTATTCATTAAACTCTTGCCTAACAGCATTTCACACGCCATCAATTTAAGACGGCGAGATTCGGGTAATTAAAATTCTGCCCTCAAATTCGCGCGAACGGTGCGGGGATGCAGCGACAGAAGAAGAGAAGAACAATTACGACGTTCACATTCAATTGCGCAACGTGGTCTAAGAAATAAGAAAGTGGCCACCGAAAAAAAAAGAGAGGAAAAAAAAACAGGAGAAGACTTAATAAGAGTTTTGCAAACTGCCAAAATTACGCGCACCATCAAATCGTTGATTAATCTTGCGCCCGAATATTGTTAAAAAATTCGACGCAATATTATTCTTGCGTTCGTTTCAATTGGGAAATCGTCCGGGTTTCCGGTGAGTTCGCGTATCACGAGCGAATTTCTTGCGCAATGCTACCATCTGAAATAATGCCTCATTGTGTTTGATTGTTTTTTTTTTAAATTTGAATATCTTTTCGCCTCCTCCGCAGCCTCAGTTCAATCGAGTTCTGCATTTAATCGAGCTCATTATCTTGGACCGATTTCGCAAATTAAATACTAATTAAGCGATAAGACAGCGAGAAGACAAAACAAAAAATAAGAAGAAGCAATCGCTAATTTATTCTTTCGCATTGTAAGCAAACCGTCGAACAAAAGTTCTAACAATTAATTACACATCGAGCATAATGTCAAGGGTAATCGTGAGCCGAATCGTTTCTGTACATTTTTCACGTTAATCCAAACGATTAAGTTCGTACTTGTACTCGCAATTTATTTACCAATAACAGAGGCGATGTTGCAATAAATGTACGAGAAGAAGATGATTGTAGCAACACGACCTTTAATTCATCGGAACCACACTCGCAGAAATCGCGTTAACAACATCGACTCTTCGCATTATTATCTGCATTTTTGGGCGTTTATTAAGGACGTTTTCATCTAACTTATCGCTAAGAAAACCTTCTGGAAGTTAACCAAACATTGATGAGCGTAGATGATCGACTTGTTCTTCTTGCAGAGAAAGTTACCTCTCATAAAACTTAATAATCGAACTAGAAGTCGAAAAGACGAAGTTTTGTTCTTCGCTTTGCATTATCGGTTATCGTACAGCAAAAAAGAATAATTATAAACAATATCTTGCGTTTCCCGATCTGTTCGTACGCGAATAATCGTGCAGATACCGGAGGAACAATATAAAGTGAAATTCGTACCCGAAAGCACGAAGAAAGAAAAGGAGGTTCAAGAGGTCATCCTATTATTCCGAGACGAACGAGAACGTAATTGAAAACGAGTCCATCGAACCAATTTCCGGCCGCACATTCGTATTTCGATCATCGAAAACCAAACGAGTTTGGCGACTGAAGAGGATTGTGATAGCGACGTTTTGATTTTAATTCTTCATTGCTGATTATACGAAGAAGTTCAATAAGCTTGGAATGAAGTGCTAATTAACCAATTATCTTGCAGTAGCTTCCAAATCTTAAAGAGCTTTTGAATTTGAACAAAAAAATTCATTGATTGAGACGCGATTGAACGTTCGGTTTAGTTCCATTCGTGGGAAATTGATTAATTTCTTCACTTACCCAATTTGTAAATGTGGTATCGCTCCATCTTCCTCGATGCGTCCTAAAACAAATAAATTGCAATTAGTGCGGATTATTGAACGTTTCAATTGAAAATATCTCGCTTTTTCCTCTTTGCAATTTGATGCTGGCCGCACTTTCTTAAAGGAACGTCTTAAGCGTAACACTTTACGGTTATGCAATGTTAATAGTAAAATCTGTGGAAAAAAATAGAAAGTGCAGAAAAATTGCGCGGCAATAAAACGAGATCGTAAAAGACGAATTTTCATTGTCGACGTCTCTTACATTGTTTTTATTAGATCGATAGGAAGCTTCCGCCTGCAAATTTGCAGCAAAAGCGTCAAATCTAATTGGGAATCGATTGCACAACGAGCTCGCAATCTTCGACGCGCTCTCTCCGGACTTGATGCATTTTGCGCCAGTTTTATGGATTAAATTTTCGCTTTTTGTTATTACCAAAGCCCAACCTTCATATACCGACGGACCCGCATCTCGTTAAGGTAGATTGTAATTATTTTCTCGAAGAAAATGAACGAAAACCGAGCGTGGAATTAAATGAACATTCGGCCATTATTATTTTAATAACGTAGTCATAATTAGGATACAATCATCTCTTCTAATGGACGTGTGTGTGTGTTAAAAAGTAAATGTCAAAAATTGTATGTAATTTAATCTTCGTCTGAGAGAAGGGACCGAATCAATTTATTATTAATTACTTTCTGTTTAATTCTATTCTCGCATTGAGAAACTTTTAATTTTTTCTTTGCGCTTTTCAAAATTATAAATTTAAACCGTGATTTCAACCTGATGTCATCTTGCTTCTTCTCTTTTTTGTCGTTGGAGAAAATTCAAGTATTTGGAAACATTCTTGCATTTGATAGCAAAATAAGGTAATTTATTGCTAATTTGTCGCATAACTTTGAAATTTTCGCATGTTTTCGCGCACGTTAGTGCGGGTGGTCGTTTAAACGCTACTCGAAGGTTATTGTGGTGTCTTTTTGCCGGAATTTATTGCCAAATTATACGCGCCTTTTCGCATAAATCAAACGACAATTTCGATGGTAAATGCCATAAGATTAAGACACCTGTCACACGACTGATTAATTCATAATTAGCTTTTACGAGAGATTTACAATTGGAAAAACTCAAAGATAAAATCGCAATTTCATTAAATTAAATGATCGTTCTCGACCAAATCTTGGTGAAGTCGCAAAGAAATCTCGAGAGAGTCGTGCACAAATCTCGAAGAAATCGCGAACAGATCTCGAAGAAGAACGGTTCTTAATGTGGGAAACGCGAATGAAGAAACCACAAACTTTCGATTCCGTACGTTTCTTCCATTTCATTACACCGATATAAGCGATTACGATGAAGATTCTTGGGATTTGTTCGCTTTGCCGAACGCACGATCGAAGGAGTTAAATCTCCGGAGATTAAGTGCGCGCTCCTCTCTCGAATTCGGCGAAAAAGTGCGGGTGAAAGTACACGAGAGCCGGAAAGGTGACGGAGGTCGATGTATCGGGATGTTAAAAGACCGTGCGTAACGTTAAGTAATTGATTTCGATACGACGACAAAACGCATCACGCGAGAAGAAGGAAGCGAATATTTTGCAAGGTCGCTCGCGCCTCTTGCGAATCCAACCGGTGATGCGAACGCGAACGGCAGAGAAGGAAACGAAGATTGCGTCTTCTTAAACGACTTTTCGCAATAAATCTCCTGCACATCCTAATCGATTCGTTAATAATTTATTGTTATTATTCCGATAGAAAAGACGGTAATCATCATCGTCTTCGCCGATTTGTGTGGGCAACTTTCACTCGAACACACGTGAAAGAAGTAATAAATTTTCATTGCTACGATCGGGCGCAAATCGTTGCCACTTTCGCGGTTTATTCCATCGAAAGGACGAAATGTGCTAAACGCAAACGAAGGCGGAGGCGGTTCGCGTGTTCCTCCGGTTGCGAATTTGTCTTTCGCTAATAAACGGCTGATGGAAACTTTCACACTAGTTTCCCTTTAACACCTAACGCAAGTGAAAATGATTCTTTTCCAAACGGATTTAAATGTTATTGTTCCTTCCAGTGTTTCTTCGGCTCTTATTAGAAATCGTAACATGATGTCTTACGAGGAACTTAACGTCGATGATTATGGAAAATCGTTAATTACTTAATGAGCGATCCATCAAATCGTCGCTCTCTCACTTCTTTGTCGTCGAATCGAATGGATCCGTCGAGGAAACGACATTTCAGACAAATGATCGACGACTAAAGGAGAGAGAAAATGCCCGTTTCTTGCGATTGCCGCATTCAAGGAGCGGTCATCAGAAAAAAAAACGAAATAAATTAAAATGACAAGTGCTCAAAAACGACCGCGTGCACAACATCTTCGGATCCTGCTCGATTGACCTTTACCACTGGCAGTCGACGACGTCGCCGTTTATCGATTAGCTTTCCATCAAAATAAACGCGTTACGTAATCGGTTAAGCGGGATTAACATTTACCAAACATACGCAAAAAACGGGCGAAACCAAATGGCAATTCTTGTAAGCGGAGTCGTCCATCAGCAAACTTTTTCTCCGTCCACGATTCCGATCTTTAATTTCGTTATGAATGGACCCACGATGGCGCAAAGGACAGAAACAACGATAAGGCATTTTCATGTGTTTAACAGTAGCGGTTGGGTAATAATCGTGAAAGAAAATAGCGAAAGAAATAACGGCGGATAATAATGGGAGACGCAACAATTGCATCATCGCACTTTTAACAATGGACAACGAACGGTGAAGTCGATGATTATTAAAAGACCGAAGAAACTGGAGATATTAAGGGCAATTTGTATTTCGGCTTCTCTTTCGGTTTGCACGTCTTTGGCGTGCAATTTTCAATTCAATCGGCGCGTTAAATAAACAAAATTAAACAATGTATCACAATTGCTATTATTTCCTTTTTGATGTTACATTATAACTGACCTAACTATGACCTCTTTTCTTCTAATTGTTCTTCTTCCACTTACTTCACTCGACCATGAAGTTGTTTCCTAACGTTTGCCATTCGCGAAAAGAAATTGTTTGATAAGTTTGCGCGCAAACAACTGAACGTCTTTAAAAGAAAAACACTTGATAAAGTTATTGCTGTCGATTGATCCCGCTCGCATTAATCTAATTTACGTGGATGAAACAACAGCGATCGTCCGTGATCCAATTAAGCGCCAAAGACCTTCTCTCCCATGCAAAAGCGCACGTCGATTCGATATTCTTCGCATTTACGTTCGATTAGACGACGAAGTTCCGTCTGCAAGCGGCTAATTAAAAATGGTCTATTAATTCACGTTTTAAATATCGCATATGCGAACGAGGAATTTTAATTATGAATCTCTTCATTTGAAAGTGGAGGATCCGCTTCTTGGTTCGCAGCTAACCTTTCTCAATTAAATCAATTAAAATCGCTTCGGCGAAAGAGCGAGCGATCCGTCGATGGAATCCACCTCGTCATCTCTTCGTCTCTTTCATCTCTTTTGCTGACCGATTGGTAGCAAGTCGTTTATTTCGTCGTAACAGTTCCTCGTTCGCGAGCGTTTAATTATCGGTTAAACCATATTTAATTGATGGGTTAAATGGTTTTTACGAGCGTTGGTTGGCACGAAAGTGATTTTCCTCTTCGTCGATCTCTTCGTGCATTTTAGCGCGATGCGTAAAGAGACGGTTTCTTTTCTCGCCCCCTTTTTTTGTTTTTTAGAACGAGAGATGACCGAAACGGTTTAAACGGTTTCGCAACGGTTCTCAACGACTTCTCCACCGTTTATTATCTATTTCTTTCATTCTTAATTGAAATCATAATTTCGCTTTCGCATACACGATGCGATGTAAGTGTAATTCTCACGACGTTATAAAATCAGGTCACTCGTCCATTCATTCTCTCGAATCCGTACGTGAAACGAAGAAGTAAACGTCGTTGTTTAGCTGCTGCGCTCTCCGGTTTCGCCTCATCTCTCTTTAAGTTGGCCGCTAACTCCCCGCGAAGCTAAAAAATTTCTACTTCGCATTAATTGTTGGACGTTCGTTTGGACGTCTTTCAATTGATACCGCGAAATTTACGAGCGGAGAAAGAAATGGAAGATTTGCAAAGAAACAATCGAAACTTCCTCTCATTCTTCGCCGCTGCCATTATCTTGTTGCTCATTAATAACGTTCGCCGATTTGTGTAAGAGTCATAAATTTCGAGTTAATTAAACGGTACGAAGATTCCATTGTCGAATCGATTGCCATTGAGGATTTTGCACGGATCCAATCGCCAAAAGATTCCGCTTCGTCTTCCTGGCTATTGTTCGACGATCGCGAGTACCGTTCAAATGTCAATCGTAAGAAGATAACTTCTTTGTGATTTCGGCGAAGAAAGCGGCAGAAGAACAAAAGACGTTTCATGTTGTTTCATTTTGGGGAAAAGAAGCAGAAGAAACCGTTTTTTTATGGTCCGTGAGTGAAACGGTTCAATAATTGATCCTAATTAGGTTAGTTTTCGTTAATTAAATACGTCCATCACCAACGCGTTTTATCTTTATTAAGATTGGTTGGTAGTCCTCGGACTTTACCGCTCAATAGCGATAAAAATTAACTTTCCTTTTCGTCTCACCGTTAAAATAAAATGCCGTTAAGCATTGGTCCATCGTTAAAATTAAAGCAAACGATTAACCTTTTTCTTTCACAAGCGATCGCTTCTGCAGATGCAATTAACTAACTCAATGTGTTCGATCTAATCAAACGAAAGCAACCAATTTGAAGTCAAAATGTCGACGAATTTTTGCGTTAAATCTTCGGGATTATCGTTGCAATTGCGAAACCGTTGTAAATAAAATTATGAGTCGGTCGTAATTGAATGAATGATTAACGGATGAATCATTGAGTTTTAGGATCGAATTGTGCGATTAATATTGAACGTTTTCCGTTGTTGGCAATTCGTTTAATTAAAAAGTAGTGTTTGTGCCTCGAAGGCAAAAGTTGTCGGGCTCATTATGATCATCATCATCATCAGCAACGTTATAATTATTATTGTGTTCGGTGTGCACGTTTCTGTTATTAAACGTCTCGTGGAAGACGTGTCGAAGAAGAAGAGTGTTAAAGAGGTTCGCGCCGTCGACGCTTATTTGCTTAACACGATTATTGCTGTATTCGTTAATTATGTAATTTGCGAAAAACAAACCGACGAGTTAACAACTTAATTCTTTTGCAATTCTAATTCGAATGCCCTTTTTGCGCGGAGAAAACGGACATTCAACCACAAATTGCAATCGATCTCTCTTGAGCGCTGCTCCTTCGCATTCAATTAATTATCTCGAAAGAATAATTGGGTTTAGGACATCGTCATGGATCAATCAACGATACCGCCCGGCGTTATCGGGTTATTCAAAACAATTTGCAATAACGAAACGAGTTGCTAAATAAAACGGTTTTGCATAAAATTTGAATAAAAATCTTACGATTAGCATGAAAATCACTAAATTTATTTGCGTTAAATCATAATAGCCCGACGAAGACTCACGTTTGTTGGGCCAAGGCGAAACCGTTTAAGTGATTTATGTTCTGCCACTATCGAATTTGATGGAATAACGAAATCAATCGGAGTGGATTTGCATTGAGCGGCGTTTTTAAATTTGTATAGAAGCCAATGCCATCGTAATAAATTGAACAGGATCTTCGCAATGTTTATTTATGCGGATTTAATTGCCCAATAGCCCAAGAAAGAACCGAATTTTCGAGCCGTTTGTTATCCAGCTTGATCTTAATGTACGAAGCCATTGTTTGGTAATGTATCCGCACGTTGGAATTAATTCGATTAGAATGAAAAGTAAAAGTTTAACGTTCTTCAAGTTTCTTTGTTTGCGCAAATAAAAACACACACAGTGTGAGTGAGTGACGGAGAAATTGGGAAAAATTCACCGGAAGACGTCGCGTCTTAACATCTCTTCGTTCACGACGTTACGAAAGTTACATGGGAAAGCTGCAATTGAATGGAAAATGGAAGCAGAAGTTGAGGGAATCGATTGTTCGATTATTGAATCGTTTCCATTTAAACCTCGACTCAATTGTTATCGACTTGCCACTCTTCGTCCGTTCTTCTCTATCCTGTTTTCTCGAATTAAACGCGAACAGGTTTCGAATTAATTACGTCATACGGAATATTTTTACTATCAGAATTACCTCATTCCCACTCTTAAACAAATTGCCGCTGTTGATGATGATGATGAGCTTCTTCGTTTTTTCTTTGCAATCTTTTCAAATAGTTATTAATAACTCCTTCTGGCACCTCATCTGCCTTGTTTGTTCGCAACTAATAAACGATTAATCAAGGACCACCGATCGAATTATTGTTAATTGAATGAATTAGATTAAATAAACTATTTATTTTGAATGGATTACAAAACAATACAATATTGGAAGCGGAATTCCTACAACGAAAGAGAGAGAGAGAGAGAGAGAGATGCAGGGAAACGGAGAAATTGTTACATAAAAAATGAGCAAAAGAAAGATTTAAGATCGATTGCGATGGGAACGACGATTTGCCAGCGATTCCGTGCCATTTATATTTCTTACATGTGCAAAAGGAGACGAAGAGAAATGTCGAAATTGAATGGATTCAAAAAAAGTAATATTCGAACAATGCTCTTGTGTCATCAATAATAAATAACGACAATTTGAATATTTCAACAGTCAAGAATTCAATTTGCTATTGAGCCTTCCAAAGAGACAACACCAAATTGCAATTAATATTAATTAAACGCAATCATTTTGATGCTGCAGAAGAAGAGAATCGTGAAATAATAAAGTCACCAAGTGATTATGTAAACGTCTCAAACAATTTTCATTAATGTTATATTATCATTATGTTTTATATTTACTTATTTTATCAATAAACATAATTAATAAACATAATTTTATCAATTAATTGCGTCCCTTAATTGTAATATTCAAATATAATTTCTCGTACCTTCTTTGGTTTATGTTTTCCTAATACGAAGACTCCCGATTTCCGACCGAAATTTTAAAAGTTCGTATCAGGAAAGCATAAGCTAAAAAAGGTAGTGGGGCGAGACTCGCCTAATAATCCGCGACGCGATCCGGAATCGGTCACCTTCTTCCGTTCATGTGTTCCTAATACTCGAAGTCACGAAATCGTCCCGATTTCTGACCGTAAAACTCGTAGTTGGCGAGGGTCGGTAAAGAAGAACCCCTAAGTTACCGCCGAAGTAGCCGCGACACGCTCCGAATTCGCTCACCTTCTTCCGTTCATGTGTTCCTAATACTCGAAATCACAAAATCGTCTCGATTTCTGACCGTAAAACTCGTAGTTGGCGAGGGTCGGTAAAGAAGAACCCCTAAGTTACCGCCGAAGTAGCCGCGACACGCTCCGAATTCGCTCACCTTCTTCCGTTCATGTGTTCCTAATACGGAGACTCCCGATTTCGGACGGAAATTTTAAAAGTTCGCATCAGGAAAGCATAAGTTAAAGAAGGTGAGTTGCATTTAATAAGTTAATATTAATTTGGAAAATGATACCTAATTACAAATACATACAATTAAAATTGGGGAAACAGCGATGCTAATAATTAATTATAGTTACATATTAATTAAGTAAATTAATTTCCCCATTTGGATAATTATTTTATTGGTCTTTAATTTCTCTACTCTTGCATTTTTGCGCAAATTGCAATAAACGCATTTTGGAGCTCTTAAAGTGATTAATTAAGGAAATAAGCATTAAATATCGTCTTAAATGGAACAATTAACAGAATCTCGTTATAGTAAAGACGCCGTAAATGGATAAACGTGAAGCGTAGTGAAAATAGCTCTTCAGCATGTTGTGCAAAGGTCATCTCATTTCGCGAAACGATGCTTTGTAAATTAAAAAATAAATAAATAAATGAACGGAGAAAGGCGCCTCCGGTTTATAATGGTAGCGCAAAATTCTTTCGCACATACCCTCCGGACGGTTCATCATCTTCAATCGCCGCGGCGAAGAAGAACAAGAAGATGCAGTTAGAGAAAATAATTGCGGCTTTCACTAGTCAAACATCACCTTCTTTTTATACACGCGAGCAGATAACGACGGCAGGAATAAAAGAAAGCAAAATTACAATTCATTTGTGCGATTATCATCTTTAATTATCATTCGTTTACGTAATCTCGACTGTTATTACGACGATCGTGATTGGGTTTGCTCTCTTCTTTTCCTAGTTTTTCGGTGAATTCCCCACGAATCGATTCGTCGTTTTGATACGATTCAAGCGGAGTTAACGCACGAAGGAATCGCCATTGTTCGTTCAATCGCAATTTGCTACTTCGCCCGCGTCGTAATCGATTAAATTCGATGCCGCATTACGTTATGTTGCGTCACGACGTTACTGACAACTTAATTAAACCAATAAAGTTCTCGTCGTAAATCGTAGATTATATCACTGAGAATTGTATCATTGACCTCCTCTTAACGAAACGCTTCCTAAATCGCAAATCTCTCTTCGTATTTAACTTTCAATGCTTCGAGCCAATCAAAGCGCAATAAATCACACGTGTGATTTCGTTTTATTTAGAAACCCGATATTGACAATTTGTTTTTAAATTTAAAAGAGTTTGGACCGGCGAAGACGAAATGTTTCCCATGGAGAATAAGGAATAATGACGGGCAGACATGGGAAGCTAATTAACCGCGTCTCCAATTAGAATGCGTAACGTTGTTATCGAAGAGATTTCTTATAAGTTTCCTTTTAGACAGACAATGGCAACGTTTTTCCTCTTTAAGAATTCTGCAATGGAAACCCTTTCGATTACGTTTTGCTTCGTCGTTTGTGGAATTAAAAGAAAACGGGTTTCGACGAGAGATTTGGGGACTCGTCGTACGAAAATTTATGCTAATTCGTGTTGCAGACTTCTTCGTGCTTTTTTGCCAGTTGCACTCGACGCCAATATCAAGGTTAACGAGCTTCTTCGCCTCTCTTAACACGAGCAGACAATTTACGATTTGTTTAACGATTAAGTGGTAAACGGAGTTTTTTCTCGCGAGATGTTTCTGTGATTATTCAATTGTCGTTTTTCTTTGCTTCTGGATCGATGCATTCCTTTGAAAAGAGGAGTAAGAGCTAAAAATAGAAATTGGTTTTGCCATCATCCACCGCGAGGAATCGCAATGATTACCGATTTAAATCTAAGCGAATCCAACTTTCTAAATGTCAACTACGTCTTATATACTTAATAATAATGATGATCGTATCATTTTTATTTTCGCCGATACAAACTGAAACCTTTTAATTCGAGTCGTGTTAAGCACAAGGATCGCACCTTTTCGCTGGCGATGGAAACAATGGAAGAAGCCTTTAATTTAGCACCTTCGAAGAAGACGGACTCTCGAGTTTCGCAAATCCACCAAAACCTAATTATCGATGCAATTAATTACAGTTATTATCCGTGTGAACTTTAAAGTTTGATCAGAAAAACCAATTTGTTTTGTACGATCGATAAATCACATTCGCAATTATGTAACCGACGTAATTTGCATCCTGAAAAGTGATTCGAAAGGGAGAAAATCTTTTCGGTGAATCTAATGTGTCGCAATTTCGTTTTGCGTTGCAACACGCTTCTCGCAACGCTCATTGTTGTTTGGGCCATTTTCTTTAGCATTTTTCTACGGATGAAAAGTAGTTCGACTGTTTCTGATCGTCGAAGGGGCCATTAATTCTTCGGTCTTGTGGCAATCGTCTTTTAAAACCGACCGTTCTACTTTACAAACGATTGTTACGTAACCGATACGACCGATTGAAGTTCATGAACGTATTTCTTGCAAAACTGGATCATTTCGTCGGAAGCAAATCAATTTCTCTTTCTTCGCCTCGCGTTCTTAACGATCTTTAATTAGTTGGTCCAGCAGTAATTGACATTTAAAGCGAGAATAAAGATCGTTATTATTAAGAGCACCCGTTAGCATTGAGAGACGATTTAAAGAGCGACGCACAAAAGAAATGTTAATTATTTAAAGTAACATCGATCGCGTATTATGAAACACGTTTTGATTGATAGCAGGGATTAATTTGGTGATTAATCCAATTTCTTAATTCGAATGCCAAATACGCAGCAAAGTTCGTTTAGCGTAAAACTTTGCCATCAACTTCAATTGCAGTTAGAAGTAATTTTTAATTTATTCCAATCACGTTTTATCTCGTTACCGTCGTCATTTTCTCTAAAAGAAAACCAAGCAAAAGTATCTCTCGCGTCCTATTCATTTTCTATCCTCATCGTCGTCCGCATCTTTACCACGTCCTTATCTCTAAACGCCATTAATGAAGCCGCGTTGCGAAACGTATTAGTAAATTTGCGAAATGAGACTCACCGAAATTCGGTCGGCCTTTATCGATTGATCCTTAACACCGCACTGAGGTAATAATTATTAACTCCTCGGCGAACAACAATGTTTGCAGCGGAAGATAGATATCCTATAATGTAAAAGTGCGACGATGCCACTTGGTAGACGACTGAAGTTGCGCTCGATCGGAAGAATCCTTTTTGATGGCCGTCGAGGAGGACGGCGATGGAATCGAAGCGGTGTGGGTCTTTGTGACAACGCCGGGCCCCGATTTTCCTCTAAATTACCACTCTCACTTTAGCGAAGAGTTCGTCGCTTCGACGTCTATTCGTATTTCCTAATCTCTCGCTGCGGGACGACCTTTCACAATAAATTCGCACGCACACCGTCGTTGTTTACAATGATGTTGATGATGATGATGGAGAAAAGAAAGAAACGCCGAAAGCATTGTTCACGTTCTTTTATTCTTACGTTTGTTTCTTTTCACATCTGCATTAAACTGTTTGAATCGTTTTTCGCACGAAGAGGATCTGATTTCGAGCAGAATTTAAGCTAGATTTGTCAATAAATCAGATTGCCATTTTCTAATTCAGTAATTGCAACTAGTTTTTGTTGAGGATTGCGCTAAATATTTATCCATTATTCGAAGCGCGTTTCAATTAAGAGTCCTATACACCGAAAATGCAACCAGGAATACTCGATGAATCTTCCATAAGAAACCATTGAAAGCTTTGGGGCAGGATTTTTCCTTCATTTCAGACTGAATGCATTAAAATGATGAATCAAATTGTTCATAAATGAAATCTTACGGGGCTGTAATTTGCACACGAATTAGGTTTCATCTGTCCCTACAAACGGTGCGGGTTTCAGCCAATTGGGCGAGATGAAGGAAAATGAGAAAAATGAGAAAATTCGAATTGATTGCTTATGCTACCAACAATACGCGCCACAAACTGGAACACTGGCGCCCTCACTATGTACTAAAAGCGAAAACACAAACTTGTCAGTCATTCAGTGATTCTACATCTTCAATTAATTGTTGTTTTTTAAGGATTAATCGAATTTTAAACATAATTAAAGAATGTCCAGAGGAAGTAGTGCCGGTTTCGATCGTCATATCACGATATTCTCGCCGGAGGGCCGTTTGTATCAGGTAGAATACGCGTTCAAGGCGATAAATCAGGCTGGTCTAACCTCGGTAGCGTTAAAAGGCACCGACACGGCCGTTTGCGTTACGCAGAGGAAGATCCCGGACAAATTGATCGATGCCAACACGATAACGCATCTGTTTCAATTGACGGACAACATCGGTTGCGTTATGACCGGAATGATCGCCGACAGCAAGTCGCAGGTCCAAAGGGCCCGCTACGAGGCCGCACAATTCAAGTACAAGTTCCATTACGAGATGCCGGTGGATACGATGTGCAGAAGGATCGCCGACATATCGCAGGTGTACACGCAGAACGCGGAGATGCGGCCGTTGGGCTGTTCCATGATACTGATAGCGTACGATGATCAGTACGGTCCCTGCGTCTATAAGACGGATCCGGCCGGTTATTATTGCGGCTATAGGGCCATCAGTGTGGGCGCCAAGCAAACTGAGGCCAACAGTTACTTGGAGAAGAAGCTGAAGAAGAAGCAAGAGTTGAAGCAGGATGATGTCATTCAATTGGCGATTAGCTGCTTGTCCACGGTGCTTTCGGTGGATTTCAAACCGTCCGAAATAGAGGTCGGCGTCGTGTCGAAAGATGAGCCAAAGTTTAGGAAACTGTCGGAGCCGGAGATCGATAGACATCTTACGGCAATCGTCGAAAAGGATTGAACAAGATCACGGAAAAACACTTAATGTTATAAATAATAATGTATTTTGCTTTCTTTTCATAATAAACAATACAATTTAAATGTATAAATCTTATAATTTCGTATTTTAACACTTGCCAACGGCTTCTCTTTTATCAAGCTTGCATCACAGAATATCTATTAAATAACTTCACGTGACAATCGTCGCACACGCGGACCGGCTTTGGACAAGACGGTAAGGCCATCGTGTTATCGGAACACGTGCTGCAGAAGATTTCGCCGCAATGCCGGCAATGATGCTGGAAATTCCAAATTAACACCCTGGGACTTATATAAGGATAAATCGGCAAACATTCCATACCTTTCTTCTCGTAATGTTAAACTCTTTGCTGCAAGCCTTACAATGCGTCGCGTTCTTGTCGTGCGCCCACGTGCCCTCAACTTTATTCCTGCACGCCTCCTCTTTCATATCGGCGATTTGCAACTTGGACAGGCTCAATTGCTTGCCCAACTCTTCTAAAGTTTGCTCCTGCTCCAAGCATTGCTCTTTCAACGTGTAATAATCCTCCTGGAGCGTGGCGTATTTCTAAAGTAAACGCATAATAATAATCGATGTCATTAGCATCTTGAGAACGTTTCGACTCACTTGCGCGACTAATTTCAATTGCGAAAGCTCGTGCTGCAGCTGCGAAATCTTTTCCCGATCCGATTGCACGGTCTCTTGCAGCGAGACTCGCCATTCTTTCTCCACCCTCAAGTCGCACTCGACGGTGCTCGTTTGTTCCTCTTGCGCGGCCGCTTGCATGCCCAATTCCCGTTTCTTTTGCTCCGCATTCACACGCGACAATTCGCTTTCGCGATACCTAAAAGAATCAGATTGTAAGTGAAATAAATAAAAAGAAACACAGAGGTGAAAATTAATGGCAAACCCTACAAACTACTTAAAAATCGAAATTATAATTAATAAATTAAGGGGGCAAAATAACTGAAATTAGATCTAATAAAGTGGAGAGATGTAGAGAAAGACTCGAACGTTTTAGTTGAATAATATAGTTTATTATCATTTACATAAGTACTTGCTGCTTTTCTTTTTGTCGAGAGTACCATTTTTCCAATCGAAAGAATATGGCATATATATATCGTGTGTTAACATTCAATTAACAATATTATTAATTAACATAAACATTATAATAATTATTACATTACAACTTAAATAGAAAGCTAAGAAAGTAAGTTATTCTGCTCGTTTTAAATTAAATAATTAATATCATTTGTAATAATAGCTGCCGTGTTTATAGGGAAGGTTTGCCAACATTTTCACTTTCCTCTTCGTTATGCTAAATTCTTTTTTGTTTACTTCTTAATACTACCTTTATATCTCAGTATAATGCACTAAACGATCCCTTTAAGCTTTAATCGCCAAATGAAACTCTCGAGAGTCCCGTAAACTTTGAAGGATCCTTTAGCGCGTTTAAATATCGTTACATTATCAATCTACTAATTCCGAATTCAAATTGGATCTTAAATTGACTACTCGTTAATTTGTTAGTTTAAAGCGTTAGTCACATTTTAAAAAATACAACGTTTTTACCTACTTAGTTTCAAGTGTTTGTATCGTGTCTGACATGGATTGCATTTTGGCTTCGAGTTTGGCAATAAGCTCGATTTTGTGATTTAGAGAACCTTCGCTTTCCTGAAATAATTCACTTAACGTTTATAACTCGTTCCTCTCGCTCAGTCTTCATTGTCAAACAAAAACACATTTCCCATCGCCAATGTTCAAGTGATCGTACAACTACATTCAATATGACAATATATCCGTATTTAACAAGCATTGAACATACAAAAATATAAATTCATTATCGTCACCGCCATTTGATCACCGTCAATCCATCATCGTCGTCATCAACATCTTCGATCTAATGCAATTGTATGCAATCGGCTGAAGCAATTCATACAAAATGTAAACGACACTTAGTAAAGAGAATGCGGGCGTACGTTTTAATTAGACGCGAGCGATTTCGCTTCCGCTTCGCCTTTATTAGTAATTTCCGGCACTTTAACCGTGTCCGACGTTTCCGGTCTCTTCTGTGCGGCACTCTCTTTACTAAGCGGCAGACACTTTCGCTCCGCACGCTTCTCCGACGCTTTCTTATCGCTATCCATCAGTATGTGATTGTACTTTTCCAAATTGTTCAATATTTTGCCGATTTGACCGGCCTTCGCTTGCAATCGGCTGACCATTTCGCCTTTCTGGGTCAATTCCATCTCGCACTCCTATAAAAATTAGCCAACATTCTAAAGCTCTAGCAAATGAGAGAGTACAATTAAACAGAAAAACCTAAATAGCAAACGATCGAAAACATAAAAAATAAAAACGAAGAACGTCAAACGCTAACTTCTACTCACTTGTAACTTCTTGTACATTTCCAAGTTGATCAGCTTAATGTCGTCCAATTGCCTTCGCAACGATATGATCGTGTCCTGTTTCTCGTGTATGTCTTTCTCCAACAATTTCATCGCCACCTCCATCTCCGCTTTCAAATCCATCTGCAATTCCAACTCTTTGTCCGCCTCCTGTCGCAGTTTCCGCTCCTCGTCCAGCCGCTGTTTCAATTCGGCCACTTCGCCGGCAACGTGCTTATTGTCGGCGGCGTCTTCGGAAACGTGCGTTACACGTACTCCGTCCATTTTCTCTTTCACGTTCTCCTCACGGCCCAACTCTCTCTTCAACTGCTGATTCTCATCATACAACGTTAACAAACTGTTCTTGGCGATGGCCAAATCCTCTTTCATCAGTGCATTCGTCGTCGTCAAAGATTCCACTTTGTTTTGTAAGTTTGTTACGGTTGCGCTAAAAAATGGAAAAACCAATTCAAAACTTTAATTCTCGATCATAAAAGAAATCGAATGAAGTGAATACTTCAAGTGCCTGTTTAATTCCTCGATGTAATTCTTCTGATCCAAGACCGTGACCATCGTATCTTCTTGTTCGCCGTTAGTGGTTTCCGTCACCTGATTCGTGGACCGCAAGTACAACGAGAAATCGATTACGCCTTGCGGACAATCCAAGTCTTCCTCCTAAAGGATTAATTACAATTTTGTTAAATGGCCATCGAGCGTGCCCATTGGACGCAATCCAACCTTAATACATAAATTGCAATCGATCACGTTCAAACCGACCAATAGACCGATGATGATGATGGCCTCGTCGCTCAACATAAGCGCATCGGGCTCGAAGTATTCGACTAGAATCTCGTCTTTATTATCGATAAGCACTTTTAAGTAATCGGCCAGTTTCTTTTGCATCAGCGCCACCCGCAACCACGCTCTGGCGCGACCCATGTGCGTGCGAACCGTCGGCAAGTCTCTAACGCTCGCGGTAATGTCTTGGGCTTCGGGCGCGTACTTCTCCACCATTTGCAATATGTCCCATAATTCCTTTTTCGGTCCCAACAAACCCTAAAAAAACGCGTTCGATTATTAAAATAACATCGAAATCAGTGCGTGTCGAATCGTTGCATTTCTACCTTCTTCGGTCGCAATCCGTGGCGGAGGACGTGTTCCAAGACGATGAAGAAATGTTGTAACGGCATATGATCCGAGTCCAGCATCCGCCCGTACCGCAACGACTGTTCGATCAGTTCTTTCACGATCAATTTACTGATGTTCACCAAATTGCTGCGCTCGATCACGACCGGATCGCGTCCTGCAAATAATAAGTCATCGTCACATACATCGTGTGCGCTTAACTTCAACAAAACTCGATTCCGTTCGAGAACAACGTGCGAAGTACCGAATTGCGGCGCCGGCACTTCCGGCGACGGCGTCGACGCCGGCTGCACGACCGAGTCGTGCATGTTGAAATCGACGTCTTGCAGCTCCTTCAGGCACAGCCACTCGCCATCGACGGACACGCGGAAGTTACAAAGGTAGATCGTGTCTTGGGCCCCGGCCATTTCCTGTTCCATGGCGTTATTACCGCCTTCGACCATCTCCGCCACTTTCATCGATGGCGAATTTCACGCGCCGATGATCGCAATTAAATTGCAACGAAATCGCGACGACAACGACGGACGCACTTTCTAACGGCGATCACTGGACAATGCATCGTTTGGAAACGAGACGAATTGCGTGAAAACAATGCGGTTTATGCATCGCACTTCGATGTGCAAGTATTGATCGTTTCAAGCGGCGTCGAACGGTGCGGGATCAATAACAACACGAGCACCGCTACGGCCATCTGCCTCCGGGGGGCGTTAAAAGAGAACGAGTTTCGGCAAGTTGCTTCGAACTTTCCGTCCGATTGTAACTTGTCGATTCGATTTTGTTTGCAATTAAGCGCCCACGCAAAATATTTGTAAAGAGCGCTTTGCAACGGTTAACTAATCGGAAATCGTAAGTGGAACCATCTATCTTGAGGGAGTAGCGTCCATAGATAAACAAACACTCCCACGCAACAACGACAAGAAGTTGTCAGCTGGAACCAGGATCTTTAATGCGAACGAATACGCTTCTTATCGCCGATTTACAGGAACAGGACTTTGCGAATTGTTGCGAATTCATCGTAGCAAAACGGCACTGATCAAATAGATGGTTCACTTTACCTTTGTGCTGTTTCTTCTTGCGACTTCCCTGTCGCGAACCGAGCAATAATGGCCATTGGATCTCGGTGATCGACGATAACGAAGGCGATCTGGATGCGGATCTCTCGAATAAGGCAGAATGTGACGACGAGGACCGTGCTAACGTTGGCGAATCTTCACTATTTGCGGCAGCCATTATTTACGTACTAACTAATTGAACATTTAAGAAAAGCGTTAATAGAAACTTGCGTTTAAAAAGCCATAAATCCACATCTAGAAAGTTAATTTCGAACGATTAATACGAGCGATTAATATTCACATTGTAAACTTTGACTGTTCTGCAAGAACGCGATGGCACACAATAATAATTTTTATGGCGCATGTACAGTGGAAACGACATGAATATTTATCATTAAACACGAGCGACCAACCGTTCATTCATTCATTTAAATCACCTGAAACGTTCTCTGCGGATGTAGTAAATAGTTTCTAGTTCTTGTAGTCTTACCGACAGAATTACTTCTTGCAGATTCATCGGAGGCTTTGCTTTGCGACGAAACCCGGTCAATTTCGGTTTTATGGAAAAAGGAAGGACAACGAAGTCTTCGAGCCTAAATCAGAGGAAGAACATAAAATTAAAATGCAAACTATATGAATTATTAATATAATTTCAATACAAATTATAAACATTTTCTTTAATTTAAAATTTTTCTTTAAAATACTGTACACATACAAGCGAAAGTCATCATGTGCGATAATTAAGAGTCAGTTTTGCAAGATTCATTTCAAGAAGAATGATATGGCTTCCGTATGATATGAGCGAATAAATTAAAAGAGATTCGTCGTTTTCGTTCTGGGAAATTAAACGTGTCCTATTGGGAAATCTTCAGCCTCTTTTGGAGGACGATTTCTTTGACTGGTACCGTAATAATCATCGATGATGCACATTCGCAAATGTATGTACGACAATAAAAATATTATTTAGCCGCATTAAATCGTGTTTTTGTTTGTATTAATTATTATATTATCGATAATATAATAATTTCATTCTTTAGAAATGTATATGTACAAATTATCGTTAATTAATTCATTTTTCTTTCATCAAGTTCACGTAATTCTCTCATTCGCTTTATACACTGACACGGTTCCAATTCATTTCATCGAATTCGTTTGCCAAAAGTTTCCCTTCAATAAACTTTTATTAGATATTAATATTATTTAATCCTTAAAATAGATCATCGAAGAGTAAAATTAATCTCTCTTTCTCTCATATTTATTATTTACATAATCTAAGATTTATTATTGTTCTTTTACCGTTTCGTCAATCGATGCGAATGCAAGAGAAAAACTTATAAATAGGTGCCAGTGATAAAGTAATTTGTCCTTACATTTTTATTATTCTCAAAACGAAAAAAGAAAAACTAAAAACAGAGATCAAAAAAGTAATATTAAATTAAATTAATTAATTTAAAACATTGCAACTTAATTAGAAATTAATAAAATCCTTATTAACTTAACGCGTTTAAAAGAACGTGCGACGTCGACATGGCGCTTTCATATTACTCGTTTATTCGCAAATTCGTTTATTACACACACACAAGATATATATATATTTGAGAAATTGCACCGCTATTGCAAAACGAAATTAATTTAATCAGAAAATTAATATTCAATTAAAGAATAATATGAAAACGGCATCCAACTACCGAGTCGTTCGAAATCTGCGCTCGCAGTCATTTATTTCGATTACAAATTGATAATTTGTAAGGTATAAAATTGCAATCATCGTGATAATACAATAAAATTAAAATAAAAAGACGTTGGCAATAAATTGCGAAATAATAATAACGTTTTCCATTACAATCATCATCGTTTTCCTTCTTTTGTAATTTATCATTTTCAATAATGATTACAATTGTAAATTTTAATCCTAAACGTCTCTTATTCGTTATCGTCTAATTTATATAAAAAACATTAAAATTATCATCACATAAATAGCAATTTATTATATATAAACAAATATATATATATATTTTTTATTTAAATTTTTTTATCATATAAATTTCTTATTCGCTAAACTTAAAAATTAAATATATATATTCTATCCTTTCATTTCCAATCGTCGTTATTTGAAATAATCTAAATTGTTAATGATACGCAAGAGCGTTCCTCTGGCGAAAAGAAAATCTATTTTAAAATTGATGAATCAATTCCACAACAAAAATTGAAATAAACATGGCATTCGTAATGATAAAATTAAAATTCGTGTGTAGAATGTTTATTCTTTAAGTTAATTTCAACTAACTTCCTCATTATGATTATTATTATTATCGTCTTTATTCTTAAATTTTCATTTTCTTTGCAAATTTGGTCCTGGTTTCCATCTTATTATCTTGATATGAATGACTCCGATATGAACAGTTCGCAAATTTCGTTTGCCATTTACTTCATTTCTGATATCAGATATCATTACATGTATTTACTTTGATAAGTTCAATATCGACTTAGATTGTTATTAACAATTATAATTGGAACAAAGCAAATCATTATCGTTCTACTTGTACGAACTTTAATCAGTTCCTTTAAAGTTTACGTTAACAATTCCGTAATTCATGCCATATTCACGATTGATTCGTAATAATAAATGAGTATTAAAATTAATTTCCTTCCACATAGAAATTGCTTCGTTTTTTGATAAAGCAACTAAGACGAAAAAATCTTCTGAAGATGTTTCGCGATTCCACCGCAAAAAAATAGTACGTTTTGCTTAATCGTTTGAATCGTTCGCTTTTGTGCGGACCGTTTGAGAAATTTCATTTCAAAAACGATCTTGAACATCACATAATCGAACAAAATTAGAAAACAAAATTAAAAATTGCACGAAATTATATACATCTTTGTAAAATGGCAAATTCCTCTTCTCTTCCCATTGCGCAAACTGCGTGCGAAGAAGACTCTCTCGTTCGTTACGAGAGATTCTCTCTTACGAAACGGGATACACACGAATTAATCTTCGTTAATCATCACCATCATCATCATCTAGCTACTCATTTAACACACTCTCTCTCTCTATATATATGTATATATATATATATATATATGTACTGTAACTTAATGATAAGTGTAATAATAATAATCATAGTAATACTAGTATTGTAAGGGTGTAGGCACTGAAGTGAGAGGGGGTCGTCGTACTCGTTATTCTTATCAACATCGTCAACATGATTAAAACACGTTGATTTCTTGCACGTTTCTTCCAAGCCGGCGCCTCCCCCGCTAATCTTTCACCAATCTGTAAATGTGATGCTGGGCCCCGTGCTCGGACGTCGACACCTCGAACACGTACGCCGCGCACAGCAGCGTCTCCTGCGTGTCCCGATTGCTAACCACCTGTGGACGAAAACGCGGCATTAGCGAGCGAAGAACGATTAAGACGTGTGTTTGCGCGCGCGATATATTAATCATTTACTTGAAGAATGGTAAAATTCTCCAGCACGCTGTTCATCATGAACTTTTGCGGCAAGTGTCTGAGCTTGTGGATGAAATTGATCATGTACTCGCACATCGGACTGCGATGGATCCGATAGATGAAGCGCCCGTTCTCGTATCGCGCGTATTCCGTCTCCACCTTCTCGACGACCTGCTTCCCGAACGAGCAGACCTTCGTCGAACACGTGATCGTCATGTTCTCGTTGCTCTCGTAGCTGAAAGCGAACGAACGAGATTATCAATGACGAGCGATACACGCAGGAAGAGTGCGGTCGAGTGACCGCGCGCTCACGAGCTGGTCACGCCGTGGAACGCCTCCGTGCCGTCCTGTATGTTCGTGTTGAGATCGGCCCAGAACTTGACCAGGAAGAACGCGTTCTGCGGCCCCTTCTCGTACAGGTCCTTAAGGCCGCCCTTGTCCGGGAACTTGTCGTAGATCTGCTTCACGTCGACCGCCTCCAGCAGCGGGTCGGTGTACGTTATCGCCGCGCCGCCTATGTGAACGAACAGGTGCCGTTGGTATTGCTGCGAGAGAGAAAAGAGAGAACGAAGAGAGGATTAGAATGCGGATTCAATTAAATCCGCCAACGTACCGTTTCGTCGCGGTTCTGCGTTTCCATGAACGCGGAGAACTCGAGCAGTCGCAATTTGTGCGTGGCTATCGCACGACCCTCCCACGGCGGCGGCGGCGGCGGCGCTTGCAACGACCCGACGTCGGCGGACGATACGGCCGTCGCCGGTTTGCCGCCCGCGTACGAGGGCTGCGTGAACGGTTTGACGCTGCAAAGAGAACTGAACGGGTTAACGTAAACGGTCGCTTTTTAAGCGATCGGGCTTCGTGCTACTTACTCTTGCGACGTGCCGGGTTGCAGGCCGGGCTGCCAGAATTGCTGGAACAAAGAGAGAAGAGCACGATACGTTAGTTTCACGTTGTTGCCGTTTGCGTTAAATAAGAGCGAAGAAGCGATTGAAACGAGAACAAATGGACACACGTAAAACGGGGCGAAAACTTAGTAAAAACCAAAGGCTACAACAGAAAAAAGCTCTCGTCAAAGTCAATAGCAGCAGCAATCAGCATTCAGCAGCTCTCCTTTTTTTTTGCGCGATGGCGATTACGGAAGAGGCATTCAAACGATTGGCAGCCGCTAATACACAGCAATAAGCGGACCATTTGATCGTCTGTTTCGTGTTATCCCGCACGCGGCGTCATCGTTCATTATTCAAGTCAGGGATTATTATTGGGATAAAAGAAAAATCAGATTCGCCTCGCGACGAAAGAAACTGTTACAGCAGCAACACAAATAAAAAACATAAGCGGACGAAAGAGCGATATTATGAGGATTCGGTCGATCGTCGTTCGCGTGGAGGATCGAGGATCAACTTACCGATCCGGGATAGGAGACGGGAGGGGTGAGGCCGATTCCAAGACCGGCCGCCGCCGTTTTGCTGTGCATTGCGGTTGCAGAGACAATCTGTGCACTCGACATGCTCGACATCGTCTGCAGCGCTTTCTCCTTGGCCGCATGATCCTAAACCACATTTAAAAGACATACCATCACCGAAACAAAGTACAAAACAAAAGAGGTAAACGAAAAATTGACACGAATAATCGGAAATTAAAGTTGGGAAACGTTTATCAAAAAACAAAAACAAAAAAGGTTTAAGCCGCAAATGATGAAATAAACGAGGGAGAAGAAGTGGACGAAGCAATATAAAGGCGCGGATGCGAAACGATCGAGAATGGGCGCAACTGAATGAGATTCGCTATTTATTTATTTGGTTGTTCTCGTGCGAAGATCGATTCATTCGTGGTCTCCCCATCGCGTCGTCTTTTCTTCCGTCTGGTTGATTAAGAAACGGAGACGAAGACGTAATTGAAACGGCGCTCGTAAATAAAACGGTACAATAAAGAGCGAGGAGAAGGAACGAATAGTAATAATAAACGACTCCCGGTGACTTTCTTTCCATTTCGCTCTTCTCCTTGCCAAACGCGTTCGCTCGCCGTAATGGCATTCAAGTAGCGTCCAGAAGAGGAGGTCTTAATTTTATTCCGAGTCATGCTCGCCTCTTTAACGCTCGCAGCTTGCCAATGTTAAGGTTAGTATATAAACGACGAAAATGAAAGAAGAAAAAAAACAAGAAATAAATAAACATTTCTCCTATTGCTGGGTCACACGTGACGATTTTATTGTTAAAGCAATTGATCCGCGAAGAACGGAAAGCGCCTTTAAACCGTTCTCACTCAATCGCTCGATCACTTATTGACGCCCTCGAAATACTGCTTGCCCACCACCGGATCGGGCATGATCGTCTTACCGCCCGGCGTCCAATTCGCCGGACACACCTCGCCGTACTCGTCCGCGTACTTGAACGCCTGCACCAGGCGCACGATCTCGTCGACGGACCGGCCGACGGACAAATCGTTCGCGCTCATGTGCCGCACGATGCCGGCGTTGTCGATGATGAAGGTGGCGCGGAACGCGACGCCCGCCTCCTCCTCCAGCACGCCGTAGTCGCGCGCTATCTTGAACGTCTTGTCGGAGAGCAGCGGCAGCGCGAAGCCCTCGAGGCCGCCCTGCTTGCGCGACTGCTGCAGCCACGCCAGATGGCAGTACTCGCTGTCGCACGAGATCGCGACGACGTTCGCGCGTAACTTGACGAAGTCGTTCTTGCGGTCGGAGAACGAGAGCAACTCGGTCGGGCAGACGAACGTGAAGTCGAGCGGGTAGAAGACGAGGATCAGGTAGCTGCCGCGGTAGTCGTCCGACGAGATCTCCTTGAACTCGCCGGCGACGACGCACGTGCCTTTGAAGTACGGCGCCGGGTGCTTCAGACGCGGATGCGACATTTGCGAGCGGTTTTCGTTGCGAATCGCCTCGCGTTTTGCGCCCGAAATAATTGTCAACGGTTGTCAGAGTTTTTTGTTTTGTTTTCCGCATCGAGTGCGAAATTAATGCGGCCGCTGATTATGGTGGAGGCGCCGGTTAGTTTCGATCTTGCTTTTAGTTCGACGTCAGCAATCTTCTTTTTGCCATTTTTAATCGGTTGCCCGAATAGAAATCTCTTCTCCGAGGATTTACGTGGAAATCGATAATTATTTATTAGCGCTAATCGGCCGGTGGAATGTTGCGTTTCTCGACGAAGATTCCAAATAAACGAATGGAGTAAGAGGAATAAATGGCAATTGTCGAGCAATGAGAAAAGAAAAAACTAGACCTGATAATGAGCGTGTCTTTGTGTGTGCGGTGTGGACGGGGGGAGGAACGAAAGAGAGAAAGAAAAGAACCAGTTAAATACTTACTACCTTAAGTTTCGCTTGGATTTCCCGCAATTTCCTCCGCGCCAGCACTTGTATGTGCGAACTGACTTGTTTCCTTGTACGTGTCTTGCCCGTTCGCAATTTTATGTATCTCGCAATCAGTTCGTTGCGACCTGGAAACAAAACAGAAAAAATCAAACGTAATCTCAATTGGTGGAGGATTTCATAATCCGCAATTTCTATCCAAACAATCGATCGATATTACGATACATTGAACGTAAACAAAAGTCTGTAACTAGCTGCAGTTCGAGATAAAGTTTTCGTAAATCGCTAAAAGAAATTCGCGAAGAAGTCAACGAATCGATTAAACTTGCCGAGAGAGAGAGAGAGAGAGCGAGAGACGAAAGTCGATTAATTAAAACAAACAAACGATTAATTGCAACCGCATTTGGCTTCTACTAGCGACGCAATAATAATAAAAGAAGAGCGGCGTGTGATGCAATCTCTCCACCTAATCCGATCGCTCCTTTCGTTTCTTCTTCATCATTATCATCCGTTCGCCGAAAGGCAGCTAATGTTCGGTCCGCACAATAATTATACCTGCCCCGCAGTCGAACCGGTTTCCATCTTTACTCTTCGGCGTAGATTGCCGAAGACAGCGGCCAAACAGGAAGAGAATGATTAAACGTCGGTCGCCAATCGAAGAAGACAGCGGATGGTAGGTTGCCGTTTATTATCAACATCGTCATCATCAACATCTTGGTCTCTCTTTTATTCTTGTGCTAATCGCTCCTTTTCTCTTCCTTCGACATCTCCTTTCCTCTTGCGGTCTCTTTCTCCTCTGCTTGGTTTCCTTTTCTTCCTGTTCGTTCTTTTTTCTTTTGATAAAGGTGTGTTTAGAGGCTGTTATTCGGTTCAGAGATGGTAGAATGATGGTGAATGAAGAAGAAGGCGATGAAAAACGGAAATTCGTCTTCGTAAACGTTACGTTTTATCATTTGCGCGTCAATTGTTGTTTCCTTGTTGCGTTTATCTCTTTAGAATCCCCCTTAAAACTTCCTTAAAACAAAGATCCGCCAAGAGGAAAAATAAAGAAAAATAAGAAAACAAGTGAGGAACAGGAGAGAATTTTCATAAATTAACATGCCCGCTTTTATTGCTTTAAAGCGTTTCCAACTATAAAGGAGCGAAAGTTATGGAAAACTTTCTCGTTTGTACCTGGAACGTGGATTCTCGCATAAAGGCACGATGATTTAATTTTTTTTTCTTTCGTTGCCATCTCACTCGCTCACTTCTTCGCCCTCTCCGTTCGTTATTTAATTTCTTCTTCGTTCTCCTTCCGAAAGTCGTCCCCGCGCCAGAAAGAGCTCTCCTGAAAGACTTCCCACTCGTTCGGTAACAACAAGCGCTGCCCTCGTTCACTTTTCATTCCGTTAATTATTCTCATCCCCTCGTCGAAAATCAACGGCATCCATTTCATCCCCGTCGTGTTCCTCTCCTCATCCGGTATTATTGAGTGAGCGATTTGCGGAGATCAAAGAAATAACTTTGTTTTGTTCGTAAGAAGAACAAAACGATGGATCAAAAGATGACGTCGACTGCGAGGACGATGTTGTTGATGATGATGATGAAGAAAGGCAAAGGAGCAAAGAATTATTGTGGGCGCAAGTGAGCGACGAGAGAACGATGGGAAAGTGGGACGAGTCGGCTTAATAATATCGGGGGAACGATGTTATCAATTTCGAAGGGCGGTAAAGCGTAAAACCGCCGCACACAACAGAAGAGATCGTGGAAGTTTTCGCTATTTTCCCTCGCCGCGACACTCGCAAGGAAATTAATAACAATCGAACGGCGTATAAACTTCCCCTTTTTTGACTGTTATACGTGTTACTTACAGTGCGATCAAGAACAAATTACCGATACGTCTTTCGCGTTGTCACGTTGGCAGGGGAAAATCGTATTGTTGCAGTGAAAAACGTTAAGCAACACTCTCCATTATTAACGCATAATTTTATTAATAATATCGTTGTTGTTAATTCTAATTTTATAGAGAAAACGTTGCAGTTAATTAACCTCGGCGTTTGTTTCTCCTTTTTTTGCAAAAAAAACCGCACGCGAAGAGAGGAAATCGTGTGGCAATATGATTTAAAGTAACGATATTTAATGGAATAAATCTGAGAAAGTCGATTGTTAATTTAATTAGCTAATTAACAATGATAATTGTTACTTATTAATAGTTCCACCGCGAGTTTGTTGCTCGCTTCTTGTCTCTCTCTCTCTCTCTTTCTCTCTCTTTTTCGGCCGTAATAAACACAAAAAGTTTCTTTTCGCCATGTAATTTTCATCAAGCTCTTGCACATTCATTGTTGTTATTTCTTAAGAGTTTTGAAATTAAAAGTAAATAATAATAAGAAATTTCGCTTTTTTTTCTCTTTCGTTTGCTTGTAATAAAATGATAAATTAATTGCGTAAAAAAATGGATTTGTTAATTTATTAGACCGTAACGCTAATAATAAACAAATAGCCTATCGTATACTGGGCGTCTACAAAAAAGCTTCGAGTCCGTCAATTTGAACGCAAAGAAACGCTCGGTATGTCTATTGCCAACGTTAATTGGATCGATTGCGATTTTTTTCGTCAATCAATTGCCGCTTATTTTTTCTCCTTCTTTATGAATATAACGGCGTTTAATTGTTGTACATTACGAGATTATTATTTAGACGGATTTATATCGTTGGGGAAACGCTTTATTGCAACTGCGTCACGATTCATTTAACATTCTTGCGTCGAATGGAAGTCTGCAGATAATTAAATGAAAGCAACGGAAAAAAAATGGTTTCATATTCATAGACAAGAAGTTATAAATTGCAAGCTCTCTATCATTTATTGTTATTAATTATTTATAATAATAACGCTATTGTTACGGTTGTTGCAAATTCAGATTATTAAAAAAGACCGGTTGAAAATAAAAGTGCAAAAACCACAACAATTTCGCAAACTCGGTTACGAAACGGTAGCGGCGAGCGCATAGAAAAGAATCGCGAATTCGATGGGATTCGAATTGGGCAATTCGGGTGGATGAGGACAGGAGGCATTTCGAGCTTGGAGAAGAATGTTAAGGTCTTCACGTTTGGCATTGAACTTTTTTAGAATACGAGAATTACAATTTTGATTATTGGCAAGGGAAGAAAGATTGTGGCGCAGATTTGATTCGTTCACCGACAAAAGTTTTGATTATTCACGAGGGACAAATTATTGAAAGAAGTGACCAACAAATGGGCGAATGTCTGTCTTTTCTTCTAAACGATTAATTCATGGTTTTAGAAATACACACACACATGTACACTTTCGAAGATCGTTAAATGAACGTCTTTGCCATGTTGTTGGTCGCTCTTTGTACGTTTCTATTTTTTTGCCATCCAATTCCATCATGATCATCGAGCATCAGATGCAGGATGTTAAATCATGCAATAATCGGTTTCGTAACATCCTTTTGAGCGAGAGTGAGCGAGCAAAACGACTTTTATATTTATAAGTATAGACAAACACACATTTAGAAGATTATTATTAAGTCTTTTAAATTTTTTCTCGTTTCATTTTTTCTTATAAACGACCATCTCGCTCTACTCAATAGAGAACCGGTTTCCTCGACGTCTTATGCAACATAATGGCAAATTTACTTTCATTATTCTCGTTCCTTTTAACTCGTTCTCCTTTCTTTCTCTTCTCCCAATTCGTTGTGCGCTGTTTAAATGTCGCCGTGCAATTGTATCGGTAACGTACTCGTAATATCGAAATTACAATACGATCGGATTGGATCGAGCGTCATTTCTTATCGCTAATCGATTGTAAATTAATTGAGGCACCGG
Source organism: Hololepta plana (assembly GCA_963695495.1). NCBI lineage: Eukaryota > Metazoa > Arthropoda > Insecta > Coleoptera > Histeridae > Hololepta > Hololepta plana. The sequence continues at coordinate 262,214 of OY968839.1, read as the reverse complement.
CCGCACCGCCAAAACGCTCGAACAACGCCACTTAGGCAATTGAATTAAAAACGGAAAAGAACGAAAAGAAAAGCGAGAAATCAATTTTCGACGAGATTAATCGACGGATTTGAATTACGGCGCGAACGTTCGAACCTCTTCATCGGCAAAAAAAAGCCTTTATTCTCGCATTCTCGTGCAACGGAAAGACCCATCTCTTGTCTATTCGGTCCGAAGGAAAAAAATAAAAATAAATCGCCCCTCTTTCTCTAACATTATCTTTTTCCCCTCGTCGTCGTCGTCCTCGTCCCCGGCGTCGTTGTCGTCGTCGTCGTCATCGGCGTCGTTGTAGTGGTGAAGCGTTCTCCCGTTCACTAATTGCACATTCTTGACATAGTTTTCCGAGCCCGCACCCTCATCCCCGATTTTATTTTATTTTATTATACTTTCTTCCCTCTCGCTCCGTCTTGTTCTTCGCTCGCATCCGACCGACGCTTTTAGAAAATGGGAATACGAAGGGCGCGCGGATGGTCGGGAAAACGGGGGGCGGGCGGGAAAATGTGTGTGTGTGTGTGGGGGGCGGTCGGGTTTGGAAAAAGTGAAGCGGATGTATAAAGCAGCAACAACATATAATAATATAGAGTCGAGACGTCGTCCCACATAAAACAGTGTTTCTTCGTTCTCTCTCTCTCTCTTTCGCCCTCTTTCTCCCGCATTCGCTCGTCGTTTTTCGGTTCCCTTCATTCTCGGGTGCACACATACACGCATATGTTAAAATACGCGGGGGCGAGCAGCGACCGAGGAAAGAACGGGGATGGCAGGACGTTTTCCCATCCGGTTAAAGTGTAGTATCGTGTGTTCCGTCGTCGGGAAGCGCGTTTATAAATAAGATGTGACAAAACGGCCATAAAACTGCCTCTTGCGCTCGTACCATTTTCCCTTGCCCATCTCCGTCCCTCGCTCGCCATTCCTTCGGTAACTAACTGTTTCGCCCTTTTATTATTATACACTGCGACTACTACTGCGAGAGCTTATAGTAATACCATTATTACACAACTTCTTCCAGCGAATAATAGCTAAAAGTCGTCCGAGTAGAGTGCACACAAAAAAGGGCGCAGCAACGCTTTGGCGACCATTAGAAATTCGCGGAAGGACGTCTTCCGAATCTCTGATCGAAGACCGTTTATTAATCGCGCATTCCCATACTTATTTATGCGAGGGAAAATTAATTCGTTTGCACTTGCACAAATTGCAATTGCTCTCGCTCGTCTCTCTATCTCTCTCCTTGCGGATTTCCTGCTGTTAATTAAGCGATTTTAACGTTATTTACGGCGGTTTAAACGGCCCATAATTAAACTCCAATTTCCTTCTATACGTAACGTTATTATTTTTATTACGAAGCCAAAGAAAAGTTTATAAAACTTGCGTATCGATGCTTAAGAAGGAAACTGTTAATCCGTCTTTTCCAACACGATTTATGGGGTCGATGTAAAAAAAAGTGCGTGTTCGTTATGAATCGAAAAGAAATAAAATAGATCCTATTAACATTGTAATTAAAATTAAATCGAAATGTTACATTCTTCTTTTCTCTCTCTACCGCTTTCTTTTTCCCTGAATAATGTTTTTATGCCCTGTCATAAAACGGGAATAGTTCTTTGACGACGATCAATTGGGCGACTAACTTCCAGGAATCGCTCGAGAATGATATAGATTCCTGTTTCTTTTCTTTGCCTTCTTTCAAAATATTTTAGTTGCCAGCAATAAATTGCCAAAGATGGATTATGTTTTATCCCTCTTTTGTATCCCTTCGTCCACGTCGCTTTAAATCATTTCCGTGATAAATCGCGACAAATTATCCAAAAAGTTGCCTAAAATCGATGCCGCTCAAGGTAAATGATGGCAATTTCGAAGAAGAAAAAACAATTTAATAATTAACGAGCTCAAAGGCGAGTGACGACGAATGCAGCGAAATTGGAAAGTGATCGGTATCAAGGCGTTATTACAATTGCAAATCGTCCAGATTATTCGCATCGCTTTCCATCCATTCTTCTTTTCTTTTTACTTTAACTAGAATTTTCCTTTATGTTTAGAATTAACTTTTTCTTTGTCATTTCCACTTTTCCTCCTTTCTTTCTTCTTCGTGGCATCGAGGAGTTCACTCGAACGGCCCGAGAATTCCACGGGAAACGTCACTTTGGTCGGAAAGTAATAATAAACAAACGATTTACATTAATATTTATAACGCTCACATGTTCAGGTAAAACAACGATATCAAATATGCATGTGTTGAAGAAGTACGTTCCTTCTCTCTCACTCTCTCCCTCTCCGTCTTTGTTCTTTCATAATTCCAACAATTTCAAGACTTCTTTCCATTCCAACGGCACGGAATCAGTTGCCTCACCTCACTTCGCCTCATACATACACCCGCCTCATTTATTTGCTTTTTTTAATTTTCTTTATGTGCCACTACTTCAACTAACTGTTCTATTACAAACTATCGCTCATTCATTATGGGTAAATTATTCCAAACGACAGATAAGACGTTTAATTTTTCTTCGTTTCAAACTGCAACGCCTTTAAGAATTTCAAGGATAAACGCTCGATATGGCGAAAAGAAAAGCGCGAAAATCTAACGGATCAAGTTGAATGCGACAAGTACCATGCGAAATGCGAAGAGGAAATCTCAGTTGGCAAGATTCTTTAGAACGTTAACTTCATGAACTTAAATTCACGCAACTTTTTCAATGCCGAAATGCTTCGTTCAAAAGAACAAAGACTGGCTCATTTCCAGAGGAAACTCTCGAAGAACGTCTCTCGATCGAACGCAATGTACGTAGAAATGTTTGCATTGGACCAACGAACAATTTCTGTTGTTGCTACAATATTCTAATTTGCGAAATTACCGGTGCAATTTAAGGTATTAGTCTGCTTACGTTTCCGGCCGAATGCCATTAATAATCCGTGAATATTAAATAAATTGGCGTAATAATTAATTACATAACAAATTAATCTAACAGTAAACCGCGAGCAAAGCGATAGTTGAGTAACACACGAACTAATTACTTTTGCGAGTCGAATCGAAAGTTCGTTTCGAGATCGATCGAAAAAAAAAGGGAAAAAGTTTCAATTTCTTCGATAGCAATCGTAATCTTTCCCGAGCCGTTTGCTCGACATCTCACGGGTTCCGAAGCGCGATCGTACCGATGCGGACGATTAAATCTATTCATTTCTCTGCGATCGAATTCAATTAGATGCATTCGGAAGCCGATCGGAAATCTTCAACAGAAGAACCGGCCGTAAAAGAGAGGAAAAAAAAACGAACGAAATAACGGTAAATTATGATTAATATTATTGAAAAAGTGGCAACAGTTCAATAACTCGTTCGCTCGATCGCGATCGCAATTAATGGATAAATTGAGCGTGAAAAAAGAGGCCGAAACTAAATTCTCCTTCCCACTGCGAGCAAAAAGGAGAAGGAAACAGCAAACGGCGAAGATTCAATTCGCGGAAGGCGAACGGGAAAAAGACCGTGAAATAATTTCCGCGACTCGTTTCTTCCTCTAATTTCGCGTTCCTACTCCTCTCTTCTTCTTCGCTTTCCCATCTATTAAACGAAGGACTCTATCCGGTGTGTACGCGAATGGAAAAATTAATTTTTCCACCGGACCGACTTTATTCATCTCTCCATTTCGTTTCCTCGCCGTAATGGTAATAATAATAGGACTAGTTCTCATTCTTCGCGTGCTGTAACTGAAATTCTTTCCCCTCGTCTCCGTCGTCTCGCCATTATTTCGGTATCTTTTTCCCTTGCGCCAAGGAAACGACATACAAAATTCTAACAGTGGACATCGTCGTCGTGACGAATGCAAGGCGCAGGCTGTGAAGATATTGACCGTGTGTGTCCGGTTATATATAGATATACGTGTGTGTGTGTAGACGCAGTGGACCAAACAATGTCCGCGTTTAAATGTGATGGAGACGGAAAATGCGAAATCGAAATTCACATCGAGAGAAACAAAATTCGTGGTAACGCACCGTTAAACTGCAAGTTTTCATTGGGGTCGATCGAAAATCAATCGGGTCTTAGCGACGATTCGGAATTTATTTTAAGGATCAACCGTTTCGCCTGCTTCCCTTCGCCAAATCCCGTCCTGATGGGGGATAAACTCTCCCGCGTACGGATTCTACAGGTGGTAAAATAAAAAGCCATCGTCGCTTTCTCTCCTCTCTCTCGCTCTCGCTCTTCTTGCCACCGGTTCGCGATCTCTTACGGCTCGGTTCAAAGCACGACAGACTTTTTGCACCGCGTTCGCACTGCAAATTTTCCCCCGTGCGCTTTCGCTTATGCGACCAAAAGCGACTTTGGCCGGGAGTAAAGCCTAAGAGTAAGTTAGTCCTTTTCCCGTCTGTTTTCCGACCCTTTTCCATCTCGGCTCGATATATAATAAATAGATCAAACGTGGAAGATTCCAATTCGATTTTTTTTTCTCTCTTTTCTGCGGGACCGTATTTTATCTTTTTGCGATACGAATTGCAATTTTCTAGTAGTTGGAAAACGGACAAGGAAAGAAGATGCCAATTGTAAAGGACGTGATAAATACGAAACCGTCGTCGCCCCTCGTCTCGCTCTATATTACATTCTGCAAGAAATAGGTTGGCGCGCGGGGGAGGGGGGGCGGCGCAAAAAAGAAGGGACACGAGGGTAGTCGCCCTTCGTCTTTTATTGGTTTCCGGTTGACCGGAAATGAAGGATCGAGGGCGTAAAATGTTTCCCTCCCCGTCTCACTCTCTCTCTCTCATGTTTAAACGTTGTGCGAATCGATGTGCGAATTTAATAATATCTTCTCGTGCGAGAAAAGAACGGAAAATCGTGGAAGAAGAGATAATCAATGTGTCGCACTCACCGTACATTTTCCCTTCGTCGGAGAGGATGATTTTTCGCCGGCCGCACGGCGGATAAATCGCCAACGCCTCCTGGAAACTCTGCTCGATGTCCGGACTCCAGACGCCCTCCGCGTCCGCCGCCGCCATGTCTTTCTCGTCCTAAAGCACGCCAAAAGTGTTAATCGCATCGGAATCGCGGAACTTGCCTTTCGATTTCGCCGCACTCACATCGCTGATGTCGCCGACGTCCAAGTTCTTCGTGTCCGGTCCGGGGCCGTTCGTGTCGGCCTGCGGACCGGTCACCGGTGTCCACGGGGAAGTAATGGTGCTAGTAGATGGTACCAGGCTGCCTGCAAAAGACGAGATTTAACACGAAGAAAAGATCGTCGTTATTAAATCGCGGTACGTTCGCGCGTTTTTCTTTTTTTCGCTCAAAGGGCGATTATGGTGGAGGCGCATCGAAAACGAAATTAATTTCGCAACTTTCGTAATTTATGCCGACAAAGTCTCTTTGAAACTTTCCTCCTCGACGGCTTTCCTCCGCCCCCTCATAAATGGCACAGCGATACGCGCGGTCTCTTCGTTTCTTTTTTCTTTTGGCAACAAATTATCCCGCTCTTTTGCTGGCTTTCATACGATAATATATCAATTTCCGCGCATAAAATGGGGGGACGATCTCGTCGCCCCTTTTATATTCGGGATGATCTATGCAGCGGATGGCGCTTTCTTCTCGTAACCGACGCCGTCGGCGACGATATCATTGTGATGATTATTAGATTTTAGCAGGTGCTAGTGTGAAATTAGTTATAAGACTTCCTTAAATCTTCCAAGTGTAAGCAACGAAAGGAAGATAAAGAAGAAGCGTCTGCGATCGAAATGTTAAATGTTACAAGACAATTTATTCTTAAACTTCTTCGTTTGACATTTAGGATTACGCGGACTCTTGACGTGTGGAAAAAATAGAAATAAACATCGATCGGAGTCGTTTTATTTTCGAACGTTATTCCATTCGTGCTCCATCTTTGTTCTTCGCGTTTCACGTCTTCCCTCTTTTTTCCTTTTGCATTTTCTAAATGAGTCACACACACATATATGCACATAATTTAATGAGTTTCGACTACGAATTCAATTTGCATATCTACGTTTATGGACGTAATTTATCGCTGGAACTTATGCGAAGAGAAAAAAAAAATAATGTCCTTCTTCTACATGTTGTTGAAAAGGAATAAGGGAGAAATTAAAAACTAGTCAGAAGCTTTCTCGCTGGCGACTTGCGGAACGGTTGAACGGCAAATAGCCGCTGACACGGACTGAGAAACGGCGATCGGTTTCTTAATTTCTGCCAAGCTTTCCAATCAATTCCAGGCAGCGACCACTTGTTGAGTGCGAATCCATCATTTCCGCCTTGATTTGATTGATAACTCAACGATCAATCAATTGGCGACGATTGTATGCGACCAAGCAACAAATAAGCTCGCAATCGATTGCGAACACGTTCAAATCTAATTAATTTGCAGTAAATAAATTGCCGCGCTCTTTTCGTTAATCCCTTTGCACATTTACGTTACTCTCTCGTTGTTAATAACTCTCTCGCGAACTTGATATCGCGTCGTGCGAAACTTTCGGGGAAACTTTTCCAATTTGACATGGAAATGAATACTGCGAATTGCACTTTATTAATTTCCATGCAACGCGAAGAAGCGCCGCATCCTCGGCAAAGGGCCGATTGTGCGAGGCAACAATGAAACGAGTCGCGCACGGGGGCCACGAATTCGGCTCGTTCGCCTCGTCGTCGAAGACTTTAATTAGGAATCGCGCCATTCGTGTACGAGACGAATTGATTAATTCAACGAACGAAAGCTCCGCGTAATTAACACCCCGATATTCGTGTCTGAAAGCTTCCAATAGAATGCGCCATTCGTACGTCGATGTCTCGGCGTTCAATAAAGGGACCGTCCGTCGCGGATAAAAATAAATCGGGCCGTAATTAAGTGGCATTAAGTCGCAAAATGAGGCGCGGCCATCGCCGACGGAAATTGATGGATTTATGTTGGAAATTTCTCGATCGGCCAGTCCGTGATTTATTCGATTCGGCGCGGCCGTCCTTTGCGTTGCAAAGAAGAAAAAAACGAGGGCGAAACGAAACGAAATGAAATGGCAGGGTGCACCCTTATTCGATATCGAAAGGGGGCGCGCGATCGAAAGAGGCCGAGCGGAACAAGATAAAGGTGAAACGGGCGTAGGTACGAATGGAAAATGTTGTTTGGATCGTACGGTACGAGCGACCGTTAAAAGGGACCACGGAACCGTTGCGTTGCGTTGCGGCGTTTAGACGATGATGACGACGACGGGGTAAAGCGGCGTTAGTTTCGGAGTTTACCGTGGTCCGGTCGTGGAGAATAATAGTGGAGAGTGCATGTGGAAACTAAGCGGAGTTCTCTCGTGGGGTTCTACGTGGCAGTGGCGACGACGTTTTCGGACTTTCCCTCCTCCTCGCACTCCTCCGACCCCGTAAAATCGTAAATTTGCCTTATAATGATGGCGGTGACGGCACTGGAATGCAGCCCTAATATATATCCGAAATACACGTGCACCCTTCGCGCCCCCGCGGACCACCCTCGGTTGCGTTCATATATACGTATATACCACGTGGGATGGCGGTATATGTGGGTATATAGAGCAAAAGAGCGACGATTCGTGAAGTTGGAAACGCAACGGCAACAACAACAACAGCAACGATAAAAGGGGAACGATTTCGGATGGGGTGGGTTTTGTTTAATATAATAAACAGGAAAAGGGACCGTTTCGCCGCTGCCAACTGAAACTACCGACGACGACGACGGTACCATCATCAACATCGTCTATCCCCCGTATATATAGCCGAAGAGAATAGTTTCGACCGTTTCGCCTCTATTCGTATTCCGTACGTGTGTTCATGAGCATTATTATTACGTGCATGCAAATTGTAACGGGAAAACGATTACAATCCGACCGAACGCGCTTTAATAAAGGGGAAATTAACGATGATCGCAAAAGGAAGAACAACGGCAATGCTCTAAAACGAAATTTCAGACCGAGAGCAATCCATAAAGCAACGTAAGCGATCGAACGAGCAATTTTCTTCTCGTAATTACCGCACGATTGTGATGTTGTTTACGTTGTCGACTGGTAAAACAAATCGCATTCAAGCCTATTGAATCGTTCTGATCTTTGCGATTTTGTTTAAGTTCGATTTGATGCGATTGCAGCGCGAGAATTAATTGCCATGCGTTAAAATCGTTAAGTTTTAAGTCAGCAACGACCTTCGCTCGAAATTATTTTTTGATTTCTTGCTTCCGCAACAAGAAAACTTCACTCCAATTCGTCGACGAATTCATGCCGCTCGTTCGCTCGATTATCAAAATGTGAAGGTTACGATTGGAGATTTATTGGTCGGTGAGAGGCAAAATGTGATTTCCGAAATAACCGTGCGATCTTTTCAATTCGCATTTCTCTATCTTCTTTCTAAGTAACAGAAAGTCAGTGCAACATTCCCTTAGTATTCAAAGATTTTGCTTGCGGAAAAAGGAGTTTCCAAGCGCTTAGTAACGCAAAGAAGAACAACAAGTACCCACAGAGGAAAAAGAATGGTTCGAGTTTGGAAATTCGATACTCTCGAAGTAGCTGTTCAAGTGTTTCTTCGTCATTAAGAAAAAAAAACGAAAGAACATTGTGTTGCTATTTGCCCTTAAAGCGCGAATCACTGCGTAATTATTTGCAACGTATGCGACATTGCTGAAATGTTAACATAAGAATTTGACATAGATTTATTCGTGAAAAGGCAATAAAGAAAAATATCGAAGCGATCGATAAGAATTAAATGCGAAACGTTTCGCATATTTCCTTTTGAGCAATTTCGCAAAACGATTCGCCTATTTATTTCATAATTATGCCAACAATTCCCTTTAGATAGTAACGAGTAATCGTTGCAGATAACATTTTTCAAACTGAAAAGGTAACTGGTGAGGAATCTGGTGACTTGGCAGCACTTGGCGATTGTTGTTAATTAATACTAACAAAACACACTTAGTGCGTCGTTTCTGATGTTTTAAATTTTCCGTCTCCTCGAATCTCGCGTTCACGAAGAAGGTAAAATCGTCGCAGAAAAGGGAATAATAGAAAAAGGTCCGGCACAAGAACTCTTAATTATTCGATCATTAACGTTTCTTTTCACGGTTATTCACTTTAAGAGCTCAGAATTAATCAATTACGGAGGAATAGCTTGAACAAATAAATATTTTTAGTGAAGATTGATGCATATGATTATGCCGCGTTTCCAAGTTGCATTATTCCTCAAAATTGACAACAAATCGCGTTTAATTGTAAAACGACAAAGCAAAAAATTCATCGAAAAATGCGAATTTTTAGCATATCAACTAATCGCAATCGAATATGGTGTAAACGTTCTCTTTCAAAGTAATTACTAAATTATTACGTCCATCCTGCTTGCTGCTGTTATTAATAAAATCCAACAAAGAGGAAGAAAAAGAAAGAAACGACTAATAAGTTTATACTGTATGTAGAACATAATGTGTTCTAACGGTACGTTCAATTAAATTCTAAATCTCTTTTCCTTTCTCCCTCTATCTCGCTCTCCCATTTACCACTTGAATTTCCTTCCTTCGCTTTCCTCCTTGGTACAGTAATAATCTTGCATCTTGCTGCTGCAACTCTTTTTCTATCGTAATAATAAAACAACGGACGCATATAAAATAGGCATTGTACCGAGAGAGATAGCTTGGAGAAAAAAGGTAAAAGTCGACGACAATCCATCTACCATACCTATAAACCGTCGCTGCCCCGGCGGCTCACCTCCTTCGTCGCTCGCTCTTTTTTTCAACTGCCATTCCAAAGCGTTGATCGAAGCGAGAGGAGAGAAAGAGAGACGAGAGCCGATGGCATAAACGGGAGGAGAAGAGCGAGGAGGGATCGAGAATAAAAAATAAAATGAAAAGTTGAAAACAAGTTTTCGTATGAGTCACACACAAGCACACCGACTTAATATTATTATAATGTTGGCCGTAATGTAAATGATATTACAAAACAAACATCCGCAGATGGGAAAAGAAGTGCGGAACGAGCAGAGGAACTCTTAATTCTCTCATTAAAGTTCCGGTGGATTTCCTCTTTACGTATCTTTCGTTTGCAATTTATTCTGCTGCTTTTCCTCGTTTCTTTTTCACGAGGAAAACGTCCCTTGTATCTTCAAAACAAAATAACAACGAAACTGCAGGAGATATAATAATAATAATGATGATGGTAAAGTGCAATAGAGTTGATTTTCCACGCGAGTTCACGCGATGTAAGGAAAAGCTCGAGATCAAAAGTATTTTCAAGAGAAAACTATGTACGTTACAATGGCTCCGATAGCAGCAGAGGTCCATTTTATTTTGCATCCGAAGAGTGAATTGTGCAGAATCGCAAAACTTTTTTGTTTTGAAGAAACGAGTGAATAATAACGAATGTAAAACCATAATGGCCGAAGAGAAAACGATTTTTTATTCCTCAATGTCTTCGCATTAAGGTCAATAGCTTTACCGTCGAAAGAAAAACAAAAAGAACTGGGTGTTAATTTACCAACATCTTCGAGTCTTCCTAAAAATAAGAAGTCGAGAGGTTCTCTTTTTCTCCACCTTTTCTCCTTTCTTTTTTCTGTATGGTTTATTTGAGGACTAATCTTGGCGCCGCGCCTGCTTTTGACGCTCTCGTTAAAATTTATTATTTCACCAGATTCAATTTGGACGAACGTGCAAATTTCAAATGCGACAATTTATAAATTTCGGCGAAAGAAAGCGAATTTTCGTTCTCATATATAACACGACGTGCAAAATTTTGGGAATCCTCGTATAATTTGTAGAGAAAAAGATGAAAAACTTAAGAAACAAAGTAAAATAAAGCAACTAAAGCGATCCAAATGAACAAGAGGCGAATGGATCTTATATAATGTTAAATAATTCTTCAGGTATTATTACCGTTGTGCTCTTACAGAAAAGCAACGAGATGGCAATAAAGAGTAGGAGATTAATTTCTTTTTCGTATTGTTGGTTCGTTACATTGACACAGTTTCATTAGTCATACATGAATGGAGAAATCGTGGTCCACGAAGAGAAAAAGGCGCAGACAAAGAACGAAAACGGCTACCAACTGCTTAAACACGAAACTATTTAGTTTGATTTCCCTTTTTCTACATCAACAACACGCCCACGCCGCAAAGATTAAATGCTAAACAAACAGATCGAGCAAAAACAGAAACAAATTGACGATCAATTGACGGTCTATAAATACGCGAAATTAATTCCAAATCCCGCTTTTTTATCATTATTTTAAGGATTCCATTGCCGCAATTTGATTTGCAATCAACCAATTTTGCATTTTGCTAGATTCATCCAAACGATTACTATTACGGTTTAGTTCCAATTGACAACTGGAAGAATAACTAATGAAGAGCGCAAGATGCGTTGTTGATGGACGAAAACTCCGACCAAAAACTGCAACTGTGCAGAGACGATTCCGTGGACAAAGAAAAATCGTTTCGCGACGACGAAAGAGAAAATCTTAGGGCCGGCGGTAAGCGATTCTATTTTTAAACTGGCGACACGTCTTTTTTGTGACAACGCTGCCAAACGAAGAAATTAAATCGGTGCCATCGAAGAAGACGTCGCGGAGCTAAGAGGCGAACGCACTCGACTTTTACATCCCTCTGTTGACGATTCCTATTCGAATTGAAGATGGACGAAGGCGCGAGAAGAGCAACTCCGGTTGGCCACAACCGTTCCGGTCTAAATGCCGCGTACAGTAACGAGAGGATGGAATAAGAAAGAGGGCAAAAAGGCATTTAAGGAATTTAATGGTCGATTGTATAACTGAAACGCTTATACGGGGATCCCCTCGTTCTGCCATCGCCGTTGTTGTTGTTCTGCGTGCATTATATTCCATTTTATGTTGGATTGTATTAATTATTATGGGCGAAACGATTGGATTCCATTATATCTTCCCCCGTTGGTTCTGTACTATACACGAGCGCTCGTACCTGGACGACGATCATTCCTCACATTCCCGAAATCGGTCCCTTTCTTTCGCTCGGACTCGCTCGCTCTTCGTTCGCGCCTGGATTCTATACATCTACCATATAACAACAACAACAACAACAGCAGCATTAAGAAAGAAGAAATCGAGCATTATTCGGCTTGCGAGCGAAATTATTTAGCGTCATTATCGAAGTTGTTCTTTCGCAGTACGACGACGTGAATTCTTGGGGCGCAGAACGAAGACTCGTTTCGCAAAAAGAAATAGGAATGCTCGAGCGAATGATAAACGTTCAATTATTTAAGAATAAATGACAAGAAGCAGATTGAAAGACGAACGGGGAAAAACGAAAACAAACAACCGTGATCGTAATCGAGCGAGCCGAAGGATGAAAATGTAGAAATAACTTTGTAGACGTCTTTTTCCATCCACTGCGAAGAGGAGAGGAGAATAAACAAAATCTAATTGAATGGCGAAGGTTTTTTCGCGCGATCGCGAGGTCAGAATCAAATTTAAAACAAATCCTCCACGTACCAACTAGTCTGTCGATTCTCTAATAATAAGCGAAATTTTCGCTTATACTCTCAATTCAAATTCATCCTAATCGATCGATTGTTGGCGATTATGATTAAAGATGATCGCAAAAAGAGTTTCCCCTTAACGTTTTTGCGAAGGTCTACCTCGCTCTTTTTTTTTTCGCACCTGAATTTTCCAATCTATAAATACCGGTCGCCTTAAACTTATTCATCATCATCATCATCCGAAGCGTTCTCTCTCTCTCTCTCTCTCTTTTCGCTTCTCTGTTTCGCCTCTCATCTATTATTAGCGAAGATACGAATTGTGCAATAATCTCGTTTCGCATTAACGTATTTTCTCTCTCGTTCTCTCTCTCTCTCTCGCCGTGTAACATCTTATTATTAATTTGGCCAAAAAATCTACTCGAAATTTTGATTTTAAATCTTTCATAAAACCTCCGTCGCACAAATCTATGTAACAAACGTGGCCGCGTAAATGTTTGCAAATTATTTTAAATTTAGACCGCATTTCGGGGAATTTCCAATGAACACGCTATAATTTTTATTTATTTGTCCTTTTTCTCTCTCGTTGGAGTCTTAAAAAAATTGCATTTTATTTTGCCGCAAACATGGATGGAGGAATAACGGAAGGAACTTGCAAAATCGAATTGGAATCAATCGTTAACGGAGCAGGAACGTGTTGTTTTGCAACCATTTTGGCAAAGCGATTGGCGATTAATGTGCAATGCAAACAGAAATTAAAAACGAAATTGCAATTGTGATACGGTTTCTCTTATGCGTCCGCAATTATGATTGCTTGCCAGTTTCTCGTCCAGAATATCTGTCTATTGTTGTTGTTTTTTTTTTGCGAAATCGCGAAACATTGCAAAACGGTTTAAGAAGAAATCGAGTGGCGCAACAGCGTTAAGGTTTATGACATTTACCGAGCGCAAACGAAAAATTAATTAATTCCCGCTTCGACCGAATCGAAACTTATTTATAAACGCAACATTGAAAATAAAATGTTTCTTCGTCTCGTCCTGTAATACCAAAGTAAAGCCATAAATATTGCACGCACACATCGCATTTGCATCTGTTGCTTTTCGCAAACGCAACCGCACGTTGAAACTTTAAAATAAAATACAATAAAAAAAACGGCGAATTACTTAAAGAACCAAGCGGCCAAAAGGTGGGCAAGAAACCATCAATGTTAGACACCACAAACAAGATCTTAAGATGTTTAATAAAAGCTCGGGCTGTTAAAGAAGGCAAAACTCGGACGTGCGAATGATTGATCGCCGCTTACGAGGTAACATCAAAGAATCGACTTTTCCCCAATCGATTCCACCCAAAATGTCGAGGGACAAACGTGCGAGATGAAATCGAATTTTGCACGTGTACACGCACCAGAGATTACATGATTAATAACGAGGAATGATGATGATGATGCGTGGTCACGTATTTCTTCTTCTTCTTCACAAAAAAAACGTGCATTGCAACAATAAAACGCATACAAAAATAATAGTTGCAACGGCAACAAAGAAAACTGCATTCGTTTATTGCGATTGTTGTACGTGATTGTTGGCCGATTTAAACGATTAAAGCGCAAAAAAAGGAGACAAATAAAGCAGGGAATAAGCGGGAGCATCGAGTTCCCATTCGATCCGTCATCCGGCACCGATTTGTTGAGGATCTTTTGCAAGAATCTTTCGTCTGCGGAGGATTTTGTTTTGCAGAAACAACATCAACACACATTCGCAAAATAGGCGGAGGCGAGGAAGGGCGCAGAAGGAAAAAAGGCGCAAATCCGTTTATGGTTCATTTCGTTTTGCACGTTATCCTGCAAAAAAAGTCCCTCGGTATGCCGCCTCCCTTCCAGTTCTTTTTGTTTCGTTAACAACAACATTGTTTCGTTGCGTTCCATCCATTTTTTTTTGTTATTGTTGCTTTTCTCCTCTTCCTTTTGCCATTTTTCTGTCCTTTTCATCTTATTCTTCGCAGGAATAAATTCGCTGCCAAAAAGAAAAGCCATAAACGTTGTTGCGAATAAAAGACACAAGTGGATGAAGAACAAGTGGCATTGTGCGGGGCCTTAATAAAGGGTGAAGTAATAATGGTAAAAAGCACGAAGAAGAAGAAGTGGAAGAAGTTGATGATGGCAAAGGACCACCTCGATAATAGTAATGATGATAATAAAGCAACAGGGCTTTTATTATCATCATCATCGTCGTCATTATTATTATCGTCGTCGACATCATCATCTTCTACTATTTTCAGGTTGTTGAAAGACCTTTTTTTCTCTCGTTCATTTCTTTTTTGTTCATTTTCCGATCCTCCGCCAACCCCATCTAATTCCATTCATTCCTTATTGGATAAATATTTCGAATAATAACGTTGACTTTCGCCGTCTTTCCCCAACGTCCTTTTCGCCCGTCTTCTTCTTCGTTTGTCGCCATCAATTTAATTGATTTCCCTTTCACCGAAAAAAATGCCATCGAACTTTCATATTTTTTTTTGCTATTGCGGCAACTAAAGTTAACATTAAACAACTCTTTCGGCCCTAAACGCGAGCAAATAACGCGATTTGCAAAAAGTCTCTTTCCTTTCGATCCGGCAACAGTAACTTTTTGGTTTTCTTCATTTTGTTCGATTCAATCGACTTCTACGCCGTCCTTCCGCGTTATATTCTTTGCATAAAACGTCTGCTCGTTGAAAAGTTGGGTAATAATTAGAAAAGTTTTTTTGGCAAGAGGCCCGCAGTAGCAGCGGCGGAAGAATAAGAAGAAGAACTCGTAGACGTTGAGGAAGAAAAAGAACAAAAAAAATTAATCATAATAAAAGAAGTTCGCATGGAAAGTTCTACGAGGAATTAAAAGAAAAGGAAAAAAAGTGGTGCGGATATTAAAATTTTCGCAATTAATTTGTCGGCCAACGATTATTTCCTTCGCGAAAAGTTTCGAATGCATTGTTAACCTCATCGGCTAACGTGCCCCGTCTCTTTCCTCTCCCTGTTGCGAATTCGTAGCGGAAAATAAGAACGAAGAGTCGCATCTTTCTCGTTCTTTCGTGGACGATAATATGTAAATTTAATAGCGCGATATGAAACGTTCCATCGTCGCCGTGTCTGCGACGGTTTCCATCATCGGCACCGTTCTATTCTTTTATGGCCGCAGTTTGTCCGGCAATTTCTTTAACGGACGTACTGCATGCAAAAATTCTCATATCTATTGCGACAAAAAGTGCATCCGTAAAAGTGGCGATCGATATTGTTTGAAAGTCCCGAGGGAAGACCATTTTCTTTCGCCGAAGAGAGCCACTCGACTTCCTGCGTCGAATTGAAAAACAAACAAACGTTCCCATAATAAATCGTTGGGAATTTTATGGTTAATTACGACGAAGAGAGAGAGAGACAGAGGTAATTCATAAAACGTTGAAGGGAAGAATAATGTTAACGATTCTTCGGCGGCCGGGGCCGAAAACAGAGAAAAAGGTAGGTAAACAGTTGTCGGGGGGGCAATGGGTTGGTTAAAGGAGGAAGAAGAAGACGACGAGGAGGAGGAAAGAAAAAACAAAAGCAGAGCGCGGTGGTAGTTGTATAGTTAAAACCACCGACTTCTGCTGCCGTTGGTGAGTAGCGGCAGAAGTTGGTTAGTCCTTTCCCTCTTCCTTCTTCTTATCGTTACCAACGCATCGACTTTGGAATTAACTTCGTTATCTGCTTAAGAAAATAAAAACCGAACAAGCATTCCGAATTCTTCGTCGTCCACTTGTTCTACTCTGAGGGAAAATAATCGCTCTTCTACTTTTTTTTTATTGCTGTGGAATCTTAAAGAGCGCGGCGTCGTTCTTTGATCTTTCCACCGATATCTTTTTCCTTCTTTTTTTAATCCTTCCTATTCATTTGTTTTAATCTTCGTCGACTCCGCGGGCTGAATTAGGATAATCAATTGGCATATGTGCGAGGGGGATTAAATCTAAATCTATCCAAATCCACCAGAAGAAGCAATTTGTGACGATGGTATGAAGAAATGGAGGAAAACGCATTCCAATCGCCGTTTTTCATCCGAACTCGTTCCATTTAGTTATTATTTTATTGTTTCGTTATTATTTTATTATTAATCCGTCCGCCCTTCGCCGCCGCCCCCCCGCTCCCCCAACCCCGATTGCCGTACCGTTGGAAAACGGTTTATAATTTAACGGTTTTTTTTTTATTTCATTCGCTTTTTCTCATTGTTGTTATATGATATTTCGTTAAATAACAATGATAATATTGTAATTCCGTTGCCGCATTTTCATTTATTCAGTTAGCAAAATAATTCGCGAAATGGAATTTTCATTTTCCCTGCATACATTTCGAATTTCCATCGAAGCATGGATAGAATGAACAGGATTTTGTTTTGCCGGAAAAACGAGAGAAAAAAATATCGAAAAAAAGGGAGAGAGATTTTCCGCGTTTATTTACGAATACGAACGTTCTTCATCATCATCATCAACAGTTGAAACGAATGGAAAATGTTTCCTTATTACTTCCCACCAATTCGATTCGATTATTTTTGCTCTTTCTTGATTTAACCGTTTCTGCTACTTTGCAATAACCGCAACTTTGAACGACTTGACGATGTTTAAATGTCTTTTATTCGCAGTTTTTCCAATTAATCCGCATTTCAAATAGGACCGAGAGGGATTTTCTTTTTTCCTCTTCTTATATTTACTTGATATTCTCTCGACCACACGATTATTTGTTATTGCTTTTGTCTTTCTGCGTGTCTCGCTGGCCTCTTTGCTCTTTTTCCTCGCCCAACTCACTCGTTCTCTTTCGCTCCTTCATTTTACCTCTTTTACATTTGGTACCGTTACCTTTTATTATTATTATTACAATATTATGTATTTATTATTGGCGGACCGAGTGAAAGGTTGTAGTAAACGTTTATTGTAAACGATTGAACAGAGATGGACGACGAAAAACTCGTTTCATGAAATTTGTTATGAGCATTCACGAAATGACTAATATCGAACTAAATGCAAAATTAACTATAAAATATTGGCTATCGGATACGTTTGCAATTTACAAATCAATTTCCTGTACAAAGGAAAAAATTCTACAGTCTCGCGTTTTCCGCAGACAAACACTGATTTTGAAACGTATTCAACGACGAAACTTATTCGCTTTAAGAACGAACGAATTTATTTATTTTGGAAATTTGCTCGAGAATATGGTGAAAAATAATTACGATCGAGCGCGATTAAAAGATGCACCGTTTCTAATTCGCCAATTTATTCGTCGCAATCGATCTTTTTGCGAACGAAACGAAATTCGAGTAACACTTTTCCGCTTTATTAATAGCCCCGACCTTAATCCGACGTCGCGCGATTAATTTAATGCTACCAAGAAGAAAAAAATACGCGAGAAATGGGACGCTTTTTCAAAATGTGTTCTTAATCAAATTAATTTTAGCGACGACCAACAAAATAACAGAAAAAAATAGATTAAAATAAACATAAATTGCGAAATTGTCACGAGTTTCCCGAAGGGAAAAACTCTGCTCTCTCATGTAACATATTTTATTCGCACTATTAATATTACGCGATTGAAGAGTTTTCTTGCGCCCTTGTCATTTATGCGCCATCGTTGTTATGCGGTGGTTATTAATTGATAAAATAATTTTGCATTCGCTAGTTTATTGCGATTCCAATAAAAATGTGGAAAGAATAAATACAAACTGAATTAAACGCGTGTTTTTATACGCGAAGAAGAACAATAACAAACAAACAAACAAACAACAGATGGTTTTGCTGAAAGCGGAAAACAATTTCAAATATCCTCGTATTATTTCCAACGTTTAACGCACACATAATCAAAATTTTACCTGGAATTTCGGGCGCGATCCATTTGTTTCACCGTTGATCAGTTTTAATTAATGCATTATTATTATTATCATATAAAAGCCCCTGGAATGCGTGCGTTCATTTAAAGTCTCACCCTCCGGCCCTCCACGTCTTTCATCTCTATCGCATCCAACGACCGCCACCGGATGGATGTGGGGATATTGGGTAACAATCGGCTCGCTTTTGCCCCCCCGCAGAATTTCCCATCCCTTAACGAAACTTTCCCGAGCATCCATCCGAATGATCCATAAACGATGACGATAATGATGATGTACTTATTCATTGCACCCTCTTTTTCGTCTCTCTCTCTCTCTCTCTCGCCTCGATCTTTAATCAACTTTAACCCTCGTTTCGTTTTTTTTTTATTTTTGCGCAGCGAAAGCGTCAAAAAACAACCATCGAATTGGCACCGAGGAGACGAGTTGCCAATTCCCATCGATTCCTCATCTGGGATCCGATCGCTCGCTAGTTAAATCGCAGCAGAAGATGCGCGACTGTCATTTAAAAACTCTACGCAATAATGACGAACAAACTGTTGCCGGTTGTTCTAATTATCGTTGTTGAATAATTGTTTGTGCAGAGTTCTTTGACCGATAAATTAATCTAATCCAGATTGTGTAATGGCAACATTTAAAACCATAATCTCCGATCGTTTATCATAACTACGATTAAACATTCATTCATTGAGTTTTTCTTCCTCATCAATGGCCGTTGAAATGATACGAAGCGAAGAAGTGAAACAAACGAAACTGGAAATCTGCGGATGGATCCATCGAAACGAGTTTATTTGCGATGCGATTCTTTTAAAAGTTAGTCGAGCACAAATTTGGGACGATCAAATGACAAAAGTCGGAGCAAAGAAAACGTGCGAAGATCGTGTTTGCCAAAATAAGAATCGCGTTTTCCATCTGTTTGTATACACGCGAGACTCTAACGGGGGGTGGAATTGCAAGCGTAATACTATCATCATCGTCGTTATTATTATCGTTACTGTTCCGCTAGATTTGCAATAGTATGGAAACGTCGTCGCATTTTATTCAGCTCGCGAACGGAGCAAGCAACAAGTTGCCAATTCACCGCAGAAAAAAATAAGCGAACGAACCTAGAAGAAGTAATAACGAGAAGAACGGATGCTTAAACGAGAAGAGCGAGTGAGTCTGCGAATGAGTTTGCGAAAAACTGGCGGGAACGAAGAAGCGAGAGGGTCGTTCGCGTGCGGCAGAAAAGAAAAAACGTAACGTAAACGGGATAAAGTGGTTGTGGCAATTTTATATGCAAATAAAATGTTATTGAACCCAAACCGTTTTCCCTCTTCTCCTTTCGTGCATCTCTTCGTCTGCCAAAAATTGCTTTTTGCATGCGATTTGCATTAATTTCATCGCAATCGCAAATCGCCAAGTGGTTGTTTAAGATGATGAACAGCGACTCATAACCATCATCATCTTCGTCGCCGCGACGGTCTTCGACGATAAACCCGTTCGTTTAACCATTTGCAAGAAGAACTCGGGCTTTATTTCCACGAAGAAAACGAACCGATGCACGCCTCTTCGCCGCTTATTATAATGACCCAATAAGAAACGAACGATAAATATTTAAACATTGTTCGTTTGTCAAATGGGATTACACGCGTTCGTTTATTGTTGTTCTTGTACTGTTAACTTCTTAACGAAATGTACAATTTGGTTATTATTTATGTTCAACGCGATTTACATATAATGCAATACAATGGGAGCCAAACGATTCGTCGCTCTTTGCCAAACAATTTGTTCGGTTTGACGTTATGAAAAATAAACCGCAAATAATCAGAGAGCGATTTGCGACTCTATCAAAAAAGTGGTCTCGTAAAAACGAGAACCTCGCTATAAGGACGAATTCTATTTTCGCTTCCAAAACGTGCCTTTTGGGTTAATGTTAAGCAGCCATCGGACGCGCCGAAGAACCCGCCGTCATCTTCGAAGGCTTAACGCGAGTGAAAATGTCACCGGGTTGGTAAATCCTTCGTTCCTGTGGGAGTGGTATCAATGTCGAATGAGCGAACTAATTCTCTCATTTTTTTTTATTATTTGTTGTTGTTATTTTCACTTTTTCTTCTCCCCACTTCGTTCGTTTACTTGGCACGCGTTCAACAAACAAAAGTTTTTGCTCTTTCTCGAACGTACGTGAACGTTGGGGCCATTTTAAAACTAAATAAAGTGTCTATTTCTAGACGGTTATAATTATAAAGCCCGAGTAAAATGTAATAAAACGCTTTCTCGTGCCTTAGCACGTTAAAAGCCGAGAGGAAAAGTAGCAGCAGCAGCGACAATAGAATGATTCGCATTTCAGTCGTCTTCTTTTAAAAGTCGGTAAAAACTAAAAGATTCTTCATTCTTCAACGGTTAAAGAAAAAACTGCAAAACTAATTCGATAACCATTTTGCATATCGTTCGCTTCTGACGTTGTTCCTTTGCGATTCGATTTAATAATCACCGGTCATTTGAATGACTAATTAGTCCGGCAGGTAGAGGAGTAATTAACGTCGATTAATTGATTTTTAACGACGATTCGAACAATTTACAAGAGAGAAACTGCTAAACATCGGCGCAACCGTGCGCATGGATTGACCGAAAAGAAAAAGGGAAACTTTCAATTCGCCGCAGCGCCGGAATCAAATTGAAATTATTTGGCATTTCGAAGCAATTGGGAATGAAATGGATCAACAAGATTCGCGTGGATTTTAAAGTTTTCCTCCGTTCATTTTATGCGAGAAAGTTCGCAATCAAATTGAAGCTAAAATTAAGACAAAAAAAAAGAAGAGTAAATTCGGTAGGGTAATAGCAATGATTATAAAAAGAGATTTTTCCATCCGAAATCTCCATTTTCCTTCCAGTTGCTTTCTTAAACGCAAAAAAAATATAGGCAAAAAGACCGAAAGAAGACTTTTATGTTGAAAAGTTGCTTCTTTTCTCTTTCGTTTTGCCAATGGAACAGGTTCAAAAGAGACCCCAAAGAAAAAACTTGCTATAATATAATTCGTATAGAAAAAAAAAACAATAATTTAAATTAATTAAGAACCGCAATCGCAAATTAATTACGTCAGATTGTCGTGGATTATCGATCATTTTGCGATGAGCTTGCAACAAAAAGAAACAATACAAAAGTCGAAGATTTCTCGACGTTAAATGGGGCTTTTCCAGTGCGAAAAACTTGATGCAAATACGTGCGGACGTCGATTAGTCGACCTTCGAATAAATATATTTTAAACGAAAAGAAATTATCCGTTCTAAAGTCGGTAAACTTTCTAAAATTCGGATCGTTTTCGTTGCTCGCTTACTATGCGCCTTTTCCAAAATATTAATCTACCCGCAAGTAAGAAATTACGCTTAATTAAACGTTTCAACAATCGACGCGAGCTTTAAGCTTCGAACGAAGCTTAATGCCCGAAATTTTAATCTACGAGCCAGTTTCGGGCGAGTCCGGCCGAAATAAAATCGTTTCATTTTTCTTTTTTGTAGATCAGGAAATCTGAGGCCGCTTTTCATTTTTTTAAAATAGAAAACCAATAAATTTCGTTTCGTATTCATAAATAGAACTTCGTATATATAAAGAACGATTTAATTAATTGCGATCCATCTCTTTCTCTCGCGCGCTTCGTTCTTTTTGTGATTATCATTAATAACCACGATCATGTTCGCAACGCTTCTTTTAAATTGAGACCCCATCTTCACTCCGTTTATTTCACTTTTAAATCATTAACCAAAAAAGAAAAAGTCCATCAATTGATGGCAACAGAACCAAACCGAAAAATAAAAAGAGAATCCAATAAGAAAACCATATTAAAATCGACTTGATTGAAGGCGATGAAGTAAGAACAACCGATTTGACCCACATCTTCGAAGTATCTTTCTATTCCTCCACTTCTTGTACGAACTCTAAATAGATGAAGCGCAGGTAAACGCTTCTTGGAAAGAAGGTGAGTAATAAACGGCAAGCAATCGCGTTGCTCGCTCTCCTGCAAAGAATAAGATACACCATTTCCGGTCAATTATTATTGCTCGAAACGACGTAACGCAAGATTTCACGGCGTCGAGCGGAAGGAATTAATCGCAAACAAAATCATGTCTTTGAGAAATCGTGCTTAACCATCGATTTCAACCTTTATCTGTGTTGCGATGAAGGAAAACCTTCCTTAACGTCATTCGCAAGAACCATCGCATTTCCTTCATTTTCTCCCTGATCGCAAGTTATCGTTATCAGCGTAGATTTCAATCGAAATCGTACATTTAATCGGCGATAAGAGATTAAGAGACTGACGTGTTGGAATGATTCTGCGGAGATAACGATCGAAGCAACAATTTCTCTCGCTTAATCTCCCACAATAATCGATGGCAAATGTGGAATCTCGATGACTAATTGCGAGAATCGTCGCTTGTTGGCGATTGCTTCAATAATTACTAATTGGATTGCGAAATTAACCGGCGATTAATATGTACAAATTTAATTAATTGGCGATGAGATAACTGCAAGAAACAAACAATTTTAACGATCGAACGACAACAGTTTGCGATTAATTGGCAAATTCTAGTTCGCCTTCTTACGAATCAATCTACAAATAATTCTTTATCTTATCAATCGACTAGTAATAACAAAAAAGGGCAATGAGAAATTGAAATCGAGAACCGAAGATGATCAATTAATCCTTTAATCTCATTCAACTGCAAAGTCTTCGAATCAGAACGCTCGCGATTGTAATAATTACAGTTAGAAAATGATATTAACATGTTGAGACACAAAAATGGAAATAACGAGCGACTTAATGCTGCCTTTTAGTCATGATTTAACGCAATTAAACGTGGAAATAAGGAGACGCCGGTATAAGAGTTGCAAACTTCTTAATATCGGTTCGCAATTGATTATTGCGAAAAAACAAACACTTCAGAAGCGAGTTAACGATAAACAAAGTTGAACAGATTTCAAAGATGAAGGCTAATTTAATTCGCATGATAACAACGACCTTTTTAAATCGCCGTTTGTTGTTTTTTTTTTGTAGCAACAAATTGGATAAAGTTCGAGAGATGATCACAGTGAAACACGATTTTATTTCTGGCCGATGCGTAATCCCGCGTTATTTATGATTGCTTTTAATAATAACTATTAAGCCGCAAGTTTATGGGGGATAAACGAGCCAAACGCTATGGAAAAAATGAATGAAATCGATGTTTCTTTTACGAAATTTCATAAGAAAATGCGTTTTTTTTTTGTTTCAACAGACAGAGAAAACGTTACGGTACGTAGTTCATTAACGATGGGGAATTAATAAAGAAATAAATAAAGACGGTCGGAGAAAGAGAGAAAATAAAGTTGGTAAACAAGCTAATGCGTAAATATTAATTAGCAATTAAGATTTTAACATTTTCTAATAAACACAGTGTAATTTAAATAAAGTGGTGGTGGCAAATTAGACCTTTCTCTCTGTTTTTTACTATTTCTGCTGAACGATTACTTTATAACAATTTTATTTTGATTTCCATTTGGAAATAAATAAATAATTACAATGATCGTAAACGAGTGAAATGATATAATATTATCGTTATCGTGGAGAGAAATAAAGTTGAACGATATTTGCGCGAATGAGAAAAAAAAGCCTTGGACATGACAATTATAATTAACATTTTGCAATAGAAATTGTTTATAAATAAATGCATGTTGCGGATAATAATAATAACGGTAATTTTTCTGCATCTATTAAGTTGCAACAGTTCGAAATCAACAAACAAGTTTACACGACAAATAATCAATCCTTCTTGTATATTGAATAAGAACCACATCGAATGGATCAATTAAATTCCAATAGGAAAGTCGCGGTATCAACATGTCAGAAGAAGATTTTCAGCGTACGAAATTAATAATATAACAACGTCGCAATCGTGTCAGAGGGAATGGCAATGATTCATTCGTAGGACGCTTTGCCATTCGACCGAAATAAAATCCCGAATAGTTTTCAATTAATGAAAATCATCATGAAACGTAACAATACCTAAAAACATTGGTAAAGTCGCCCTGCAATGTGTCCACAATTCAGCTACATTGCCACATAACTTAATGATAATTCGAATACAATTTAATCCTTATTAGATTTTTCGAATCCTTTCAGCACTAAAGTCCATCGTCGTTCGTTTGCGAAAGGACCGCAGAATTGAAAGAAATTTCTTCTTTGAGAACCGCGATCACATCGTGCACAATTTTTATAAACTAGGTCCATCGCAATTTATCCTTCAATGCATTAACTTCAAGTGTAATCCTCTTTGCACTAATGTTCGCATACGCACTCATCGTCAACAATAAAAACGTCGGTCTGTCAAAATTAACAACAATAATTATGTAATTGACAAGACGACAAGAAAACAAAAAAGCACTCGGTTTAAGTTCCCGGGCCACCGGACGGTTTAAATGAAGTTCCTTCGGTCTATTAATTGGAAATCGCGTCGCATTTTAATTAATTAATCCGTTCCAAGTAAACGGGCACATTTTCCTTTTTCCTAAAAAAGAGACAACTGATATTCCATCACGTTAGAAGTATCCACAAAACCACGTTGTTCATCATCATCGGGAACATCATTCTCGTTATTATTATTTACTTTTTTCATTATTATTATCGTAATATTTATATATTTCACTTCATCCTCACTGTTGTTTCTTTTTTCCTTTTTACTACCGAAACTGGTGATCGTCGCCGATCGTCGCTACTTCGTAACACAAATATGTAAAGCATCGTAGGAATTGTGAACACATTGCTTGCATTCTAACAGATATTTACCGCAAAACGTCCTATAAATTGTATGAAAATGGCGATTAAATTGATTTGTACTTACCAGAGACGATGATGGACGCCTTTCGGACGCGTTTTCTTTTAATTAGGACGGATTTTGGTCCGTAAATATTAAGAGTTGGTTCGTTATTGGTATGCCAGGAATGGTACAAAGAATCTTGACAACGCAAACGCTACGGCGCACTGTTATACGCGCATGGTAAGCGTTCGTTCGCATAGCCTGTTTTTTTCCAATTTGTCCGCTCCCCCTTTCCCAGCACACATTCACAACAAGTTTCGGTATTTAAATGTCGGACGGTGATTTCCCACAAAGGGAAACTCGTTCCGTCATCTACGCGCCATTGTGGAAAACTCGCGACAGGAAACTACGGTTACTTTTGCAGATGGCGTCGTTTCCAGGCTGACAACTGTCCCACTATGGACATCTAGTGTTGCCAATATGAGGTTTGTTTAAAAATAATCAACTAGCTGTTTGTTTATAAACAAATAATTATCTAACTTCATGCATTCAAGAGGGTGATAATTAATAATTAAAACGTAGTCATTGATGATCAAAAACAAAACTTATATTTCTATAGCAAAGTCAATAAACTGGTGCAACACAAAATCGAGAAAATATCACCGCTGATTAGAAACCTTAATTAAAAAAGCAACGAATTTAAATAAAAGATCATTATCAATGGAAACGATTGGAAATCAATCGGATTATTCAAAGGACAAGGTAAGCTTTTCATTTATTTCTCGCCTAATTCAATCGCTTATCACATTGTTCGTAGCCTGAAGTCGATTCTAATAAGAATACTACCGAAAAGCCTAAACTCAAATCCAACGAGGAACCGATGGATTTAACGAACGTAAATAAGCCCCAAAACGCTATCATCTTCAATTGTCACATTAACCAAGCCACGTATGGTGACAACGATAATGTGCAAAATCGAAATGTGGCGAATATGATCGAGATGCACAATTACATATTGACCAATGCGGCGAAGAAGAAACGCGGCCGGAAACGAAAGTCACCCGTATTTACACAGGAAGATCAGCAGGGAGCGATACAACATGACAATGAGAATGGAACAGAAAACGTATCCTTTCCCTAAGCAAACACTTTACAATTTGCATAATATTTTTTTTTTGTTTTAGACGAGTAATTGTACACAAACGATATTAACAACTACAACTGACTCCGTGCAAAATGTCAATTCGAAGGAGAGCGAAGTATTGAAAGCGGCCAAATCGTTGTTCTCGAAGCGTACGCAAACGTTGTTCCACTGGTTATATCCGAGCACGCCGAAATCTCTATTGAAAACGGCCGTAGCATTCTCCTGGGACACTCTCGGCGCCGAAGAGAAAGAGTTCTACGTCTCGCAAGTGAGCGATCAAATTTTCTGGAACGAATTCATCGTTATTAAACACGTTCTTTTACCAAAGGTATTGGGACGTTTCGGTTTCCCGCAAAGTAATCTAATGATAAACCCGCAATTGGGCGGAATTCATTTACAATCGACGTTATTACCACCGCCCAACTTAACGCTACAGAATTACGTTCGCGCACAGCAGGAGAACCATGTGGAAATAGCGAACGTGATGGAACCGCAACAGATTGTCGAGTGCCAAAAGTATGCGGCGACGGGTAAGAAAGTTAAGAGGAAAACTGGAAAGATTGGCAGACCGGCAAAATGCAATAAGAACACCGATAACAATCAAATGGACGATAGCAATTTATTGCGGAGAACGCAGAGCGAAAGTCACGAAGAATTGTTTCGCGACGATCCCGAATTGTGCAGGGAATTTGCCCAATTAAAATGGTCTTTGAACCTCAATTAACCATTTTAATTCTTGTTTTTCGTTTTGTTAAAGTTCAGTGTTAAAGGAATAGAGAAAACGGTTTAAATATGTATATCGATTAAACAAATTGACAGTTTTAGATTCGTTTGCTTCCATTAAGTTAGTTGGAAAATGGGTGGAAAAGGTAACAAGAAGAGTAAGAAATCGAACAACGGTAACGGCGACAAGAAGAAGAAATCGAAGAAAGTGGGCAAAAAGAAATACGGTGGCGGTTCGAGGGGCGGCGGCCGATCGAAGAGTGCAAGATGTAACGTGGACGTATTCACCGAAGCGGCCATGGAGAACGCCTACACCACGTGCCACAACGTACAAGATTTGTTAAAGTGGCGCGGCTTTCCGTGGCCCGATGCCCAAAAGAAGAAGAAAAAGGGCAAGAAGTGAAACGCTGCCAATTCACCGGCCGTTCATTTTCCCTTTGTGTTCGTTTCGAGATCGTTTTCTAGAACAAATCAGTTCGATGATTGCTTATTATTATCACTACTATATGCACTTGTTCTTTTTTAGAATTTTTCTAGAGTTGGCCTAAAATTCACCACTATATATAGTTATGCGAGTGCGTTATACGCAAGCAGATTGAAAATTATTTTAAGTGATTCGGACGCGTCGGCGGTGGTGGGAGTGTTTTCTTTTCACGCACTCCATCTCAATCGAGTCCTAACGCTATTAAAATCAAACGTCGTGCGGTTTTTCGCGCAAATAGAATCGCTTACGAACGCGAGTATCGATCAAATCGAAAGCGATCACTGTGCTGAACGAGTTAAGTGACCGATAAGTCTTCGTCGTCGTTAAAGATGGGTAAAGTACCAGCTATCGGTATCGATTTGGGCACGACGTATTCGTGTGTCGGCGTTTGGCAACATGGAAAAGTCGAAATAATTGCGAACGATCAAGGCAATCGCACGACTCCCAGTTATGTCGCATTCAACGATACCGAACGGCTAATTGGCGATGCCGCAAAGAGTCAAGTAAGTCCACCATTCGAAGGCGCCGTTAAGTCTTTTTAACGCGAATTTGCTAGAAATAGATTCCTAAGTCTCGCGAGTGCGTTTTGCCAAAATTTAATTAATTAAATTCCTCGTTTAATTGGCACGTTATTGGCATTTTGCAATTAGGTAATTGCATGTAAATTGAAAAAGAAGAAGAACCATCTGTTTCACTTTCGATCCGTGGTATTTTTATGACCATATAAATACGTTGAATATTTCCATTTATAGCATAGCAGTCGTTCATGACATGAATGGCTGCAACGAGAAAATCGTTTTAAGTCAAAAAGAGAAAAATGCAATTCGATACCAAATTAAGGAAAGGTCTTAATTGCATTTATTTCGTTAAGGAATTTTGTCTTTCTCTCTCTCACTCGCTGGCTCTCCTTCGCGCATAAGCGCCTTTTATTTAAATGCAAATATAATAAGTTGCCTGCAAAAATAAATTAAACGTTCTATTTCTATTTTTAACTAACGAACAATTTTAAATTCGGCAACAATTTCTACGATATTAACAACATTCGAGCGAACGTTTTCTACGTTAAAGTTTAAATGATTAAAGAGCAATAATTACTTTTTTCGCTTCGATTATAATTCCAGGTGGCAATGAATCCTAAGAACACGGTCTTCGACGCCAAACGATTGATTGGTAGGAAATTCGACGACCAGAAGATTCAAGAGGACATGAAACATTGGCCGTTCACCGTGGTAAACGATGGCGGCAAACCGAAGATACAAGTCGAGTATAAAGGGGAAATAAAGAAATTCGCGCCGGAGGAGGTCAGCTCGATGGTCCTCATGAAGATGAGAGAAATCGCCGAGACGTATTTGGGTGGTAACGTGAAAGACGCCGTCATCACCGTGCCGGCGTATTTTAACGATTCCCAGCGGCAAGCGACGAAGGACGCCGGCGCCATCGCCGGTTTCAACGTTTTGAGGATCATCAACGAGCCGACGGCAGCCGCATTGGCTTACGGCCTCGATAAGAACTTGAAGGGCGAGAAGAACGTGTTGATCTTCGATCTGGGCGGCGGCACGTTCGACGTCTCGATACTCACCATCGACGAAGGTTCGTTGTTCGAGGTGAAGTCGACCGCCGGCGACACGCATCTCGGCGGCGAGGACTTCGACAATCGTTTGGTCAATCATTTCGTCGACGAATTCAAGCGGAAGCATCACAAAGACTTGAAAGGGAACGCGCGCGCTCTCCGACGATTGCGGACGGCGTGCGAGCGAGCGAAAAGAACGCTGTCGTCGAGTACGGAGGCGTCGTTGGAGATCGACGCGTTGCACGAAGGGGTCGATTTCTATTCGAAAGTCACGCGCGCGCGCTTCGAAGAATTGTGCATGGATCTGTTCAGGAGCACGTTGTCGCCGGTCGAAAGGGCGCTGACCGACGCCAAACTGGACAAGGGCGCGATTCACGACGTCGTACTCGTCGGCGGCTCGACGAGAATTCCGAAAATCCAGAAAATGCTACAGGACTTCTTTTGCGGCAAATCCCTCAATTTGTCCATCAATCCGGACGAGGCCGTCGCTTACGGTGCCGCGGTGCAAGCGGCCATATTAACGGGCGACACCAGTTCCCAAATACAAGACGTGCTACTCGTCGATGTGGCGCCGTTATCGTTGGGCATCGAGACCGCCGGCGGCGTAATGACGAAGATCGTCGAACGGAACTCGCGCATACCCTGTAAACAGCAACAGATCTTCACCACTTACTCCGACAATCAGTCGGCGGTAACGATACAGGTCTTCGAGGGCGAACGAGCAATGACGAAAGACAACAACTTACTGGGCACGTTCAATCTGGCCGGAATACCGCCGGCGCCGCGGGGCGTGCCGAAAATCGAAGTAACATTCGATTTGGACGCAAACGGTATACTGAACGTTTCCGCGAAAGACACGAGCACCGGGAAATCGGAACGGATCACGATCACGAACGATAAAGGTAGATTGTCGAAGGACGAGATCGATAAGATGTTGTCCGAGGCGGAAAAGTACAAAGCGGAGGACGATTTGCAACGTGAACGGATCACGGCGAGGAATCAATTGGAAGGTTACATATTCAGCGTGAAACAGGTGAGACGAATTGAATTTCTAACTGCTAAACGTACGAAAATCGAATTTTTCCTTTAAGGCCACCGAAGACGCACCAGCCGACAAGTTGACGGACGAGGACAAGAAGACGGTGACCGATAAGTGCGCCACCGTATTGGCATGGCTCGATGGCAATCAATTGGCGGAGAAGGACGAGTTCGAGGACAAGTTGAAGGAGCTGCAAAAGGATTGCGCGCCGATCATGATGAAGCTGCACCAGGGCTCATCCGGTGGTGCACAAGGGGGCGGCCAAGGCGGCGCCGGACCGAAAGTCGAAGAAGTCGATTAAACATTTAATCTCAACGCGCTATTCTTCTTTCTTTCGCATTTCGTCATGTAAACTAGCTTCTTTTCTAACTCTACACACTTCTCAAAGTATTTTAAAAGCAAATTGCAAATATAATTGATTAGTTGTACTTACTGTAAACGTTTGCCATCCCAATTATTAAGCCAGCGAATTGCCGGCGCTTTTCCTTGAAGCAGCGCTAGTTCGACGGTGCGGTGGGAAAGCGCAAACGGCGAGGCCAAGGAACTCCTCAACCGCTGGCCGTTTAAAAAGCACGCCAACGGTGGTGGAGTTACCAATCCTCGCCGTATATCTCCAAATCATTATCTCGCGCGTATATAATTCACTCACCTTAATTTCGTCGTTACTTATCTCCCCGAAACACTTCTTGTGCACAACGGACGCGATGAAAATAAACGGGTGCCGTTGTTCTGTCTAGATACTTGATCGTGAACTTGATGCCATTTACCTCGGCCATGAAACTTGAAGGTCGTCTAACTTGTTATTTTAACTCCACCTCTTCAACTTTCTAAATTCGTTTCCGTTCCTTAAGACCATTCTATCTATAATCCATCCGATCGCGTATCGCTAGAGAAGCAAAAGGAACGAAACAGAAAAGAGAATCGAACGAACGAATTATACTAAACCGAAGGCGACGATGATGGACAAGAAGTGCGTCGTTCTCTCGACGACGACGATGTTGATGACGAAGAAGAAGGAGAAGCCGGCGTTCGAATCGTAGAGGATTGTTGATTCTTCGTGAAGATAATTAATAGGTACCTAGAAACAGAATTAAAAAAAAAACGAACGAAGGAAAAAAGAAGTTGTTGCTGGTAGAGAACAAGTACTACAAGTTTTCGAGATGGATGACGGACGATGGAAGAGGCAACGTTACCGGGCTCTGTTCGAACGCTTCTTCCCGCGCTCGACGATCCACGCCCTTTCCCATTCGATGGACAAGCCAAACGACTTCAACGAGTTAACATCACAAGAAAATTTTATCTCATCTCAAACCGTTCTCAACTAATTTCCATTTGGGAAACGATAAAGAACGATTTCTTCTCGTAAAAATATTTCTTCTTGCAAGAAATGCAGAATTATTTCTTCTTCGGCGTCATCTTCGTGACCATTGGCGGCGTCCTCGTCATATAATCGAGCGCTCTTTCCGCTCTTGTCTTTGACTGCTTCGCGTATAAAGCAGTCGCTCTTCATCTTTCTCCATTTCTTTACGCTTTTGCTCGTTCTTATTCGCACATAAAAAGACCGACGACAGGTTAATGCCTGTGCACCTGACCTTGAGAGGCCAGCTTCACTTGACTCGGCTACACCTGACACAGGTATACGCGTATGTATGTGTGCGGCTTAACGTTATTTCCACGATCGAAATCGCCGAGAGAACGAAAGACGCAACGTTTTTTATAACGAAATAAAAATTTTAAGTTCGTGTCTTTTCATTTTTTAACTTTATGGGAGCTTCTTTTCGTTACCAACTTGAGCGATTGGAGCGCAACGACGAAAGGGCGAGAGACGCGACTCGATGGACTTACTGGAAATTTCAACGGGCGAATGGACGGCGAACCGTTTCTTTTAGCGAATTGGCTTTGGAAAGCGAAATGCGAACTTTTTAGAATAAAACGTATCGAAACTTACCGAATTCTTCGTCGCCATTTACCCAAAACGAAACGAAACACTCGATCGCCTTCGATCAACGCATTAACAGTCGTTTGTTCTGCGCGTTTCGACACTCGAACACTAACTTCTTTGCACGCGTTGTTTCGCAATTTGGTTCATCAAACTGTTGCTTTTCTGTTCAATTGCTTCGTGTATGTCGGATTCGAATTCGTGTGGATTCTTAAAGCGTGAAAGCGATCCGAGCGATGGCGTTGTGCGAGCGTGTGTACGGTTCAACAGTAACAGAACAGGTAAATGATAAAGTAAAAAAAAGAAGAGAGAAGCCGGTGTTACTACCTGTAATAATAATGTCCGGACGAACGGACGGACGGATGATGTTGATGATGGTGGTGGTGGTTGTTGGTCGTTGGAAAGAAGAGGAGAAAATCGTTTATTGAAAGGACCGTTGCGGAGATAGAAGAGGAACGCATTCTATAGTGTGAAGAAGTATTTTTCATTATTATCATTGTTGTTGCGGTCGAAAAAGAACGAGAATAAAAGCGATAGGAAGTTCTTTTTCGTCGTATGTTTGCGAAAGAATCTCTTAAACGACGATTCGATAATTCAAAGCGAGATGATCGGCATATAGGGTCATCGTATCGTTGTTATTAAGTGGAAGGAAGAGGACGTTTTGAGTAACGATCCATTGTTCTTCGCGTGCTTTAAATCCAGTCGATATCTTAAATCGAAGAGGAACGATTGCGAATTGATTCGAATCTATTGCGACCGCTTACATAATCGTAGAGGAGACCTTAAATTCATTCGACACTTATCTTAACAAGTCTTCATCATCATCTTCTTCTTCTCGGTTTCCCACTTCATTCCGCAGGTATTTCTAATTAGAAACGTCTTGTATATACTTACCTTTTGGTTTTTGTATGATATGTTGAGGCAAGAAATGAAGAGGGAAAAAAAGTCAAACGACTTCAGACCGGTTTCATTCTTTGTGAGATGTGGCCTCGACGGTTTGTGCGCTCGATCGGTCTGTCTATAATGCGCTTAACAACGATATAAAAGACTTTTCATTTGCCTTTACCTCGATCGACCTCGAGTTTACAAGTTAGTTTAATCGTCGGTTGCGTTTCTCTCGTTTATTATTACTAATTTGAAAAACTTGAGGTAGGTCTCCTCGTCATTTCTTTCAAACCGTTCACAAAAAGGAAAAACTTCCGATCGATCCACACGTCTTGGCTCGGGTTTGCGTTCACGTTCACGCTCATCTACATAAAAAAAAAGACTCTTCTCTTCGGTCTTTCTTTGCTAGTTGCCTGTATTCGAGTCTGATGGAAAATATGCGGTTTCGTGTTCGTCTTTCGTTCTTCTTCTTCTTCGCGTTTAAAACTCTTGCATGTAAGAGATAATAAAAACTTACCTAGACGACTGGCGCGAACATTGTCATCTCAGCATCGACGACGACGACGAAGAGGAGAAGGAGCGTGTATTGCAATTATTTTGCGTCCGTTGCAAAATAATTGATAGAAAAAAATCGACTTGATCGATCTATTTGTATTGCTTTTTGCCTTAAAGAACGAATTTCAAAGAAAACTGGCAAATAAGAATTCCGAGAGGTCGTTATTCTTATTTGTATTCTTCATGGATCGAAAATGGTTTCCAAGTTAAAAGCAACGCGGCCCGAAATGAATTAAACCGTTTTATAATGGGACGCTTCTTGCGAAGAGATTCTTATGACAACATAATTAGCAAAAAAAAGAATTCTATACGAAGAATTTTATAGGATTTATTCCTCGATCGACTGGTAAGACACACAGACGAACTGATTCATATACATATATTGATTAATTTTTCAAATAAATCAAACATTTTAACAATCAACTTAGTTCGTTTTCTTCATATAAAATACATTTAGCACATAATTATTTTCGTATAATAACGGAAAGAAAATGTGAATAGTTCCGTTTAAACTCTAAACGTCTTGTCTATACATCCCGATGGTGAACATATACGGAGATTCCATCATCTTCTGTTCCTAATTTGTAAGCTAAACATTTAATTCTTCATATGTGCAGTTTAAATTTTTTCGCATAACAGAAAGAATGAAATCGATTCTTCGTAATCCGTTTAACATTATATTGTAATATCATCATAACAAATCACTTTCGCTATAATATATTTAAATTTCAATTAGATTCTTGTTAGTGTAATAACAATAATATAATGAAATAATATCAAGCTCGTATTTCGAAGCTATCAGATAAGAAACATCTCTTGTTGTAAACTCTCAAAAAAATATAACTTTTCCATTACACAATTTAACTAATTCGTAAATATTCAAGTATTTAATTCATAGAGATCAATCAAGTATCACAATCAATTAATAAAAAACGAATCTACGCATTTTGTGTTCAATTCAGATTGAGGTAGACTAAATGAATAAACAACATAAAAACTGATCTAATGTATAACTAAAATAATAGACTTCGACGACTAGACATAAGGGAATGATCCTCGAAAGTCATGGCTATCAACCGATTTCGAGAAACTTTGACTAGTTTTTAATAATAATTCATTACAGTTTAGGGTTAATTAATCTTCGCTGGCCATCAGTCGAACGCTGTCTTCGGACGTAGCTCTTAAACTCGTAGTTGACAGCAAAGAAAATCGGTCTGGATGGTGATGATGACCGTGAGACTTTGACTTGTGTGGAGACACATTCTCCAAACCATCCCAGCTAGTATGTTTGGATTTTACTTTCAAATCTTTAGCCTACAAAAAGAGCAATTATACAAAGTAAAGTTGAAACTAATCTCTCAATCTGCTTCATACTTTTGTTATTTCAACTTGTAAAGTTTCTTCACAATTGGGGAATTCAAACATCCTCTTATTTGGTGAATGAGGCCATGTGATTGGTGGAGGACTTCTAATCATATGCTCATGCATTTCAGGTAAACTTAATGGATCCACATAATTCACAATTGAGAATTCCTTTGCCATTAAATTGGCATCATCAGATTCAATTTCATCTAAGGATTCCACCAAGCTCTCCCTACTTGCAATCACTTGCTGTAATGATAAAATCATTATAATTATGCTGTAGCATAAAACAGAAGCATTTAATTGCACCTGTATGAAGGGATTGTCTTGCCTTGATGCCCTTA
Source organism: Hololepta plana (assembly GCA_963695495.1). Taxonomy (NCBI): domain Eukaryota; kingdom Metazoa; phylum Arthropoda; class Insecta; order Coleoptera; family Histeridae; genus Hololepta; species Hololepta plana. Next base: position 227,073 of record OY968839.1, on the reverse strand, counting down.
ATGCTTCCATATCTTGATCAATGTTTCTTATCCTGCCAGGTGTCAAAGTAACAGTGGACATGGTTGGTGAGGGAGGACTTGATAGATTTGGCAAGTTCAATACATAATCAACTGCTGAAACACTTAAAGTTGACTGGGCTCTGCCAACACTGTTGTAATTACAGCAGTGCATTAAATCTACAAATAGACAATTAAACTATCATCTAAAAGAAAACTCAAGCTACACTTGATCATACCATTTGCCTTCTTTCTGTTATTCATTTTGAATATTTTCATCAGCCAATGTTCTTTTTCTTACTTTATCATCTCCAATTAGATATGATGGCCCATTTATTCAATCATTAACATCAATTCTTCCCATTTTCCTATCCAATGTAAACCATCTATTAGCAATAAAGCATCAATTCCATGCTAAATTTTGTATATTATACATTACTTGTGCCGTTTCTTTTAATTACACACCTTAATTATATTTCTATGACTATTAATTAGGAAATAAATAAACTTCCTGAAATATATATGAAGGATAATTTTGACGTACAGTAAAAGCAAACTAGGAACCTGTAACATTTCCGCTGTTAGGAATTAGATGGCAACAGTTGTTTGTGCAAGACTTGAAGCGGAACAATTTGAATTCTAAAGCGATAGATTTAAAAAATACATTTACATTTAAAGTCGCAATTTAACAATTTATTTGTAAAAGTTACAAAACTATATGCGTTTATGTTGGCTAACTAACAATAATATATAGAAGCAATTCATTTGATTCGTTTCGCTTTAATTGATTCCTTTTGTTCAGTTAAGGCCCTTGATTCATGTACAAATACCACGAAATTGATTCCCTACAAAATTGAATATAAATACACAAATTAAAATAAGTTCTTTGTGATAAGAGTTACCTGTTGTTTGGCAGCTCTAACAAATCCATCATTAGCGGTTACGGTCATAGCGTGAATTCTATCGCCAAAACGGAAAATAATCAATGATCTTTCTTTGATCTTGCCACCAACTTCTAACGTTTTATCACCGATGAATTGAACGCTGTCGAAATTTGTCTCTGCGCCGTCTGCGATGTCTTCGAACGTTGCTTCGTCCGGTAATATAGTTAATCGTTTCAACAATGCTTCGCCTCTTACGCGTTCATTAGGTCCACCGACCGTCTTCAATATACTGACGAAATTATCTCGTGCCATCTGGCAGCAATAAATCTTTTTACCTATCGAAATTTACAAAAAGAATTACAAAATGATTGGAAACGAAAAAACAAACCAGTACCTTCAAATAATCGATCTAAAATGATTTTTTGTGGCCTCAAACATTCCCATTCAGCTTGTTTAGCTAACACTGGTACTTGAAATTCATATTTATCACAACTACCATTTGTAACTGAACTACAATAAGCTAACATAGCAGAAACATCTAAATTCAATCTGGTAATACTTGAGGTACTAGATGTATTCAATCCTGAGCTATTAGTACAAACATCTTCAGCATCTATATCAATTAAACGTTCCCCCTTCACATTAACACCAATAGCTTCCAGTTTGTTTGCTAAACTGGAAGGTATGCCACTGGTGAATACAAAAGTGATCTAAAATGAAAAATTGTATTCTTAGTGGCATTAAAGTGGTCACATCTTGGATACCTTAGGTGTTTGAAAGAAACATGGATACAGTTGTGAACATTCTAAGAATTCTTCTGCTTGATCAAATATACTGCGAACTCCATAATTTGTTTCACCCAAGCAAATTTGTTTGATTGATTTTGGATTTCTGGCTACCACTTTTATCCAAGTCAATCCTTTATTGCACACAATGTCAATTACAATCTTCCTGCCATTGAAATGAAAAGTTTTTATCAGGCTAATGGAATCATTTACATCTTTTAATGTTTCGATTAATGCAGAGAAATGCGTTAGATTTGAACATTGTAGATGTTCCTTTTTTATACTATCACTTTCATAAATCTAGAATAGATTATAAAATTCGATAAGGTTAAAAACAAATTTAAACGATTCGTACTCACTTTATGGAGAAACGCTAATTCTTGATTAATCTTTCGTTGCAATTTCTTTACGCCATCCAGTTTAGCATACGAGTTTAATTGCTGGATTAATCCATTACCAAAATTGATCTTTTCCAAAACTGATTGAGATAAAATTTCGTTTTCCCCGCTTTCGATCAGCTGCGACATAATTTTAGTTTGAAACTGAAAGCTAACTTAAGTTGCCACAAGTGAAAAAGTATACTTTCCAACATTTGTCAAAAATGACGTGTAAGTGATGTGTTGTAAATAATTGTACTATTAAAAGAATCCAAATCAATTGTGAGGAAAACTGGCACAATAGAAACATTTAGGGTAAAATAAATAAGAATCAAAAGAAAGAAATGGTATTGATGACGATGATTGCAAGAGTAGCTGACGGTTTACCGTTAGCTGCTACTATGCAGGAAGACGAACAGGTAGAAATATAATTGGAGATTATTACTCATGTGGTGCAATTATTTCATAATTAATTAATTATCAGTCAGGTAGAAGCATTTTAGATTATCAAAATCAGGCCAAACTGCTATTTAGAAAACTGGGACCACAGTCACCTGTAAGATGTACAATAGAAACAGGACCATATTTATTTCAGTGAGTTTAACAATTGATTATGTTTTATACAATTTAAAAGTAATGAATTTCTTTATTTTCCAGTTATTTAATTGATAACGACATTTGTTATCTGGTTTTGTGTGAGAAGAACTTCTCTAAAAGACTCGCTTATTCCTACCTAGATGATATTTCTAGAGAATTTCATTCCCAGTATGGTAGAAAAGTGAATACTGTCACAAGACCATATACATTTATTGAATTTGATAATTATATACAAAAGGCAAGAAAAAGTTTCACAGATAGTAGAGCAAGGCGAAACATTTCTGCCATCAATAATCAATTACAAGATGTGCAAAGGATTATGGTGCAAAATATTGATGATGTTTTACAAAGAGGCACAGTTTTGTCAGGTATAAGTGTTCATTTATTAATATTTTTTCCTAAATCCTTTTATTCCAGAATTAGATACAAAGACACAAAATCTCTCAATGTTAACACAGAAATACAAGAAGGATGCAACTTATCTAAACACAAAATCCATGTATGTTAAAGCTGCTGCTGGCTGTATAGTGGTTTTAGTTTTCATTCTGTATTTTTGGGTTCTATAAGTATAAGGAAATCATTCTTTTTATTCTTTTTTGTATACTTGTTTAATAAGTAATAGTTTTGAGAGCTGTATTAAGAAAAATGTTTCCAATTTGAATTGTTTCCATGGGAATTGCTAGGTGTTATGTATATAAACTTAATATTTATTGCCAATTAATGAAAGTTTAACAATTCAAAAGAAAATCCTAAATTATACATGAATTACAATCATTAGTTGAACATTTTTTAATAAATAAAGCAATTTGATTCTTAGCTATGAATACAAATCTTACCCAAAATGAAACTAAACGTAATTCATAATATCACAGAGATTAACAGGCCCATTATAAAATAATCAATTATCTGCTTCATTCATTTCTTCTTCATCAGAGAACTCCGACAAAAACAACAGATTCTTCATGGATTTGTAAATAGATTCATCACTTTCAGCTTTCATTATAATGCTATCAACCAAATTAGCTCCTTTAATGGTAATTTTTTCATCTAAAAAACAAAATATATGACAAAATGTAATTTCATGTAATAATTGTAACATAAACCTGCTAATTCATAACAAGAGCTGTGTTCCATTATGACCACATGGATTACTGGATGTTCAATGATTACTTTATTACATAAGTTCACCTTCAAACTTTCATCCAGGTCCAATTCAAAATACTTGTTACCAGGAGTCTCTTCAGCCTTTAGGAACAACTTAACTCTGCTTAAGCCAGCTGATTGATAATACTGTAATTTCTCTTGTATTATAGTTGATTCATGTTGATTTACAAAATACTTTTGTAAAATATCACTTAATTTAACATCATCAGGCACATTTTTCTCTTTCAATTTAAAATTGCTCTCTAAAGCAAAAACCCATTCAACATACCACATTATTTTGCTTGATTTATTATCATAATATGTACAATTTTGCTTATGTTTTACAAAACTGTTTGGCAAAAGCTTGAGAGCAATTTTCTGTTTGGCAGCTTCTGTTTGCAATAACAAAAAATGCTAGAAATAGATTTCTGATAAGAAAAAAATGTTGATTCTATCAATATCAGCTTACTTTTGATATAAATTTATATCTTTGATGTCCCATGCCTTTCTTATAAGATTCCACATTTCTGGTGATTTTCTCCAAAAATCTATAATCACTGGCAAAATCAATGTTGTTAAATTTATGAATTGGTATAAATTTCGTTGAATCTCGCAAACCACTACAATGTAACTCCTTCTTATGGATCGATGAACATTTCAAGCAACAAGTTCTCACTTCACATCTGGGGCAAGTATATTTGGCCTCTTGAACAGCACATACTTCGCACATTAATAATCTAGAATCAGGATTCAATTAGAAAATACGTCCTTTATCTTGAAGCACGTGCATTATGACCGTAGAAGAAAATTTAAATAATAATATTCATACTTTTTGGTTGTGGACAAACTTTTAGTTGATTCACTACTACTAGATTCGTTATCGGATCCTTCCATGGGGAAAGTAATTGTTACAAAATTAACGTAGCAGAATGATGAAGAAATTACTGCTGTTGAATTTTGCTTGTGATTTTGTAAAGAAGCCACCAAAGATAATATATTGACGATTTTTCCCACCAGAAGAACATGTCACATCGGTTGCCTATGCAAAAGGCTTAATCTTCATTGTAATGTTTCCTAAACTGAAACGAACTTTTCTGCCACCGCTCAAAATAACCGTTACGTGTAAAAGAGTAAACGAGTGTATTTGTTTTAGGATAAAATCGTGTACCAAAGCATAAATGATGGCATCTTCAGAAAGTAATAACAGTAATACAGGTGTAACTACGGGTCAACCAAATTTGCACAAGCAAGATTTATCGAAACTTGTAAGTATCCTTTGAAACAGCATGGTTCCTTCCGTTGTAACCTCAACACACCCACCGATTTGATATTGATGTTCTATAAACGAAGATAATCCTTTTAGGACGTAACGAAACTCACTGCCCTTTCGCCAGAAGTGATCAGTAGACAGGCAACAATAAATATAGGAACAATAGGACATGTAGCTCATGGCAAATCGACGGTTGTTAAAGCAATATCCGGAGTGCAGACTGTACGTTTTAAAAACGAATTGGAGAGGAATATTACAATTAAACTTGGTAAGTGTCCTACCTCTTAATATTCTTCTCTTTATATGTTAGCAATTGCAATTTATCATGGATACTTGTACCATTTACATCTTGAGCAATAATTTATAATGCATTATTATATTTGGTTGTTATTTTGGACAAACTATTAAAGTGATGAATACACATTGCAGAAAGACTGAAATTTGATGTGAATGGTAAGGTAATCCTACCAAGCAATTGGAAGACAAAACACAATGGTAACATACTGACAGATGAAAGTGTTACACAGCAAGATTTATTTCACAATAAAAAACCGAATGATAAAAGTGACAGAGAAGACGAATACATTGTTGAGGAAATACTGGACTACAAGTGGGAGGGCTGCCACAAATTTTTGGTAAAATGGAAAAACTATGCACATAATTCAAGCACATGGGAACCATTAGGAAACTTGGACAACTGCTTAGAGACTCTTGTAGCATTTCTCTCCAACTATTTCAACATGAGCATGTTAATGAATCTCTGTAAGAAAACAGATGTTTTCAGCCTGAAAAACATTGAGGATATTCAAGCAAGTGCAATCAAATCGATGCCATTGGCTCTTAACCAGAGATTTGCAATCCAAAGACGATTATTAACGTTGGTGGTCGTATTAGACGTGTTCAAACGGAATCCGGTGTTCGTAACGAAAAAGGCATTAGTTTCCTATGTGGCGATTACAAGGAAAGAACAGCAAACATTAATTTTGACCGCCTGGCAGAATGAGATCAACTCGATTATTGCGAAATGGGGCGAGGCTCCGATAACGATCGTTAACGACGTCGATTTAGACGGACCACCTACGAATTTCACTTACATCAACAAGTACATAGCCGGCGACGGCATCGTTATACCCGAAGAGCCGCCGATCGGTTGCAAGTGCATCGAGTGCGGCCCAAAGGCGAAGGACTGTTGTGGGAGAGAAACGAAATTCGCATATTCAAAAGGTGGCCAGATCACCGTCAGCTTGGGCACGCCGATTTACGAGTGCAACAAGATGTGCTCGTGCGACGCGAATTGTCGCAATCGCGTCACGCAAAAGTCGCGCGCCATTCCCCTGTGCATATTCAAGACGAGCAACGGTCGCGGTTGGGGCGTGAAAACGTTGACGAACATACGGGCCGGCCAACACGTGTGCATGTACGTTGGCGAGGTGATAACGTACGACGAGGCGGAAACGAGAGGCACGAAGTACGATCAATTAGGTCAAACGTATCTCTTCGACTTGGACTTTAATTCGAAGGAGAAACCGTACGCGGTCGACGCCACCGCTTACGGTAACGTTTCCCACTTCGTCAACCATTCGTGCGAGCCGAATTTAGGCGTGTGGAGCGTCTGGGTCGATTGCCTCGATCCGAACATACCGTCGCTGGGAATGTTCGCGTTGCATTACATTCGAAAGGGCACCGAATTGACGTTCGATTATATGGCGAGCAGAGTGAACGACAAGATGACGGACGAGAGAACGAAACGGCCGAATACAATGATTTGTCGATGCAATTCGGCCAAGTGCAGAAAGTACTTGTTCTAACCGCGCTTTATGAGCATAGGAAAATGATCGTGACAGACGCATGGAATATTATTCATTGATTGTGTTAACAGTCTGTTTTATACATTCTTACCAGTTATTCTACTATTTTATATTCTCATATATTTTTTTCTATATTTCGTATATTTTTTTTTGTAGATTTTTCATCTTATTCATATATCGATTAAATGATTTACAAATAAATTTTTTTAAAATTACGAATCGTACAAGAATTAATTTCTCTCTCGCCGTAGGTTACGCAAACGCAAAGATCTACAAATGCGACAATCCAAAATGTCCACGTCCGACGTGCTACATAAGCGGCGGCTCGTCGAAAGACGATTCGTTCCCTTGCTTACGTCCCGCATGTTCCGGACGCTTCCAATTGGTGCGACACGTCAGTTTCGTCGATTGTCCCGGTCACGACATCCTCATGGCCACGATGCTGAACGGCGCCGCCGTTATGGACGCCGCACTATTACTGATTGCCGGTGATTCTTGAACATTCGTCCGAATTCGTTTCAGAATTACTTACATTTGCTCTCGTTTTTTAGGCAACGAATCCTGTCCGCAACCGCAAACCAGCGAGCATCTGGCCGCCATCGAGATCATGAAACTGAAACACATCGTTATATTGCAGAACAAGATCGATTTGGTGAAAGAGGGACAAGCGAAGGAACAGCACGAGCAAATCGTGAAATTTGTTCAAGGAACAGTCGCCGAAGGCGCGCCAATTATACCGATATCCGCACAGTTGAAGTACAACATCGAGGTTATTGCGGCGCCGTACAGTTCACCAGCTGATCCCTTTAATTCCCATCTAACTTTTTAGGTACTGTGCGAGTACATCACGAAAAAAATTCCCGTTCCGGTGCGCGACTTCACCTCCGAGCCCCATCTGATCGTCATCAGATCGTTCGACGTGAACAAGCCCGGTTGCGAGGTGAACGATTTGAAGGGTGGCGTCGCCGGCGGTAGTATATTGCGGGGCGTGCTGAAAGTTGGACAAGAGATCGAAGTACGACCCGGTTTGGTTAGCAAAGACAACGAGGGGAAACTAACGTGCAAACCGATCTTTTCGCGTATCGTGTCCCTCTATACCGAACAGAACGAGCTGCAATTCGCTGTGCCTGGCGGTTTAATCGGTGTCGGTACAAAGATCGAACCGACGCTCTGCAGAGCGGATCGTTTGGTCGGTCAAGTGTTAGGCGCCGTCGGCGCTTTGCCTAGCATATTTATCGAATTAGAGGTGATTGCTGATGGATTGTGTTGATGGTTTAATTTCATAAATTGCTATTTCGTAGGTAAGCTACTATTTATTGAAACGTTTGCTCGGCGTGCGTATGGAAGGCGATAAGAAAGGGGCGAAAGTGCAAAAGTTGACAAGGAACGAAGTGTTACTGGTGAACATCGGTTCGTTAAGTACGGGCGGTAGAGTTGTCGCGACGAAAGCCGATTTGGGAAAGATCTCGCTCACCAATCCGGTGTGCACGGAGATCGGCGAGAAGATTGCGTTGAGTCGCCGTGTGGAGAAACATTGGCGATTAATCGGTTGGGGCCAGATCCGCGGAGGGGAGACCATCGAACCGACAAAATAAAGTTTAAATAGACCAATTTAGGAGGGATTTTGAAATTAAGCTTATTTCCTATTAATACATTCTTGTAATACAAAAAAAAAACTAAGGGATAATAAAGGACATGAATTTAAATGGTTTTATTTAATTCTTCTGTAAATAACATTGGATAGCTTTTTAGTCTTACTACATTACTCATCTAATTAAATGCTATTTAATTTAAACCGGTGTTGTAATGATATCAGTGTATTTCTTTATCTTACTGGCAACACTCATGTCAGCATAACGGTCACCGATGCTGACAATCATGCCGCCAATTATTGAAGGATCAACTTTGGAGTCTAACTTGATGGTCTCATTCGACTTGACAAAGGATTTTAAGACACCTTCCAGTTTTTGTAACTGAGATGCCTCCAGAGCCTTGGCAGTAATCACTTCACAGGTAACCTTGAAAAAAATTTGAAAATAAGTATTTTAATCTTCAGTAATAGCTAATACTTACTTCACCACGATGAGCTGCCATGATGGTCCTGTAGGCATTGATTACACCAGTGATATTCTTAAGACGACCATTTTCAGCCAACAGTTGTAACAAGTTTGTCGAATGAGGTGACAGTGATATCTTTGATGCCACACTTTTAATAGCATCTACTTTCAATGAACGTTTAATTGTTGGATTTAGCGTGAATTCACGAAATCTCGTATCAGTTTTTAAGGTGGTTTGAAGCTTGATTAATTCCTTTTCCACCACATCCAAACTCTTCTGTTTGCTGGCTGCTGAATATAATGCAGTAGCATATCTGCCTTCAATACCAAATAATTGAATTGGTGGTTTTACCATTTGATTCAATGTACTGGTGGTGCTTAAAGAGCGGACCTGCAAGTTTAACAAAAAACTATCATAATTATACAGTGCTGTTATGTAATGTAACGTTCTCTCCGTTTTCTTCTTATGGAATAATAAGCATCATTTCTATACTCACCAGCATTGAAAATTTGCCTGATGCCATTCCGGATTATTAGGAATTGTTGTATTTTATTGAAAATAGCGATTAAAATTGATCCACCTTCACCATCAAAGAACCATCAATTAGAATGTGAAACTTGGTCTATGTTAGTTACTTTTCGGTTACTTAATTTTTTTTGTCCTTGGTTAAACTTCACCATGGATAAACTGCAAACGAAGGTTATGTCAGATAATTAATTTATAAAATGTTATTTTTATTTATGTATCCAAGTTTATAATAAGTAAATTATCAATTAATTATACAACAATCGAAAACAAAGCGCAACTAACAATTTAAAAGTACTTCATAATTAATTATTACAAGGTTCTGTATTCCAAATTTTATTAATTAATAATCCGAAAAATATGCAATGAGAGGTGGTATTTGTTATAAACAATTTTATAACTGTCAAAATGTGATCGGAATTTAAATAAAGCTATTAGGAAATCGAAATTTATATCTGAAAGGAAATAGGAAACGTTCGCATATGCAAACTAGAAGAACATAACAAAGGTATGCCAATTATTTATAATTTCACTTACAAGTAATTCAATACTTTTCTACCAGTATACACCCATTTTTTTTTTCAAATAATGCCGTCTCATTTTTCAGCAGTTCATCATGCCTTTTAAACTGAAATTGAAAAAGTCCAGACACTACAGTGTGGTATCCAAATCCCTGTTTGTAATCTCTGTGGAAATGCTGGACACCACCATAATCGAATGTACATTGTCATCAGAAAGCAATGGATCTGATTGCTTGGATGTGGTCTGCCAGAAATTGGGATTAAATCAGCCGAAACTGTTTGGCTTACAATACATGAGTAAGATCCGTGATAATTGCTACTGTTGGTTGGAGTTAGAGAAGCCCATTAAAAGGCAATTGGATAAACATGCAAGAGGATTGTGTGTATACTTAAGGGTAATGTACTATGTTATATCAGGTATAAGTCATCTAACTGATGAAGTCACAAGGTAATACATCACTTACATTTGGAGTGACTGATGTTAATGAATTCATTTTTGTAGGTATCACTACTTTTTACAACTTAAGATGGATGTAATAGAAGGGAAGATGTTGTGCACACCACAGCAAGCAGTTGAATTGGCTAGTTATTGCATGCAGGCTGAATTTGGTAAATTAATTTACTCCTTCACTATACATAATGAATGTTTTTTCATGAATCAAAATCATATTAGGCAATTTCGATCCGGAACGGCATACGGCACATTATCTGAAAGATTTCCAATTGTTTCCAAAAGTAAGAAAATTATGTTTGAAACGTAACTGATTATAAAGAGAAATCGTTTTAGAATTTCACTGATCCAAGTTTATTGGAAACGTTAACAGATGCGGCTAGTCGACAGCATGCTGCGTTACAAAATATTCCTCAAGGCACTGCCGAAGAGTATTACATTTGTGCGTGTCAAAAGTTGGATGGATACGGGCAAGAGATTTTCACCGTAAAAGAACGTAATGGAGAACTGGCGGTGATCGGAGTTTCTCTAACCGGACTAACTGTCTCCTATCAGAACAGTGGACGTCCAAGTAAAATTTATAGGTGATTATAATGTTTCATACTGCTCGAGTTTCTTTAATATCGAATTTCTAGATGGATCGATATCGGAAACGTAATTAATCATAAGAAAGATTTCACCATCGAGCCAAACAATAACACTGCGGAAAAGTCGGAATTCCATTTCACTGACGCAGAGAGTGCCAAGAATGCGTGGCGATTTTGCGTGTTACAGCACATGTTCTATCGCGAATATGAAATGGAAAACTTGGGCATCGATAAGACCGAGAAAGGAATGACGAGTTTTCAACAAGGCCAAGCTGAGGTTGTTATTAAACGATTTTATAATAATGACGCTTAATCATTGTTTTCGTAGGACAAACTGCGTCAGATGGACAGTTACGAGGACATAACAAATCTATCGTCTCCAGTTCAATGGGAGTTGCAACGCGGTTGCACGACGTCATCGAGTTCGACAAATAACGTTCAGCAATCGTTGACGCAACGGGCCCAATCGACGTCTTGTCTGAACTTAAATATGCCAACGGACATAGACAAGTTGAGAAGCTTATTGCCCTCGTATCGTCCGGCACCCGATTACGAGACGGCCGTCCAGCAGAAATATCGAAACTCTGCCGGTGCGATACAAAACATCGAATCTCTCCGTGGACAACCACCTTCAGCCCATTCGGCGGCAATGTTGTATAGCTCGCAACCGGAAATACATCAGGCTACGACGAACGAGGCGTTCGCCCATCTACAATCCTATCCGGACGTGACGCACAATAACATCGAGCAGACGAAGACGGTGCTGCCGTCCGTCTATAACGCAAATTATGGCCATTCGCAGATGGAAGCGGTCGACGTGCAAAAACATCTAACCGACAATTTTGCATTGCTCCATTTGTACAAACCGCCGCCACCGTATCCGACGAATCGCATAAGTTCGAATTCGACGCCAGACTTGGCTGGTATTTGTTCGCAACAGAAACCACACGTGAACTTTGTCAATAATTTAGTTTCCGGTTCGAGTCCCGATCTCGTATCGACCGGGAATTTCATCAATCAACAGTATTTGAAACAGCAACCGTTACAGTACAATCAACATTTTCAAATGTGCCATCCTGTTCATCGGTCGCACAGTTATTTGCCGGCCGCGCCGCAACAGCACGGAACCTACGAAAATCTAGCATCAATATTTAATAACAACCTCCTGATGACCCGCACACAGGCGGCCGTCATCGTCGAAAATCCGAACGTAACGAAGCACATTAAGAAAGTTTATGACGAACACGGTAACATAATTTACTGTATGCCGGCCAACATGAAGCAGATATTGCAAGAGAACCAATTGCCCAGTACCGGTTTCGTGGTGACCAGAAATCAGAATGCTTTGGTCGCTCACTCGCCCGAATTGAACGATTCGAACGAACCGATCTACGAGAACGTGCCGTTACCGTGGCTGAATGATGGTAACACGTTTCGCGAAAGGACTCAGAGCATACATTCGGCACCGGAAGTCGTCGTGAACAACGTCCATCAGAATTTAACTTTGGGGAATAGAGCTAGCGGCAGCAAGGAAAATCTCTACGCGAATATAAACACTAAAACTGCGAATGGAAATTTGGAAACGAACAACACTAAAGCGAACGTTATAGATCAAAAACAGGAGAATAATAATCAATCGACGACGTTCGTTAATAACGAAACTTCGCCGGCGATGAGCAGAACGAATACGTTCATAATCAACAAGAATTCCGCTGCAAATTCAACGTTCATTGTCGGCTCGCCAACGCAACGAAGCATTATGGATAATTCAACAACGACAACAACAGCGAGTGCAACCGAAGACGTAACGGCATCGTCTAACAACAGCAGCGGCAGCAGTAGTTCGTCAAAAGTGAAGAAGAAACGTTGGGGTCTGTTGATTGGGAAAGGAAAATCGTCGGAGAAAATTAAAAGTGCCACGTTGGGCCGCGAAAAGGAGAAGAACAAAGAGAACCAGCAGAACACGTCGACCAGACACAGATGGTCGACCGGTTTGCCACGGTTCCATCCTCTACCACCGTCCATCAGCAAAGAAACGATGGTAAACTTTATCATGAACAATAACTAAATACTAACAATCTTTCTTTTTTGTTGCGACATTGCTAGTGCCAACTTTTCGAGAACAAACTGGCGGACAGTCAGCTATTTTTCGAATTCGACAAGATCCCAAAGAAGAAGCAAAATGCGGACTTCACGACGGCCATGCATCCGGACAATGCGGCATTTAATCGTTTCAAAGACGTGCTACCGTACGAAGATAATCGATTAAAGTTGACACCATCGAAAGACAACAGATCCGGTTACATCAACGCATCTCACATAACGGTGCGACGACGAACGATGACGAGTTATTTCGATGAAAACATTTGTTTTTATTTGTAGGCAACTGTAGGCAGCAAGCAAAAGTTTTATATAGCAGCTCAAGGACCAACGCGATTAACGTTATCGTACTTCTGGCAGGCGGTATGGGAAGCCGAAGTTTACATGATGGTCCAACTAACCGATCAAACCGAAGGTATGGATTATTTACCAGACGCACGGGAGAGATGCATCGATATTGGACAGGTAAGTTTCTTAATCTTTGTAACAATTATCGCGTAATTATGATTAATTAACGAATCTTATCTTGTAGGAATATCAGGTGTGGTGGGAGTTTTCGCAGAAAACTGGCCATTGCGTTACCAGTAAGGTTCGATTGTGCCACGTGTCGTCACGACGTTACCGTACGATATGGCATTTAAATTATAACGATTGGGGCGACCAAGGTTGTCCACATTCCGTGTCGCATTTCCTCGGTTTCTTAGAGGAAATGCAATCCGTACAGCAGCATTCGATGACGGAAATACCGCCCGGACACAATAAAAATCCACCGGTTCTCATACATTGCACGGCGGGCGTCGGTAGGACCGGTCTCACAATATTAGCCGACCTATTACTTTTCACCGTCACTCATAATCAGGTGAATATATTATACCGATGTATGTTCGATAATAATAATATGCGATCGCTTAATTGCGATTATTTCGTTCTTAGGAAGTCGACATACCGCGAGTTGTTGGTTTATTGAGACATCAGAGACCGTACATGGTACAAACCATCGCCCAATATCGATTCATTTATTCGTTATTGATACACTATTTGAAGCAAACACGACTCATCTGATACGGATTCAATCGTGCCATCAGAACCAAGATAGAGAGTTATTTATTTTTATTCTTCTACAGTACTATTAATATTCATGTTTGGCAAACAAACGTGCAATTCGATAACGTTTTAATCAATTAATTTTTGCTTATAGTAGTTTTTTAATCAATCTAATTTATCAATTTGTTTATTAACATCCAATCATTATTATGTATCGTTCAATAAGGTATCACAATTAATTGTTCGTAAATATTTATCCAAAGGCTGTGTAACATATTTTAATTTTTTTATTGTATTACGACAAAATATTGACTGTTGATTCGTTAATTACTAAAGTGCCTTCAATTGAATGTGTTAATACCAATTTTTTTTTCTCTCAATATTAATAAATTATATTGAATTTATCAAATTGTTTTCATTTAAATCGTTTTATATTACCGTCATGAACTGACTCGTAGATTTATTAAAAGTAATAATCAATCGGAGAGAATCAAGGTAAATAAATGACTAAGAACGTCGAGAACGAATACCTAAAATGTATTTTGTAAAACTCGCAAAAGAATCAAATAAATTAAGGCGATAAAACTATACAGTTCGATATGGTACAATATTTAACAAGAGCGTTGCATTAAAAATGAACCAAGAAAATAACGATATTTAATACTCTTCTCCATTCTAAACCTCTTCGTCGGACATCAACTGTTTCTGTGTTCCCAGTAATCTTTCGTTTGCATCTGCGATAATCGCGACACGGTGCGATCTGAAGCGAACAATTCCTCTTCGCCGGTGAAAACGTTCGCTCTGACATTCGAATCGTTCTTGCCGATTTGCAAATCGTCCATCAACATCCTGTGCTCGTCCGTGATCTCGCCTGCATTCGGCGCTTCTCTCTGGAACAACTTCCTCAACGGCACGTCCGCCAGTATTACCACACGTACTTTGTTATCGTACAAATTATCGATTAACGTAATGAAACGCCTCGTTTGCGAGCGGATTTTCAACGTCAATTCCGGCACGTCCCTGATGATGATCGTATGAAAGAACTGCGTGAGATGGAGATAATCGATTGCGCCTAATGGACGATCGCACAATTCGCGAAACGTCGAATCCAAAACGCCGCCGCACGTCCTCTCGAAGCGTACGTCTCTGCCGAGTATGTTGAACGTACGCGTTCGTACGGTGTCCGTTTCCTTCGTGCACAACAGCTTAAATATAATGTCGACGGGATTCTCGTCTTGATCGTACTTCGATTTGACAAAGTACTTTGTCTCACCCACTTGGCCTTTCAATCGATAATCGACGCCAGAATCTAAACCGATGACGTTACATCGCGACTTCAGCACGGGTATGAAGGGTAGAAAGTTCGCCCTCTGCAATCCATTCTTATACAAATCGTCAGGAGGCCGATTGCTGGTGGCCACCACGACGGTGCCATTATTGAATAATTGCGTGAACAGTCGCATGAGTATCATTGCGTCGGCGATATCGGTCACTTGGAATTCGTCGAAACAAATCAACCAGGCTTTCTCGTTTATCATATCCGCGACTATCGGAATCGGATCGAAAGGTTTACTGTCCTTATTGAACGAAGGCACGATATCCTTCCTGGCTAGATGTATCTTGTTATGTATGTCCAGCATGAATTCATTGAAATGTATTCGTAATTTTTTATCCATATTACAAGCACTGTAAAATATATCCATTAACATTGTCTTGCCTCCACCAACAGCTCCATATATGTACAAACCTTTTGGTGCACTAGCAACTTTCTTCTTCATCAGTTTGCCAAAAAAGGTCTGTTTTGGTGGTTCATATCCATGTAATGACTTGTGTAAAGCATCCAATGATTCGCAAATTTTAAACTGATACTCATCGCGTAACAGTTGACCAGATTTAATTCTTTCCGCCCAGATATCAGTTGGAGTCCTATTTGCGTGACACCACTTGAAATTAACGTTTCGATCCAATGAATATAATTTAAGCAGTCTTCGTAGACCGATGCCGTGCTTTGTACTAATTAATGCCATCATTCGTCGATGAGATAGATATTATTTTCTACATCGTACATTTTAAATACATCTGAAAAATTGTCTTAAAAGGTACAGCTTGAATTGAATGTATTCACATAATATCAGTTAGTTCTCGTGAAGGTGTTACAATTTACGTAACAATTTTAAGAATGGTTTGTGCAAAACAACCTTCAATTTTAAATTTTCAACTCATGACCGATGATGTGACGATATTATTATCAAAGATAATATATTATTATTATAGTGACTTTCCATATGCTCGACTTCAACAAATATATACATATAAAAAGGAGACTACTTTATCGGCAAGAAACGGCGAAAATTCATGATAAATAAAAGCCATTTTCGTTTACCGGTCGATTCAAAATATTCTATATTAAAAATATAAAACAATTCTATAAAGTATTCTTAAATAACAGCAACTAATGACTAAGTAGACGAAAATATGTTTATAAAAACTCACTAGGCCTTCAAAATCTGCTCGATATTCCGCCGCCTCTACTATCTGAATGACTTCCCAAATCATCCTTTTTCTTTTCCACAATGTTACAACTGAAATAAGGTGGATTGAGCACTTGAATGTGATTATCTACTCTTTCCAGTTCCTGAATAGTTTCAGTTGAAAACAAAGGCTCATGTTCTGTAAAAGTCAATGCAATAATTTATATAGTCATTAGTAACACTTTTACAATTTACCTTCTAAAGCCAGGTGACCATTTATTATATTAAATCTTGGTGATTCTATACTGGCTGTAATGTTTTCCATTCCATACAAAAGAGAAGAAATAATTTGCGCGGCGGTAATCACGTCGTTGGAACCGGACACTATACGACGACCGCAAATAAACTGATCTATTATTATGAAAGGGACGCGAGCGCTGAAGCCACTTTTATTTTTATCATCCACAAAATACCCTCCTTCACTGATATTCTTTGATCCAAAAAACGAATTCATACCACTAAAAACATTTGAAATATATTCATTTGAATTAATTATAGAATTGTATACCTTATGAAAGAAATATAAAAGTCATTTGTATCCATAACAGCTATATTGCTAGACGTTTTAAATTCATTAACGGTTTTCCACGTTAATTGCTTTGCAACATTGATTAAATTTCCAAAATACTTTGCATTCAATTGATTTTCATATCTATTTATGGCATTCCATGTTTCTACTTTACTTAAAATATTTGCCAGCATGTTATCCATATTATTTGGCACATAAATATTGAAATTCATAAAGGTAAAGTTGGAGGCAGCATACACTTTTGGTAGATTTTCATCAGGTATAGAATTATAAACATCTTAAACAAAAATTTACTGTTTATAGCTCTAAAGTAACATTAAAATAAGTACCATCAATTGGCATTTCTTGTATATTATCCAAAGTTTCAGCCAGTTGGTCTATTTTAATAATTTGTCCAGCAACTACATTGGTATCAAAGTACTGTGGTTCTTCATTTTGTACTGCTTGTTCTAACATTTTGGATACAAGAAACCCCTTTCTAAAATCAATACATTTAGAATGCAATCATCAATTGAATGAGATTATACTTTGCCAAGTCAACTGCTGGTTTAATTAAAACTTTCCAGTCTAATGTTCCATAATGTTTATGAAGAAATATTAATGCTATCACTAATCTCCTCAAGTTTGGTCGCATATTATCCACATGACTGAAGTCAACAATAACAGCATTTTCTCTCCTTCTATGATCATAAATGACAGCTTGACCTGACCTACAAAAAATGTATTAAAAAGAAAAACATTTCAATAATAAGATGCAATAAACATACGAATCTAGTCCATTAATGTGGGGACATACTACTGCCAAACAAATTGCACTTGATATAGTTGCATCAATTGCATTTCCACCTAATTTTAATATATTAGTACCAATTTCAGAACATTCTTTGCTATCACTAGCAACACTTCCCTGTGGTATGATCTAAAACAATTACAGATGTAATAATACACGTTAATTAGTCAAATATTTAAGGGGTTTACCTGATAATCACCATAATAGATTTGTATTAGTAAGAAGAATGTTATAACAGCAGTCAAAACAGCAAATGATATGTTAATAAATTTTGAACCGCCAATCGTTTCTTTATCAAAGAAAAAACACTTTGAATCCTTCGTAACATTTTTCAATGGAACATCTTCTCGTATTTCGCATCCAGCTAGAAATTGAAAACGAATTACAAATCATTTTCAAATTGAAATTAAAAACAAAGCAATGTCTAGGGGTAATGTTGTCTAGATTAAAATTCTACTTACAATTAATATCAGACAATGTCATCTTTCAATTTTCCGCGAAAATGTTGCCTTCGTACACTACATTTATTGCAAACTAACTGTACTTTCATTTCTCAACTGTAAGAAATTGGAGGTTCTCGTGAAGCATAAGAAATTTCACCACCTAAGACGTCTTCAACTGTCAAATTTAAAAACGAATACATCCTGAGACATCTTTTGGTCACAAACATAAACAAACATTGTCGTATAAATACTTTTAATTTGAATAACTATTATTCTTCTTCAATAGAATTTACATTTAAAATGATCTCATTATTGCAATACTGCCGCATTTGCTGCTATACTTGGACTATTAATTACTTCACCTAAACTCTCCAACAATTCTTTTCGATAATCATCGAAATCGCCATCAACTTCATTAATGGTTTGATCTTCAATAACATAAAGAGCGCATTCAGTTTCACGAATTAAACGTTCGTCGTGAGACACAATAACTACGCCGCCTTTATAATCGTTGATAGCGTCTGCCAGTGCGTCGATCGATTCAATGTCTAAATTGTTGGTGGGTTCGTCCAATATGACGACGTCGGGCGCGTTAAGACACAATTCGGCTAAAGCCACACGAGCTTTTTGACCACCGGATAAGTCTTTCATTTTGATTGTATGCGCGTGACCGGACAAACCGAAGGTACCTAATTGTTTCCTAGCCTTTTCGTATGGCAAATCGAATAATCGCATCAAATATTCGGCGGGTGTTTCTTCGGCAGTTAAATGTTCACCAGAATGCTGGTCGAAACGACCTATGCGCTGTAACGTTGAAAAGTCAATAAAAAAATAAAGATTAAGATTACAATAAGAGTTCACTTACCAATCGATGATTCTTTCTAAATTCACCTTTATTGGGTTGTAATTCGCCAATTAATAGCTTAAGGAAAGTAGATTTGCCTACACCATTTGGTCCTACAATCGCCACTCGACTATTCAAATCGATACCGAAATCAGCATCAATAAATAAGGGTTTTTGTTTCTCGTAAGCAAATGTAACATCTACAAAAAAAATTAAGCAGATATAGTTACAAACAGTGCAATAGAGAAAATCTTACTGTGTAACCCGAGAATTGGCGGTTGTAAGGGTGGCGGATCGGGAAATGAAAATTTTACAATATAATCTCTAGGCTTTTGCAACAGCTCCGTCGGCGCTGTATCTTCTTCAGTTTTTTGCATTTTGCTTCTATTCTTTTCTTGTTTCCTAGTTAAGGCCTCTTTCTGTTTCTTCTCCTACAAAAAGCATTCATTTGTGAACAAGCTGAATTCAGAAGAGGCCTGCATACTCACAGCTTGTTTCTTTGAACTGCCATGAGCCTTCATCTCCTTGATCTTCTTCTCCTGCTTCTCATATTCCTTAATCATTTCTTTTCGCTTTTGTACAAACATTTTCTTAAACATGGAATAATTTCCTTTGTAGTAATACAATTTTTGCTGATCCAAGTGTATGATTTCATTACACACATTATCTAAGAAGGATTGATCATGAGAAACTATTAATAACGTCTTTTTCCATCCTTGCAAATAACTATCAAAAGAAATACATAATTATCTTAAGTATATCTCCATAAGATTTTACTTACTTATCAAGCCATATAACAGCATTTAGATCCAGATGATTGGTTGGTTCATCCAGTAATAAAAGAGTTGGTTCTATATATAAAGCCCTTGCTAATGACACTCTCATTCTCCAACCACCAGAAAAGTTCTTTGTTGGGCGATTCTGTTCCATAATTTGTTTAGTATATTTATAGATATAAATAAATATTTTTCATACCTGCATTTCTTTATTGAATCCTAAACCAGCTAAGATTCTCCTAGCTTTTGGTTCAGCAGAATCAGCACCAATAGCTTTCAGTTCATTATAAACTTCATTCAGCTTCTCCTGTGCACTCAAATCACCTGCTTGAAATTGTTCTTCTAATTTCTTACATTCATTCAACAATTCTGTTCTTTTAACGTCAGCTTTCAAAACAGATTCAACAGCTGTTAAATCATCAGCAACAACTTCTTGTTCACAATACAGTACATCTATGTTTGGTGGTATAGCAAATGCCCTGGATGCTATGTGTCTCAATAAAGTGGTTTTGCCATGTCTAAAATGAAATGAATTTTAAGTTATAGTATAGAGAGGCAACTTATAAAAACTCACCCATTAGGACCAACAAGACCATAATGTCTTCCATTTGCAATTAGCAAATTGGCATTGACAAATAATTCATTTCCCTTTGCTGATATACTGAAGTTCTCTACTTTTATATCAACAGCATTTTCTAATGCAGCCATTTGGGCAGCACTTTTATGAGTTTGGGAAACTGTAAAGTTTGAATCCAGATCTGAATGTCCCTGGCCACCTTTCTTCAAGAGACTTTCCATTTGCTTCTCATATTCTTGCTTCTTCTTTAACTTCTTCTTTTCTTTGTGTGTTAATTTCTTAGCTTCTGTCTTAGAATCATCAACTTCCACTTCAACCATTTCATTAGCCAAATCATCAATTGTATGGTTGGCTTTTAAATTTCCATTTGCAGTTTCATTTGCTGCATCATCATTATCAATGTCTGATTCTTCTACAACGTCCTCTTCTACTTCTACTTCATCTTTATTTTTATTTTTTGCTTTGGCTAAAATTAAAATAACATTAGTAACTTAAATGTGTCTGCTTATACCAATTACATTTCTTTTGACTTTTCTTCACAGTAGGTTGCAATTCATCATCAGATACATCATCCATATTGATTAACACCCTTTCTTCATCTTCATTATCACTCCAAACATCCTTCTTGTTCTTACCCTTCTTGGCTTTTGATTTAGTTTCTTTTACTGCCTGCTTCTTAATAGGTTCACTTTCCACTGCTATCCCTGGATCTTGCTTAACTTTTATTTCCTGCTCTTCGTCGTCACTCCTGGTTTTCTTATTTTTCCCCTTTTTACTTTTACCATCTTTAGTGGCAACAGATGTTGTCTTTTCTGCTCTGCTATCTTCATCGTCAAAATCGTCAACTTTGTTCTTCTTATTTCGTTTGGACATTGTTTGTTTGGCAAAGAGAATTTTCAAAAGTACTGTAATCAAAATCAAATTTATAATGCAATTAATTTATTATATGTAAAAGATTACCATGCAAGATACCATCAAATTAGGTTATTCTACTAAGCAAAGATAATGCTACTAAGTAGATGTCGCCGTCTGCATGAAGTTAGTAGAATAAGTATTGCCAATCGCAGATTTATGTCATATTGTATTTATTTGAGTTATTTTTGGAAATTAACATAATACGTAGCTAATTAATTCATTAATGATGTTTACATTATTGAAATTAAATAGAAAATGTGGTTTAGTTTGCAGCAAAATCAATTTTTACAAAAGTATCAATACATATTTGCAAACCCATATTTGTCTAGAAGGCTGTTTGAGATCTGTCAGTGTGAAACTGTAATGTTTATTATTATTTATTGTAATTGTAAAAAGCTAGTGTGTTACAACATGGTTTGCGATAATAGTAAACTGAATCAATATCAAATATTACAGGAATGTCAAATAGATAATTACGTACTTTCAACAGATTGACAAATGATAATATCCTAATGTAGAATTCAACTGTACGTGTTCATAGTGAATTATTGATGATTAATTTTCCACGGTACGCAAAATATGTGATTAGTTTATCAAAACCAAAAGTCGAAAACCACTAAGAAATTCAATTTAGTCCGCAAAACACATTATTTGTACGCATGCGATTCTGGAATATGGTTGTTGTCCTGGCTCGGGTATCAGTATTTTGTATAAAAGTTCCTCTTCAATTTTAAGTAAAAAAAAATACGCATGTTTTTTAATGACAAGAAGATAATCGGTCAACGATATTCGTTAATTAATTTTAAATAATTTTCGTGAGTATTTTGGCTAAGTGAAACGGATATGATTTGCCGTTGTGAATTGTCAACATAATAAAATAATTGTGAAGTGAAACTGAACTGCACGGCAGCCATCACTGGTCTGTGTTGTGTATGCGCTCCAGCTAGGCAAGCAGGTTTTTGTTAGTTGGTGGTGTGTGTATGTTGTGTTGCTCTGTGAAATTTTCGTAATTTTCATGTGGATAATTGATAAAAAACAAAGGTAAATGAATAAATTTGGTTTTATAATGTGTACGATAAAGTTTCGTGATGGTAAATAGTTTGGAGACACGTTCATTTTAACGATTTGAGTGAAAATGTTAGACGGCTTTTGCCCCAAAGCCTCACACAGTTAACCGCCATGTTGTTATTATACAAGTAGTATAACAGAAGTGGAGTAATTTTTCATTTTAAAACCGTATTTAATTTGCTGCATTTAGAAACGTACGATTATCACGCACTCGTTGTCGTTACTTAATACGTATTTACGAATTGTGATCCATCAATCGTTTCGTTTAGGTTAATACTACGTGTAGTTTTTCCCGCGTTCGAAACTACCAAAAGCGATTGTGAAAATGTATGTGTATTAATAATAATAAATTGTTAAAAGCGTCGCTGCTACTACTACTACACTACCACCAATAGCTCTAATGTTCATAAAGAAACACACACGGGGCAATTCCAAGGTTTTTCTCTCGCTCACGACAATAACTTAACCTTGCCTCGTCTACTGTTTGTTGTACCTGTTTGTCTGAAATTCGTTAAATCTCTTTTTTTCTGTTGTAGCCCTCTTCATAAAACGAAAACAGTAATCATTGTTAATCATGGAACAACCTTTAAATGTTTAAATGAGATACATTGATGGATTACAAGACCACCTCAGCTTCACCTGATACACTATAAAACAAGGCCCTCACAAGTTATCAGTTATGGGGGGTGTGGCTGATATTTCAAATGTAGAGATTTCATTCAGTTTATGATTGTATCCCTTTGTCATTATCACTGATTTTGGTATAAACAATTCATTACTGCAAGTGCAAAAGGGAGATTTACTGATGTTTGTGCAAGTAATAGAATCTTGTGATGATTTAATTGCGGTGCAATATATAAGAAAGTCATTTTCACACTAAAAATATTGATAATTTCATTGTTACAGACATTCATGATGATTGTCCTTCTGTAAAATGACTTTCCTAAATGAGGAATGCACAGAATACATTGTTTCGCATTCCAGTGAGCTGACTGACTCCAAGAACATCATTACTTCTACAGAAAAGGTGAACATATGCATATATTCTTTAATGGTCCACTTAAATGTATTATTTTCATCCATGAGTTCATCTTTATAGCAATATAACTAAACATGTACATTTTGTATTAGAATTAACAATAACTATTTCTAAACTTTATTTTGCAGGTCCTTGGTTAGTTCACAAAATGCAGCAGGTGGAAGCAACACAGAACAATGCAGTAAGTGTTAAATTGTGCATCGCTTTTATTGTACATAGTTTGCTGAATTGCATTTGTGCCTAAAGGTTGCTAGTAAATTGGCGGATAGCAACAAAGACAAAGAGTCGCCGCCGCGTATTGAACCTGCCGTTGAACCCGTAAATGGCATCGTTCAGCCACCTGTGCATCCGCCTGCAAACCGACCAGGCAGGGTAACTAATCAACTACAATTTCTATTGAAAACTGTACTTAAAGCAGTTTGGAAGCATCAATTTGCTTGGCCATTCCAACAGCCGGTCGATGCGAAAAAACTCAATTTGCCCGTGAGTATTCTCGCCGAAAGTGGTTCACTTTTCAATTTTACTCTAAACATCGTCATTTCGCTTCAGGACTATCACAAGATCATTAAGCAGCCGATGGATTTGGGAACGATTAAGAAACGCCTCGACAACAATTATTACAGATCGGCGAAAGAGTGCATCCAGGATTTCAATACGATGTTCACGAATTGTTACGTTTATAACAAACCCGGCGAGGACGTAGTGGTTATGGCGCAGGCATTAGAAAAAGTGTTCCTTACGAAAGTGGCCGATATGCCGAAAGAAGAGTTCACGGTAGATTTGCCCGCGAAAGGTAATAAGGGCAAGAAGGGCCGGGGGTCTGGCGGTGCCATTGGCGTTGGCGTTGGTAGAGGTAGGCCACCAGCGACGGTATCCTCCACAGTGACAACGCCAGTTCCTAACACAACAGGTGTGTTGTTGGGAAACTGACGATTGATTTGCAATCTATTTAAACGTAAACGTTTTAAGGTATACCTCTGGGTACGCAAGCACCAGTAACGGTACCCGGTAGCACGGCCACGACGACGATCGCGCCAGCTGCCTCGGCCACGCACAGTTCGTTGCCGCAGCAGCTCGCCCAACCTACAGCTTATCACGTCGCCCAGCCGCTTGTTAATCCAATGGAAACACCTAATTTGACGCCGAACGTACTGCCCGGAACCGTGATGCCTCCGTCGCAACCGGCAAAGGTAATGTGTCACTGATTCGATCATAATTACTAGAAGACGGAGCGGCCGAGGGTCTCTCTCCTCGTTAAATATGATTAGTTTGTTTTTATCCTGTGTGTGAGCATAAAAATTGTACCTTTTAGGTAAAAAAGGGAGTTAAAAGAAAGGCGGATACGACGACGCCCACGGCAACGGTTTTCGATTACAATACGTCCTTAGAAGCGAAAACGGCCAAAATAGGGACGAGACGTGAGTCCGTTAGACAAATTAAGAAACCGAGCAGACCGGAATTGGACGGATTGGTGCCCTATCATCAAGCAAATATATCGCCAATGTTAACTAACATGAATTCGACGCCTCAGCATGCAGCTCATAAGGCTAAAGAGAAGTTGACTGAAGCCCTTAAATCTTGTAACGAAATCTTGAAGGAGCTATTTTCAAAGAAGCACTCTGTAAGCTATCACATTAATTTGCGCGTTGGTATCGTTATTAAAAAGGCACATATTTTTTGTAGAGTTACGCGTGGCCATTCTATAAACCGGTAGACGCACAACTATTGGGTTTACACGATTACCATGATATTATAAAGAAACCAATGGATTTGGGTACGGTGAAACAAAAAATGGATAACCGGGAGTACCGTACGGCTCAAGAGTTCGCTTCGGATGTTCGATTGATATTCACAAATTGTTATAAATACAATCCATCGGATCATGACGTTGTCGCAATGGCTAGGAAATTGCAAGACGTTTTCGAGATGAAGTGAGTCAAAGAAGAAAAAAATAACGAAAGAATGCAATTTGAACCGATAATAATGATTCGTTAATTAGGTACGCAAAGATACCGGACGAACCGTTGCATAAAATTGGAAACGTCTCCAAATCGGACTCGAGTTCGTCTGGATCTAGTTCAGAATCGTCTAGCGAGACAGATTCCGAAGAGGAGAGCAGGAACAAACAATTGAAAATGTTGGAAAAAGAGGTAATTGTATCTCATATTAATTCAAGAGAATGGGTTTCATTTCTGTGTTTATTTCCCATTTAGTTGATTGCTATGCAAGAGAAGATGCGTAAGCTGGTAGAAGAGAGCGGCAAGAAGAAAAAGGAGAAAAAGAAGCAGAAAGATAAGGACAAAGACAAGAGCAAGAAGCTAATGACGAACAGTGGCAACAGTAACATGGGTAAGCCTGGTGCTCACGGGGCTCTCACCAAGTCGAATTCCATTATAACGGACAGCGTTGACGACAGCATTGCCAGTGTGGTGTCTGGGGCGGATCTCAAGATGACGGGTGATCTTCAACATCCCGCCGGCAGCAAATCCCTCGGCATGCACCACTCGATGGCGGCTGGCGCCAACGCTGCGACCAAACCACCTAAAAGTAATAAAGGTGAGATGGCCAACGAATAAAGAAACGAACGAACGTTAATTTTTCATATTTCTCGTTTAGAGTAGTTAGAAATGTACAAGAACTACTATTTATCATTGTTAATAGTTAATACTCGGTGTTGGCGTAACGTTTGCCTCTTGGCTTTTTTCTCTTTGATTTTGTTCACATTTATCTTAATTTTTGTTTTTCAAATTAATGTCGACGTTCTTCAGTTTCTTTCCTCGTAAGGTTTATCATTTCGCAAAAAGAGAATAGTCCAGAATTTGCAACAGAACATGTTATCGTTTGCACCGATTAACGTAACATGTTTTGCATTGTATGGAAATGGAATGGAATTCGTTCTCTCTCACATATATTTTTGGTCCCTTTTTGTGTTTCCTTTTTATGCATGAATCAAATAATTTTTTGCACAAATAGTAGCACTTGTTAGCATTTCTTATGATGAACTAATGGACGAAGATCGAGAAAAACGCCTCACGATTTGCAAATTTCTCTACTCTGCTCCAGGCGTGCGAGGACCTAAGCCGGTGCCCGGCGTGAATGCGGCTCCGAAACGACCAAAAACTAACAACAAGACCGGAGCCGGCCGTAAGAAATCGATGCCACAACAGCCGGCGCTTGCATTCGATTCGGAGGACGAAGACAACGCGCGGCCGATGTCGTACGACGAAAAGCGTCAACTATCGTTGGACATTAACAAATTGCCAGGTAATAATTATTAATATCTTCCTTAATGCATTATTTACCATCTCCATCCATACATACGTTTCTCATTCATTTTTAGGCGACAAATTGGGCCGCGTCGTTCACATAATTCAATCGCGCGAGCCGTCGTTGCGCGACTCGAATCCGGACGAGATCGAGATTGATTTCGAAACGCTGAAGCCGTCTACGCTACGAGAGCTGGAAAGCTATGTAGCGTCTTGTCTACGTAAAAAGCCACGTAAGCATTACTGTAAGTTCCCGTTACTTTACGTCTAACGCGCGGCGACAACGACGGGGACAGTAAAACACTTACCGGTCGACGTTTATTGGTATTATAGCATTTTGTAACAGAAAATTCTTTACGATTTGACGAAATACAAATGCGCATCATGCTATAATAATTCTCGTTGATTTGGGCGTACGTAATTGGAACTATACAAAAAAAGTTTATTATTATTAAAAGCATGGTAGCCGTCATTGGTTGCTGTAAATTTTCATGCGAAAAGAATCGCATCGGATGGAAACTTTCAGTTTATCATTTGTTTTTGGTGGTTGGTGCTTTACTTTAATCAAAAAAGAAGAAGTTAGCGTTATCGTTAACGCGTTAGCATGCCTTATCATTGCTCATAATTTTATTTAAATAATGGTGCAAGGTTTACTAAGCATCTTTTTCAAATGTTAGGATTGGAATGCATTTAGTAATTTTGAATTGGGTGATCCGTTAGAAATTAATGTACTTGCATCAGATTGGGCTTCAATTTTGTAATGAGTAACTAGCGAATTGTATTAACATCTTTGTTTTTTGTAGATAAAAAGCCGCCGGGCAAATCAAAAGAAGAAGCAATAGCCGATAAGAAGCAAGAATTGGAAAGAAGATTGTTAGATGTTAATGATAAGATAGGCACGGCAAAGAAAGTGCCTAAGAAAGGTAACATACATGAATACCGACGTTTATCTGTTGATAGACCGATGAAAATTAAATTTCGAATTAATTGTTTTAGAAGAGACAAACAAAGTCGATCCACCTGGTACCGGAGGACCATCGGGACGTTTATCGTCCAGTTCAAGTAGTTCAGATTCGGACAGTAGCAGTTCTAGTTTGTCTAGTAGTTCGAGTGATTCCAGCGACAGTGAAGCAGG
Organism: Hololepta plana; assembly: GCA_963695495.1. Lineage (NCBI taxonomy): Eukaryota > Metazoa > Arthropoda > Insecta > Coleoptera > Histeridae > Hololepta > Hololepta plana. Next base: position 199,013 of record OY968839.1, on the reverse strand, counting down.
TTAGCTTTTATAACAAAACAAACAAAAAAGATCAACCAAACATCACGTTCTAATATTGATAATGATAAGAATGTTAGTTGTCAGTTCGAGATGGATTCATAAACTGACTTAATGGAGAAAAGTACATGTTAAAGTCGTTGATGATGATTCTTTGAGTGTTGAATACATCAGAGTATTTCTTCTTTTTTTGGCGAATTAATAAATCGTGAATACAAATTTTCATGTAGCATCAACAATAAGGAATACAAATAGAAAGTGCCATGCAATTTATTTAACTGCAAAAGATGATTTTACGCTTTTCTTTTTTTATTTTCTCTACTTTTAATTAACTTTTGTACATTAACGATGTCGTTTGATCTTTACACTTTACGTACTTTTCTCATCGTACACGCGTACACATGTGAAGAATATTCAAAAAGAAAATGCGGAGGAAGGGCGGCGAATAAGAGAAAGTTATTTTAAATGTATCAAAAATACTTTAAGAGTTGAAGGAAACTGAAAATTAAAAAAAGAGACGATGAGAAGTAGAACGGGAAATGTCATGGAGGCGAAAGTTGTTGTAACTTTGAGGAGAATTATTCCACGATTGGAATGTTTGTGAAATGCAAAACTATGGGATCAATCTAGTTTATAATAGTTGAAGTTTTCGTTCAACGAATTCAATTTGCAATAAGAAGCAACAATGTGCAACAACAACAGCTCCATTAGATTTTCTAAGACTTTCTCCGCGAATGATCGAACTGTAAAATGATCGACGGGCGTTCTTTGCAAAACTAAATATGCATTTATCGTTTCTTAATTCAATTGGGCGCTCTCTTTCTGTCCAATTAGTTTGATTTTTTGTTTTAATTCAATTAGCAAACAGTTTTAAAGGATTTCGAACGTTTTCGATTACGTTCAATCTTGTTATTGGCCCTCCTCTCGCTCAAAAAATAATAGATAATTATGTGAATAGTATTATTAATTTATTTAACAAAAATGCAAAAAGAGGAGCCCACTCACTCTAAACGAACTAGAAGTGTACGAAGGTAAATTTCAAACATGTTTCTTAATGAGGAAAGCCAATTGTTAACAATAAATTGAATTTTGTTATGTGAAATATTGCGAAAATTTTCTGTGATTTGGAAAAACGAAAATGTTTAGAGTGAGATCGATGATTACTTTTATTCCGTTTTCGATTAAAAAAGAGCCTTGAGTGCACAAAATGTGTGGAGTCTGGCACTGACGATAGCGCGGGACAGGCCATACAGTTCTTGCTGATGTAATTTCTGATTTAATTATACGATTATTTTCTTAAGTTCAATTTAATTATGATTTCTTATGATGTATTGTATTTTTGTATATATATATATATATTATATGGAAAGAGTCTTAAGTGAGACACAAACAATCACCCAAAAGAAGTCTCTTCTTTCTCTCTCTCTCTCTTTTTTTTTTGTTCATTTTGCAATAACAACCAATATGGATAGATTAATTTTATAAATGAATATATTTTTATTATTTTGTTGAAGATTGTGAGATTTAAAAAAATTGCAGATTGATACCGATAGTAGTGACGATTAATAAAAATCAATCAAATTTCAAATGAAAAAGAATTAACATTTTACATATAATAATAGACCAAGTAACATTGGAATGCAGACAATGTGTGTGGCGGCTTTCTTGTTCGTCATTTTTCTTTTAATTTTTAAGTTAAGATCCTCGATTTCTTTTTTTTTTTTTTAACGAGATCATCCAAATTTGGATCCCCTATTCATTCGCACCCATTATTTTCTTTCTTTCTTTTTATTGGCAAGTTTAAAGATCGTCTCGTGTGTGTTGTGAGATTTTTCTTCTTTTAACAATCAAACTTGAAGCCTTCATTTTGCAAGTACAAAGCGTCTGACAGATGTAAATCGGATCACTTACAAAAAATGTGGTCGCAGCAAAATTTAATTTTAATTGAAAGCTCCAGCAAAGGGCAACTTTTTTAATAATCGAGCAAAAAGTTTTGCGAATTTTTGAATAATCTTGAATTACTCTATATAGAAAGCAACTACATTGTTGCTGTTTATACATTTTTATTTCTTTTGTGAGGATTTTTTATCTATTTTGAAAATAAAAAGTATCTCGTACATTAAAACAGTATTAATTTCTTATGTCGGTTTTATAATTATTTTTTTAGAGTGCACTCAACAAAGTTCTCTCCCTTTTCTACTTATTTAATTGTTTGTTTTTTAACATCCATCGTAATTATTTACACGGAACAAGAAAAGAAATAAAAAGGCGAATTTCTCTATTCGGTTTCCCTTTTATTTTATTTTTGCAGATTTAAATATCAACTACTGTATGGTTGTGGTGGAATCATTAGTATTATGAAGAAGCTAGCTGGCCTCCATCCACATTGTTTGTACTCAGGCATCAGATTTTTTATCTAAAAAAGTTCATTTAAATTTTTTTATTGAAATGCAAAGAGAATAGTTTTCGCAAATATTTACGCAACAGTAGGGAAAAGTTAAACATTTGTAATTACATATGGATTATTTGTAACGATGTTTATTATTTTTTTAATTTTTATTTTCTTTTATTATTTTTTTGTTTAGATTCCTTTTTATGTAAACTGAAAGTTTCTTCTCGTTTTCCTTCATGTTTAAAGTATTAGAGAAAACTGGATTGCGAATTGGTTTTTTTTTTAATTTTTTAAATTGAGGATTATTTCCCTTTCAATTCAAATGCGGAAAGCAAAATTTTGCAAATAGATACAGGGGAGAATTTGTTAAAGGCATATTGTCGTTTTAGTACGTATTATCATTTTGTAAATGATCCGTTCATTATTCCCTCATTGATAATTATTTATTGCAATTTTTGCACAATCTCACCACAAGCTTTAAACAACACGAAACACTTTACAAAAAAAGACATACACACACACAGTCCACAATATTTTACAAATTCTAAAGCTTGCAATATATAATATTTTTTTGTGAATTATCATTTTATTCATTGTATTCAATTAATTAATATTTTTATTCGATTTTTTTATTATCAATTTTATTAATCAATTAAATAATATAGATCGAATGTAAATAAATGATTAATAATACGTTTTTTCCTTTATATGATATTTATCGATTTAAGGATCATAATTATGATTATTTAATGATTTTTCTTTTATAAATATCCACATACATATAAGATAGTTGGAAAGAACGAAGGAATTTTGTAAATAAGTCTCGAAGTGATTGCATTATTAGCTGCAATGCCGAAAGAATTGCGAAAGGATGCATTTTCCGCTTTATCATGATCTTGCCTCTAATTTTCTCTTGTTTAATAATGTATAATTGTATTAATCGATTAGCGTGATCATTATTTGATTTCTTATGCAATTTTATTATTTTTTCAATTTGTGTTGTAATTATAAGTTACGAAAGGGAAAACGGCTGAAAGATTTTCGAAATTTGCCACAAATTACGAGAAATAATTATAAGAGACATACAAAAATGTGTATGAAATATTAGTGAATATTTATAATAAGATATTAATTATTATTACATGAGTACTATTGAGGGAGCCGAAGAAAGAAAGACAGAAAGGAAATTGTTACAATTTATTATATAAATTATTATTAAGCATCTATTATTTGTCGATATAAAGATGAAATGCTGAGCAAGAATGAAATGAAACAAGAAGTATAAATATATAAGATTATTATTTAAAGAAAAAAAGCTAAAGAAGGAATTTAATTGAACTCGAGATTACATTTAAACAAAATAAGAAATGTATTTATTTATAATTAATTTTGGTTGTTATTGCTGTTTTTATTTCTTTATTTTCTCTACTCATTACCATATTTTTTTAAATAATTCCTCTTTTCTTTACTACACGTTCGCTTTGAATCATTTGGAATTGTTGGTCCCGCTTCTTCGAACAACGTTCGCGTCGATCCTACATTAATTTCTATACTAAATTGATATCGATCGATCTCAGGCTGCCAGACATTTTTTCAAAGTGCACTTAAGGCTGTAGATTTACACTTTCTCTCGAATAAACGAGAGGAAGAATAGTGAGAGAGCGAGAGAATGCAATATAATTTACTTTGAGCAAGAAAGAAGGTACAAGCGATTTCTAACACGCGATCCGTACTTAATTTGAATGCGAACGTTTTTTAGGTGGCAATAACCGACCGCCGAAGAAGAAGAATAAAAAGTCACCGAGTCATCCGTCGTCTGCGAACACCAACGAACAGACAACGGTAAGGAGCCGCTCTAATTCTAAAGAAACGAAAAAAAAAAAACAAAGCAAGTTTAGAGACTATTTCTGTATCTTCTTGTATTCGTTTTAGCAACACTTGCAGAAGCAACAGCAACAGTCGTCGATGCCGCCGCAGCAGCTGATGACACCGCAAGTGACCAATAACGCGCCACCGAACAATCTGACATCGAACCAGCAACAATCTCTAAACAACATGCAAAGTCACCTGTCGACGATGCCCTCACCGGCTAATAACAATAACAACAATAAGAATACAACCGGAAATCTACCTGTAACAACAACAAACCATCATCAGCAATCGCAGCACCTGTCCCATCATCATCATCAGCAGCAGCAACAACATCATCACCATAAGCAGACGCTAACCGACAAACAAAGCGGCGGCGGTATGCAACTGACGTCTCAGCAACAGTTATCGAACAATCAGAAACCACCGACGCCGTCGCCGGATAAGACTTCGGCGAAGCAAGCCAACGTGCTGTCCCCGTTATCCAATAGCACGTACACGGATCCGTTGGAGCAATCGCTGGCGAATCTCGAGCACGACATCATCAAAACCGAACCGGGCCTCGTCCAGCAGCAGATGCAATCGGTTTTGACGAACAACTCGTTGGCAAATATGAGCAATTGTAATCCGAACATCAGTCAATCGTCGCAAATGCTGCAGACGCAATTGGGAATGGTCGACATCAAGCCGCCGTCGCAATCGTTGAGCATAAACAATATGCTCGTCGGTAACGCGATGCTACAACAGCATGCGGCAGCATTGCATTCGAACATCGAGCACGAGATGAATCAAATGATCGGACCCCATGCGGCCAATAATCCTACGATACACGCGAACAACAACGGGTTCCCTGTCAAACAGGAATACGACATTGGCGGTAACGGTAACGGCGGCATGTCGATGGGCGGCGGCATACCGATGAACATGTCCATACCATCGATGTTCGATCCTTTGCCGCAGCAACAGCAACACAACAGCGTCCAATTAAATATCAAGAAGGAAGCGATAAAAACGCCGAAACTAGACGACGGCGATCCGCAACAACACGCCTCGACCATCGCCGCTGCCGCGACCACGGCAGAGAAGAAACTGACGCCGCCGGAACAGTCGAAGCACGGCGGCCAATTCAATTATAGGCCGAAGCAGGAGTCGAACTTGAAGAACGCGAGTTCGTGGTCGAGCTTGGCCCAAGCGAGCTCGTCGCCGCAGAACGCGACTCCAAGCGGCGGCGGTAACGTGAACGCGGTCGCGAGCGGTGCCGGTGGCAGTAGTAACAGTAATCGGCAACAGGCGATGGTCAGTTTCAAGGCGTTCCAGAAGCAGGCGAAAGAGAAGGCGGAGAAGGAGAAGCAACGGCGGGAGAATTTGGAATTGAAACGGCAGCAGAAGGAACAAGCGGAGAAGGAACGGTTGCGCGTGGAGAACGAAAGGCGTCGCGAACGCGAGGAGGAGGAGATGTTGGAGAAGGCCAGGTTCGTATTATCTTCGTTCGCGCCGCGACTGCTTGGTCTTATTTTATTTTTCTCGTAGGAAAGCGGTCGCCGAACAACAGCAGCAGCAACCGTTGGCGGCGTCGAGGATAGACGAGTTGAGAGCGTCGCCGGGCGAGGGTAGCATATCGCCGAGCTCGCAAAGTTCCGGTTCGGATAGAACGGACAGGGACCGGCAGAAATTGCGTGAGCAGGAACGTAGACGACGCGAAGCCGTAAGTATAACTAATTAATTTTAGCTGCCGATGCGGGATATCGTAATCAGTTTATAAGCTGGCGATTAATGTAATGTTTTCTTTATGCTTGTTTCTCTTTCAGATGGCGAATAAAATCGATATGAACTTGCAAAGTGATTTAATGGCCGCATTCGAGGGTTCGTTATAATGTACGAACAGAGATTCTCTTGTGTCATGTGTGTTAATAATATTAATCGTTTTGATAATGACGATTCAAATAATGCAAACTGCGATGTGCAACAAAGGAGAATGGAGTCGCGGTCCGATGATGATGGAAATTGATGATTTTATAACTTTTTTTATTTTTTGGCAAACTACTGAAACTCTCTCGTTGTTTGGATTATTGTTATTGCTTTTCATTATCTGCTCAAAAAGAAAAGAACACAAAGATCAGAGACGAACTGAATGTGTGACGATGGAGGAACAATTTTTTAATTTTGAGGCTTCCAAGTTTTAAGTGTTGTGCTTCGAGGGGCAAAGAAACGAGAGAAAGACCGCGAGAAACTATCAAAAATGAATGATCAAGAGGAAAAATGCAAAAAAAATGTTTAAAAAAAGATATATATATATATATATATATATATATATATATATATGATAATTTTTTAGAATTATGAATATATCGTATCCCTTTTATATGAAATCATGAAGAATGGAAAAAGAAACTAAATATTTAACATCCTGTTTTCTTCAGTTCATTAATTAAACGTTTAGTTAATGTTCAACTTTTTTTATTTAACAATTGTATAAGTTTAGAATTTAATTCTTTACACGGTATATATAAATAGTATATATATATATATATATATAAATAATGATTTAAAAAGAATATATTTAAATGAATTTAAAAAAGAAGCAAATAGGTATATGTACATATTATTATATAATATAAAAAAACTATTGTTCATAAATGCTTAGTGTATATAGTATCCCTCATTTTTTAAAATTGCCTAATTAATTAATTAACGAATTATGGGTTTATTAGTTTTATTACTTTTATTTTCGTTATTATTATGATTATTAAACTTTTTTTTTGTTAATGTCCAATTTATATTTATAGAATTAGAATTTATTTTTTACTAATTATTTTTTATTACATCTACTAATTAATAAACAATATTTATCTGTTTATTACGATTGATGAGAACGTATGGAAATGAAAATAATGTAATTAATTGCGTGCTGTTTACTAAAAAAAGTTGTGGTGGATTTTATGGCAAGAAAGGATAGAGGAACACGCCAAGGTTTATATACCAAAACGAACGAAACGGCATTTTAATTTTATCGTGCGAATGCCTTTTCATATAATCAAGCAATTTTCTCACAAATTTTGTTTTAATTTCTAAAATCGTTTAATATTTATTCTCTATTTTATATGTTGAATTTGCCGAGTGATAGCGGAATAAAAGATGCATTATAATTAGTTTTGAAACCGTTCTTAATAGTTCGACTCGACGAGCAATCCCTTTCATTTGTTGTCAATTAATACAGAAATTATAAATAATTTGAAATAAATGAATTTATAATATTTATATAAAGAGGAATGAGATTTAAATCGTATACAAAAATGAATTATGAAATTATTAAATATGCAAAGTGAAATTGTCTCTTGTTGTGGCTTCTCTGCATATTATTCACAAAGAATAGTAAATATAGTTTATTTATTTTACTTTTAGTTTATTATTTCAAATGGCCTTATTCATTTCATACTGTGCGTGCGCCTGCAATTTGGAACCGCAAATGCAGTGTTAATTAAATTAAGATGAGACTTTTTTGCGAATGAATGTGTATTCTAGATGTAATACTATCATCATCTTATCTTTAAATTCTACTACTACTACTACAATATTACCGATAATTAGTTTGTAGTTGTGGAAATTGCAAAGATGAAAATTTAGGAAAGGAAGCTATAAAGAGGTGAAATGATCACCTATAAGTGAATTTTATATATATAAAATATATTGGCTACCACAATTTGTAATTAAAATACATTTTAAGAGATGAATTTATATATGAAAGTTATGTTAAGGGACGAGTGGTACAAAAGAAATTATCCATGTCTAAAATTTTAATTCGACTTTATTATTATTAATCAGTTTCATTCGTTCACCAATGAGCAATAATTATTTCCTATCTTCGAACGGTCTCCTTTAAGAGTTTTGAAAAGCCTTACAAAATACTCAAAAAAAAAAAAGAAAATTAACAAAAAAAAAACTAAATTGAAAGATTTGTACATTAGAAAAATTAACGTAAGAGTAATTTTGGGTATATGTAAGCATAGATTTCAGTAATTGTAATTAAAGAAAGTTAACGTGCGAGTATGTATTTAGGGATACATTAACGATTTGTATTTTCATTATTCCTCAATTTGTTTTCTTTTTTTAATTCAAAAATAGTTTCTTATTTATAATTATCAATTAAATTAAAATGAAAGATAAAAAAAACATGAAAGAATTAAGATTACAAGTCATTGTAATATGTAACATAATTTATAATAATAACAATGTATGGCTGTTAAATATTTTTTCATTAATTTTTAAATGATAAGTCATAAATATAGTGATGTTTAGAAATAAATCGATTAAAAAAACATCATTGCCTCTTTTCATTGAAGTCGATCCTAATTGATGAATAATTCGAATCAAATTGCTATAAGGCTTTTCAAAGGATGAGCCATTAATAATTAAGTTCATACTATTATAGTACATTCCAAGCTTCTTCAAATGCAGAACAAATTTTCGTACATGTCAATGCAGCTGATAACGGATAATTGCTGATGGAGACAACGTCTTCAGCATAATCAGCTTTTACTTGACCATGTGCCATTGCTCCAATTATAATAGCAACAGGTTCTTCTAGTTCTGGCACCAATTCTTTGCATTTAATCACTTTCTTTCCATTAAATGACATTTTAATTTTCTTGATACCAACAGGTAAGTGATCTGTGACTGGATTCTTTATTACTTTCAACAGTTTCATGGAACCATCATTAGCCCTTACAGAAAATTTATGTAATAGCTGAACTAAAAATAGAAAGAAGTTAGAAAAGAATTTCATGAAATTACCACATGAGGTAATACCCATTAAACCAGCAAATCTCTTAAATGTCCTTGGTATCCTTGTCTGGGGGTTGATTTCTATAAGTATATTGTTACTTGTATGAATGTAGACTTGCAACAGTCCAGCTCTATTTAATGGACTGTCCAGCAGCATCAGCAGACACTGATGTGTAATGTCAGGTCGACAAGTTGCAATATTTCGATTATTCTTCTTCATAATATTTATATGATCATCACAGTTTAATAGCTCAAATGCATTTCCCACTTTTACACTCTCCAATTGTGCTTCTTCCAAAATTATTATCAACCTCTTCTCGTTGTCTTTGAGATGTTTATGCACTAAATGCTTTGGTGCCGGATCGTATTCATCATCATTTTTGGCATCGTTAAATTTCCTTTTCTTCCCCATTTTCTGTTATTGTTAGGAAATCCTCTTACCTGAATCTTTTGCTTCGAATATCTTCAGCTTCCTAAAAATAAAACGATAAATTAATCTCTGCCATTTCGTTACGTAAAATATTCACTTACTAGCTAACAAATTTAAATAAATATTAATAAAAAACTTATTTAAATCAAATATTAAGATTTATGGTTATAAAAACACAAACATGTGTAGTATGAAGAAAGCTCCATCTGCAAGAAAACACTTTATTAAGAGCGGCAATTTGAATTATTTAGAGAAAATTTAAGAAAATCCGCTTCTTCTTTGAATGTTTATTGCAAAATGTCACATTTAAAGGATCAAAGTTAATTTGAATACAAAAGCAAAGTTAGCTATAATTTCAGTTTGTTTCGTAAAAAATTGTTGGTCGCCATTGGCAAAATAAACAAAAACGGAAGTATAAGGAAAGAGCAAAAATAGTCGCGATTGTAATTAAAATAGGAGTTTAAACGAAGAAAGTGGATAATGAATTACGGCGTTCACAATCATTACTCGATGGGTTCGCTCTACGTGGGCGATTTACATCCGGACGTGACCGAGGCAATGCTATACGATAAGTTCACGACGGCCGGGCCGCTCCTATCGTTACGCTTATGCCGCGACCTTGTCACCCGTCGCTCCCTCGGCTACGCGTACATCAATTTCCAGCAGCCGTCGGACGCGGAAAGAGCCCTGGACACGATGAACTTCGATTTGCTACGCGGCAAACCGATCAGGATAATGTGGTCGCAACGCGATCCGTCGTTGCGTAAGTCCGGCGTCGGGAATCTGTTCATCAAGAACTTGGACAGGAGCATCGACAACAAGTCGATGTACGACACGTTCTCCGCATTCGGCAACATACTCAGTTGCAAAGTGATGATGGACGATAGTGGCACGTCGAAGGGCTACGGCTTCATACACTACGAAACGGAGGTGGCGGCCAATAAGGCGATCGAAAAAGTCAACGGCATGCTGTTGAACGGGAAAAAGGTCTACGTCGGTAAGTTCATACCGCAGAAGGAGCGCGAGCAACAGATGGGCGAGAAGGCGAAGATGTTCACCAACGTGTACGTGAAGAATTTCTCCGGCGACATGACCGACGATAAGTTGAAAAATCTATTCGGGCCGTTCGGTAACATCACGTCGTGCGTGGTGATGAAACATCCAGACGGCACGTCGAAAGGTTTCGGATTCGTCGCGTACGACGAGCCGCAATCGGCCGAACGTGCCGTCGCCGAGATGCACAACAAAATGATCAACGGGCAAACGTTGTACGTTGGACGGGCGCAAAAGAAGAGCGAACGCTTGAACGAATTGAAGCGTCATTACGAGCAACTGAAAAACGAACGATACACACGATTACAGGGCGTCAATTTGTTCATTAAGAATTTGGATGATACCATTGACGACGCGCGTCTACGCAAAGAATTCAACGCGTTCGGCACGATAACGTCGGCGAAAGTGATGACGGACGATGGCCGCAGTAAAGGTTTCGGCTTCGTATGTTTCTCGTGCACCGAAGAGGCGACCAAAGCGCTGATGGAGATGCATGGCAAGATGGTCGGTTCTAAGCCGCTTTACGTGGCACTGGCGCAACGCAAGGAGGATCGCAAAGCCTTCATGGCGACGCACATGCAAAGGATCCGAATTCAACCGAACATATATCCGACGACGCCGCCCTTCTTGTTGCCGGCGGTCGCACAAGCGCCGCGTTATTACAATCACGTCAATCACATACGGGCCTCGCCCCGATGGTTGGGCCCGCCGACGATGAGACCGAACGGCACGTATCCAACGATGGGCAATTCGCTGTATCGCGTCAGTTCCCGACCGTCGATGCAGAATACGAACGTTCGCAATCCGGTAATCACCGCACGTCCGATCACCGGTCAGCAACCGATACACTCGAGACCGAACAGTAAATATACGACCAACAATCACGTGATCAGACCGATTGCCATGTCGATCAGTCAGGGTGGCGATAACGTACCGCTGAACGCGACAGCATTGGCCTCGGCGACGCCGGAAGATCAAAAGCAAATACTCGGTGCACGTCTGTTTCCGTATGTCGAGAAGATATATCCGGACTTGGCTGGAAAGATAACGGGCATGTTATTGGAGATTGACACGTCCGAATTGTTACACATGATCGAAGATAAGGAATCGCTGAGGGCAAAAATTGAAGAAGCTATTGCCGTTTTACAAGCACACTCCACTAAGAAGATGGCAATTGTCCAAGAGTAATTTGCGCGCTCTCGTTCGTTTTCCTCTTTCTTGCGTTAATCGTTTAATTCGATTTCGAAACAATGACAAAAGGCAAGTTTTATCTTATTTGAAGAAAAAATGCGCTCTGCCAACAAAAAGTTACTCGACTTTAAGATCAACAAAAATAATCATTTTTAAGGAAAAATGCCTTTTTCATTGTTGAGAAATAGTTTCATTTAAATCGTTTAAATTGATTATTTGTTTCCCTATATTGAAGTTAATCGTTTTAATTGTTAACTTTTTAAGTACGAAATTATTTACTTACGCCGTTTGTTTGGTTTAAATTAATTCAAGACGACATTACGTTAAATAAATATTGTTATACCGTTTAAATGGCAAAAGTCTTACTTTTTGATCAATAAAGAAAATCATTTCAAATACCTCCGCTTAATGGACGTTGTCCATAATTAAAAGTTCCTGGCAATGTTCTTAAAATACGCTCATCTTCTTCTCGTCCTTTCGATTTTTTTGTTCGCTCTTTATGTTCGTCATTTTGCTCTCCATAAGTTTCAATTCTTCTTGTTTATTACGTAATTTACTCGTTAACGATTTATGCATTTGACTATTGGGATCTTTCTGATTTGCAAGTAAACGTTGCAATTTGAACATGTCCATGTTACATTTCTTAATATCATCTTCCATTTTCAAACGAGCCACGTTTAGACTTCGCGACGTTTCCATTTTTATGTGTTGCCTATGTTCGCTACTTGTAGTTTCACTTGTACTCGACGAAGCTCCCGGTCCGCCGCCACTTATGGTATTATTTAAGAAATTGAAGACGTCAGTTTTATTCTTTGCGCGTTCGTATGCTTTCTGATTGATTTTCTCTTGGCGTTTTTGTAAACGTTTCAATTTTCGCTCGACACTAAACAAATCCTTATCGCCACCAGCTAATTCGCGAATATTCATGCAGAAGTCTGAGAAAGAAGTCTTTGCTTATTTTTATAGACAATATTTTATACCATGTTACCTAATGATTTGCCTGTTGGCAGTATAACAGCAGACACAGGGTCTATTCTTCCATTACAATTTTTACCTAAGCCCATTCCATGGATGTAACCCATTTTCTCCATAAGTCTTGATCCAATACCCTACAATTTAAAAGATTAATCTATTTGGTAATCTTTCCTAAAACCTATTAAACTAACTTACTTTTGTATGCTTTTCCCAATCACCAAATGCATGAGTGATAGGATTCATTAAAGTCGTATTAATGAGTTCTGCATTTTTCTCTTGCAAATTTTCACTTTCATTATCATTCTCAGACTCTTCATCATCACTTGCATCACTCAATGGATACAATTCATGTAAAGGCAGCTCAATTTCCTTGTTGCTTGTATGAAATTTAACCATACACTTGTCTGTCACCATCTTCTTTATTGTTGCCCTGTACCATAGGTCATCATTCTGCTTGGCCAATACTTGACCACCAATTTTCAGTAAATTGAATTTGGGCTCATTGTATTCTTGTAATGATGTAAAATCAACAATTTCGCCATGAGAATAATTACATTGTTGCTCAGAAAACTTGCAACCAGTCTCATTCAGCAAGAATGGACAGAGGAGCATCTCTTTATGTGTTGGATTGATAAATATCACTTTCACTTTTATATTATCATATGAATCTGATGTTGGCATCAAAATAGATGTTATTAAGGCATTGTGATAAACTGTATCACCCCATTGATGTTGATGAGGGGCCTTACACTTTTGTCCTTCTAATGTTGTCAATTCCTTTCTTAAGTCAGTCTCTTCCTCAATTACACCATCTTTCTTCATTTCAGACTGAAAATTAGTAAATCATTTATGATGTAGACTGTAAATAATGAAAGTAAGTTACCAAAAATAAAGAGTATTCACTGTCCAAATTAGAACCCCCATTAGTTGATTCACCAGAACATTGTTGTTCTTCACTGCTAGTGGCTTTACCATCATTCTCATCACCATTTACACTTATACTTTGTTTAGTTAAGTCGATTAGTTGTTCGATATCCTTTTGTAAACTCAACAAATTCAACTTATCATCTTCATCTGCTGCTTGTAACGCGATTTGTATTTGCTCCAATTGTGATTCATATTCACTAATCGATTGTAATAAACCTGTTTTATCCATAGTTTTATATTGCTATTTGATTATAATCTAAGTTAAGATCATTTAAAAGTGAATCTACCTTTATTAATTACTCAAATCATCATATCTTCACCTGATAAGTAACCAAATTTGAAAGTTTAGGGATTATTTTAAAATTAGATGGCACCGCTACACGCATACTTTTCAATGGAACCAACTGAAGACAAAAATAAAACTAGGGAAAGCGAAAAAAAAAAAGGTTTAATATTTTTCTTATAAAAACATTAATGAAATATTAATGAAAATTACGATTAAAATTATTTAAACATGTGGAATTAATAATAGTTAAAATTAAGTGTTTTAATACGTGGTTTATAAAGAATTTAAATGTGATTAGCGGCAATTGCAGCACGGTAATTAATTGATTTTTGTTGCGACTTAATTCCACTAACGAATAGCTTCGTAAATGCTTTAGAATAAAAAAAAAATAAATATAGATAAACAGTGACATAAAAAAGCGCACTTTTTGTATATGCACTTTAAAAAATTTATAAAATAATAATTTTCCAATGTAGTGCTTCCAAACGTGAAATCTTTATTGGATAATTCTATTTTAGAACTCGAGGTCAAAGCGTCTGTTTTATTGTTTCTAATGTACCATTTGTAAAATATCTTTCATCCAAAAACCATCCATGGATTCCAAGGTAAGTCTTTTTCTGGTATGTATTGAATTTGAAAAATAGATGCTTACAATAATTCCAAATTTAAAGTATCATCTGCAGATTCCCTCATATAACATGAGTCAGATCCATGATGCAGAATTTCGTTCAGCAGTAGATCAGCGCATTCATTCCAATGAGCCTCAGGTATGTATATTTTCAGTAAGCAATCATATACATTCATTCATTTATGGATATTCATTTGTAGGACACCAAACTGGATAAGGATTCCTTTAATTTCCTAACAGCCCCAATATTTCCAAAAACCGAATTCTTAAATACTCCAACAAAGAAGAAGAAGCAAAAGTCACCAAATAAAAGACCAAGGAAATATGTACATGTGACTGAAAGTATGAAATATGAACATATAAGTTCATATCCTGGCTCAAAAAGGAAAAGCTCACCATTAGAAAAATGTCCAATATGTAAGAAATACTTTCGTCGGATGAAAACACATTTGTTGAAGCACTCTGATATGGTTGGCAAACCAGGAGATCCACTCACTTGCCAATATTGTAACAAAGTATTTAATAGTGGCAGTAATCTGAGTATACATCTCCGAACACATACAGGAGACAAACCATATGTTTGTGAAATTTGTTCAAAAGGTTTTGCACAATCTTGTAATCTAGTTAATCATATGAGAATTCATACAGGTGAAAGACCCTTCAAGTGTCCACATTGTGAGAGGGCATTTACACAATCTGGTAATTTAAGTAATCATATACGTTTACATACAGATGAGAAACCGTTCAAGTGCCATTTTTGTGACAGAGCCTTCACACAATCGGGCAATTTAAATTCACACATTAAGAATAATCATCGAGAATTTTACGATAATCCCGAATTGTATCCACTGTAAAAGCATTAGGGATAGTAATCGAAGTTGATCTTAACAGATGGATTAATTTGATGTATGTTAGTGTCTAATCCACTTACTGTAATCAAATTTAAGCAAACATGAAAACAATCTATGTACAAAATGTGATACGAAAGAATCAATATTTTTTAATTGCGAAAATATATTTTTATAATGTATAATTTATACAAAAATTATTATTAGATAATGCGCTATTACCTAGCAGTAAAATTGCAAAATGAATTCATTTTATCACTGTTGAGAACGGAACGTGTGCAATTTTTAATTTAAAAAGCTCAAATGGAAAGGATATTAGACACTATCATATGCGAACATTGTTAAAAGTATTTTGTAGACGTTAATACTCTAGATCTTGGAATAACTTACGTGACAACTAAGCATACAACCAGCTTTAAACTAATTTCCTTTTTATTAAAGATTAAGTTAAGTTCAATTTCAATCACTTCAAGCGATTAATATATCGTTGATCTCTCTTTTAGTGTAAAATAAATATCCTCGCCAATTCAGAAGTTTTAAAAATTAAAAGAGAGTTTATCCTTTCATTTAAATTAATTATAGTGGATATATTATAAAGACGTCCGTTGCAAAGGAAAGAAAATCATTAAGAGATGTGGTTATTATAACGATTTAAATGCTGTCTAAAACTTGTTGCAAGTGGATAAACATTAAGCACATGCTGGCATTCTTAATGAGGAACGAAGAACTGACTATGAAAAACTTTTCTAAAATACAATTGCGGTGTTGTGTAATGTAAGTGCAAAAAAAAACTCGAAAAGTGCAAAGAGTGAATTTAAAATTACAGTTTTATGTAATTTATCAATTCTAAGGACTTATTTCGTAGACTGAATTTAAATTAATCTTACAATTAATCACTTGTTAGTTAGACTGATTAACTTGTTTAATTAGATTAATGAAATTTCGAATCCATATCAACGATGAAATACTGATTTTAATTGCGAGGATATTATTCTATGGATCTTGTTTAATTTCATATATATGGAGCTTTTTTTTCTCTTCTCTACTTGAACTACAGCTTTAACTTTACGTTTATTTTTTAGATCTAACTTCTTAGTATAATGAAAATCTTTAAGAAAGTTATTAACATTACTTTTAAAAAGAAGATTGTGCAAAATGTAAGATTTATATTCATGTAATAAACGTAGTTTTATATTGTGAAAATATAAATAAGGATTAAGTACGAATGGACGTTTGAAAAATTATTGTAGAAAACTTTATTCAATAAGGAATGCTTTTAACATTAGATTTTGAACTGATATTGAGAAAAGAAAATCATAATGCACTGAATCTAATCATTATATCTGAGTAAAAAAGAAAAATTTAAAATTAAACATTCAAAAGTTGAATCCACCGTTCGGCATCTGATCTTGAACGTTCGCATCGAATTGAATTTGCCCATCGGCGTTCGTACTTGGGGCGGGCACGTCTTCGTTAGCATCCGAGAAATAATTCTCGATCAAACTCAACGCTTTCTCGTACACTTTCTCGTTATCGTGACTCTGAAGTGCCTCCAAGCAATCTAATCCTCCGCATTCTTCAATGACGATTGCCACTTTTTCGGCTTCGCCTAACTTTTGTGCGGCCTGAAAAAAATCGTTAAATTCGCAATTCAGTTTCGAACTGAAATACAATTCTTACCCCTAATATGTTATTGAGTCCATCTAATATAACGTCAATGGTGCGATAATCTTTAGAATTCAACAAGTTGCACATCGGCTTCAACGCGCCCATCTCAACTAGTTGCGCCAATTGCGATATGTTTCCTCCACTAGTATAATTTGTTACAGCCCAAGCAGCTTCTTTTTGCGATTTGAAATCGCCCTATAACAAACGATTATTAATTTGCATTAACTTTTTTTTTAACTAATCGTTTACGCTTACAGTTTGTAGGACATGCAAAATGAATTTCATGATACCAGCATCTAATACTCGTTGTATTTGAAGTGCGTTTCCGGCCGTGACATTGGATATTGTCCAAGCGGCCTCTTTTACGATGTTCAATCTGGCATGCTGAAGTAATTTGCTCATTGGTTCTAAAGCTCCGGCATTCAATACCATATCGGTTTGGGAATCGTTACCAGTAACGATATTGCCAACGGCTCTCAATGCTGGCGTTAGAACCGATATTTCGTTGCTGCCGAGCAATTCGACCAATTTATTGATGAGGCCGGTGTCGAGGACCGTTTGTATTTTATCATTACTGCCATCAGTTAAATAACTGAGGGCCCAGCATGTATCAGCTAATGTTTCTTTGTCATTGTAATGCAACAATTGTGCTAGTACAGGAAGTGCTGGTTTCACTAGTTCAAAATCGGGCGGTGGATTCTTGTTACGACACAAATTAGATATGGTCCATACCACATTCCTCAATAGAGTAACCTAAATTATTTTTAAAAAATTAAAAGAAAACTTACAATTTAAAATAATAAATTAATCTCACAGATGTTTCTGGTTTGACCATAGCTAACAACATTGGCATTACACCACAACTTAAAACCAAATCTCTTGTTTGTGGGCCATCACCTGCAATGTTACCCAAAGCCCAAACGGCTTGTTCTGCTACTTCAGTTTTAGGTGATGCAAGCAACATCTTCAGTTTTGGCAAAGCATCCTCCTGAACAACAGCCTGTGTTTGTTCTGATGTACCAGATGCTATGTTTGTTAAGGCCCAGCAAGCTTCAAATTGTAGAGCTGAACTAAAAAATTCACATGAATAAGAATAAATAGCAGATAATAAAAAGTTTCATGTTTATACTTGTGATTGTATGTTAGAAAGTCTACCAATTTTGGAACAACACCCAATCTAATTAGATTATCAATTGGTGGATTGCGTTCTCTGCTTAACATCTTTCTGCATGCTTGTGTTGCTTTGAATTGTACAGTCTCATCTGTACTGACAATACCTAAAGAACAAATGTATAAGTATTTTGTTAATTCAATGCATAAACCAATGGGTCACCTTCAAATATAGCAGTCAATGACATTTCTGGTGTCGAAGGTGCTGTTTCTTCCAATACTTGAACATTATCAGATATATTGCGTCTCTTAAGGAGCTGATCTTCCTTCTTTGCTTTTCGCAACTCTACTGCTTGAGTTATCCTTCTTCTTCTCATTTCCTAGACAAAGGAATATTTAGAAAATTGCTATGCACGTCTGAGAAATATTATTACCTCTGCATCCTTGCCTTGGTTCTTATATTTTCTAATTCTGCTTTCGTCGCCCATGATTCTAGAATAATTAAGAATATCTTTTTTACACAGAACACCAAACAAAGAGGAAATTTAAATAATGGCAACTGATAATAGGCAGATTAAATATGTGGTGTTACAGCGAGATTAATCCGCTATACTTACATTCTTCTTTAAATAAAAAATGTAGCAGAAACTTAATGCACGTGGATAACTTTAAGAACAAAATCAGAAATGATTTGCAAAGGAACTAAAGAAACGTTCGACAGGTGAGAAACGTTTTTCATTCAACTCGATTCAAAATGACCAATAAGATTCTGCGAAAAGAATCCAGCCCTGACAGAAATACTAAAACTAGAAATTCCACTGAACATAAACATTTTTTTTCAAAATGACGAATTCGTTCTCGTGCATTCAATATTACAGAATTACATTATGAAATGAAATGAAATTTTCTCTACGATTGACGTGCAGTTAATTATAAATATTGTTATCACAATTTATTATCCGGTCACTATTGAGATAAATCCCGGAGGATGCAAGTGGAAGATACAGGAGCAAGCGCGTAAAAAGTATCGATTTAGGAACGAAATTAATTATATTTCGCAAAACGTTACTTAAAAATTGCACAACATACGTTTCCTGTCGATATTCAAAAAGAAAATGGGTGAGTATTGCAAATTTAGGAAATTTATTTGCGAAAGAATTCGTAACGCTTATTTCTGCAGTTATAATGTCCAGCGAAAACGAGCACAGAAAATCATCAATCGACATTAATTTAAGTGACCAGGCTCTACCTATTCCTATACAAATATTCCTCTGGAAGCAAGTCAGGTGCTTATAAGTTGAAGACGTAGAATATTCCTTTATTTTCATTAAACATATTGTTTTGCGTAGCCCATTTATAAGGCCGAAATTGGGAAAACTGCACGAGGCTTCTTGTGTTGTAAGTTATCTAATAACTCATTAATCAATCCCAAAAATGCTTGCTTCAATTTCTTCCAGTTCTGTCAACATGCTCCAGCTGGTCATCATGTAAGTGAAAGCATTCAAATTCATATTAGAATCCTTTAAATTAATCAATGATATTTTGTAGGAACTCAAGGAAGCCTGCAAGGTATAGCTACAGTCTAAAATAACACACGACAGTTTAATGCGAATGGATTTCCTTTGTAGTCGTTCGAGAAAGTCCTCGTCCAAAACATTCAAGTCGGTCTCAAATTGGAACTGGTGGAGGCGATACGTTCGATACCACGATGGCGATTCATACAAGCATCTCTACCGCACGTGATGCACTGTATCGCTTCTTTACTATACAACAGGTACAATTGTTGTAGCTCTTCCGAAGAAAGTGTTCAATGTTTGTTTCTTTCTCAAGGATGAAAGACGGAAACATTCAAAATCTCGGTGCAGTAGAGACGAAGCTTTTGTACACGTTACACTGGATACTGTTGGACGCTGCCGAAGAATGCGCGGAAGAAGATTACGAGAAAGGAATCTATCACGGTTCTTCCTTTCACTACTTGTTCTCTATACCAACAATGACGGTATGGTCACCTTATTATTTGAATCGATTATCGAAATTAGATTATTTCGTCAATTTCAGCTGTTCGTGTACCTTTTCGCACCGATCAGTCACCATTTGAAGGAATCGGACTTTCAAAATTTTCGCTTAGAGAACGGTTTAAAGATTTGGCAAGCGCTGTGGGAGTTTCGTCATCCGGAGGCGACCTGTTTCACGACGCACTGCAAACCGAAACCGAGGCATCTGAGCGCGAAGAATCTCAGGGCGCGCAATCCGCAATTCGGCGACGTGTTCATCGGACGTGA
The DNA here is from genome assembly GCA_963695495.1 of Hololepta plana. Taxonomy (NCBI): domain Eukaryota; kingdom Metazoa; phylum Arthropoda; class Insecta; order Coleoptera; family Histeridae; genus Hololepta; species Hololepta plana. The sequence goes on along the minus strand of OY968839.1, from coordinate 178,575 downwards.
GTCAAACGATTTTGTTTATTAATAAGGCGTTCGACAACGAAAACTGCCGCGGCCAATATGTGACCGATGTAAAGCATGTAGAACGCGCTTCGCAATTGCGACGTGGTGATCGCTTCCGGATCATCGTTAGTCGCTCTCGTCGTCAATCTATTCAGCATGGCCGTGTCGTTGTTCATCAGTTTTACGGCGAGAATGTACGATTTCATCAAACCGTGTTCCGCTATCCGTTTGATTCGGGCATCGAACGTTTCCGTATACGGCGAGTTTTTCTTCAGTACGTAAATGAGAAACGACTTGAACGCGCATTCGGACAAAATCTTCAATTGTTCGCTCTCTCTCTGCGACAGGTTCACGTCCAGGAATTCGTTGGATACTTGCACTTTAACGGCAACGTTACCGGTCATCACGTGTTTCTCGCGTTCTTCCATCACGTCCTCGTAAACGAATCGTTTGCTCATACTTTTCGTATAGAGGTTCGGTGATTTGTTGAAGGTGTCCACGGTATCGTTGTCCGGTGCGGTCCAGGATATGTCGTAGCGAACGAGATCCGCTAACGTATTGATGTTTCTCGTGTACTTCGGATATGCCAACACGCTGGACAATCCCGAAACGTAAGCGGTCGTGATAATGAGCGATAAGACGCACCAAAAAAGTAAGACGACATTGTAGTAGCTGTTCCTTTGAGGAAACAAACGCGACGGAATGCCGGAGACGGTGAGCAATCTGATTGCGTAGATTAGGCCCGCGAATCCCATGTGTTTCGCTAGAACTAGTCCAACGATTAATGTTAAGCCGAGTATGAGTGACCAAAATCGGAACGTCAACGGTCGATAAACCATCAAATGCTCGTCGAGGAGTACAGGCTTCGGGACGAGGAACGTGATACACGTTTCCGCATACGGAAACGTTATTTCCGTATTCGTCATAATCGGTACCGTCCAGAGAGAAACGAAAGCGACGTCCTCCTTCCCGAGCGCGACTTCCTGCTTCAATTGAAAATAACCCCGATCGATTGTATTGTAACGTACCGGCCAATCGCCGATCACCTCCTTCAAGATTCTGTACTCGAGCCCGTCGTAAATGTTCTTCTCCGACGAATAGTAGACGAACGGCGGCAAGTGGAAGGTCGTCGCTCGAAAATAACGATCCGTCTCGAAGTGCGGCCGCCATTTGTTCAAGGGTAACTTACCCCTTAATCGTACGCTTTCCGAAGCGTTCCATTCGGCGATTGGTCTGTCCTCTCTCACGGACGTTACCTTTACGATAACGTCCACGTTTTCGTTAGTATGTTTAAGGGTCACTTCTTCTTCGTCGAAGGATTTGATGCCTTCCATTAGAAGCACGTCCATTCCTTCGAGGTTTACGCTACGCCTAAACGTCACGGTATCGTTACAACGGCCCGGAGCGACGATCAGTATGCGTTTGTGTACGCGAAACTTCGATACGGGAGCCGTGAATAATCTGCCAGCGTCATCGAAAGTGCGCGACAGTATCACGTAACCGTCGCATGTTCCGGTGTCGTCCGTTTGGAATTCGTCGCCGGTCAATAGTACGGGCGCGTTCCTTAATTGAACGCCTTTGATTACCGTCGAACCGAAACGATATTGGCCCATCGTTATTACGTGCAAGCAATGCGTCACGTTGAAACTGTAATCGATCAGATCGATGAGGAACCGCTCGATTGGACTTGCCAGAACTGGCTTCAATTGAATCGTCGTCCAGATGGTTAACAATCCAATTAGTTGCAGATACATGATCGGGAAAGGCCGTTAACAAACGCTTTCCTCTCGTTTATATAGACCGAACGAATATCGTTCTGAACAATTTGAAGCGGTGATAAATAGATTGTCGCATGCAGATCGTGTGAAAACGGCAGACTTACTGGCGTTAACTAATGACAAAAATTAGTGACGAACCATCTCATTATCGGTCATTAATCGAAACAAATCGGTCCGAATCTGTAACGGCCGGTAATGAACAAAGTGGGAAGTGATCGATTAAACGTTGAATAATGAATGAAAAAGGCCGAATAATTCATGCGATGCCATTAAGATGGATTACATTTGGCGTCGGTGCCGGATTAACTCGAAGACGAACGTTAGGATTGCAACGATCGTGCCGCTCGTGTACAAGTAGAACGTGCCCATCAATCGATTCAATTTCAACGGGACGTAAGCGGTCGCCATGCGGACCACGAAGTAATTCTCGAAGTGTCCCAAACCGCGCTCGTGCTTAATCAAACTGTACCAGTAACCAATGATACCCTTCTCGTACAACGACTGGATGCGATCGTTGAAGAGTTTACCGTAATGCGTGCCCAATTGTAATGCGAACGATAACGGATACTCGTCGATGCAGTCCGTCAACGTTTTCAAATGGTTACGCGCGTAATCGTCCAAATGGCCCGCATCGGTCACGAAGCGTCCAGGTAACACTTTCACGACCGTCGCGTAATCGCCGCGTCGCAATCGTTCCGCCTTAACCGCATCGTTTAATTCGTAGATCCAATTATAACCGACGGCCCGGGCGATCGCGTTCGGCGACGTCTGATAGAAGAGGTGCAAAAGGCCGCCGTTAGTGCCCCAACGAATACCGTTCGCTACCATATCGTTCAGCGTGTTTATCCGTCGCGTGTAACGTGGGAACGTTAACGCGCTGGTGATGCCGGCCGAATAGGATGTCGTCAGTAATAAGGCGAAGCACCAGCAGAACACGAGCAGCACGCGATAGAATTGTCGTTTCGGTTGTAGATGCGTCGCGCCGGCCGTCACGAGCCGTAACGTTTCCAATAGCGTCTTGCCGTAACTGCCGAATATACGTTCGTCGATCGAACGATAATAAATGCAATCGGCGACGTAGAGGATACCAGACAAGGCGGCGAGAACGACGAAACAAACGGCCCACAGTACGTGCTGGAACGGTTGGTAAACGAACGTGGCGGCGGGTAATAGATGGGGCTTATGCACCAGGAAGGACGCGCACGTTGCACCGTACGGCCGCGTCATTTCCGTCTCGCGTCGCCCGATCATCGTGCCCCACAACGAGCAGAACGCCACGTCCGCTTCGCGTTTGCTTACACGCGTCACCACTGCAACGTACGGGGCGTCGTTCTTCGGCACGCACGTGATGTTCGCGCGTAAGTTACGCGTCACCTCGAGGAATAGACGATAGTCGACACCTTCGTAAGGACGGCCGTTCGCCTCGTCGCAATAGACGAACGGCGGACAATCGCCCGTCGCGGCCGTCAGCGATACGTTCGCGTCGAAACGCGGATACCACTTCCGCATGTCGATGAAGCTGTTGCGGATGAATTGCCCACTGCCGTCGTGCCATTTGGCCACGATCGCGTCCATCGCGATCGATACGACCGTAACGTTGGATGTAGAACGCTGTACGATCGGACGCTAATCGAGATTTTAACGGAATTGAATTTAGTTTACAGAAAACGTAACAATAAGCGATCACGTACCATCGGTGGTCCCACTTCCAAATCGAAATCGATGCCCACGATCAGGACGATTTCGTAGGCCCGGATCGAGATTAAACGTCGTGCCTCTTCGATCGCATCACGATCAACTTGGGGCGTCGCGATGACGATTTTCGACTGCGGTTTAAAGTAATCGATGTCTTTGTCGAGGTACCGGCTGAGACATTTGCGGTAATCGACGCAAGCAATTACGTGAACGTTGCAAACGTTTTGCGATTCGTTGCTGATCGCAAAACGATCGGATTCCACCATGACGGACGTTTCGATGCCGGCAATCGATCGTTCGACGAGATCCTTCAGCTCGGTCGATCGACGTCCGTTTTCGATGTATCGCACGCACGTGATGACGTCGTTGGGCGGTTTTATGATTTTCGCAATGAAATCGTTTAAACTTATGTTAATATCGCCGTTGATAACGTGCAATTTTGTGAAAATGAATGCGCACAAGAACAAACGCATAATGTACATAGCGTGTTGCGATCGATTATACGAATGATGGCATCTCGTGCCGTCTTAAGTCTATATGAAGGACGAGGAATATGATTGGAGAAATAGTGATTTAAGAAAAAGGACGAAGCGATAATCGGCGAAGAAAGTTTGTTCAAATGCAAGTCGCAGTTTATCATAATGTGAATACGAAAGAATAAAGTTGACAATGCGACGATAATCGTGTAAAGCAACGAATTATCGGTTTGTTTTAACGAACTTTTAAACCGTTCGAAAATGGAAAAGTTTTATCATCATTTTCCATAATTTGTTTCCTTACTAATACAATCTTCAATTACTTTACCAACAATCTGCCGTATAAATGCGTCCGAATCAAATTAAATCAGATTATCTTTGGAATTCTAACTTTCGATAATTGATTATTTTCAATCGAATCTGCTTCTTTTAGGGAAAATATCCAGCGACGACGTTTTAGGCCACGAAAGCCCACCGATAATGCCAACAACGACCTCAGAACAACCGATGCCCACGACGGTGACCGTGACGGCAACGATAACAAGGCCCTCAGACGACGATGTACGTGCTTATTGGAATTCACCCAAATTCCCAATCGCTCATTTCGACTTATTGTTAACAGAGCAGTTGGGTGTCGTCGCCCAAAGACACGGTATTTCCTGAAACGATACCGGAGGAAAGCTCCAGCACCGAGGAGGAGCACGTGGTCATTTTCCGTTTACCATCGTTACACGAATCCGACGGCTTTTTACGAGATCCCTCGATTTATACGGTGCGAACTAGTCGAACACATCGATTAACGGATAATCAATAACAAACAAATTCGTAGGCGGAGACCAGCTTGTTTCAATTGGCCGTCCGGAAGAACGGCACGGGAAAGTCTAGCGTGAAAGTGGAACAAGTCACGGCGATCTCCGTGTCGGATACTAAGCAAATGCGATCGACGCCTTCGATACAAAAGATGAGGTAAACGTGCGTAACATAATGACTCGTTCGCAAAACAAATCAAAGTCGTTCGACGATGGTAGCAATTTCAGTTCGTCGACCGATAAGGACTCGCTGGACAGTAGCAGTAAACATCCGTCGACCACCGACGGCGGTGGCCCCGACATGGAACGCGAGTCGAGGAAAGCGTTCACGTCGACCGCGCCCATCGACATCTCGGCCGCGACGTTCCTCGACGTCGCCGTGTTACGATGCCTCTTCATATCGCATTGGCAAGAGGAGGGCGTCTATTGGGCTCTACACTATCTGTACAATAGGTTCTCGATCATCCCTTACGCTCGCGTTTCTCGTTGTACTCTACTCCGTTTCGTGTGCGTGTGTTAAAGGTTACGGGACGTCAACGAGGAATCGGCGGGACAACAGCTACCGCGGCGTAGAAGCAACTCGCTGCCGATACCGAAGATCGAGGTGTCGTTCTTTCAGAGCAACGACAACAAAAAGACGGAAAACAAGGATTTCATTGAGGTCCCCGAAGTGAAGGACGTCTCCTTACTTGCCGGTAGGAAACGAGCGCGCGGTGCTCTTGTAGATTATTAATGCCGCTAATCGCATAGAATCGCCGTACACGAAGCGACGCTCCGAGGAGTCCGTACACTTGCGTAGGGCCAGCGAGAAGACGAAGAGACGCATGAAGATGGCCGACCTGAAGGCGTTCGTCGAGACCAAGTTACTGTCGAAGTCGGACAAAGCGTTGGAGAAGATCGGACAGGAAGAACCGAAATCGTTGGGAGAACAAGCGGTGGGTTCGCGAAGCACGATTAATGTATGTATTTCTCTCTTTGATTGGCCCGCTAGAGAAATAACGTCCGGGGAGTAATATGAATGGTTCTTGAGCATGTTTCTCTTCTATATCCTCTTCACTTATACCATTTATATTGCACGCTATAAACGTTTATCGGACGCTCTTTGAAATTGCAATTTCTCTAATTTTTTTTTCCTTCTCCTTCGATAGGAGTATCATCGAAGTCTGGACACCGGCGACGAGCATCTGACGCGACCGAACTCGACGCTATCGAAGATGTTCGAGGCGACGCCCAGTAATTTAGTTAAAGGGAAAAGTATGCCGAGCTTGAGGTAATTCTTTTAACACTTTCGCATTCGGTTTGCCTAGTTTGTTTAGTTTCTCTCTCTCTCTCTCGAATTTAATTAATAAGAAACGAGATTAATTATTGTACAACCCGAATTAGTCGATGATAGCTACTGATGCTGAGAGATGAAAAGCGGTTTAACTTTACGAGCGCGCAATGAATTAAAAGGCAATTTTGTCTTGTTGTGCGTTCGATAAGATAATCTTAAGCTAGTGTAATTTTTAATTGATTACTAAATGCGTCATCTCTTTCGTATTAATTATAGCGTTGCCAAAGTAGGTTTGCTAAGAGTTTAAACTCGTATTGACAATGCTATTCCTTTTCTATTGGATCCTTTTAATTAGCATGTCTGCGTCCCGTTGTCGTCGTCGCACTTTTAAACGTTGCGATCAATTTTTGTTTGTTTAGCGAAATCGCCATTGAAAGCGTACAATTTTTTATTCTTCTATCGTTTCTTTTTGTTCTTAAAAGAAGTTTCAATGTCTTGTCCGTTCTCATATAATTGTTGTTCTGTCTGTTCCTTCTCTCTCAGCTGTTTGATAGATGAACTCACTGCCGGAGGGTAAGTAAATTGGTACACACACTTTTTTCTCGTTACTTTGTTCCCATCCGTGTCTTTTCATGTATTTACTCATAGGCAACTGATTTTAGTGTACATATAACGTAGAAAATGAAGGCCCTTATGGCCCGCGCAGCGGAGAATGCAGCGCTTTCTCGTTAATCTGGACTAATTAAGACCGTAGATAAAAATTTAGGATTAATGAGAATGCACTATGCAAGAAACTAATCGCAATCTATAAACGATGGAAATCATAATGATTTTCGCTATTCTTCTTTAGGTACATCGGCGAGATACATTGGGACAAGAGACGGCCGAGCCGCAGTTGCGTGCACAATCAGCCGATGGCCAATCCGATAATAACGGTCACCGAGCACACGCCGACACCATCGCCGGATTACCTAAGAAGACAGGTGCTATAGATTGAATAAAACCAATAACGTACTCGTTAATCCGCTCTTATTATTTTTAGGGTTCGATCGATAGTCAATTGGACGTGCTGAGCTTGACCGGGAGCAAGCACGGCCAGTGGAAGGAGCGAAAGGCGAGTCTAACGCGTTCGCAAACCGATTCCAATATCACTTACACGACGGAGGACGTGCCCGAAGCGCCCGGCTCGTTTTGTTATATAACGCGCGACGGCGACATCGATATACAAGTCGTGTTAAAGGTGCGCGTCTTTTTGCGAATGAACCGAGAAGCGAGAGAAAGTGCGAATGCTTTTTTTCTTTTTCTTTTTTAAGGCCGTCCATTCGGCCGCACTGCGCGACACCAACATTTGCACGTTGCGAGTGCTCGAGGTGATTCTGAATCTCGTCGAACTGCTGATGGACATGGGCGTGTTGAAACAGTTCTTGCGCGACGAAGCGCTCTCGGTGCAACCGTTCACCGTGCCGGAAACGAGTCCGGGCAAACGGCCGAAAAGTACGGGAAGCAACAATAACAACAATGCGGGCACGCCGAGTTCCGAGGAGAAAGTAAGACCGTTGACGTCGCATCGCATCATCATGGACATTATCATAAAGTACGATGGGTTTCTTAAACATCGATTCCAGTTGCGTCGTAATGTTTGTTTCATTGTCTGTGTAGGGTGTTAAAGCATCTCGGTTGTCCGCACGGTTGCGTCGACGGTCAACGTGGACCGGCGGCCGAGTTTTTGCGCACTCAATGCCAGAACATACTGGCGAAATTGCATCGCGCCAGCAACAAGCAGTTTGCGAATTATTTGCGTGATTACGTCAAATACAAACCGATTCCGACGATCTTGGATCTGTTCCACGCTTACGTCGGCTTCTGCATCGATCCGAGTTCGCTCTTGTCGCCACTTAGTAAGTAACACGACGGACTCTGACGTGATGATAGAAGATTTTTCCGGATTGATTACAAACGAGCGAAGAGAATCTTTGAAAATTCTTCTCTATCACGTAACCGAGTAGTTTGTATGTTACATACGTATGCGAAATATTTTAATTTTTTTATTTCTCGTGTTTGGTTCAAACGATTTTACAAAACAAATCGTTAAATCCGTTTTCTCTTTTTTGTCTCACTTTTACTTTAATTCGCTACAATCTGTTGTGTTATGCTCTATGCTCCACTAATACTGGTCTTTATCTCCTCCCAAATTCACTGACTCTATTCGTTGAAATTGAACGTTTATTCGGTAAATAGAATCATAGCAGAAAAAGAGAATCTTTGAAAACGACTTCTTAACTAATTTCTGTCACGCGGAATAAGTTTATTCTTTGCTTTCCTGTTATTAAAATTTCCAAAATCAAGCGAAGGAGAAAGAATAAATTTACTCTCGTCATAATTTGTACAGTAGCAAACTAAATCGAAAATCCTTCGTTCTTCCGTAGTTTTAATTGATGTAATAATTATGAGAATGCGAATAGTTCAAAAAGAAAGGCGTATTTCAAAGTAGTTCTCTCACGTGATTGGAAAACATTTTCGTTTATTATCAGACCAGAAGCGGGGCTCTAGCAGATCACCAGACGTTGTATCTCAAGGTGGTAGTAATGCACCAATCTATGGCACAGGCCTCGGCGGAGTCATTCGCGGCGTCGAAGGACAGATCATCTCGAGCATCTTCAAGACGTTGGTCACGCGATTCGTCGAGTGTGCGAAGGAGATCAAGACGCCGGAGAATCTGGTAACGCAAGCGCTCGACGGAAGCCGGGCGCATTAGTTTCGCAAAATAATTTCATTCTCGCTTCTTTTTTGTAGGCAACGTACAGCGACATACGACAATTGATTACTTACATAAAGGAGGGCCACGGTAGCGTTTTCCGTCGCGTCGCCCTCAGCGCCCTTTTGGACACGGCCGATAGACCGAGCAAGAGAGAACCGAACGTGCAGACGACTCGCGTGATACGGCACATACACCACGGAACGGACATGGACGAGCAGGAAATGCAACCGGACGTGTCCGTCGCGATGGACGAGAAAAGCGTGCGCAAATTGTTGTTCAAGAAACGTAGCACTTCTTCCACTTGCGCCGTGAGTATATCCTCGCGAACACGTCTTTCGTTTTCGTTTAACAAAGTGTTATTGCCCCAGAGCCTTTTGGAGACGGAGAACGACGAGGCGGCGAAAGCAAGCCAAAGTCCATTAAGCAATTTGCGAAAGAAGCATCACATCCTGACGCCACGGCAAAGCGAACGTGCTTTGGGCATAGGCGAACCAGTCGTATCGAAGAAACAAAAGTCGAGAATAGGTGGAATCGGTAGAGAACGAATGGTGACCGGAAGAAGTACCATTAACGTTCATCTATTTTTGTCGTTTTAGTTAATTGGTTCAAAAGAGGCGACATGAACACGAACGATTCGTCCGACAATCCAGACAGTAGCGAGACGATTACGGACACTTCCAGTTTTATCAGGCAACAATCGAAATATCATCCGAGACCGCCTGTAAAAAGCAGCAGTTCCGGGTAGGATTAACCGTTTATGCGTTGAAGTTGCTTTTAAATCAACTGGTTTTAACGTTCAGGAACGTTTCTCAAAGCTTTCAAAAGGCGAAGAAACGTATGGAGGACCGTTTCACCAAATTCGTGTTGAAAAAGGGCAAGAAGAAAGACGGCAGCATCGAGGAAACGACTGGTGGCTGTACGTATATCGAAAACGTAATAATCGCCGAATTGTATAATACGGAAAGTTGGCAGATTTCAGTAGAAAGAACTCGATGGATTTCGGTGAATCGTCGAGGGAGTCCGAATTCATCGTTTTCAAGGAGAGGAAACTCGTATCGACCGTGCCCGTGTACAAAGGAATGCTACGTCTCTCGTTCCTGTTGGAAACGTGTCCACCAGGTTCGGTGCCCGACGCTCATCTCATCGCTTCCGTCTTAGATCTGGTTTCGCAATTCCCATCGCTTACCCATCTCGCAACCGTACTAATCGATCACTTTCAGCCGCATTCGGTCATCATTGCCCGGGCCGCTCTCCTACTCGAATGCTCGTATTTCGTGCACTCTTGCAATAAAGGCCAATGGCCCACATGGATGAAACTGCAGTTTCCCATATTTCGTCCGTCTGGTCCGATGCCGGCCAGAGGTCCTACGTCCGGCCTGAGGAGAACGCACATAATGCAACGATCGGCCGGCAAGATGTTTCATCAGTGGGCGGAAGTGCTCGGCGCACGATTAGAAGAAATGATCAACGAGGACAAGCAGTTCGAAGGACAGATCGCTGCGATGGTAACGGACGACGTGAAACAGAAGGAACTAGTAATACAAGACGACGAGGAAGACTTCCTCGACGAAGGTGCTTTTCAGTAGATCAATTTTCGTTAATTAACAATCTCGCATTTTAGCCAGCATCAATACGTACGGCACCAGTTGTCCGATGCCGCTGCGTATAATCGCGTGCGTCCTTTTGCAAGAGATAACGTGCTTCTTGCGGGAAACGTATCAAACGCTACCGAAATCGTCGAGGATCAGCGGCAAAGAGAAACCGCCGCCGTGGGAGAAGTTGTATAGCCGCGAGGCGAATCGCAGATGGAGTATGGCGTTATCGTCGATGGGCCATTCTCAAGCGTCCGCACAAAGTTTACAATCGATCGCTGGCGATCGGGATTCGGCCGAGAGAAAGATCAGTTTCGTGCTGCACGAGCCGGACAACGAGTCCGAAGGTAGCAGTAACACTACGGTCACGATGCAGGTACATTTCTAATTTAATGCCCCGCATCACGTGCATGCTCCTTCACTTCGTTTGCTGTTAGAGTAAATTAGATTTGATCGTGATGAATCCGTCATCAAACTCAGCGATTCGTACAGGGCGAAGACGGCAAACGCATCGGTCAACCGAATCGACCGTATTTACTGCGTAGAGGCACCGGCACCGCTTCCGGTGGTTCGTTTAAACGGCGCAGTTTCAAGCTGAGACGCGGCACCAAAGAGGGCAAAGAAATGGAAGCCGAATGTAATTTACATTTACACTCGTAAACTTTTACAAGAGATTAACACCACAATTCTTTTCTTTTGTAGGGAAATTACAAGAGACCGTGAAACGGACGGATTCTATACAATCCAAGCGGAAAGTGAGCTCGCTGTCGGATCGCAGCGATACATCCGAGCCTGGGGTTCCGGGCGAGGCTAGCGGCGAAGAGTCGCCGGGTGTTTTGAGTGACGATCAGCCGCCGGAGAGTCCGAGCGACAGTAACGACGACGATACGACGAAGAATATGCCGTGGCTGAAAGTGATGGTGCAAGTGTCGAATTCGTTTTACTATTATTGCAATCATCAGAACTTTTGCCATCCTTACTGCTATCGACGCATAATGCGTGGCTGTTCTAGGCTCGTTAAGGCCGTACGAAAGGTGTGTAATCTTTTGTTGTTGTTTAAGGAAGGAAAGCATTTATTAAAGCGTTGAATAACATTTAAGGTATACGGCGAAGAATTCGGCATACTCGAGGATAAGTTGAACATGGATTTTGAGAGTAAGACGCGTAAAGGCAAGAAAGAGAAGAACCATAATAGGAAAGTCTCCGATCAAACGAGTTCGCAAGTGTCGCCGATACGGCGCAAAGATAGCGTCGGCAAGAAGGACAAGATCGATAAGAATTTGAACGGTTCGCAAATGAGCAAGATCACGTCGAAGGACTCGTCGCGCGACATCGCCGAATCGGACACCGAGAGGGACAGCAATAAGAACGGGAACAACGGGAAACTGGAGGAACCGCCACCGATTTTGAAATACATCAAGACTCAAGTAATTATTATAACAGGCTTCTTTTATTAATGATTAAACTCATAACATCGACAATTCACAGGTAAAGGGGGCGTTTCAAAGTCCGTTCGCGACTCTTCTAAAGGGTGCCGTCATCCTAACCGAAGAAAATTTCTTAGACATAATGCCGGTAGCGTGGGAACTATTGTTGGAATCGAATCAGGAGGTGGCCGCTTGTGCAAGTTCGATTTTCATCTTGTGTGCCGTTAAAGTGCCGCAACAAGTCTGCGACTTGATGAATCACGGATTGGTGCATCCGGATCCCGACATCAGGATCAATTCGATACTCCGGTAAAACGCGTATGCAAATGTGCGCACCGCCACGATTTAACGACATGTTTCCGTAGGTTTCAAGTATTGTGGAAATTACGTTACCAAGTATGGCCGAGGATGGAGGAAGGAGCGCACGTCTTGTTTAAAATACCGCCACCGGGCATTGAATTTACACTGCCGTCTCCCAAGATCGGTATCGAGTCGCTGGAAGTTGTCGATTCGCCTTGGGAATTGTTGGTAAAGACTAAAGTAGAAGAAGTTACCATAAACCAAGAGCGTCACGTAAGTCATCGATATACGTTTCCAGTCATCGCTTCGGTAATTGCACGTTTTCATTTTTTAGCGTTCATTGGTGACGGCGACAAAAACTAGAAAGAAACAACAGACGGAATTGATTAAGATGGCCCTACAAGCACAGGACGACAAGAAACGCGAGGAAAGGGAGAATTTCTTGATCACGACCATTCCGATCACGATCCAAGCCGCGCACGAGCCAAGTCTCTATCATACAGAAGAACACGAGGAAGGTAACTGTTCCGTTTAACGGTGGTCGGAGCAAAATTAACGGAAAACTATTTTGTAGTGATCGCCGACGACGAACAAGCAGAAGGACAACAAAGGAACACCGGTCATCATCTACATTCGGCCCATTCGTTGTTTCCGTCTTGTCTATGTTCCGCCGTTATTCAAATAATCAATCTGCTGGACGACGCGGCCGTTTCGAACGACGGCAGCGCCGTGTACGAAGTGGCTTATCAGGTTATTTTAATGCGATACCATTAAACATGTAAATCACGTAGGAAATTCTTGTAGGTAATTTGGTGCTGTTTGGTGGAGGACAGTGCCTTGTTCTTGCGCTACATATTGGAGAGGTTGACGCGCGAGAAACAGGACGAGATGTTTAAAATTTTAAGACATCTGATACGGTTTATACCGAAGCTACCGCAGCAGGCCGCTTTTGCCCTGTACAATTACATCATCGGTTACGTTATGTTCTACGTACGGACGCCGCACGAGGAAGGACAGAAATTAATTGGCACCGCTTTATCGTTATTATGGATGGTCGTGCACAGCGTGCACGGTATAATGTTCAAGGATTTGAAGCAAATATTGCGGAAGGAACAGTGCGACGCTTCGATTCTATTAACCGCCAACGTTCCCTCCGCCAAAAAGATTATCGTTCACGGCCCTCAAGGTAATTGTCACGGTTGCAATTAATAACTTAATTAAATTCGCTCAATAATTACAGAAAAGGATTCGGGTGGGATACCCACGCAATTTCCCGTACAGGAGGACACGCTCTTCTGTCAAATTTTACAAGAGGCCCTCGATTATTTGGGCATCGACGACTCGCTGTACGGCGAATTCTTCTTGGTCGACTATAAAACACGTAAGTTTCTTATTATGCCTCTTGCGATTCTTCTATTATGGTATCGTCTCGTCTTGTAGATCAAATAAGAAATCCAACGGCGCACGTTCGGGATTATTACTTCTTCAAGCGGTCGCAGTATCCCCAAGTCGAACTGGTTCACATGAAACCGGACGAGGCGTTCGCCGCGTTGCAGAAACAAGAGTTGAGTAATAAATTCGTGGAGATCGGCAAAGTGCTCTTAACCTGGGCAATTTTGAAGAACGTCGATATGGTCGTTCAGCGTGTCGTCTTCTTGCATGAGGAATTGATGAAATTGCCGTCGTTTCCCAGGAAAGCTTTAGAATCGGATTTGGATTTATATAATGGCGGCGAATTGGGCAAGGTGAAATAATACATATACAAATCGTGGACGGGACATTTAAATAGCGAATTGTTTTTCAGATGCTTTTAGGTTTGGACGTTCTACACAAATTCATGTGGGTCCGTCTGATTGCGCGAATGTTCGAAGCGATGGCCGGCAATTTCGCTTACTCCGGCGACATTCACATCTTCCTGAACGTGTTGAACGGTGCGTTGATTTTGCACTCGGAGGATTCCTGCATATTACGTTACGTGATGGCAACTTATATAAATGCTGCGTTCCATTTCAAGAACATCTTCTCGACGAACGGCTATTTGTTGATAATGCCCACATTATTAAGGATATATTCGAATCATCAGACTAATAAATTGGTCACGACCACCATCGAGTATGCGGTCAAACAGTTTTATCTGATGAACAGGAAACCGTTCATCTTGCAGATGTTCGGTTCGGTCAGTGCGATCCTCGATACGGACGAGGAAGGCGTCTTTGGCGACGCCAACAAGATACAATCGAGTTGTTTGTTTAATTTGTTGTTGAGCTTGGAGACGCCGTCGCCAGACCCGTTGAATATTGCCGAATTGGTTAAAGAGGACAAACCGTTGAAGGCGATCGATTTCTGTTATCACGACGAGAACGAAATGGTAACGATATTGGATTGCATCTCATTGTGCGTCATGGTTGTGTCGTATTCCTCTGAAAGCGTCAGAGGTTATCAGATGTTGGTGAGACTTCTTTAAATGAATCTGTGTCGAAAAAGTATTAATCAACGATATTTTACTAGATCATATTAGAAGCGATTCTACCATGCTACGTTCAACACATACAATTACCGTCTTATAATAAAGAAGGCAAAACTGAGAAAGAGATCATACATCATCTGGCGGTGGCCATCAAGACGCTCGTCAATAATTGCGAAGCACTGACAAAGTGAGCTCTATGAAAGACAAGAACTTAAACGTATTAAATATTTACATTCCGTAGGAGTTACAACGGTCCATTCCGCTCCAGTCCCGAGCACAAAGGTTCGAGCCAGCGAAACTACAGTAGAGGCCCGTACTCGCCGGACATCTACGACGACGACTCGCACTCGAAACTGATGAACGAACATTCGAGAGCGAAGAGCACTTACGAGCACGACGTCGAAGATTCGGAAATATTGCGCGCGGAATATCGACGACCGCGAGACGTTTTATTATCGCTCGTCGGCGAGTTCATTTGCAAGGCGACCGCACGCTTACAAGAGAAGAACAAGAAGAACAATCAAGAAGGGAAAATAATCGACCTGTTAGATATACGGTCTCACATTGTAAATGTCTTCGTTTATTATAATGGCACGTAGTTGATGTTAACGGGCACGTTTTCTGTTAGCGTTTGGCCGATATCGCTCACAGTCTCCTGAAAGTCTCGCCTTACGATCCGGAAACGATGGGATGTCGTGGCTTACAACGGTACATGATTTACATATTACCATCGACGGAATGGGCGAACGATGCCATGCGGCCGGCATTGGTGACGATTCTGAGAAGACTCGATAAGGTCTTTCAGAAAATATCGAAGAAACCGTCGATTAGAGTGAGCTAATATAGGATTTTATTTATTGTAATTTCATAAGGAGGCAATAATTCAATGCGATTATCCATTGTAGAGGAATACCGATTGGGATGCCGCCGCTGGTTTATTGAAAGGAATTTACGACACGATGATTAAGTATCCGTACATCATGAATTGGCAGCACATCAAAGCATTGATTAACACCTGTCAGGTATTTATTTTGTATTAAAGCGTTCGAATTTGATCATTAGAAACCGATTATTCTTCTAGCAATTGATTGTGAGCGACATTTGCGCCTCCGAATGCCTATCTTCCGCAACGGCGGCGCTCATGAGCCAGGCGCCTCCACCACATTTCTGTTCGACCGTCGTGCGTCTGATCGGCTTACAAATATTGAATCCATCCGTAAGATAAATTAAGACACTTAGACAATGGCGAAGAAGATATTCGAGCATTTCTCCGTTTTCTTTTTAGGACATTTATACACTGGAACAAGTTTGCGGCGGTAGTTCCACGTTTCCCACGCAAGAGAAAACGGAAAACATGATCATGAATCTGATAATGCCGTTGTGCCTTCGTGTGGGTAGCGGTAGAAAAGGTAAAATGAGCATTGGCGAGAGAACGAATCCTATAATGGTACACTGTTCTTCACTTTCAGACGCGCACAATATCCGTCAGAACGATATTTCGTTCGCGTTGACGCTGGTCCTGCACGCGATGAGTCCGCCGAGTACGAAAACGGCGACGTCGACGACGCAGAATATAAGGACGGCAACGGAAATCCGAACCGGAAGTCTAACGTTTACGGGGACCAGAGACACGCGAGAGACTAAAAAGATTAACACGTCGTTGTACCAAGTCTCTTTTCTAGGTAGAAATTACGTGGTTTTCATCTTAGAGAATAACCGATATTCGAAAAGAGACGTTTCCTTTTCAGCGCTGAAAATAATGACGATATGTTTCGAAGGCGAACTGGTCACCGATTGGTCGCGAATAAGTAGGGCAATGCGCGAGCTTGGTAAACGGAACGAGGCCTCGAATTTCTTATGGGACTTTTTGGATTTCGTCGTCACGCACAGGACGCCGCTGTTCATTCTGATGCAACCGTTCATCTATCAGAAACTGGCGCAACCGCCGATATCGGATTTCGAGAGGAACATGCACACAAAGATACGCGACAAACTGCGGGGCATCGGACTACCGCCGCCTAAGAGTCGCGGTGCGCTATTGATGGAATTGGCGCACGAGATGAAAGAGTTGAAAGACGAATTGGAAGACAGTGAGTTTCTTATTCGTTGCCTATAAGTTGCCTTAATAATGAAGCCTTTTCCTTATCGTAGAGGAGCACGCAGAAGCGGCAAAGAAATCCGAACCGCAACAGGCGACCGTTCAGATAACCAGCGAGGTGCACCAAAGGCATCAGAGGCCGTCGCTCATCGAATTCTTCGTTGGCAGCGAATTGGGACGGCACGGTTCGAAAATCATCAACGAGCACAATCAACAGAATCAGCAATCTCACGCAAAAGGTAACTGTTTGCCCGATAACATCGCTGTCTCGTTTCGTTGTTGTTGTTATTGTTGTAAAAGAATGATTCAATCGTTTGCGTTTATTAAAAGCAAATGATGATGACTGTCTTCGTTAATAACGGTACAGCAGACGATGTTTATTTTCAGATCAAATTAATTGATTCAATTCTACCGACTTTGAGATATCCAATAAACAAATTCGATTTAGTAAGTAACCGAATGAAAAGAAAATTCAAACAAAGGCAAGCAGAACAACTAATGCGAACAATCCAAAAACCATCACCCCCCCTCGCCCCGCAAACCACCAGAGAAACGTTTTTATTTTTTACTTGTAAGAGTCTCTTATTGAACCTAGTGCCGTTTCGTAAAAAGTTTATTTCTTCGATACTCGTTTTCTCTGCAGTAGTTTCTTTTTTGATTAACATCGTAAAGTGAAAAAGAATGTCTTTCGATTCTTTACTCTAAGTAGCTTCGATGATGATGATGATATCGATACTGTTAAGTCTGTTTTTAATTAACAGACTTCGAATTACAATGACACCCTCTCCAGCAATACATTACTTTATTTTAGTTCTTTTGTCGCATGTCCCATAAACTCTTGTATTTATTCGTAATTTTAGAAACGTTTTAATGAAGACTCTCTATAGTAGTTAGGTTTTTTTAAACATTTTTACCTGCATCGAATTATACGCCATTGCTTTGAAACGATTTTCACATTACGTATACGTTAGTTAATCTTTGTCTCTTATAATTTGCTTTATTTTATAGAATCGTCGTCCAGTACCAGCTACAGTTCGTCGACGCCTAATCAAGGAAACGCCAGCATAAGCGAAGGACAGGAATTGGCCAACGACAGTTCAACACCATGTAATGCCGCTACAGGTATTGAGATTCCGTTTAAGATTATCTTTAACGTATCCCTATCTACTTTTATCGAGTTTTTAGACCATTCAAGACAATCGTCAGTCAGCGACGAACATGCCATGCAAATGCATAAATCCGAATCGATGACGTCGCAACAAAAGGCGCAAAAACTGCGCTTCGTCCCGTCGGTGGAATACAGGCATTCGTCAGGTGATGAACGTTATATAGGTTGGGAAAAGATGAGAAATTGGGAAGTATCTCGTTTCATCTTCTTTTTAGGCGAAACCTCCACAACACCACTAAGTCCAGGTAGTCCGGCAGACGACAGTTCAGGCGAGATGCAACCGGGAAAATCCCGTTTGCAACGGATAAAGCCGCAGAGTCGTAAGACGTTTCGTTTAAGAAAGAGCCGCAAAAACCGCGTGGAGGTAACACAATTCCTTCTTAATCTTGGAAGTTCGTTTCCATTTAAAGTTGACTTTCTAAACAGATCTCGCACATCAAATTGGATTCCGACGAAACGATAGGCAGTCCACAGGGACAATTTTCGCCACCGGTGTTGACGACACCTAAAGAGAAACCGATCGAGCATCAATCGTCCTCACCGCCGCAACAAATCGATCCGCACAAATTACGTATATCTATGCGATGTGCTAAAGTAGCTGAAGGATCCTGTGACGAGGACAGCATGATATCGCAAACATCGAGCACGTCCGGATACCGTGAATCGTATCCGGTTATGCATCTGAGAGAACCGCTCGATTCCAGCCCAAAGGCGTTTCCTCCATTGGCATCACCGGATTTGCAAGATTTACCGTCGACAAGTAGCGCAACAACGACGAACAACTTCTTGCAGTGCGACAACAGCAGTCCGGAGTATTCGTTCAATGAGAATGGCGAACGCACGGCCTTATTACAGCAAAACGAGCGCTCTTCATCGCAGCAATCCTTACTTATGGTTTTCGAATCCCAAGATGAAACTACGCTAATATAAATATTAGACGGTATTCCAATTTCTTAAAGGATTTACCTTAACTGTTAACATGTTATGTGTAATGCAATGATTAATCTACTATATTAAACGCCGTTAGATTTAGTTCTTGTAATGCTATTGTTCAAAATTACCCTCCAAAGCTGACGATATGGTAGAGAGTCTGCAAGCCGGTGCCGCAATTGTTCAACCCCTCGTTCAGAGAGGGCACAGGCTACAAACGTTTGAAATAAAACTGAAATAACATAAATTAAAGAATTTATTAACTATATTATACTAATTACTACATATAATCACTAAAATTAAAGTTTACATCACCTAAGTAAATGGGAATTCGAAAATAAGTACATGGATTTGTGATTTAAATCATAGTGTTATCTTGGTTGCTGGCCTCATAAAAACGGAGTCTCCTTCGGAGTAAGAGAAAGTCTTCTGTGTTGTATTCAATTAGTACCGTACGTTTTGCTTAGAGCAATTTATTATTACGTTACACATTATTATGCTGTTACATACAACATGACATAAGATTTATTATAATTAGTCATTAACACCCAGTTGCTGACATTTTTAGAATTCCATCGCATTTTTCTGCGGAGTATTTCGATATTTGGAATCTGGACAATTCTAATTTCAAATTGTTCATCAATTTGTTTAATAAACATGCCAGACAGTGTAGAATTGAATATTGGACGTGTTTTAAATGGATTCGCGCTCGACGATGAAGATTCGCAGATTTGCGATTTCACGGTTGACGAACAAAATGCCGTTTTAGAATCGCAAGGATTACAACAAACAAATGGAACATCCACTTATAAGGTAACCGTGGGCGAGACAATGACCTATGTGGTTGTTGGCGTTTTTATCAATGATAACGGAGAGGTGCTGATGATGCAAGAAGCCAAGAAAACTTGTGCGGGCAAATGGTGAGAGCTTGTTCCACATATATTTGATTGCTGAATCGTTTTTGTTGAAGGTACCTACCAGCAGGACGATTAAATAGAGGCGAAACTATCACAGAAGCGACAGAGAGAGAGGTTTTAGAAGAGACTGGCCTTATAGTTAAGTGCAACACATTGCTGATGATTGAAACAGCCAGTGGATTGTGGTTGAGATTTGTCTTAACTGGCGATATTATTGGTGGTACATTAAAGACTCCTGCACAGGCTGACAAAGAGTCCTTACAAGCGAAATGGGTGAAGAATTTGGATGAATTAACACTCAGAGCAACTGATATCATACATTTAATAGATAGAGCCAAGTATGTCAATTATTACACTGCTCACATTTAAATGCTAGTTTTCTAAAAAAGGAAACGCATTAATTAATTAATAGATTTCAGCCAAATGTTCTTACCCTAACAGTAACAGATGCACCTCTTCAAAATCGGTGGTGGTATAGCCAGTTAATATTTGTAATTGCAAAGTCCAGCTTGGCAAGTTCATATTGTGTCTCGTCGTTGCAATAATTGCGGCGGCTAAAATCGAGGATTTGTAAAAATTGAAGTGAACATCTAGAAACGAGCAAATCAATATATAATAATATATCAATATTGTGTAAATAATCAAATTACGGTCAGTTATCTCGAACAACAAGTAATCGACGTTCAAATGAAGCTCGTGCACGAGGACCGTTTTCGAGCGCCCGTCTCGCAATATCAAATGATCGATCTCGTCGTCGGACATGATCGCTTCCATGCAATATTGCAGGAAGTGCGGTACCGTTGTTAACGTTAAATTCCAATCGAAAAATCGGAGAATGATCTTTTCCCATTTGATCATCGCCTTGTTTTTGCTCGGATTGGAACAGGAGACGATTACGTTCTCTTCGAATTTAACTTGAGCGAAGAAAGAACGATTTTTAATACAACGTAACGTTCGATTCCAACGATCTTACTAGCCAACGATAAACACGCTTCGGCCATGATCATCAAACTATCGGAATGGACGGTATAGTTATCCATAAGGAAATCCAATAGATGCACGGCCAAATGGTAACACGGCGTGGTCGCCTTGTTCCTCGCCACTTGATGCCGCAGATGACCGATTAGCGAAGGCCTGACGCTCAACTATAAAAACGCGTACGATTAACCATTTTGGAGTGAAATGAAGCGACCGATTCGCGCTCTCACCTGAGGCGAATTGTGCCGGAATTTGCGCTGCTGACTCTCCCTCATTCTCATTATCTTAACGTAGTCGTGTTCGTCGTAATCGCCCCAATCGCCGTTGCGCGACTGCAAAAGAAACGCGTTCGTAATACGATTGATTCAAAGTACAGAAGCTTTAACATTTTCTTTACTTGAACGTCGTGATTTTGTCCAACAGTCACGCTCTCGCCGAACATTTTAACACGTTTGCCCGATTTGGAAAGAGCGATTGCGAATGTTTTACATTTTTTGCTTTTTTTTTGCTTCAGGGCCCATAAAAGTGCGCGATTGGAGCGAGATAATGCGTGGCACTCGGATTTATTACCGGCCGCAAGAAGTCACGATAAATTATTTTTACGGATCGTCGTCGTCATAAAGAAGAAGGCGACTAATCGCGTGCACGTGCTGTTGAGCGAAAGGACCGCGTGGCATTTGCCCGTGTGCGAAATTAATCCGGTGAAATCGTTGCATTCGACGCTAAGACGTTTCATGATCGAATTGTTCGGTGCGGACGTGCCGTCGCACAGGCCGCACGGTTTGCTTTCGGTTCGTATCCAATCGATTGCCACCTACAGAACGCGCATTCTTTATTTATATATCTTTTTTTACGTCTCGCAGATGGAATATAATCCGGAAGGCAACAACGACGGAATGTGTTTAACGTTGTTGGTCGCATTTAAGGCACCGTTGGAAGAGGTACCGATCATTGGCAAGTGCGTGTGGCACGAAACGTCTCAAGAATTGGGCGAACAACTTTTGCGACGCGTTGCCGCACGAAACTCGACGATACCGATGCACGTGATCCGTTAAGGAAAAGAAGCGTCGTTCGATAGGTGGTATTGTTGAGTCGAAGAAGACTTGTTGAAAATTTATACAATTGTTATTATTCCATTTATATATGTAAAAGAAAATATATATTGATGTTTTTTTTTCGAGTACTTTATCGATATCAATTACGATTATTTAAGTTGTTTATTCGTGAATTGTTAATCAAATTAACATTATTAATTTATCGGGGCAATTATTAATGTATATTATATTAAAAAGAGAAGACACCGTGTACATTGCATGAACAGTTTATTTTATTACAAAATATTTACTAAATACAGTATTAATTACTTACAACAAATGGATTTTATTTTACACGAAAAAATAACATTATTTAAAGAATAAAACAAAGCATTACATTTCTGAGTTAACGTAATCGTTCATTTATCACTCTGCTAGATGACAAAATCAAGTGCGAGGAACAAGCGTCAATCGTTTTAAAATTAATCGATTAATTAATTCAATTACAATAAATATTATTTTACACTTGTCAATCGTCCTCTTTCAATTGAAAGTAGCCTGAGAATTGGTTTAACTTTTTGCAAATTACCATTAAGAAATATATATATTTTTAAAAGCTTCTGTTTATCTCTTTCTCTGATCTTGCACTTTATCCAGTCTCCAATTAATCTTCGTCCAATTAGTACGAAGATTTTCTACACAGTAGATACATTAACCGGAAAAATCGTTATGATCGAATAACGTTTGATCGTACAGCGACGCTCGAACCATTCTGCCGCCGAAATATCTGCCGTTCAGTGCTTCACGTGCCTTTTCGGCCTCTACAACGTTACAAAATTAAACATTGTTCATTTGAACATTTAGAATAAAAAAGTCTTACCGCTCGTCTCGGCGAACTCCACGAATATTTTAACGATAACGTTAGTATTATCGTCGTCGTCCTCCGACTGTTTCTCATTGTAGATTATTACTCTTTCCACTTGACCATATTTACTGCACTCCTCTTGGATCTCCTCTTGTAACGTTTCGTCCACATCCTCCGGACCGACCATGTTCCGTAATATCACAACTCGCGAATCGACTTTTCGCATTAATTTCTGCATCACCAGGTGCCTAGCATTCTGTCCTTTGATAGACATATTCTCCTGCTGCTGCAACGTCTGCGGCTCGTTCTGATCCAACAGTTTCTTCTGCAATTCCTCCTGCTGTTTCAATTGAGCCTCTTGCGCCCGTTTCATCGCTTCCTGCGAATTGCTCGTGATAACCGCTGCAGACGGTTGACCGACCAACGTAGGCGTAACAATGGTCGGTGGTGGTATAGCGGCGACCGTTGGATTTACCATGACCGGTGCCGGTATCGTTGCCACTGACGCGGTTAGCGGCGTCGTCAGTTGCGGAATGGCAACGCCCGGCGGCGGTATATAACCGGGCATCGAAGGATTAGTGACGACGGGCACGGTGGCAGTCGGTGTGACGACGGGCAGAACCGGTGCCTGGCCCAATTTCGATAGACCCAAGACGACGGCGTTGCTGGCCACAGCGTCCATGGCTTGAATTTTAGCGGTCGCCGCTGCCGCCGCCACGGCCGCCGCCGTCGGCATGACGCTCGACCCCGACGACGGACCCATCAGCGCGTTCGGAGGCGTTATCGCCCTGCCAACTCTCAGGAACTGTCCGCCCAAGTCGAACAGGTTCATGCTGGCGATGGCCTCGTTGGCGGCCTGTGCCGTTTCGTATTCGATGAAACCGTATCCCTTGTGCTTATGCCCGGTACTTCCTTGTGCTAGCTTACAGTATATTATCGGACCGAACGCTTCGAAAACGCTACAAATTGAAACGCATTTAATGAGGGGAAAATGCAAAATCGCCAAAGAGCAACCTTTTGATGTCGTCCTCCGTTAAATCCGGATGAATCGAAGCGACGTATATCCTGTTGTAGTTCTTCGCCTCCTCCTGTATTTCATCGATGACCGTTTGAGCTTGCGGCATGTTGCTGGGCCGGCCGACGACTTTAATATTCCTTCCTCCAATCATTACGCCGTTCATCTGTTCCAATGCCAATTGGGCCGCTTCCGGTATTTCGTATTCCACGAATGCGAAACCTTTATGCTTTTGCGTGACAGGATCCCACGACATGTTTATCGATTTAATCGGACCAAATGGTAAGAACGATTGTCGGATGGTGTCTTCCTTCAATTCGAAACTGATGCTGCCCACGTAAACCCTAAACAAAATTAATTGGACCGTTTAAAGAGACGAGAATTGAATGATACGATGGCCAATTGGCGGACGAGATTAAGGCGGTCAGATCTTATCAGCTTTCATGATCATTAATCGGAAATTAAGATATCTCAACAACTTCAACGTGACGAATCGTTTGTTTAACATCATTCCGCCTTAATCGCGTGGAAGCTGGGGTTTAGTAGTTTACCGAAAGCACGAAACTTTCAACCAATAATAAAAATATTTTGCGTGCTAACCTGCACATAAGGGCGAGAGCCTGTTGACGCTGCACTTGTGTTCTTTGACTAGCCATTTGCTGTAACAGAGGACAATTCGAGACTTTTATATCAAGCGAATACATTCGGTAAGAGTTGTCGATTGACAAAATCATAAAAATAATAATGTATGTAATATGTTGGAATTTGGGGGGCGAGCTCTCGCCCCCTGTACATCGGATAGCGCGTCTATTATACGCACTAACCTGCACATTAACACCAGTATTTGATGTCGCTGGCAAATCTTATACTTCTGCGAATTAAATTCTCATTAGTTCGATCAATCGCCATCAGGCTTGTTATCAAGTTAATTGATCACTTGCAAACTTATTACCTGTTGTTGATGTGCTAACGTTTGCTTCATGAGGACCATCTTTATGCTTTGCTCCATTGCGTACTTCTTCGCTTTACTAACGGCTTCGGTTTGTTCACTCGTCAGTTTCGGCAGCGTACCACCGAGTATGCCGACAATTATATTCGTCCTAGCACCAGGTCCTAGAAAATGAAATGTGACGTTACAATTACTTCGTCCAGATTGATGACGATTGCTAATTGCATACTAACCAGGTATAACTTCTCCAATTTGTACAATGTCAGAGTACGAACATGCGGCATCATCTACAACAAAATAAAGTGTAAAGTAATTGTAAGAAGCAACGTTCATTATGTATCGTTGAATCTGCTGTAAGTAAAACGTTAAATCCGCGCGTTAAAGTTTTGTTTTCTTTTCATAGCAGATTCAAGAAGTTGTTAATTTGGTATGTAATTTGAAAATTGCTTTTGCCTTTTTGAATTGTGGCCAAATCAATACTTGAGAATATTATTTAAACTCGATATTTTCAACGTCCGGAGATGAAAACTAAAGAATTTGTTCTTTGCAATATGTGGACAAGTCAAATTGTATGACAAACATAACTTTGCTGGAACATCTGAAATCAAAAGCAGAACATTCTATACACTTCTGTCCTTCTCTTATTTCTCATCAAATTCTTTGTCTGTTACATCTGTTCAACAGTAGGAAAAAAATCAGTGTGGAGGGACTGAAATAGTAATTTTTTCCCCAATGTTTCAGTGATTGGAACTCTCGCGGGGTTTTATGAATTCATTGATTTACCAAGAAACCCCCATAGTGTACACCTAACACTCTTTTATCTGGAAACACAAAGAAAGTAGATACGTCTAAACAAAACGCGCTTTCTTGCCGCATTATTTTTAAAGGCCAAGGAACATGTATCTTTTTGATTAAGATGTGGGCTGTAATGCAAATAAGCATGTGTTTCTTTCTGTATTAATTAAAAAGAGCAAGGAGCATGTAACATTATCCAAAACACATACTCAAACACATTACAAAGTCACTATCTCTTAAGATTTTTCTTTTCTTTCTTTTTTTTTTGATTTTCATGTCCTACCATGTAACCGTGTGGAGGCAACGGTTACAGCATTATCTGGCTAGTGCGATCCCATGCTTTGGTAATTGAGCCAGTCGATCTCTTTTCTGCAACATCTCAAGCAGACCGAAACAACGCAGATTAGTAAATGACGTCCCGTTTATTTGCCACTACACGTTCTTGTTTTCAAACAAATTAAAGACATACCTTCGGCCCGATATTTTTTCAATGGCGGTTCTTCTGTGCCAGGTGCCGGTGGCTCCGGTTCATTGCTGCTGCACTGCGAGTCGCTGGACACCTACAAGAGGAGATTTATGAAAACGTAAACCGAAAACAATTCGATCATTTGAAATCAAAACATTTACGTTGTTAACCCTTCCATTGATGTGATTCTGTTCTTGTGGATAGGCCATCATCATCGTCCCCTTTGTTTTAAACAGTCGCTATCACTTTATGTAGTATTTATAAGGATTCGCCCTTACGCAAGTAAAAATTAATCAATATCTTGTCAACATCAATAATACCAATTGATTAAAAACATGGCGACATAAGGGCGGAAGTGCATCTGCGCGAATCAAAAGAATTACAAACATGCATGATTTTGAAAATTTTGTAACGAGAACGTACTACAGATCGGCACTGTAAATTATAAATTGAAACTTTTATGAATATAGTTTAGTTTAAAGTACTCATTAAATCTATTAAATTTATATTGATTATTTCGTAAGACGCCACCTTCGCGTCAATAGCGTATTGTGGGTTGAATACCCAAACTATTTACTTATCGTGTATTAGTGATTACTTAGTAATTATTCTAATCAATTTATTAATTAAAATAATTGTAAATGTAATTTTTTGCATTGTAATTGAACACTTCGAAATGTTAACTCCATTTGTATATTGGGCTCAATCGGAATCGAACATATTCTTGAAAATAGATTTACGTGATGTGAAGGTAACTAATAACTAAATATTTTATTAGATTTTGGTCTAATTATGATCAATTTTTAGGACCCAACGCTTAATTTTGAAGAACGCCAATTGGATTTCGAAGGCAAAGGACTTGGTGCTAAAGGCACGCATTTGTATAAGTTTAATTTGGACTTTTATTCATCAATTAACACAGAAGTAATATTGAATATGAATCCAATGAATGTACTTTTATAAGTAAACCTTATAGGAATGCAACGTGAAGATTTTCGAAAACAAAGTGGATATATTGATTAGTAAAAAGGAAGCAACCTGGTGGCCCAGATTAACATCACAGATTCAGAAACCGGTATGGCTTAAGATTGACTTTGATCGTTGGCAGTCAGAAGATGATAATTTAGATGAGGATGAAACAAGAGATGTAAGAGATGATTTTCCAGATTTGTATAATAAACTACAGAAGGAGGAGATGGGCTACAGAAGAGGTGATTCAATAAGTGTTAATAGCCCATTAAGTATAGTTATAATATGAATATTTCAATTGCAGAAGATTTGAAGAAAGTCTATTTAATCATTTACAACTTCTTCATGTACCTTGGATATCTCTACATAAGCTGTGTGTTGGGAGTGAGATTTCTGAAGAATGGTGTAGATTCATTTCCTGGTACATATGAAGCTGTAGGATCAGTCATGTGTTTCCTGCAATTATTACAATTTCTGGAGGTCCTGCATCCTCTATTTGGTTACACCAAAAGTAATGTCCTAACAGCTTTCATGCAGTTCTTTGGTAGGACTCTAATAGCAATTCCATTGCTTGAACAACAAGAACACATGCAGACGAAACCGGTCGTTTTCTATCTATTCCTAATTTGGTCAACAGTGGAGATCATTAGGCGAGTTCAGTGATCGCGAGGAGAAGCGAAAATTACATTTAATGATTTGAATTATTGCTTCAGGTACCCGTATTATATAACACTGTTGTATAAGAAAGAAAACGCTTTCTTAACTTGGCTGCGATACACCATATGGATTCCATTGTACCCGTTAGGATTTCTATGCGAAGGCATAATTATGGTCAGGAGCATAATTCATTTCGATCAAACCGGACAATTCACCGTATCTTTACCGAATGCGTTCAACGTTACATTTCACTTCCCAACATTTTTACGAATTTATTTATTATTCTGCTTCGTACCCGGCATGTACACATTAATGTCGTACATGTATAAGGTTCGCAATAAGAAGTTGAAGCCGAAGAAGAAATGGGAAAAGTGTAAATGAATTTGTGATACGTTCAATGTTTAAATCGTTAGTATAGTTTTCATTGATGCTATTGTAAAGAAGTGGTTGTTCTTTAAGTTTTCTTTTAGAAATAAAACGTAATTAACTAAAAATAAGAAAAAAAACGTGTCGACTATTTCATTTTCTATTGAAATATATTCGAGATTAGTTTGATCATAAATAAAATAATCGGCCAACAAAAAAGCAGAAACTTCCCATTTTGGAAGTATATCACGATTTTTGCGCGACAATTTCACTTAATGATTCCTAAATTGATATGCGATTTCTTTCCTTTTTTTCTCTTTGATAAAAAAATATATCTTAATATTTAGCCACTAAACAAAATATACGTGAACAATAATACTACCAATTCTTATCGCTTTACAATCTTACAAAAGTAATTAATTAATAAAACATTAACGGTTCATTTAAAATTGTCATCCACTACGGTATTTATATATAAATAAATAAAAATCGACTGGAAATTAAAATGAAATAGAACAATTAATAAGACTGTGATAATTGAATTTATGAGGACGTTCCTCGTAAGCAACCGCTGACCTGCAGGACTGCTAACGAACCGAGGCTTTAATAAAATGTTGATAAAAATCGTTTGGAAAATATAAAAATTCGGTTACGAGTAGAACGTGAGGACGGACGTTTGATTGCCGCGTACCAAAAGTATCGGCGGCATGTCTCTCGTGAGTAGCTCGATCCAAGCCAAATAGAGCGGCGCCGAGACGATGTTCTTCCGCGGCATCGGTAGAGTCATCACGACCAAATTTGCCTCGTTCGAATGCTCCAATAATAACTCGCGTAATCGCAAATGTCGATTGGTCTTATCTTTGACCGCGAGCAGTTCGGCTTCGGAAATTTCAGCTGTTAAAAAAAAACCTTATCAATTGCAAACGGTCGGAAACTGAAGTGAAATCATTCTCTCACCGTCCGGATCGTCCGTGCCGGGACTACTAAAGTCCGCGATTAACGATTCGAAGAACTGTTGCGTACTCTCAGACGGTTTGCTCGTGATGTCAGGTACAACTTGTAAGTCGGAGTAATCGATGCGGAATTTGGCCAGCAAACTGGCCATGTTCCGATGCTCGAATTCCAATTCGTCGCGTTTATTCGCCAAGGCAAACACGCGCAACTTGCAACTGCTCCAATTCCGTCGCGTGCTAATTATGTACGGCAACAGAAGCGTCAAGCCGCCGTCGTCGTACAGCCACCACACGTCGATGGTGCCGTCGCGTTTCTGTTTCTTCTGAAATTGAAACATCTGATTTGCGACCTCTTTAGGCAAGTCCGCTTCCGTCGACGGGTTCTCTTCCGTGTACGACTTCTTGCTTTTCTTATTCAAGGCCTCCTCGTCCGCATTCGGACTGTTATTGACTACGTCTTTCACTCTAGAAACTGGCGTCGCCGGCGCCGATACGTCACTCGAACTACTCGCTAAAAAATAAACGCAAAACATGCGTTATTTCGGTATTTGCAATTTTAACGTAATCGTACCTTGAGACATGTGACTGTACGATTGATCCCTCGGGAAGTTATCCGTGTTGTTGGTTTCGTCTTGTAAACTACTACTGAAATCCAATCCGTTTTGTAAGCGCAAAATGCCGACGCCCATGTGCAGATCCAAGGCGTTGCTATAAGAAATAAAATTAACATTTATTCTTCAAAAAGCAAAGCAAAATCAAACGCTCACTCACTGCAAAACGTTGAAATAAAGTTTCAACTCGTCGATACTGGACTTTTGCCAATCGTTCTTGTGTCCCATCAGTAAAATGTTCGGTTTCAATTTGCCGATGCCGTAAGCCTTCAGCAACGCGTTGCAACCGTCTTCGAAGTTATAGCCGTCCACTTGCGTGTAGAACGCTTTGAACTTGTGCGCTTTCAACCAGTTGTTCGCCTTGTATTGCAGCACGTTCCGCACTCTCTGGTGCAGGTTGCTCTGTCGATCATTATTAAATCGATGAGTTTAGTTAATTCTCCGCGAACGGTTTAGCGACAAACTCACTGCGTTAATGTGGCCGCACACCAGCATCGAGATGTTTTTCGTTAGTAGATGCGCGAAATCGACCAACGTCGGCCGTGCGCTCGGCATCCCCGACAAAACCAATATCTGCGGCCGATAGTTCTTCACGTGATCCTCGACGGAGTTCAGCTGATAGACGGCCTGCAAGGCGTTCTTATAGATTTGCGCTTGGGTAGTCGAGCCCCAATTGACGTCTGCTGTGACAAATGTAAGGCCGATTAGTGTTCCAGTGAAGGCGACGAGAAAGCGGGGCCATCCTCTTACCCGGCTTCCTATAGGAAACGATCAGATAAAGTGCGAGCACGATGCTGAACGTCAGCAGCGCGTTCCACCAGGAGATGAGGAACATTACCATCACGCATAAGCCGGCACCAATTAAACTGAGCCACATGTTGTAATACTACAAGAAGAATTAATTTAAACACGTTAAACTTGAAATTAATCAAGTTCTTTAGCACCTTGAAGGTGGGTCGCCATCCAACGGGTTTTGCCAAAGAGGCGTGGAACGTGGAGAAGTTGATTAGAGCGTAAGCGGCCAGAAAGAAGTTCGAGATAAGAGGCGCGATTAAATTTAATTCACCTGAAATAATCCAAAAAGAAAAACGTGTTACTTCTAGTTCCCAGTTCCTGCCACTTAACAACGTACCGGTTAAAATGAAAGCGACGGCAATTACGAACGTGAGAATGTAACCGCGCACCGGTTCGTTGTTCTGCCCGTAACCTTTAGCGAACCAAATCAGTCCCGGATAGAGTTTGTCCTTGCAAAGCGCTTGAAACACTTTCGGCGCCGATACCAACGATGCCAGAGCGGAGGAGAGCGTGGCGGCGAAGCAACCGGCATAAATCAACGGTCCGAGCCACGAGACGAGCTCGATAATTTGGAAGCTATTATGCGAACCGTACTTGCACTCGACGCCGGTGCAGTTCAAGAAGGTGCCATTGTGGAAATCGATTAGATCGCCGGTCGCGTCCCGGGCCACGGTGAATCCGCAAACGATCGCCATCAATAGATACGTGACGGTCGTTATGAATATCGAGAGGATCGTCCCTTTCGGTATCGCGCGTTGCGGATCCTACAACAAAAAGACGCTCTTCGTTTCTTTATCCTTTTCACGATGGACGCACGTTGAATGCGTACTCTCAAGTCGCCGGATATGTTCGCGCCGGCCAATATACCGGTGGCCGCCGGGAAGAAGACGGCGAACACCGAGAAGAAATCGTGATCGACGCCCTCGAACTGCCGATAGTCCGCGTAGAAGTTCGATTTGAATAGCGTGACTGCAAAGAGGATGCGATTAATCGGACGACGAGCGTTGCAATGGGAGTCGTACCGTTGTAGCCGATGAATCCTTTAGCGATCACCTCGTCGCTTGGCGGCCCGATGAAACTGCCGATGAAGAAATCGGCGATGGCCAACAGGAGAATGACCAATAGCACCATTTGCGCCTTCGATTCCCATTCCATGCCGACGATCACGATGACGAGCAGCACGACGATCGTTATTGAACCGATGATGCGCACGTCTTGCACGGCGCCGTCGACGATCCGGGCGTCGAACGTGGCCAACAAGTCGTTGAGCGACACGCAAAAACCGACGACGTACATCGCACAAGCGACGGCGTTCGCGACGGCGAATATCAATCCGATCGAGCCGCCGAATTCCGGGCCCAGACTGCGCGATATCATGTAATAGGTGCCACCTTCGAACAGTTAAATCAGTTAATATCTCGCGGTGGTAAGATTCTTCTTGCGATTGCGATCGAATCTATGGCGGCACACGAACCTCCTTTTATCACGCCGTTCGTACTGATTGCGGACATCGATAGCGCCGTTATCATCGTCACCACCGCCGTCGTCATGATGAGCAGCAGAGATTCTCCTACAAGGAAATAGGGAAAGATTTAGCGATTCGGCCGCACAAGTCCGATTCTTAAGACTGTCTGCGCAAATATTCTTTAAGGGATTTGTCATACAAGGGACGGACCTACGCCGGCTTGTGCGACGACCCAGGACAATCGCAAGAACAACATGACGCCCCATATGTTGAGGAGGCATCTTATCAGCACGCCTTGGATCCATCCGAATTTCACCTGACCTTCTCCGTTCTCCGCTTTGCCATTCAACGTTCCCGGCGGCGCGGCGTGCGGCTGCAAGAACAAGATGAAGCGATTAAGCTTGTTTTTTTTTTAATTTTTTCGTTAACAATTCAATCGCATACACAAGAAAAGTTAATTTATTAACGCTCGAAATGCAAATCAAACTTCTTGGAAGACGACGTAACCGATTCGTTTGCAACGATGATTGATTATCCATCCAAAGGATTGTAAATTTGTGATTAATCGTTGAATTAAACTTGAGATGGGAGTAATAAAGAGAATAAGACGTGAAATTCCAGCTTAAATCGCGCTTCTATTTTAATTAATTAACATTTCGTGTTATTAAGTCTTTCCAGTAATTAGTCCAATTGATCTTGGAGATCAAACTGGTGCGTGTTAATAATTGAAAAGTTCAGTAAGTGCACATGGGCGTACACGTGTAGAGAAAATAACGAAATTAATAAACAAGTAGGAAAGTTAATGGCGATGACGTTAATTAATTGGAATTAATTAACGATTAGCACGATTATCTTTTATTTAACAGGGACTTAAATGCGAATTTCCATCACGAGCTGCGCTCTTTATTGATGAAATTTGCGAGAAATTATAGTCGACACGAAGATCGATTAAAATGGATTAAATAGAAATCAATTTAAAGAGGTTTAATCACAATTAAACGCAATTAATCCTTTTTATTTGTTAGCTAAGTGCACGCTAATTGGACGCCTCCATTCAAAAACTCAATTGACCTTTAGTGTTAACGATTTAAGCTTGTTAACGGACGTGGAAAACCCTTTCTTTTGCATTCTAAAGTTGGCTTTCACAACGACTCCAATAGCTGCCGAAGAACGCACAAATAAAATAAAACAATAAGCTGCACGTGGCCATTTGCTATTTGCAAAATTTAATTTTACATCACGTTTTTCTGTTGATTTGATGTATGTCTGGAATTTGCAAATCGTGGCTTAAACAATTGACTTTTTTTGCGCTATTATATAATGATTAATTTCCATGATTCGATTTCGTAGAAGGTGTGCAATTAAAAAAAAACTGGCATCGAATATGAAATTACGCGAAGGTAATTTTTCCAAATTAGTAATGCAATAGAAGAGTCGAAAGTCTTCATTAATTATTCAAAGGATTTGAAACGCGTTAAAAGCACGTCGTGATTCTTAAGAAACCGCAGGAACTTAACAATTGTCCAAACGTGATGAAATTTCATTCTTTTCTCTGCCGAACGAAACCGATCGACGATGGAATTGCAAGTTGAAAAAAACTTTCCGGACGACAATAATCGATTATTCCTACTTAAAAAATCTCATTCGTCAATCGCAAAATGTACGAAATAAATTTATTTATAGATCAAAATCGTAATTTTAGTTCTTTAAATTTGTCATATGCGCGCATTTAAAAGTGGCCACCTAAAATTAGACGAAACTCTTCCAACGCGTTGATTTTCGCGACGGTTAAATTAATTTCTTTTTGTTATCGCGCAAACTATTTACCATCGCGTCGAATAAAAATGAATAAACGTGCAAAAAAGTTTAATCGACGTAATAAGAAAATCAGAACAATCGTCGTAATTTAAAAGTAATGTTTTTCTCTCGAATCCCCAATCGATTACAATTTACCTGATATCTATCTTGGAAAAACAATGTGCAATAAAAATGGCATTAATTAACCGGCCGCGGATTCGTTCGTTGCAAATTAACCGCGAAATTATATGAAGTGCCCTTGTTCATTTTGCTTTGCCAGCAGATTATATAAGAAAACCTATCGGTAATTGCAAATAAAAAAACAATCTAAACCAAGAGGCGAAAATACTTTGCACGACATTATTTTTTCCAGTAATTACGATCGTCGAAATAAACCGCGTACATTAGCTATTCGAGTTAAGTCACGGGCGTATCGATGACGTTTTATTCGCAATTGCGATTTTATATGCAATTAAAAAAAGTTGATTATTTGCGATTCAAGCATCTATTGTTTTTAATTGCATTATCATACGCGGAGGTTCTGTCGCCATTATTGCGATCGGATTACATTGGCACTCGTTCAACCGCGACCTTCTGCGAAAACGTTTCAAGATTCTTCGCGAATAACGCGGTTTGCCGAACGGTAAAGAGTGCAATAATCTCTCTTTTTGCAAATCGCCGATGCACACGCACACGACGTGAAAGAAGAACGTCCGAGGACCAGATTCGCGTGCAGAGAAAAGTGGCGCTCCGTTGCATCCGTATTAATTAGTTGCGCGGAATCCGGACCGGTTCCTCTATAAATAACGTTGCGAATAAGACGGAGCGAATATTTTTTTCGCAACGTATTCGTCCTCTCGCCAATTCCAAAGCAATCTCGTTTGCCGTTTCGATTCGAATCGAACCCGATTTCGATTCGCGCGTGAAAAACGTTGGTCCTACAACAGCTCAATTGTAAAGTTTACGGGCGCTCGTTTGCATTAATCAAAACTAATGTTGATTTATTTGAATTATAAACCGTTTTCGATGATTACCTTATTTGATAGGGTGGCATTGTGGAGTTCGTCCAAAGTTGGCCTATTAGCCGCCTGCAGTGACATAATGTTCCTGTAGTTATCCAATCTAGGCAGTGCCTCGCGCGTTAAATGGCTGTAATAAGAAATGTATTTGTTATTAGAAGTCCATCGGATTCATCTTAAGAGTTCAGGCCACGAATAATGGCTAGAATTATTTAATACACTCGAACGGTTCCGTAGATTAGATTAGTTCTCGACGGATATCCGGCCCCAAATCAATAGGTTTCGGTTTCATTTCCGTTCCATTCGTTAGGCTTAAGCTACTAAAAACCTATAAAGCATGTAGAATTCCAACTGGAAAATTCCGTTTAGTCTCGCGGCATTCGTCCATTAACAATTCCAATGCCGAAGGTAATAGGAAATATGATAATTATTAGTTGCGGTAGGTAGTAACAAGCAGAAGGTCCTCCAGTTTGTTACGCTACAGAGCGTTCAGAAACAGGGAAAAAAAAGCTATTTGGCAACAGCTGCAATTGTAATTATTGCAATTACATTCTGCGATCGCTCTGTACTTTTCGGTTGCGAAATCCTCGAGCTCCACCGCGTTGCGAACAAAACCTACGATCAAACACTTTCGCTCGACAATCTATTCGAATAAATTTAAATGCCAAATAAGATAAATGAATTATCAATTTGCAAAATATGCAGATTGAAAGTTTTCGCGACAAAAGGGGCACATTTTTGCGCTTGTTACCATTATTTATTCATAACAATCTTAAAGGTTCGCTATTTATAAACGTATTAATTCGGATAAGAATTTCTCACGTCGAAATGCCAATTAAATGCTGATACTAATCGATTTACTTGTAGCTATCGAGTAATTTTCCATTTACTTAGTTAAACAAATATTTAAAAATACTTTAACAAACCAACATTGGCGCGTCTTGCAACAAATTATATTCGCTAAATAATTAGATAACAAATTACGGGGAAGCCAAAGCTTTGACATTTTGTGCAATTAAACTAAGTCATCGTGTTCCTTTTTTGCTTGCGAACGAATGCTTGGAGGATTAGCAAAGCAAATAAGATTTCAGTGATGATATGCATCGTTGGATTTACAATGATGCAGCTGGCACTTTTACTCAGGTAAGATCCCGACCGAGCAAACAATAATCTCGAGAAAGGTGCAAACGGCAAGAGGAGACGTTGACGCGTTCTACCTGAAATAGAAAAGCCCGAATGAAAAGGTGTTTGCAGAGAGCGGAGAGAGCGAGGAACAAGATGCGACAGCTGTAGTAAAGCTCTTTATTTAATTTTATTTATATTTTGTTCTCATTGTGGGGAACTATTTTTAGATTACCTGTGGAGAGAAAGAGAGTTGAATGTGAGAATGAAAATAAACGACATTTTCTGGATTACGTTGGATGGAAGAATTTCCATGAATAGAAGATTTATTTGGACGAACGACAACGATAAATTAGCTTTTATGCCCGCATAAGGATCGACGTTGAGAATGTTATTTGCTTAGAATCTTTTAAAACGTCTGATACTTGGGAAAAGTGTGAATCATCGATTAATATCGCATAATCAGTCTCCGATTGCAGTGAAATTAATTAATTCGCATAATATTTCTTATAAATAATAAAATAATTGCACGCCTATTGCGTTAAGTGATTGTTGTTTATTGCCACGACCATTAAATGTCGTATTTAATTACAACTCGAATCGCGAACCGCATCAATTTCTCCGCTCTAATTTCGATTTCTGATAGCGCGTCTCGCATTTTCATTCATAAACAGATTAAACGAAATTAACTCGTCTAAATTAAATATTGATAATAATTAATCTCGGCACAGTTTAGCCAAAAAAAATCGCACATTGCCCGACTGATCCGACGATAGTGTTCAAATAAAACTTGCATTATCATTATTAACGTTCCTCATCGTATAAAAAGCCGGCATTTCGAACTGACCTTTAGATTTACAATATAAAAATAAATAAAACTCGTGCGAATGGCAACGTTAATAAACGCGTTCCATTTGCAAACGACAGCAATTACAATAAACGAAATATTTGCATTGTTTAAACTGATAAAAAGCGTAGCAAACGTTTTGCAAATTGAGCGCGGTGTAATTGCACGAGTGCGAAAAGAAAAACCTAAGCGATTTACCGAAAGCTTTTAAAGTTCTTCGTGTCCGTTTCCGAATTCAATCTGGTGCGATCCGTCAGTATGAGATTATCATTATCGTCATCATCGTCGTCGATGTCGTCGTCGTCTATGGGCATGTTTAAAATCGAATCCTGCACATTCTTCGCCGGTGTCTCGTTGTTCACGCGATTCACTTGGAACCGCGTCCTCTTATCTTGCACACCTTCCATCTCAAGCACTTCGGCGGAAAAACGTTTATCATTAGTACTATTTGACACTGACATTCTCCAATCGTTTCAATTCAATTCGCAAAATAAATAAAAAAATAATCGCGATCCGATCGAAGGTTCTTTTCGCCTTTTATCGTTGAAAACGAATATGATTCAACGAGAAACACGTGTTGTTCTTCACATCAACAATCTCTATATCCATTTAAATGGCAGAACATCAAACGTGGTCCGCGACTACACACGTGGTCCTAGACGTCTCGCTCGATACCGTCTCGGAAATAAACTGAACAGAAAATCGTTCGTTAACGGCAATGTGTACGTTAACAAATTGTAGATCTACGAGAGAAGAAGAAGAGGCACAGTTAAGTTAGTTGTTGCGCTATGGTACATACGAAACGGCTTGATAGTGAACAGAACTTAAAAAAGTGCGCATTCACGTATGGAAGTTTAACCATTCACGGCGTATCTATATTAACTAAATTACACGACGTTATGTAGGCAATCAAACAGAATTCGTTTAAGGCGAAAGCGTCCTTTTTTTCTCTGGATTCCTTTTAAACATAACGGGGAACGCATTAAACTTTGTAACCGAGATTCTGTTGAAACCACATTTTAAATAATAAATAATCGATCGGCGGCGCCGATATCAGTGGTGAACATCCTAAATTGTGCTCGCACAATTGCACCGCCAATAAAGCGTCCTCGATGCCGGCAACCGTTCTGTCGTTGACTCGTGCGTGCGCTTCGGTCAGTGCTTGCAGCGGTTCGAACGAAGTTAACGGTAGCTCCTGACCTACAAATTCACATGTAATAATTACGTATAACGAAGTCGGAGTTGTCCCTTTTCGTAATCATCGAATCGCCAAAAAAAATTCACCTCGTATCTTTCTAATCGTTATGAAATAATGCTGAAGTAAGTTGAGGGCTTGATCTGATATTTCCACCTTTTTCACGTTCACATACTCGATGTAGCCCTTGATTTGTGCAGCGAAACGACGATCGATTGGCATCACGTCGTTTAAGATGTAGTCGACTAATAGATTTTCCTCTTCCGGCGTTATTTTAACGCGCCATATCAAACCAAAGACTCTAAAAGAGAACCGTAGACACATATGGATAGAAACCAGAAAAAAGTGAATTAATCCATTTTTTACTGGGAAAGCGTAATAGCTTCAGCTGCTGCATTCTTGTGCGTGGATTCCACGTAAGACCAAAAGGCGCAACGTAACGGTACGGAATCCGAAACGTCGTTGACTTTCAATTCGATCCGCTTGGATTCGACGACGTTCGCAATATTCCTTTTGCAATTCTTGTTATAGACGTCCCAGTCGTTCAAGTAGCAGATACCGTTGCGTGCAATGTGAAATGCACCGCCGCTAAACCAATTCTCTTTCGCCGTACCAAACAGATTCGATGAGTGATTACAAGATAAATAACGTTCGGAATATTTGCCCGCATTCGCCAATAATTTATGCGTTACATTTGAATCGTCCGTAATCGCGACGATAGGTATGGGATCGTTGGTTCTTGTGCTGCACAAACTAAAATATAAACGTTACACGATCGTCAAGAGTCCAATTGCTGTAATAGGACCTGAGCAACAATCCGATTTTTAACGTGATGAACATATCACGAGGACAGACGTTGATGGACACGCGTTCGGACAATTCGTGAACGAATGCCCAAGGATTATTGGCCATTGCGGCGTGCAGTTTAACAATATCGCACGTATCACTTAAAGGTAGAGGTATGTGATCGACGACAGTCACAGACCAAGCTTTGAAATGCTGCTCTTCCATCGAAGCGATTACAAAATATTTAGCGCCCAATTCGAAATTCAGTCTATTATCAACGATGTCTTGAATTCCGATTAGACGGTTCGCGGGCGGCACGTTGAAGTTCCCGATTCGCAGCCAGATGCGTTCTTTGTATTTCCTGTCTTGTACGATCTCTTTCATATCCGTCTGGCATCGCGAACATTGCGGATTATTTGCGATTTGAGAGTGACGTTTTACGCAGTAATTCGCACACGTGCGACAAATCCACGTGGAGCTACGTCTAAAATGAGGAACGAACGTTATTTGGATGTAATGTGATTACCGGACGAAAGGATGGCACAAGTATTTCTGAACGATGCCTTTCTGTAATAGGATTCCCTCAATGTGACATAGCCCTCGACTATTCGAATGAAGCGATAAATTGATAGGAACAATTATCATTGGACAATCTATTTGATCTAATTGCAATCGACTCGGATCTTCCAACGATTTCTTTAGTATCATGAGGAACAATTCATTTAACGTGTTTTGCATGAACTCCGGTTCTTTTAACAGCATCCCACATAAAGCACCATCTAAATTTTATTAATGAGAGAGCAAAAGAGTTAATCACAGATTAATTTAATTAGAAATCAATTAATTTAATTGCAATTAATGTGTTACCTGCCACCTGATACAAATCCAGAAAGTTCAATTTTACAGGATATTCAAAAATCTCTTGCTCCTTCTTATCATTAGCCACTTTAAATTTACATATTGCTTCTTTTATTTCTTCATATTGTGTTGATTGTAAATAACTAACAATAAGCTCATACAATTTATGTTTTAAATGCTGATTTTCCATTTTCTTCTTTAGTTTCTCCTTTTTTCTGACTTTTTTTTAAACAGAAGACATATTAATTGACAAATTAACTGCTATTTATAATAACTATGAAATTAGAAACAAAATAAATTAATATGACACTTATCCGAATATTAATTTAAAGAATATAGTTAATATATTAAACAATATCAATGGAACTGAAAGAAAAATTAGAATAATTAGCATTTTGGTCTTTCATAAACAGAAATGGCAAAACTCACTTCTGGTGACAGTGCGAATTGAATGAATCAGATTTAAGATTTGTGCCTTGGCCGATGGTTGCTCGCCGAAACCGTGAACTTGCGGACTCTTTGCGCTCCATCCAACTGGAATTTATGAATTAATTAATTACCATTCATTAAAGTATTAACTAACTAAGGTTACATCTACCGAAGTCACTTACTTTTCACCAAAAATCTTTCTTCGTGCAAAATACATATAGCATTTAAACAAAGTAAGGTGGCTTCAAATAAGCTCCACAACGTAAACGCCATTATTAATAATTAATTCAGATAATTAATCAAAACATTACAAGTTAATTAAATTTCAAAAAGAAAACACATCATCTGTCTTGTTGGAATATTTTGATTCTGCACGGACATCTAACGAGAAACGCTTGAACTTCTTTGCTTTGAATTATGTGTTGCCTATAATTACTGGCGTGATTTTCCGGAAGAAATTTTATAATTATGGAATTATATGGTTTAAAATTCAATGGGAATTAGAATGAACTTCATTTAACGCCCTACGAAAAATCTGGCGCATAATTTGCACTTTCCAATTCATTCGCTTAAGTGGTTTAGTTTTCGCCACTTTTGCAATCTTCCACTTGATTAAATGTTCTTGCACGCGTTTTATTTCTTGTGCTCGCTTTAAATCATTTCGTTCATTTATCATTCGAAGAAAAAACCCATTTGATTTTCTAATTGTTATTGCGTTTACATAAGAGAAGCATGTAACGGTAGAAGAATGCAAATTTCGTCTTCCTCCTAGATAACGATTGCAAAACGTTGTAATTAGTAATTTGTACGACCAATGCGCAATTATTACAGGAATCGCAATTTCATATTGTTCGCCATTACGACATTTATAGCGAACGAAAAACGTTTTGCGGCACTTCTTCTTGTATAAGAAGTTCTATTATTTTCATTCCGCACGGTATACCACGTGAAACTGTTCCATTTTATTCCATTCTTTCTATTCTTTTTTCTATTAGAAAACGACATAGATAACAAAATGGAAATAAAAGCGTGTTTTCGATTTGCATATTTGCTTTCGTCGCGTGGCATTGTTTGTAAATTAATTGGTTGAGAAATTTTCTTTTTCGTTTAATAAACTCATTGCCGAAACTCGATTATGTAATTCACGGCAAGGAAACACATTTTCATTTTCGATCGAGATTGAAAATCGTAGCTGGATCATTTTAAACTTTCACTCGAAATGCACCTGCCAATTAATCCAATATTAACAACAGACGATAATGTCCGTGTTCCCTTTGCAATAAGAAAGCGCAGCTTCTTCATCTCTTCGCCGCATCGTACGAGAAGTAAAAGTAAATTTATTGCCGGCGATTTATCTTAATATATATATATATATATATATTGTTGACCGATGTACACAGGTTTAATTATCTTACTCACAATTCGACCTACTTTTCGCTCTCGTATTTTTACTCATCAACTCCCTCGGACTCTTCGCGCTTTTCCAACAGCACGAAACGGTAAACGTTCAATTGGACGCAATTCGCAAATTGCTTGTCCTTCCTCCAAATTTCGTTTCCGAAATTTCGATCGAAATCACCGAGAAACTGTAGTTTTGAGGTCTTCTATTCGGGGCGCGTACACCGATTAAGAAACATTTATTCGACGTCGATCCATTGTAACGGCAATAGAATTAATTAATAAGGCCGTTTCGTAAATAATCATAACTTGCTTTTTTATTCGTTTTTATTTCGATGTAGAAACTTTATTGTTCTGCTTATAA
Source organism: Hololepta plana (assembly GCA_963695495.1). Lineage (NCBI taxonomy): Eukaryota > Metazoa > Arthropoda > Insecta > Coleoptera > Histeridae > Hololepta > Hololepta plana. The sequence continues at coordinate 137,154 of OY968839.1, read as the reverse complement.
GTTGAAATCCTCGAAGACTTCACAATAACGCTACTGATTTATTGCCGTTTCATAAAACGATTAGATGGGATGCGTCGATCGTCGTAAAAGGATTTTGCGATTTCTAATTTAGCAGAATGGTTTCCCCGAAATTAAAAAAAAAACAACAACGGTTACTTAACGGTTCATTGACACGTGAATAAATAATTAATAAATTTCGCAAATTTAATAATCATAACTGCAATTTAGATTTGATTACAAAAAATGTAAATCCACCACGATTCCTCTTCAGTAAATAAATAAGATATTGTACAGATTTAAATTAACACGGATAAAGAACCATAAAATAAAGAGAGAGATTCCTTTCACTTGCGTATATTTATTACAATATATTAAGAGGGTTATAATATAGGAGAGGAACTTTCTTTGAAAGGCGAACTTATGACCTCTGCCTACAAGAAGCCAGCTATTGATTTCTTAAATTCTAACGTTTATGCATGATGATGATGGCTCTTTCACTTTGTCCCTTTTTCTTCTTTTACTCGGAAGACACTGTACGGAAAACTGTGTCAGCTGAAAAATGTGGGCAATTATTGATGTCGAAGATGGCAAAGTGTTGCTCTTCTCTTTCTTCGGCCGGACACGTTTTCCGGTACGCAATCGACTTCCGTAAATGAGCGTCGAGTGAAAGGTCTGCGGAGTTTTACGACAACAATAGGAACACGAATAATATAAATGAATAAACTCTTAAATTGTTTATTACCGTGTTTGTTAGCTAACGCAATTAATGCTAATTCCGTTGTTTCGCAGATTTTTTCCACGATATTCCGCGCGAATCAAGTTAGAAAATCATTAAAAGTAAAGCAAGTCCATTGTTTTCCTTTAATTAATCGAGGAAAGGCAAGAAAAATATTATTTTCAAGTTGTTAAAAAAAATCCAAATATCGTCGCTCTTTTTCGATTGGTCGATCATCGATTTCTTTCTCCAGCAATTTTCTCACCTATTATCGGCTTTATGGCAATTTCGATAAAACGCAGGTGTAGATCGGATAATTCGCGATCGATTGATGTATAGGAAGTTGCATTTCCGCCAGCGGTTGTCGAGTTATTTAATTAAAAGCCATACGAAAAGAATTTCGGTTTTTCGCAATTTTCTCGCTTACTATCAACGTTAGCGAAATTTTCGCTCTTATCGAAAATGTAGACAATCAGATTTCCCATAAAAATGATCACTTGCAATTTCCCTGTACGGCGAACCGCTATTGAGAAAAATCGACTTAAAGAAATTTGAAAAATCGAACAAAGGGGGTACCCTTCTTTCGAAAGTGAAAAAAATACTTTTTTTTCCCAATCAATTAAAATCGGTTAATAATCGATTGCAATTGACGAAAATCGATATTAAATGGAAAAAATGCCCGAAATACAGAAAATTGGCGAGAAATTTAACTAAAATCATGTGGGATAAATTAACAATTCTCACTCAAAACGCAAAAGAAAGAATGTGACTGAACGAAGATAAAGATGATCATCTTACTAACGACACCAACATGTTAATTCTTTCCGACAACAACATCTTAAGAATCATAATTGCTCCCTGTTGCTGGACAAATATTTGTGATGATGATAGTTACTAATCAACCGGGAAGCAGATGAAGAAAGAATCTTTCTCTTCTTTACTCTTTCGTTTCCACCATTAATTAACTAATTAAAGAGCGTTCGTTATTGTTGTCGAAAATTAATGGCATGAGAACAATTTTCGAAAGTATAAAAGGATTATTCTTATTATAGCTAACATGGAATAAAATACAAAGTGATGGATTGTACTTGCTTGGCCATCATGTTCTTTTACTGTTAGGCGTTCTTCTTTAAACAAAAACCCATATTCAAGCAGGAATGTTTGCGAAATTTGCGAAAGGCGACGTGCGAAATTTGTAACAGCGCAAGAAGCCACCTTTTCCCTAGAGTCAATCCTCCAACTTGGTCCATTTACGAAACAATTGGATTAATTGTCATCTTTTGGCGTTTTAATTTCCATTAGGAATTCGTAAACTTTCTTGCGAAACTACCGGATTTCCTTCATCAATCAAATCAAAATCCTTTCATCGTGTGGGCATTAATAGGAAGATTCGCGAGAGATCGTTTAATTTGCAAATAATTCCTCGACTTCCCCGCAGGCATTAAAGATCGTCTTACCTACTTTCGACAACTGAAGAATCTTTCGATTATTCCATTTGAACTTGACGATCGTCGCATACGCGTAAGTTATGCAGATGAGTTCTTCGTTTGGTCGCCACTCGAGGTGAAATTTCTAATGGCATTCCATCGAGTGCCATCCACATCTTCACCATTTCCATTCGTCGCGATGGAAAGAGACGAAGAAACTTGATTAATTACAAATCGCCGTAACCAGCGGCGGTAATTTCAACGGTACGTGAGGATAATAGAAACGACGACGTAACGCGAAGAAGGACAATAAAATAAACAAACGACGAACGACAATCAACGTGCCCCAATTAAATCGAGACTTACATCATCGAGCGAGCTCGGTGCGAATAATGTTTGTAAGATGCGAAAGAAATTCAATTGCAAAATCTTTCTTTTCCAGTGTTCATTTGTTTCCAACGCGTTTCCTTCTATTCGAACGCTTCCTCTGTTAAATCTTCATCGCGCGTCCAATACAATGAAGAAAGATTTAATTGTTAAGTGCACGAATTAATTCGTCGAGGCAATTAGAGATTGGCAAACGTGGCGGAGGAAGGAAAGTGATGAAGTCGTTTCCTGCTATTTACATAGAAAGAAAGACGAAGCGATCTTTCCTCTTCGTGGATTCTCACGTTCGTAGCCCCATTCGAACGTACTGAATAGTTGATTATCGAAGACAATGAGGAAAGAGTTTATAGGAAAAGCGGTCTTCTTCATTTTTTTCCCCCCTCTTTTTAATTCGGTTGCCGTTGATTGTCTGATTGTGCGAATTCGACTTTCTTATTGCTCTACAAGCGAAAAGATGGGAATCTTTGGAGCAATTTCACGCGATCAGCGACGAACCGATCGGAGTTTTCTTCCACTTTGCGCCATCGAAAAATCGGCCGGACAATTGGCACGAATCCGGTCGGTAGCGATATTTAAAGGCAGATCTTCGGAATTATTCATGAGCCGTTTCTTCGCGGTTTCGTGCGATGAGCAAATTTCTAAATTTAAACCGATCGCCAACGATTAGAAACGAATTTTTGCTACTAATTCAAAATCAGATAATAAAATGTTTCTAATTGGATCAAAACGAGCGAAAACGTTCGCAACAATAACGAATAAGAATAATTGTTTTAGCTGTAATTCGTAGCTTCGTTTGTTACGCTTGTAACAAAGTCATTAACAACGGAACAATAGCAATAATTGCGCGAGTAAAATGCAGTATTTCGCATTACACGTTTTGCAAATGATGCTTTCCGGTAGTTGCGAATTACGGACACGTTAATTGATTGTAAACCCGTGAAAGTAGCATGCAAATATTTGCGAATCGTCGAAGAAGATCAACTGGCCAAAGAAGAATCGAATAAAGCGCGAAAAGAAAACGAGCGAAACAATGTTAAAGAAGTTTGCAGAAATCGGCGAGTACGCTAAACAAGCGCTAACAATTGCAACTTTCAATTTCACCTTGAAGACGATCGTGATGATGATGATGGCGGTGGTAAACAATTTGATTAAAACGCAAAAGAGTTTCTTTTAAACTTCTTTCTGTAGTCCACTTCTTCGGTACGAACGGTGAAAGTGGCCGACAGCGAGCGAAAAAAAAAAAAAGAAAAAACATCTCGCAGAGAAAGGCCGATACGATTTGTATCCAATAAGGTACGTTCGCTTTTTTTTTGTTAAGCGAATCCCGAGCCTTCTTCGGCGAGTCTTCCGGGGCGTTCGCGAAAGCCGTTTGTCGATGCGAATTCGTTAATTTTATAATCGCATAATTGCCAACGATCGATTAGAAAGAGAATAATTGTCGCTGTTACGCAACGAGAAAAAGGTGAAAGAGCCACCATCATCAACAAATAACACGCACGAGAGGAAGAAAAGAATTTTAAAGATCGACGTTTTCACGTCTACCGCGTTTGGCGGACGGTAAAAGGTCTTTCTAATTGCGACGACTCGTTGGGAATCGGGTAGCATTATCTAACGGAGCGAGAAGACGAAGACGCGAGAGAATTGTTAAGATTAATTAAAATATTCGACGAAGAGAATCGATGGCAGCGTTGCGCAATCATAATCGCATCTCACGGTATCGTTTCTTCGGCCGTTTGTCGACTTTGTAAACTGTTAATTAACGACGATTGGCATATCCTGTATCAAAATGCTTTTAGAAGAAGTTTCTTCGCAAAAACTTCTGGTAACTGGTTTTTCGTTGGTCGCCATCTAACCTTTTCCTATCGCTAATTATGCACTCTGCTTCTGGCCCAATTAATCATCAAGCGAATTTTATGCAATAACTTTTTGTCCCGTCTCCAAAATTATGTTCGTAGTTTCTTTTTTAATTTTTGCGCTAATAATTACCTAATTAGCATGGAAATTAATTGGTACGTCTTCGACTTGGAATGATCCAAGTTTGGCGAAACGCATCGGCGTTCCAATTTTCCAGGCGAGCAATTAATCACGCTCAGCGTGAAACGCCAAGTTAATTATTTAGATTTAAAGTAGCGCGAAAGATGTTTCTTCAACTTGAACCTTGTGCTTAATTCCAAAAAGAAGAAGGAAAAAAAGATTTATCATTATTATATTATTGGTAAATTCGCTTCAATTTTCTCGACTTCTGAAAATAACGTTATAATTCGATTACGAAACGATCCATTCACTTGAATACAGTTTGATAATATTTACAAAAAGATGCGTTGGATTACCGATCGTATTATTTGCTAATGTTGAGTTATTAATATTATTGACGGTGATGATCGGATGAAGACCTCGTTCCACTTCGCGAAAAGTAAATGTGATTATTTTAATGAAATTCGCTCCTTTTGGAATCAATTATCTTTAGCAAACGCACGTTTAGAAACTTCTTTTCGCATTAAACGCCCTTTTAACTGGACGCGACAAAGATCCGCTGCAAATATCGATTCATACGCGAGAGATTTAATATTTCGAGTGATGTTGCGCCATCAAAAGACGTCCAGAGAGCGATTAAAACTTTTAAAAAGGTCTGCTTAAAATGGTGCAACCGACCGTAAATCATTGGAATTAACAGCGCGAAGAGAAATGCCCGAATGATAAATTGGACGAGTTAAAAAGAAACTGGAGGATGAAACCAGCACATTTATATATCACAAAGCTTAAGCACGAATTCAAAATCTTAAGCAGGAGTCCTTGAAGTGTTAAGGCAACCTTCGGCCTCAAGAGTTAATTAATAAATTCGGCGATAAATTACGTTAAAAAAATCGATTTGCCGGATGTCGAAATTAAATCCGCCTCGATGCGAAATGGACCTTTAGCATTTCACCTGTTTTTCGGCAAAAATGACTTAATTAAAAACAAACAGAAATAGTCGAGGAACTAATTATAATGCGCGCAATAATAATCGCGAGTTAATTAAATGTCAAACGAATTCTGCGATCCGGCTTAATTGATGCACATTCATAATCGATCCTCGTCATAAATTAACCGCGATCGTACGGTATCTTCACCAAAAATTTGAAAACAAAAAACGCAAAAGAAATAAATTACAAAGCGGGAATTATTCGAATTAATGAAGTTTCGCGTTTAGGCGGATTAAATTCGCTTTCCACTCGCTTAAAATTTACTTAATTCGTTTAAAGCGACGAAGAAGCGAAGAGGCGAGGAGACCGAAATGCAAAAGAGACGGATCGAATTATAATTCGCGGACCGAATAATATCCGCGCTTTTGAATTTCTCGTTCGCCGGTAGTAGCGCAATTATCGTAAAAAAAAAAGACGAAAGAAGGAGAGAGAGTTTGACGAACGAAGCAAACGGCAAGAGGAGAAAAGGAGGAAAGAAGAAGCAAAAAAAAAACGACGTGAAAGTAAATTTTCAACGGGTACGCGTCGAAGATGGGGCCCATCGCATCATCATCAACATCATCATCGTCGCCGTCGTCTTCGCCGTTTCCCACCCTCTCCCGCTTAAGATCCACTATAAAACTCCATGGAACATCTGCAACGAGCACAGTCACCATTCGTTGTCAACTCAAGCATCATGAACAAGTACACCGTGGTAAGCAAACATTTCGAATCCGTCCCGTCGATGGGGCACGAGAACCCGTCGAATTCTTTCGGAACGGAAACGAGCCGAACGTTATTCAGTGGATAAATTAACGATCGTTCACGTTCGTCTCATTTCCGTTCCTTAAGATCCGGTGCTGAATTGCGATTAAATTTGTATAGCGCAGTGCCAAAGAAAACTAAAAAGAAAAAAAAAAAAGAAGACAGTTGTGATCCGATTTCCGACCGTCGTTCGTTAATAATCGCTTCTTTTCCGCAGTGTCTGGCACTTGCCATGGCCGTAGTGGTAGTAGCCGAGCCCCCGTCCGGGTATTCCTACAGTAGACCGAGCGGCGGAGGCGGCGGCGGCGGCTATTCCCTAGGTGGACTGTCAGGCGGTGGTGGCGGCGGCTACGTGGCCGTCTCGTCCGGCTACCAAACGTCGGAGGGCGCGTCGGTCGATCCGGCCCTCTTGGAACAGGTGCGTCAGATCCTGCTGAAGGAGGAGTCGAGCTCGCAATCGTTCGGCGGCGGCGGCGGCGGCGGCCATCACGGCGGCGGCGGCATTAGCTCGTCGTACGGCGCACCGTCCTCGCAATACGGCGTGCCGTCGTCGTCTTACGGCGTCCCCGGCTACGGCGGCCGCGTCGTCGGCATCGATCTCGAGGGCATTAAACAGGCCATCCAGGTGGCGCAATACGAGCAGACGTCGTACGCCAGCGGCGGCGGCTACCCGAGCGGTTCCTACGGCGCGCCGAGTCGTCCATCCGGCTCGTACGGCGCCCCGTATTAAGCGGAGAACCGGGAAAGAACTGAACCGTTCCGACGCTGCCACCATCAAGAAGAACTAATTAACCAACCAACCAACCAACACACGGGTCAACGATGCAAACTTTAGATTACGCTCAGACGAACATCCGCATGAGAACAAAATTACAAACAAAATTCCGTAAGAACGCGCAGGGACCATCGACTGTGCGACACGCGTTAAAGAAAAAAAAACGAATACAGGACCATCTTTGTATGAAGCTTTTTTGTAGGTTTATCTTTTATAAAAAAATACATTTGTCACCGTAAAAAAACAGCTCTTTGATTTGACCACCTCAAGAAGCCCCCACAATCCATCGATCCAAACACACACCAATCGACTCTCGATTCGGAGGCAGCTATTATTGAGCAATAGATGCACGTAAACGCAAAGAGAAAGGAGAGCTCGCCTTTTTGAAAAGTGTGCGCCTTCAAATGGCGGTAACGTTTTTATTTCGTTATTTTATTTTTTTTAGGTCATCGAGATGTTTCGATCTTCCGTTGACCGTGCGAATGTTCTTGCGTCATCGCGAACCGTTCGGTACGAAAAAGGCGAAAATGAAACCGATTGGCGGAGACTTGAAGTGGTGAAAGTGTATAAGCGCTCGACTATGGATTAAAGACCGGTATATATGATAATGATATATCCGGGACGGACAATCGATTAAAGCAACAACAACATTAACATCGAAGAAGAAGAAGAACGATTTCTCCTTTTTACCATTTCTCATGTAACGTTTTTTTTTTCGTGCCTATTCCTCGCGGATGCCTTTCTTTAAATTTTCCAATTCGAAATTTCTCACCGTTCAGATTTCAATTTCTAAACGTTTCAAACTGAGACGGGCGTAATTCACCTGAATAATTAATCATCGATTATTACGCGCTCGCTAGTTAACAATCATTTTCCGTCTTTTCTGCTTTCGGTAAAAATCGTAATGAAGTAGCATTAAAATAAACGTAAACGTTTCGGATAATTAACGTTCGCTATTACGAACGCAGGCACGGATTTGCTTTAATTCCGAACCGAAACTGAATTAAAATTGCAATTATCAACATTAATAAAACACAATATAATCTATTCAATATCGTCTTTTTCAATTGCGTCCTTTAATTAAAGTTTTTAAATCCCGATTCTCTTATATTCTTGCGTTCATGTCTCTTCTAATTTACCAATGAAGAGCTGCGGACACAATCTCCTAATTCTCGTACCTTCTTTCGTTTATGTTTTCATAATACGAAGACTCCCGATTTCCGACCGAAATTTTAAAAGTTCGTATCAGGAAAGCATAAGTTAAAAAAGGTAGTGGGGCGAGACTCGCCTAATAATCCGCGACGCGGTCCGAAATCGCTCACCTTCTTCCGTTCATGTGTTCCTAATACTCGAAGTCACGAAATCGTCTCGATTTCTGGCCGTAAAACTCCTAGTTGGCGAGGGTCGGTAAAGAAGAACTCCTAATTTACAATCGAAGTAGCCGCGACACGATCCGAAATCGCTCACCTTCTTGCGTTCATGTGTTCCTAATACTCGAAATCGCAAAATCGTCTCGATTTCTGGCCGTAAAACTCCTAATTGGCGAGGGTCGGTAAAGAAGAACCCCTAATTTACAACCGAAGTAGCCGCGACACGATCCGAAATCGCTCACCTTCTTGCGTTCATGTGTTCCTAATACTCGAAATCGCAAAATCGTCTCGATTTCTGGCCGTTAAAGTTAAAAATGGCGACGTTTCGTTTTATTTAAATAATTTAATACAAACAATGATTAATTTATTGAATGCATTAATTAAAAAAGGCAAGACTTTTATTCAAAAATTTAATGCAAAAAATTAGGAAAATGATATCAAATAGGGTACAAATATTTAATTCTTAGTGTTTCTGCAAACACGCAAAATTAGAAATGCCGCGATGCTAACAATTAATGATGTTAACTGCATATTTAGTTTCGGATTAATAATTCGTAGAATACGTCTCTGTAGTGAATTATGCAAACCTAATGGGAATTACTTCGGTAATCTGGACAATAATTGTACAAAAGCGACGTTTATCTTTAACGAGCAATTTGCCTCAGAATCAATTATTTTCAAGCAATTAAATGCACGATGAAATGAATAATTAACAAGACGTTCTCTTATATAAATCCAAGTCGACACGCGTCAATTGCTCCACAAGATTAAGAATGGAACGCACTCATCTCAGCATGAAATACAAGAACTATTTCGCGTTTAACGCGAACATATTGAAATGGTCCGGCCTTTGGGTGCCGCTGAAAGTGCGCGGATGCAAATATTACGCCCGCTTAACGCTCAACTCCATTTACATATTCTACGCGATGGTCCTCTTCACCGTGGCCGAGTTGATGGCGTTGAAAGAGACGTCGCAACGATTGGACGATCTCATCAAGAACATGAACATGTCGCTATCGTTCACGCTGACCGTATCGAAGATCTGCGTGTGGTTCGCCAACCGGAAGACGATATTGAAGATAATGCGCGACTTAATCGCGACGACGGACCGGTTCCAACGAGTCGGCAGTTTCCAACCGGACGTCGTGTTGTCGGAAGAGAAAAGATTCAGCTACAAGTTGACGATGCTCTTCTTCGTCCTCTCTTGCGCCGTACCGACCTCCGCCTGCATCGGTTCGTTTTACACGATTCTATTCGATCACGCCGACAAGTACAAGATTCTAATCGATTCGTATAATCGCACGAGGATCGCGTACGTTCAACGGTTGCCGTACTTCAGCTGGATCCCGTTTCCGCACGATCGTTCGCGTTTCCATTACGGCTCCGCGGTCGTCTATCAATGTTTGGCGTTGTTATTGTGCGGCAGCATGACCGTCGGTGAGGATTTTCGCCGCAAAATTGCGTCCCGTTATTGCTCATTATCGTTTCAGGTTTCGATATGCTTTATACGGCGATCGTTAATCTATTGAGCGTGCACCTGAACTTGCTGCAAGGCGCCTTTCGCACGCTGAAGACGTCTTCCCTGCGGCGAGTTAAGGAGCGCGATTCGGTCAAGGATTCGGTAAACGATTCGCCCGAATTGTGCGAGGAAATGCGCGTGGAATTCGCACGATACACCGAGCACCTGCAAAATATTTTAAAGTAAGTAACGGTACGAATCGTTTCTTGCATTAATCGAATTCATCTGTCTCGTAAGGATTAACGAAACAGTGGAAAGAATTTTTTCTTACTTGGTTCTGCAGCAAGTCCTCGTCTCGTTGGCCGTCTTTTGCACTTGCTTGTACTTGGTCTCGTCGGTAAATAATCGATAAAGGTTCTCTTAATCGCTTGACGAGTCTTTCGTTCCAGATACCGTTCGGGATTAAGTTTGTTTTCGAATTAACATACTTGCTGGCCATCGAAACCCAATTGGCGATGTACTGTTTGGTTGGCAATAAAGTGACGACGAGCGTTAGTTTCGTTTCGTCGAATCCAGCGTCTTCCAGTTTGTTAATTATCTTAAATTGTAGGCCGAAGGCATACCATCGTCCATATACGAAGGCGATTGGCTCGGTGCGAATAAAAGCTTCAAACGGAGCATGTTAATAACGATGATACGTTTACAAAAACCAGTTTATTTAACAATAGGAAAGTTCTCGCCCCTAACACTAACAACGTTCGTTACGGTAAGACAATAATAACATAAACTGTTTATGAACGAAAATGATTAGTAAATACAACTTAATATGATATCAGATCGGAAGAGGATCGTACTCGCTCCTAACTATGCTAAAGAGCCAACAATAATTTAACGCAGTAAATATAAAAGTAACATTCTTTATAAAACATCAATAATTATTTATCTATACTTATATATATTTATATTTCTTTTTTTTTTGGTATTTATGAAGGAAGTAACGTACTTAATTTTTAGATGATATCTTCTCGTGTAGAGCCTGCAATCGTTCGATTATTTTATCAAAGTTGAATGTATGCGAATTCTCAAAGTAAGGCACCTACAACAAATCGAAATATTACTATTTGCAACGCACGATCAGCAATAATTAAAACCCACCGTAACGCATACACCGTTCTTATGCGTGTAGCTGGTAGCAACGTCCACGTAATGTTGATAATAATTCATGAAAGTATGCTCGATTATCGTCTTAAATTGTTCCGGAATATTTAGCGAACATTCGTTCTCGACCATACCACAAACGGCCACTCTTAACGTTTCGTGTACAATGTAATCGTTATATAATTGGAAATCTAACGGCTTCTCCTTAAAAACGAAATGATGACGTTAATTAACATAAATCTCATGATGGATTTAGCACGTACGTTGCAAGCGTCTAGAATGTCCGGTTCATTTTGCAATGGATTCTTGTTCATTAAGCTCTGTATTGTCAATAGTAAGCTGGAAATATTTGTAACGGGCGACCAACCTGGACCTGGCCATGTACTACATTAAGATAAACGCAACGTTAATTATGTAGCAGAAAAATGGAGAATATTGATTGGACGTACCCCAAGATACTGACGCAAATTTTACCGCATTTGTAAAAATTTGGATTGAATCTTACTCTGCCGGCGTCAGTGGTCATCAATTTAACTTTAGGCGGTTCCATTGGATAGTCCGTGGGGCATTTTAAGAAAAAGTAAAATAAGCCTCCTTCATAAGGTGTCTCACTGGGTCCAATTATAAGTACATGTACTATTCGTAAGTTTGTTTCATCAGGTACCACAAAGATTCCTGGCGGTGGATCAGTGAATGTTCCCATCAGATCTCTACAAATACATGGTTTAATGTTACAAAGAAGCTCAAAGCCAGTTGGTGTTACCTTTTAATGCGATTGGCAGCTATTGTTGATAAAGGCTTATCATCCCTGTCTGAGAATGGATCCCAGTGTTTATCAACCATCTGCAGTGGTACTTCAAATGTGTGTTCATTCATGGCTGGAAATTGTAAGGAATCAATTGTGTTACAAAGTGGAATATCGCTTATTTAAGAAATGTCAACCGATTTCTTTGTTGAACACATATTTCTTTTTCTTCTTTGAATTGACCATTATTAATGATTTATGAATTGCACTAGAAATTTGACTATGACTTTTCCAAATTATTTTAGAATAGCGTTAGTGCTAATTAGTACTAAGCAACGTACATACAAATTATTAAATGAGACTGTAACTGCTATATTTTGAAATTTATATCTATGAACACACCTCTCAAAATATAGTTCTTCTTTGACGAAAATAATACTTGCACTTGATTAATTGTATTTTATAATTAAATAAGAACTTGAGATTCCATCACATTTGTCCAAATTTCTATAAAATGAACTAGAGGCAGGAATATTTAAAAAAAATTCAAACATTCAAAAGAATCTATCACAACAAATTTGACAATTAGAATGATTGTTATTAAGTTAGGAGCAAATGTTAAATAATAACTGAGTGCTTCAACAAAAGATGGCAACAACAATTGAGTTGACTTCATTCTTGTCAAATCGATTTGTGTCAGTCAAAAATATTTCGTTTCCTTTGTTACGAAATAATAATTCCATCTGTTATTTCCAGGTAAATTATCATTCAGGTGATTAAATAAGCAACGTATGATTTTAGTAATTCGTTTCAGCCTTAAACGCATTGAGCAAATATGCAGGCCCAAGGACTTCTCAGGAATGCCATAACAAGAATTGGTAAGGCCTAATAATTTAAAATGTTGGCCTAAAAGCAACATTATTACATTTACGAAACTGCAAATCCCACATTAAAATCATTCCGACCCATTTTTATACTTATTCAACGCTCGGGCGTTAATCTAAAAATGTGTTATGTAATTAACCTTACATTCGAAAATTTCTATTTTAGTTGCAAGAAGGAGTGCATCGTCGTATGGACACGGTGACCATCATCAAGTCGCAACCTTCAATGATTTGCCATCGCCGCAAGGAAGCTGGAAAACCCATTATGATGCCAAACAACGTAAATACAATGCCCATCTATTGTTAGGCGTTTCCTTTGCAATTGCCTCAATTGTAGTTGCTAAAGCCAGTGGCTTGGTTTACTTGAACTATTATCCACCAGCAAGACCAGCTGATGTTTAAAGAAACATTTAATTCAATTAGCACTAATTAGTACTTGTTATATTAGAATTGTAATTAAGAGAGAGATAAATATACAATGAACAGTATGATAAAACTTTAATTTTGTGTTATTTATAATCAAAATTATAATAATAATATATGTATACAATATATTAATCATTTAAAGTAACACAACAATTTTATATTTCATAATAGTAAATATACCAATCAATACACGCACATATATAAAAATCTTTTTCTTTAACAATATTTGGTACATCTTGAAGAAGAAAGAATGGTAAGTTAAATAGAAAATAATCTACTAACACAAAATTGTGTATAATAATTATTATGTACACATTATACGTTCTTCTTTTTCATATTATAACAAAAAAAAAATACTTTTAGTCCTCGGAACTGAATTACAAAACGTTACGTTTCTTTCTAAACAAGTCCATTATACGCGACGACGAGCGTTTATGATCCGGCGTCGATGTAGCTTGTATCGACGTCGGTCTTTGGCCGTTGTTCCAATCAACTCGGCTGCTGCTGCTCTCTGCAAATCCTACAAAAACGAATGCGAAACGTACGTTTAATCATCCTGCACAAGACGACCGTAAAAGAAACTATTGGATCCCATCGACATGCAAACCATGCGCGCCTCGGAGAAGAAAATAGATGGAGAAAGAAAGCGATTCGTAAGGAGAGAATGTGCAAAAGAGAGTTGTCAGCTAATAAGAGTTACATAGAAATTGAAATCGATAGATTGTTAGAATAATTTTAAAGTTGTTAGTAATTTAAACGGTTCCACACAGAATGTTAAGTAAAACTAACCGTGAGAATCACTGTTGTTCTCTAAAGTATGATGACGTCTCATTCCAAAGTTATTGGGGGGCTCGCTCATTGGCAAAGGCGGTGGACTCTCTCCTGTATTAGTATCATTTTAAATTTCGATAATACAAATAAAGCATACAAAAGAACACACACAAAACACCGCATCATTCACAGTGAATCCATTTGCGATACGCGCGATCGATCGAATAGAACGATAATTATAAATATGTAAAATTAATGTGGACTGTAAGTGTGTATCTGTTTTAGTCTGGTTAATGTGAATAGAGAATTGTTTCCTATTAACTAACGAACGATGCAAAATGATTAGTCAAATACCCTTTTACTTAAGAGAGACGCCTTTCGCATTCGTGTCTTCTCCGGCAGTTCGTTAATTGACAAACGAGATCTTAATTAACATTTCTCTACCTGATATCGTGTGCCTGCCCCCTTGCGAATTACCATTTTGGAATTGCGGATCGTGCCGCAAAATCACCGAATCTGTAACGTCCGGACTCGACGTTCTACTCGATTGCGAACTCTGATCGAATTCGTGCGAATCCTAAAATAATTTTCAAACATAGAGAACAAACGATTATAAGAGAAATAAATCGATGAATTCGATCAATGCATAATTAATACCTTGGGCACCTCGAAATGTAACAATTGTTGACTAGGCGGTAATTTGGCTCTGAACGATATCTTCAGTATCCAATCGTTCATTTCCTCTTGCGACGCGCACGAGAACAAATACTCCGATTCGTCCGGCGTCACCAAACGGAACGTGCACTTGCGTTTGCTGTAATCGTCGGCAACCGAGCAGAGGCAGTTGTGTATCGGTATCGGTGGGAATAGCGCTTTCGATAGCATAAAATCTTCCTTGTTCTTGAAGAAGCACAACAATTGTCCGCACAAAACCGTGTACAAATTCTTCCACGTCCTATTCGCCGCTTTCTTGCCGTGTGACGACACCTGCTTGCGCTCCAAGAACGATTCGACCTCCACTAACGGCGAAGAGCCAGCTAATAAAATGAAAACAAATTATCTATAAAAAAAAGGAGAATTTCGTTCGCACGGTTGCATACTTTTCGTTCTGAACGAGCTGCGTCTTCGCGTCGTAAACGACGGCGTCCTTTTCACCGGTTTCGTCGCGGGCGTCTTCATGCTTTCCGCCCTCTTAATCTCTTGTCCTCGACGTATTCGATCGGTGAACATGTGCGCGACCGAATTCGATTTCGTCAAGTACGGCGATCCGCCCGCAACGTTGCCTTCCGGCTTTTTTTGCACGTTATTATTCGTGCCGTTCAATTTCTCGTCGCTCTTCTTGTCACGCAAACTTTCCTGTCGACGTAATTCCGTGATACGTTGCATCTCTTGTTGTTTGCGATGCGCCAAACGCTCCTGCTCCTGACGTTCGCGCTCCACTTCTTTTGCCTTCTTCTCCATTTGCAATTGTTGCGCAAAAGCTTCTTCCACCTAAAACAATTCGTTCGATCGTTAACGCCACACGTATTGCAACGACCATTCGCGTTTCTTTTTTACCAAAGTTATTCGCATGAGAGCCTGGAACTTTTCCTCTTGCGCCAATATCGTCTTCTCGAAGTCCTCGTGTTTCCTTATCAAATCTTCCACTTGACCGATATTATCGCCGACCTTACCGTCACGCAAATTACCCTCGCGCACCATTATCCAATTCTCCAGAGAGTTCGCCTCTCTCTTGAACAATTGCACGTCCAGATTTTGCTCGTAGATCACGCTCCTGTTCAGCCACGTGCTCAACAACACGTCCATCCGCTGTTGAAGCGTGAAGATGCGATTCTCGATGTCTTGCGACAGGAAGTGGCCATCTTTTATCAGAAGATTGCCGGCGTGATAGAACTGCGTGAACGCGTCCGCCCGCGCGTCTATTTCCACTTTGTGCTCTTTGTGCCGTTCCCTCAACAGCTCGGCCGCCACCACGTCCTGCGGCAGATCCGGCGCCGTTATCTTTGCGATCATTTCGTTTATCCAAGCCCTAAAATGAAAACGTTTTAGTTTCGCATTCTAAACTCTTCATCGATAGTTTACAATAAATCTTGTTGTTGATCGAAGTACGATTGTAACTGTTCGGTTTGATACAGTTTCTCCTTCGTCTCCTCGGCCTTCCTGCTCAGATCGTCCCACGCCAATCGCACGTCCTCTCGCTTGACGTCGATATGTTCCTCCGCGTCCGGGAAGAGATTGATCAATCGTTCGGCCTCCTCTTCGACGCCGTCGACCTGCGTCTTCACCGCCAACAGATCGTTCTCGAACGCGGCGTGTTTACGTAATAACGCCTGCGTGTCCTCCAAATTCTGACTGTAATGGTCGAGATCGAGCGACGACTCTTTCTCGGCGATCCACGCGATCGTCTCGTCCGCCGTGCGATCGAACGTGTGCACCAATTTGGCACCGGCCAGCGCGTCCGAACGGGCGTTGGCCAATTCCAACAAATCCTCCCACTGATCGTTGATCTCGTTCACTTTGTACTCGATCTGTTTGCCGTGCTCGTTATTGCTCGCCATCAATTTGTTGCCGATCTCCATGCAGGCGTCCACGCGCGCTTTACTATTCAGCAAACCGGCCAAGAAAGTCTCGAACGTCTTCGTCAAGAGCTCCACGTGCTCGACGTCCGTGCCGTAATCCTCCGAGGCCGCCTTAACTTGCTGCTCGTTCATCCAGTCCTGCAGCTCGTTGCATTCGCGAACGAAGCCGAAATAGGCGAGCGCGTCCGACAAGCGTTTCTCGCGCTCGGACACGAGCGATTGCAGCTCTTTGTAATTATTCTCGATTTCCGTCTACGATTGTTAAAAGTGTTTTTAAAATGCGAATGGGTTTGTCGTTAAAGCACGCTTACCTGCTTCTTGTAAATATTCTCCGCGTCGAAGTGTTGCCTATCGATTAAATCTTTGGCGGTGGCCGTCAATCGTTCGACGGTCTGCTCGAAAGCGGTCACCTCGCAATCGAGCGCCTCCAGTTTCTTTTGCAACGATTGCGCGCCGTCCTCGTCGCCGCCGACTTCGGCGGAGACCAATATCGGCCGCTTCTCGTGCATCCAAGCGATCGCTTCCGTCGCCTCGGCGTAGAACTACAAGAGAGAGACGCACAATTAATCCGTTAATAAATACGGTTTACAGTCATCGACGTACCATTTGGGCTTCTAAAGCGTCCTGCAAGCGCAGCTTCCGAATGCTGGCCAAGTCGCGGACTTGCGTCAACTTGTTCTTGACCTCCTTCGCCTTCTCGCCGATGGTGTTCGCGGCGTAGTGCCCGGATCGCGCCAATTGCGCCGATCTCGTCACCAACGCGCCGACGATCGGTTCGTGCGAGAGTAATTCCGCTTCGAGGGCCGCATGTTTCTTTTGCAATCGTTGCACGGCCGTCAACGAGTTGCCCAAATCTTGCGAGGCGACCAACGGCTCGCGGTCGGACAACCAGATCGATTCCTCGTCGACGTCGCGACAGAATTGGTGGAACATCAGCGACGCCTCCAGCAAGTCCCTCTTGCTCTGCAACGGTTCCTGCAACCGGTGCACGCGCCCGATCGCGTTCTCGCCGCGTTCCGTCAGCTCGTCGCACATGAAATGTTCGCTCGCGGCGAACTCCTCGATGGCCTCGTTGATCGACTCGCAATTCTTCGTGTGCTGCTGCACGTCGTTCTCCAACGCCACGTGTTTCTTCATCAAATTATTGACGGTCGTCAGGTCTTTGCCGTAGTCTTGCGATTGCAATTGCAGTTCGACGCCGGCGATCCACTCTTCGAATTCGTCCAGCGATCGATTGAACAGCAGCGCCTGATAGGCGTCGTTCAGTCGCTCCCGTTTCAATTGCGAAATGTTCTGCAAGTGGCGCCAATCGCTCTCCAAGTCCTCGAGGCGCGTGGCGATCTCCTTCCGCGCGAAATGATTGCCGTTGATCAGACGCTGGCCGTCGTTCAGCACGTGTATGATGCGGCCGGCGTTCGCCGAGATCTCCGCGTCGAAGGCCGCGTGCTTTTGGATCTTGCTCTGCAAATTGCTCGGATCGCGGTAATTCTCGTCGTTCGCCACTTGGATCTTCTGCGCGATCCACAGTTCCACCTCGTGAATGTTGCGCACGAACTCGTGCAACGCGCGCGATTGATCGAGCGTCGCGCGACGCGCCCGCATCGTCTCGATCAATTTCGCTTTGCGTTGCACGATCGCCGCGAAACGATTCGTCACGTCCGTGTTATCGTAACACTCGTCCGTCGCGATGCCGCGCGCGATTTTCTCCAGCTCGTCGATGCGCGCCAACTGCTGGTGCAACATCGTCTCGAAGTCCTGATGTTTCCTGATCAGCGCGTCGACGGCGCGCGGATTCTCGCCGATGTCCTCGTTGTTTAGGAAGGCCTCCTTCGACGCCAGCCAGCCGTCGATTTGGTCGGCCTGCTCCCGGAAGTTTTGCACTTGGAACTCGCGATTCAAATCTTTACGATGCTGTCGCCACGCGCCGACCACCGTCTCGTGCATCGCGTCCAATCGTTGGACGACGTCGACGAAGTCGCGATCGTCGTTCTTCGCCGAATCGACGGCGATCTGCCGCAAAACGTCGAACGATTCCTGCCGACCATCGATCTCCGCCTTGATCTCGTCGTGCAATTCCAATTGGGCCTCCGCCTCCGGCACGCTCGCCGGCTTGTTCTGCGATTTCATGCGCTTAACCGTTTCGTTCGACCATATCTCCAACTCTTTCAATTCGGCGAAGAACTTGTGCTTCGTGTGTGCGTCGCGCAATTTATCGTTTCGTCGGTCTTTCAACGCCACCAACTTCTCCCATTGCAGCTCCAGTTCGGTAACTTTCTCTTGGATCTCTTGCTGTTTGTCCGGGTATTTGTTATATAGTTTCAATGCGTCCTTCTCGTGCTCGTTGATTTTATTTCCAACGGCCACCATGTCGCGTTCTAAATTGTTCTGCTTCCTGATCAATCCCTCGACGGCGTTCAAGTCCTTGCCAACATCGTCGATTTCCATCGCATTCGATTTCTCCAATATCCTCTGGAGCGTGTCCGCAACGTCGCGATTAAACAAATGAATCTCGGATGCTCCTGCCAGCGTGTTCCTGTAATCGTTTAGGGCTCCCTGCAAATTGTGCCATTTCTTAATGAAGTTGTCCCAACGCTGTTGCACACCGGCGGATCTCCCTTGTTTAATTAACTTATTGGCCAAACCGTTCGTCGTTTTGATTCGCGAATCGTCCACCCGCATGTCGCTATCGAAATCGTCCAATTTTCTTTGCAAAGCCAGACAATGCTCGTAGTCTTTCCCAGTGTCGCCAGCTTGGATCATCACCTCTTTGTCCCTGATCCACGCTTCCAATTTGTCCAATTGATTGTTAAACTCTAAAATATCTTGCGCCTCCTCCAATCCCTTGCCGCGCAAATTCACCTCCTTCAACAATTGTTGCCACGCCGCGTCCAATTCGACCAATTTCTTATGGATTTCTGGCGACGATTTATGCCGCTTGCTAAGCAATCGTTCGCCCTTATCGCTTATCTCGGCGATTCGATTCGTATTCGCCGCGACCTCCGCGTATAACGTTTGATACTTTTGCAATTTCTTAATCTTGTCCTCTAGACTATTGACCTCGCCCGTTTTCAGCTCGTTCTGCAGCTTCTTTTGCTTCTCGTTGATCCAATTGAGCGCGTCCGCCACGTCGCGTATGAACTCCGAATACAGCAACGCGTTCTCCAACTGCTGATGCCGCTTCAAGCACAATTGACGCACCTTCAGCCGCTTCGATTGTATGTCGGCGAGACAGCTGGCGATTTGGCCGCTCTCGAAGTGATTCTGGGAGATCAACTTGTCCCCGGTTTGGAACAGGTTCTCCAAACGTTCGTCGTGCGTCGCGATCAACTTCTCGAACGCCTCGTGCTTCTTCACGTGATTCGTCACCTCGTCGACGGTCTCGCCGAAGTCGGCGCTGCCGAGCGCCGCCTCTTGCGCGTTCGAAATGTTCTCCAATTGCTTCGCCTCGCGCAAGAAACCGTGCAAATCGATCAATTGGTCCAGGTAGGTGTTGCGGGCGCGCCACGCGTCGTGCAACTTTTGTCGTTCCTCCAGCAGAGCGTCGCACCGATCGACCGCTTCGGCGGCCGCGTAATGACCGGTTTGTTCCATTGCCGCGCTCAATTCGGCGACGCTCTTGAACGCCGGCTCCCTGGCCTCGATCTCCACTTTGAGCGCCTCGTGCTCGGACTTTAAGGCCTGCGCCCGTGCCACGTTACGCACGTTCTCCTCCGGCGCCATCGTTATTCGCAGGCCCGACGCCCAGCTCGTTAAGTCGCGCACTTGGCTCAAGAACTTCTGCAAATCGACGCTCGCTTGCAATTGGTCTCTACGTAGGTCGGCGTGTTCTTTTAAACGGCGCCACGCCGTCACCACCTGTTCTTGCTTCTGTTGGATTTGTACGCGATTGCTAGGGTACGTTGCTTGCAGTCGGGCCGCGTCGTCGACGAGGATCTGCAGCTGCGCCTCGAGCACGACCAGTTCGTTTTCGAACGCTTCCTGTTTACGCAACAGTGCCAGAGCGGAATTCAAATCGCGTCCTAATTCCGTGCCCAGTGCGGCGTTCTTCTCGTGTATCCGCGACAGCGCGTCGGACACGTCGCGATGGAACCGATGGATCTCGCCGGCCGCGTGCAAACGTTTCTCCCGGTGTTTGATTTGATCCTTTAATCTCTCCCACGACTCCCTACGAAGTTTGACAGAAGAAAGCCAAAGTTAATGTACATCCACCACTCGTCGAAATCGTTTACATACCACATTCTAGCATGTTTATCAACTACCTCCTCATAATCTATCGATCGTCTCTCTCTACAACAATTATTACCAACACCACATGCAGTTAATCACCGAATCGACAAGTTAAATATGTTAGAAGCAAAGAGATTTACTAAAGTAAAGAATTACAAATCAAAGCTTTACCCCAATTGCTGCTGTTTCGTTTCAATGTCCGCGCCGTACGGACTCTCGTTCGTGATCAATTTCTGCGCGAGATCGTCGCATTGTCGTATCCGCTCCGAGCCGGCGTCCACGCGATGCTTGAAATCGTCGAATTTCGCCTGCAACACCTGCAAGTGCTCGTAATCCTGGCCGTAGTCCTCGGACGCGGCCTGCTGCATTTCCTCGGCGATCCATTGCTCCAACTCGGCCGATTCCAAGAAGTACTCGTGCCTGAACAGCGACTCCATCAGACGGTGCCGCCGCACGTTGCTGCGCCGTTGCAAACTGCGGACGAGATGTTCGAGACTCGACTGACGCTCGCCGATCGCCTTCGATTCCGGATGGCCGGACTGTATTAGCGCTTGTGCACCGCGTCCCATCTCGTTTATTATGCTGCTGTACGTGTCCAATTCCAATTCCAGCGCCTAAAATGCGAACGATTCGGATTAAACGCATCGTTTCGTTGAGTAGTACAGTTTTACCTTGTGCTTGGTCAATAATTTCGTCGCAGAGTCTCTATCTCGGCCGTAATCGTTGCTACTCAAAATGTCGCTCTTCTCGTTCAGCCACGACTCGACCTCGCTCGCTTCGAAAAAGTACTGTTGCGCCTTCAGCGACAGCTCCAGCTTGACGTTGCGCCGATTCGCCTTCTCGTTGAGATCCTTCCACGCGCGCCTCAACTCGTTGCACTTCTCCTCGACTTTCCTCCCTTCCGGATGCCGCTGGTCGATCAGCAACTGTCCGCTCTCCAACGACTTATCGATGACGGGCTGATGACCGACGATTTCCGCCTCTAGTTTCTTATGCTTCTTGCACAAATTCTGCGCCTCGTGCAAGTTCTGACCGAGCGCCTCCGACGCGGCCGACGGCATGTGATCTTTAATCCATTGAAGCTCGTTGTCGAGCTCGAACAAGAATTTGTAGAACTTGAGCGATTCCTCCAAGTCTTCGCGACGGCTCCTCATCGGCCGATCGAGATCTTTCAACTTCTGCCTGCTCTCCAACGCTTTGTCCTTGATCGTTTTCGAATCGAAATGATCGTCGTGCGTCATCTCGTCGCTCTGTTTCATCAGATCGTCCACCTTGGCGGCGCATTGCGTTAACTCGCTCTCGAGTATCTCGTGCTTGTTCAGCAAGTCTTTGCACGAACGCAAGTCCGTGCCGACGTTCGTGTTCTTGAGATTGTTGTCGATCTCGTCAATTTTATTCTGCACGTCGTCTATCGACGTGTTGTACGAGTGCTGAGCGGCGGCCTGTCGCAATCGGCGACCCTTCTCCAACGAAATCCGCACCAACTTCTGCCACTCGTCGTTCAAGTCGCGCAACGTCCGCGCCACGTCGTCCTTCTTGTAACTGTCCTGCGCGATCAACGCCTGTCCCAATTTGTTCACGTTACGTATTTGTCCCTCGTTCGCACGCAGCTCCCTCTCGAACGCTTCGTGCTTTTGCAATTTCCGTTCCAAATTGCTCAGGTCCCGATAACTCTGGTCCGAAGCCGTTTTCAGCTTCTCGTTCAGCCACTTCCGCAAATCGTCCACTTCGGCGCAAAACTCCTGATAGTTCTTCGACGCCTCCAGTTCGTGCGTGCGTTGTTGGGCTTTCGCTTTCACCTTGCGCCGTTTCTCTAGCACTTGATTCCGTCGCTCGTCGATTCTTAAATGAAATTAACTCTATTGAAGAGAAAAAAGTCCGGTTATGCTATGGCGCCACTTACGCTTCGCTATCGTAATGATTTTGCGCCATCAGCGCGTCCGCTTTCTTGCTGAAGACCTGCAAGCGGTCGTCTTGCGCGTCTAACGTGTTAACTAACGCTCGGTGTTGTTTGAGCAGGGCTTCCACCTCGTCGAGGGAATTCTACAAACAATCGGCTATAAAGTTACAGTGTCTTCCTTCTATTCAAATACTCACTCCTAAATTGGTAAACTCCAATATGGCTTCGTGGCTGGAAGTGGACGCGTCGATTTTGTCCGCTTCCTTGTTGAACTTCTGCAGCTCGAGGCACTGATTCAGCCAGTCGTGCTTCTCGTTCCAGCCACGATGGATAGCGGCTTGTTCGGCAAGCAGGCGCTCTTGCAACTCTTGCACGTTGTCGAGGGACGGGTTCGATTGCAGCAATTTCTTCCCCAGATCGGTGACTTGCTTGAATCTGCAAGTGAGGATTCAAATGTAATCGAAAGTCGAATAGCAAAATTAACGCATTACTCTTCGTCGTGCGCTTTAATCTCGTCGTGCAGATCGTCGTGGTTCTTGATCAGATGCTCGGCCGTTTGCACGTCTCTGACCGTGTTGTCCGCGTTCAATTGATTCTTGACGTCCGACACCCAATTCAACAGCGACCGCGCGCTATTCGTGAATATCTGCAAACCGACCAGATCCTCTAATCGTGCCCTACGGTCGACCGCCTTCTCCTTCACGCGGTGCCACAGGTCTTTGATCTCCTTCTGTCGCGCGATCACGTTGTTTCTCTCGTTCGGATACGCCGATTGGACCTCGTGCGCCAGCAAATTGACGCGATTCACTTTCTCCTCGACCGGCGCCAATTCGCGCTCGAGATGCTCGTGCCGCCGCTGTAACGCTTGCACGGTTTTCAGATCCTCGCCGAACGACGCCGTGTCCAATTGCGTCATCTTCTCTTCCATCCAGTCGCGCGCTTCGTCGCACGTACGTTGGAACAATTCCACCGTACTCGCACCTAAACAATAACAGTTTGTTAATCGTTCGCATGGGATTATTGAGTACGGAAATCTCTCGTTCTTTACCTGCCAAACTGCGCTCCTTCTGCGCCTTCAACTTGTTGAGTCGGTCCCAAGAGTTCTGCACTTGCCGGTGCCTCGCACGCACCTTATCGATTTGCGAATGATTCTCCTTTTGCAACTGCTTCACTTCCGCCTCCAGCGTTTCCATTCGCTTGTTACTCGCAGACAAATCGGTGACGAATTTCTACGAATCAAATTCGGATTAGAAACTATTCAATTATACAATCGCTCGACAATCAAAATCACCTCGTACAGTCGCTTCGCCTGTTCGATGTTCTCTTTCGGATCGTCGTTGGCGAGCAATTTCTCCTTGTCCTTGATCCACTTCTCGAAATCGTCACACTCGCAATAGAACCGAAACAATCGGATGGCGTCCTCGAGTAGCGCGTGACGGCGCGCGGCCAATTTCTGCAGGTCGTCGTACGTGTCGTTGATCTTCTTCACGCGCTTCTGGATACTGTTCTCGTCGTCGTCGATCCGTCTCATCGACGGTTGCATCGGCGGCGTGCTCGTCGTTTTGCGCACTTTCACCGGCACCTTTTGCTTGACCATTTTCGTTTTCTTCACGCGTTGTACGGACTTGACGCGCTCCTGCTTCTTGGCCGGTATCTGAATGATGCGCGGCTCGATTTCCATCACGTAGTTAGCGGGCGCGAAACCGTCCGTTCCATTCGATTTTCGCACGCTCCACCAGTCGGGATTGCTCTTATTCAACAGGATCATCACCTCGCCTTTCTGCATCGACAGGCCGTGATCGCTGAACGGATACAACGCCTTCACTTGCGGCAGCGTGCGCTCTTCCATCACGGTCCGATACTCGATCCGTTCGATCGGTTCTTCCTCCCAAACCTCCATTGGAACCATTCTAAAAAGGAAACGGCAGTTTGCAATTAACGTTGTCTACGAGTGATTGCAATAAACTAATTTTGGAGGTCATAAAATGAAACAAAATCAAGTTCGAAAAGAATTCGAAAAACTCACCTGATCTCGTGCGTCCACTCTTCGATCGGTTCCGCTGGTTCGGGTTCGGCCGTTAGATCTAAATGCGATATCCCGGTGGCTATCAGTTGTTCCGCTTGATTGTTCAAACTCTGCACGTCGCCCTTGTAGGCGTTCAATTCGCCCTGTAACTTCTTGTGCCGTTGCAATAGCGCCTGTGCGCTCGGCTCATCCGTGCCGCAATCGCTCGACGTCAGAATGGACGTTTTCTCGTTCAGCCACGAGTCCGCCTCGTTCGCGTCCGCGTAGAATTGATACGCCTGTCCGGCGTCCTGCAGCTGCTTGTACCGGTCGTTCGCCAGTTTCTCCAACTTCCTCCATTCCAACTTGTTCGTGTCGATGTGCTGCTGGATCTCGGCCGATTTCGGATGTTGTTCTTTGATCAATTGCAGGCCGGTGAGCGCCAATTGCTCGAACTTGTTCTTGCGGCTCTTGATCTCGTCCATTAGGAGCTTGTGTTTCTGCTGTAGGATCAAGACGCCGCGGTAATCTTTGGCGGTGATGGCCGCCTGACAGATGCGTTGCTTTTCGACGAGCCACGCCTCCTCGTCCTCCTGGTCCTGGAGGAACTGGTAGAAGTTGCGCGCCTCCTCCAACAGCGCTTTGCGCGTCGCGCTCGAATTTTGCAAATCCGCATAGGCCTTATCCAATTCGTTCAGTTTCGTGCGTAACAGCTCCGTCTCTTTCGGCGCCGCCTCCTGTTCGCCCGAGCGTTTCAATTTCCTAATCGTCTCGCCCAGCGAGCTCACTTGCAACTCTTGCAGCGCGTGCTTGTGCAATAACTCTTCGACGGCCAGCAAGTGGACGCCGGTATCGACGCTGGACAGCTCGCCTTGCAAACGATAGACGCTCGACAACGTCGTGTCGATCTCGCGCAGCACCGAGAGCACGTTGCCCATGCGATGCAAGTTGTTCTTGTGCTTCTCCAAACACTCGAGCAGATCGTTCCATTTCCGTAGGATCTCCGCTTCGCGCGCTTCCACGCGCTCGACGTGGCGATAATTCTCGCGCACCAACTCGTCCTTCATCTCGGTCAAGTCATGGAATCGTTGCTGATGCGTCAGAATGTCCGCGCTGATCGCCTCGTGCTTCTTGACGGTCGCGTCGACTTGCGCGAGATTCGAGCCGTACCGCGGATCGGACAGCACCTGCATCATCTCCTTCAGGTACGTCTCGCGTAGTATCGATTTGCTGCGAAACTTGAAGTTCAACTGTTCCAAACGCTCCTGCCGCAGCAGCTCCATGCGAAGCGCGACCTCGCGATTGTGCTCCGCCCGTTCGAGCACCTCCCACGCGCGCTCGATGTCCTGCACGAGTTTGCCGTCCGGCGGCAGGAACGCCGGCTGACGCAACTCCTTCAGCTGCGTGTTAATGTTGAAGAACATCGCCTCGATTTCGCTGCGCTCGATGTATTTCGGCGGTTTCTCGCGCGTCCGATACTGGCCGAACGCCACCAGTAGCGACTGAATGCCTTCGAGCGAGTTGGGCAAGTTGCGATCCTCCAGCTCGACGATCTTCGCGCGGATCCACTCGATCAGATCGCTCGTCAGATTCTCGTACGACGCCTTCATCCCGTCGGCGTCCATCATTTGGCCGATGATCTTGGCGATACGTCGCCCGCTCTTCGCCTCGTTCTTCATGCGGGCGAACGTGTGATAGTAGGAGGCGACGTACGTGATCACGCTTTTCTCGTCCGGTCGCGCCTGATCGACGTCCTCGGCGTCCAAGAGGCGCGGTATGCCGAGCTCGTTGTTCGCCACGTCGAACGCGTGGTTCAAATTGTCGATGTTCTTGTTCCGCAGCAGCGGCTCGTAGTCGAACAGGTCCGGCCGATGGGCGTGTATGAGCGCGTTGAAAGCGAGCCCGTTGCGCCACGAGCCGGTAAAGTCGGTGATGTGCACGTCCGGGTAGCCGTGCGTCTTGCGCTGCGCCCACAGCAGCAGCGCGTCTTTGGCCGACTTCTTCTCCGAGCTCTCGTTCTCCTCGTCCACGTCGATCTCGATCTCTTGTATTTGGAAGCGCAGGATGATCGTCCAGATGAGGCCCAGTATGAGGCGGGGGTTGCCGTCGACGATGTCCTCGGCGCCGATGCTCTCCAGACGGACTTTCGTGTGCAAGAACGCCAGGCTCTTGTTCACGTTCTCGATCTTGTGCACGCGCATCTTGCCGTTATTCGGCTTCGCCAGCTTCTCGCCGGAGATGATTTCCAAAAGTTTGAGAAGTTTTTTGCCATCGGCCAGATCGACGAACAGGTCCTCCACTTCCATTCGTGCCTGCGTAAATTTAAAAAAAAATAATTTAATCGATTATTTTCCAATTAACGGGCGCGCCTTCGTGTTACCTTTTGCAGAAACGAGTTCATCCATTTCGTGAACGTCTTCTTCTGGATGTGCAGCCGTTCCTCTATCAAGACCTTGATGCGGCCCTGCTCGAATTTCTGCACTTCGTCCCGTTGCGTCATGTTCGTCCGTAGTTGAAACTCCGATGGCGTTGGCTCATAATGTTTTTGAACGGTTGCTGAAACGCGAAAAATTCTCATTATCACAATTTTCCCAATAGAAATTAGCCGTTTGGGAAAAAGTCAGAGAGCGGACGTTAATCGCATTAAATCGATATCTCTTCGCAGTAATTAACATCTGACACGTTAACGATGATGATGACCTTTCTCTTCGATCGTTTAAATATCGATTCTCTTGATTTCGTTTTCAAAACAAACACCGTACGTTTTACATTTGCGATGGCCGCCCTTAATTCTTGAAGCCCACCGGTGCATGTGTTAAATTTACATACGGTGACTTCGACATCTTCTTGTACGTGTACGTTATTTATAATCGATTGTTATTCGCAAATGTAAACAATTATTACGAAATGGACTGAAAAGTTTACAAATTGCCAGCTAGAGAACCGGGGAAAGAGCGAAGAAGCCAAAGAAACGCTGCTCGCGAAACCAGTAAAACACAGGCATCGCACGCTTTGTAACAATAATACGAACGAATGTCCTTGCAATTAGAGAATGTCTGGAATTTGTTGACTTTTTATTTTTATAAATTTAATATAAAATAAACAACATTATTCTCGCGCATTTCTTTTCCTCTCATTTTTGCGTCAATTTCGCATTCTTTCATCTCGTTTAACCGCAAACGTACCCGGGGGAAAGGCCAAATCGAAATTTTCCTTTCGACTGTGCACTAATAAGAAATTGCGCGAAGAGAAAAAGCCATCTGACCACGACATCGTCAACAAGACGGTGTTAAATTGATTATTTCAATCGTCGATTATTGTTCGCATCTGAATTAGCCAAAATGAATGCGTTTTCCCACTTGATTTGAATACTTTCCTTTGTTTTTTTCTTCGCTCGAAAACAGACAGCGAACGTAATTTGCATACTCACTTTCTAAGCAAATTTATCGGCAACGTTAAGGTAATAAAATTAATTGGCCGCGCGAATTAAATCTCAATTTCGCGTAAAGTGCCGCGGAATTTTTAATTTGCAACTGTTCGTTAATTATTATTAATAATAATTTCTGATCAGCAGGAAGCGAACTGAGTAATAATTCATAATGAATGGACTCGGTGGTACCGTTTAAAGAGACTGGTATGCAAATGAATGGAACCGGAGGAATTGAAAGGAAGAAGAGAAAAGGACGGACTTCGTCATGTCTTCAAATAAAAGTCTTCTTTCACGGCCATCGACTGTTGTTGTAATAAACGTAAGAATGTGTGTCAGCGTTGGCTTCGTCCGATTAGATCGATTCTTGAAGCGAAATCGTCGATTTTACTTTTTCTCGTAAATTTCGCAACGCGTTTCATTCGCTAAATTACTTTTACATTTCGCCCGAAATCAATTTTGATTAATAATTCGCTCTTTCTTCGCGATGGTTCGCGCTTAGAAAGTGAATTAGCAACAAACAGAAAGTCGACTTCTTTTTTCTTTCCTTTACTCATTATTATAATTACTTACAACGAAACAAAAGAAACCGCTTTATTTGATTAATTAACGTCTAATTTATACGGAGTTTGCGAATTTAACTATTAACACACACAAAAAAACGAAAGATAATCGAATTTAATGAAACCTCTAGGCGTATATTGCAAAAATTGCAAGCCCTTAATCCCATTTAATCGGATTAAACCGAAAAAATGTTTATTTGATGTATGTGCGTGTTAATCGAGCTAAATATTATCTTATCACTGAAAACTAATCGATTTAGTGGCCAATCTCATTATCGCCGTGCAATAATACTTTCAATGTTTTTGCAAACACACCGCAGCAAATGGAAAAACTGTGATCTCACGTACGCAAATATTAGCACGAACAGGTAATAATTGTTTAATCGCGTTGTAGCAACCGATTCTAATTGGATCTAATTGCGAAAAGGAAAAAGAGAGAAGGAGCGCGTTTAATTTGCCATTTGTCTAGGAATTGCGAATACGTCGTCATCGCTTTTGAAATCGACTCCGACTCGTAATCGTCAAACGAAAAATTTCCCTATTAAGTTTGCATAATAAATCGCGAATTTACACGTTATTTACAAAAAAACATCCGATAATAATTGCAATTACCCGTGGCGAAATGGACGATTAATAAAAAAATTGCTACACGTATGCGAAGTAATTAATAACTTAATTAGCAATCTTAGTGCTAATTAATTAAATAATGCAAGTTTATTGTTGATTTCCGATTAAATCCGATTTATTCCGTATCCGTTGAATTCGATCGTCGAGTTTTGGCGTCGCGGCAACATTTTATTATTTATTCTCTTGATTGCGTAATTGCGAATTTAATTTACGTTTGTTTCGGTCGCTTGAAAACTAAAGGCGAGTCGTTTGTTTCCTTTCGTTTCTACTTACACCTGAATCGATTGTTGTTATTATACATCCTAATTAAACTTAACTTGATTTTATTTTATAACTTCACCTCTGTTCACATAACGATTTAATAACGAATGGAAAACGGCGAAAGTTTTTTTTCTTTTTTGGAAAAAAAACTAAATAAAATCTTATCTTATCTCGGCTATACATATATTATATTGCATTGAATCTATGCTACTCTATCACATGCCGTAATTAATTATACCGAGGCGCACCGATTGAATCGGTTTTTTCCTTCTATGAAAACGCGAGAAAACTCTTGAAAGCACCGTCATCTTGTAAATATTTGTCGAAATCGATAAGCAAATGGGTAAGAAATGCTTCGGTGCGTTTCGAAAAGTTTCAATGGGGATTTAATTACGATTGCCACGAGTATCGTACTTAAATTCACGTGCATCGTTCGCGTAATTCAATCAAACTTCACGGTGAACAATCCGCACTGACCCAAATCGGGTTGGGAAAACTCTCGATGGACTATCGCATGGAAACCATCGTCGAAGTCCATCGACCAAAAATAATTGCAATCGGAGCCATTGTAATTTTGTACGGCAACAAAAAAAAATGCAAAAAAGAACCGGAAATTGGACGCTCGGTTTATTCCGTTTGCGCGAATTATATTTTATTATTCGTCGGTGGGCAATTCTCAACAAAAACTAACAAACAATCATCAATCACTTCCAACAAAATCAAATTGTGTTTTCTAGTTAAACAACAAATTTCCGCTTAATAATCGTGCAATTTCGATTTGATTAATTTTCACTTGCGAGTCATTTATCACAAGAGGACTCTCGAAAAATCGAATTGGGCACGATGATTAATCGTTCATTTATTTGTTCCCCTTTTATTTTGCAAATAAATTACCAGTAATTTACTCATCGCAATTTAAATTCGCCGTCCGAGTACGTAATTAATTAATCTTCCAATGGCAGCAACGAGATTGAGTCACATGTCCGAATTAGAAATTCGATCATCATCATAAATCACACGCATTGAATTGAAATGGCCATAAAAATCGCATAAAATCGATTTAAAAAAAAAAATGCGTCCATAAAGGAACGTGATTATTTGCATCGAAGTTTATCAAATTCGCATGGAATGCTGAGGAACCGTTTCTCCTATATAAATCTTTAACAACAGTTCAATTAGCCAGACAAACGTGCGTAAATAGTAAACTGTGCAAATATTTTCGTTAGAACGAAGGTTCAACATTCTTTTGTGCAACGCATACGAGGGACAATCGATTAAATTGGCAAATTAGACGCCAAATTTGCAAACTTATTTACCAATCAATTATATTGCAAAAAAATGGAAACAAGGCTGCTGATGCTGCTGTCATCATCATCATCGTCTCTAAATAGAGGCAATGAATGTGATGTAATTTGCCTAGATTCCATTTAAACTCTCTCTATCTCCCTCTCTCGCTCATTTTTTTTCTTTCTTTATTAAATCACCTCGTACGCTGTAATTTATGCGAAAATTTAAAGAATTTAATTGCGAATTCGAGATAGTGGGGAGACACACACTCATTGTGCAATTTGGTTTCATTATATTTCCATTTAATTGCAAGAGATTTCTAACAATAACATATTAAATAAAAGAGAATGGCAACTTCTGCGATTCTATTCTTTAAAACTACGCACATGGCAAAATTGCAAAATAACAAACGCATGCGAATTCTTCAATTGCAGAGATTCGCGGCTTTAAGGAGATTCATCGGGACGCTTCAAAGTCTCCGCTTTCGATGTCGCAACAGTTTTTAACGCCTTCATCTAAGTAATCGTGGTTCGTTTAAACTTCAGGCTAATCAGTCATTGCACGCAGATAAAAGCGGTTCCCAACGCGACAAACTGTTAATAAACAATTAAACTTTTATCAGCGTCGACTTAACGGCACATCGCTGCATAATAAAGAATGAAAAAAAGAACACGTCGATTTATTTATACGAGGAGCACGCAGAAGGTTAATAAACGCATCCGGAAAAATCGCCCGGATTTTCCTACGAGTTGCGCCTTTTTCCTTATCGAAATGAAAAAAAAAAAAAAAACGTCCGGACGAAGAAAGTTGATGGACGACAAAAATCATTCCTCGTCGTTCGTCTCCTTTTTCTTTACCTGATTCGAATAAATTATTTTACTTTCAAATTTCACTCAGTCAAATAGCCGTTATTTGATTACACAAAGACGAATTTCATTTGGCTATTAACGAAGAATGATCGATCGAGGAGGACCTTTTCAACCTTCAAGACCATCTCGTGGCGGGAGCGACCAGCAAAGACGGCGGGGATCAATGTTAATTAAACCGAATTAAGCAGTTGCTAGAGACCCGATTCCATTTCTTTTATTTATGCAGTTTAAGCGTAGTTTTAAATTATCATCGTGTTTAGTATGTTTGTTTGTTTTAATGTTGATAAACCACAAAAATGCATGTCGACATCGAGAACACGAAACGAGAAATTCCGAACAAGGAAAAAATGGTTATTTTTTACTGTAATTAACGGTAATGAAGTAATTAAAAAAATTTAAAAAAAAGTCCTTCAATTAGAAACCAACCGAGCAAACCGGGCGAGTAAATAGACGAAGAAACCAGAAAAAAAAACAAAAACAAGAAGTCTAATTATAATAGTAGCGAAAAAATGCGAGAAAAAAAAAACAATAAACGACAAAAAGAAAACTTTCAAATAGTCGAAAATTTCAGCCGTGACATTAAACGGCCGCGAAAAAAGCCAGAGAGAAGTCGAGGAACGCAATAGAATTGGGTGACATGAATTGGTAAATTCCAGTCGGTCGTTCGATGATTATTCATTCAGCAAGCGTTCTTCGGGATCTTTAAATCGTGGTGAGCGTTTGGTGAAGGAATAAAAGAGAAAAGCTCGGGGAAAATTGGTGAACACGTCCGCCGGTTGAAGAATGACTTTTACCGTAATTTTCTTTGCCCCATTATCGAGCACGTGTTTATTAAAGAATTAACGCTCGATCAACGTGGAGGAATACGAGACCGAAAATGACACACCTCGGAACTAACCGAATTATACCGTTTAAAATGAAAAGAAGACAATTCATTCC
This sequence comes from Hololepta plana, assembly GCA_963695495.1. Taxonomy (NCBI): domain Eukaryota; kingdom Metazoa; phylum Arthropoda; class Insecta; order Coleoptera; family Histeridae; genus Hololepta; species Hololepta plana. Next base: position 104,646 of record OY968839.1, on the reverse strand, counting down.
ATCACGCATCTTCTTCTTGACGTTACTGTCGAATTATCGAGTTGAATAAATTAAAGAGTAAAACCGTTTTTTTTTCCTTCTTCTTTCTCGAATTAATTATTAGTAACGTTCGTTTGGGGCATTAAGCAATTTGCGACTATTTTGAACAATTCGTTAAGAACATCCTTTCGCAAAAAAAAAAACGCAGGCTCCTCTTTTGAATTCGTTGGAATCCTGAAGGACGAATAAACGAATTTGCATCCACCAAAAACGATCCATCATCAATCATTCGCAATAACATTTTGAATGAGAAGAGAGAGAGGGAGATAAAATCTACTTCTTGCAAATTGTTAACGCATTTAATTCTTTTGTTCTTGTGCGAATCAATCGAATCCAATAAAGTGGAAGCGTTTGCAGTTTTATTGCACGTATTGGGGAAAGTTATTGTGCAAAAAAAAACTTCGACCCTCTTATTGATTGTTGTTTAAAACAAAGAGCAATCGCTTTGATTACATTGCAATTATTATCGACGTTAGATGAAGAAGATTCGCTCAAGTGCCACTTTAACCATTCGATACGTTTTATGCTAATGAAGTGAAAGTTGTCCATCATCGTGATGAGTCTATCGTTTGTTTATTTTATTTTTTTCCTTCTTTTAATATCTTCTTTTTGACGCTTTAACTTTGGACAACGATGGGTGACGATCCGCTGGCGAAGAAAAGCGCGTTAACAATTAATTGTTTAACAGCGATCGCCGAGAATTAAGTGCAGGTAAATCTTGTCTTTGCAGCAATAATAATAATAACAAAGGTTAAATTCTTGGGGAAGGCGTTGTTGTTGTTGTTGCCGTTCGTTTCTCGACGCGATACTTTACTATTATCCTTATATACCTGTAAATAATTGGTCACGAACTATATAATAGCAGTTGCCCACTACCACCAACTTCTTTCCTTCTTTAATAATACACGCGACCGACGCCTCGATATCGCTCCTTGCCGAAGAGCTCACGTTGAGGAATTGTATTGAATTGTATTGTTCTGTTATTGACTTCGAAAGAGTAACAATAATTATTGTTACTGAAAATTCTGCGCTCCTCTACGAAACTTTTCTCTTTCTGCGTATTCAATTTCGAAATCTAAATAGCACGTACGAATTTTTACGTGTTTGCTATTTGAAAATTTCAAAAGATTCCTAAACGAAACGCAAAGACGTGCGACGGTTTTCGAACGGGGAAATTAGTATGCGAAAAATGGCGAACGTCTCGATATCGAATCGTCGACGAGATTCGCATGATTTCGCCCGAAAACGGTTTCCCATTTCTGGTTTCGGATCACTTTCTCGCATTCGAAAAAGAAATCTTCGTTGCGCCGGAAATTGCTGAAATTCTATTCTATTATAAACAATGAACAGTTTGCGAAATGGTTATGGCAATATTTGCACGTGAGACTATTATCTGGTTACATAATAGCAAACAGGAATCTTTGTTTTTGGCGATTGCACCTTAGATTGTGCGCGCAAACAAATCGAGTTTAAATGGAATTCGTACCGCAGGAAATTCGCAATAAACTATTTATAAGCGATTGCTCATTGCTCAAATAATTGCCATTTGTTTTCGATGCGATGTTACATATGGCGATTATCGATAATAAACACGCGTTACTAATTTGTATTACAAGAATAATGCGATCATTATGGAAATGCGAGTTGTGCGAATCGAAAAGCGAAACGTTCTTTTACAAATCGAACTTCTATCCAATTAAAATAATAATCGAATGGGAAAAGGCAAAATAAATAAAAAGGGGATCGTCAACAATGTGCTTTTCCATTCTTTCGCGATGAAAACATTCTCTAATTCTCTGATTGCAAAATAATTAATTACCGTTCGCGACCTGAATGTAGGTAGAGGAGGCAGGCTCTCTTACAAATCCAATTACACAACGAAGTTAATGAGGGAAAAATCGCCAGATTTCCGCGCGAAGAAACCGTTTGAAACTTTACGATCACCTCGAAATCAATGCCGCCTACAAATTGAATGATTTGTTCGCGAATTTGTGCGATATTAGCGTCCCACTTTGGCACGCATAATTCTCACGAGAAATTGAAACTTATTTGCAAATAAAATCGCCTCGAAATCCAACTAAGTAACTTTCTCGTAGAAATTTCCAACCTTGTCGCGAATTAACTTCGCAAAATTCGCCGCAATCGACGATAAAACAAGCAAACTGCAATCGATTAGAAAATAAATGTTTACGAGCGAATGTGGCACGTTTCGTTTTCGCGAAGGAAGAACGCAAGAATCAAATGTCGCCCACGTGGCGGAAAGGCAACGCGAGGACTCCCCTCGAAAAGTAAAATCTAAACCAGATGTATTTTTTTGTTTAAAGACGTTCGGAGAAGAAAGAGAACTGACAAAGAACAGGAAACGCAAATGGATTCGTTCTTAAAACTATCAGCAGTTACGCCGGGGCGGCTGGAAGACTTTAACGCCCGTTAAATTGACAAATTCCTTCGCTTTCTTAACTTAACGTTAAAACAGCAAGATTTTGGGACAGGAAACTGAGCCGTCGAATTCGTCATTAAATTTACAGCACCGGATACGATGGGTGTCCATATGATCGTTCAGTCGTACGTTGTTGGTTTCGTTCATTCAACATCTGCAAATTATTATTTTCTGTTCCCATCGCCTACAACACGATACGTTTAATTAGCCAAGGTTGAATTAATCATAATATAAACAAATAAGAATACACCAACAACTGGCTTTTTTTCTCTATGACAGACTTTACTCTTTTATAGGTTCCGTTTTTAGTTTTCTCGGATTCATCTAATTTCAATTAAATTTGCAACAAGAATTGCGATTTCCATCCCGTTAAAAATCGATCGATATCTATCATCCTCCAGCGGAGGAAATTTGCCAATTATTTATAAGCGTAATTCCCGGCAAATTCGCAAGCTCTTCAACGGGATTGTTGTTAACCGGAACTGCAGTCACAGTCTGCGAAGCGTTAGCTAATTACTTCACGTTGCCATTCTTCCTGCTTGTTGCCGCTTTATTTTATGTTTTTGCGGCAAATTAATTACAACAAGAAGCGGAAATCGTTTTTGCGCAACAACTGAACTCGTACTTTGCGAATATCGTTCGCTTAGATTAGAACAATTAAAAACATATCTTCCGTCATTGTCTTTTGTAGGAAAGAGCGTTAATTTTGACCGGTTTCCGATTAAAATCGACCGTTCAAAGGTGCTGTTTCGTTGATGTTGTCGTCGTTTTCTCGTTGAACCGGTCCCCCTTAAAGCGATATTTAATGCCGCCCGACCGTCGATGAGGCATTATTATTATAATGATGCTCAAAGAGACGAGGATTGCAGTTACCGAAACTACGGAGAGACAAACGTTTAAGAATTAGTTTAATCTTAATTCAATCGTCGTGTTGTAAATTATGTAACGCCATTGGCACGTTACGATTTTATTGCGATTTCAGTTTGATCGTGCTTTTTTTTGCCCAACTGGAAATTATTCCGGCCTTGAACGTTTGAATTCCTCTTACAAGACAACAATATTGTTATTTGAACGTTCTAAACGAACGATCGAAACTAATTGAACTGCAAACGAACGCAGTTTTAAAAGGCTCATCATTTCCACCAAAAGTTGTTTCCATTGTGCCAAAACACCAAAACAATTCCAAATTGTACTTAATGTCTTTGTTACCTCCAATTATTATAAATTGTCGATGGACTTTGTGTTAAAAGCAACAATTTCGATTCGATTTCAATGCTAAATATACGCAGTTTCCATTCAGTTTTCGAATTGATAATCGTGGCAAATATCGTGCGGTCGGTTAAGTTAACACTGGTAACTGTTGACCGTTATACGAAGAGAGATTATTAACCTTTTCCTCCAAATAGGAAGAAAAGAGCACGAAATGCAACGCGTACAAATAAACACACGTAAAGGCGTGTAACTGCGACTGATTTTTATTATCATCATCATGAAATTCGTTATTATTATTGCCATCTTCATCATCGTCATCGTTACGGTAAACTTAATTAATTGCAGAATAGCTAAAACAAAAAAGTGACCGTTCTAATTAGTAATGCATTCATGTGGCTGTAATTAGGATCTCTTGGTATGTAAAACGAGCAAAGTGGATTAAAAACTCGTCGACTCATTACAAACCCAGATTATTCGCAACAGCGCAGAAGAATGAACGACAAAGAGGACAAGAAACAAGTTTCCCGCATCAATCGCTTTAGATTTTGATTATTTACCATTTACACCGTAATAAAAACGAATCATGTGAATCATGCATAAGTAAGAGAGCGTTTGTTGGGCGAAACTAGAACTCGAGATATACACACACGGAGAGAATGAGAGCGAGAGATGAAGAGAAGAAATAGAGGCGAAAAAGTCTGCACAAACACGGTAACGTAATCCGTTGTAGAAGGACGGCTCGGTCGCCGTTCCTCTCTTTCTTGCACGCCAACAAACGCTCTTCTCCCATCATCGAACTGTTCTGCAGGTCAACGGGCAAGAAGAATGTATTGGGTCGACGATTAGGTCATCGAGAAAAAAATTATTAATAAGGACTTTATCCGATGAACGTTTTCTCAACGAGTTTGTTTGTTTACGCACCCATCTCTTTTGCAGTTCTCTTTAACTGTTAACCATGAGCAAGCCGTCATAGATTTTTTCGCGATTTTTAAAGGTTTGTTAATCACAGCAGCAGAAGAATATCTGCAAAATGCATATAAGCGAAATTAGCAATTTGTACGTATACAAATATCGATCGATGTGATTAGTTTCAAGTCGGCGATCCTTTTCTTGTTTGATTTTGTACCACTATTTACGGTTTCATCGTCATTTCGTTTCTCTATTTCTTCACATTAAAATTGTTTTGCCCTTTTTTATTAATCTCATCACACGGTTAATACCCGAATTCCTACAACTAAAATGATGGTTAATTAAAAAGTGTTCTTTGTCTTGGATAAGAAACCAATTGATGTCCTTTATTTCCCAAAAATTAAACGACGCGTCTATTGCTGAGAGGATACAAAAAATCATTTCATTCTCTTACCTTATTCTTTCTCTGGCCAATTCCAAACGATTAGCTACTAATCCAATTTACAAATGCACAAATTTACTTTGGGTTACGCACTTTGAAACGATAGTAACACAGAAATTATTGGAAAAACAAATGCTCACATCACACACCACCAATTTTTATATTCTACACTTTAAACAATAACCGTTTTACTATTACACGGTACGAAACTTTACACGGGATAGAGAGATTAACTAACTTCCTTCGCACGCTTCAGTTTCTTTCTACTTTCTTGAAACGGTTTCGTATTTCGTGTACACACGGTCGACATTCAACAGGTGCTTCCATCATTAAAAACGATCGACGATCGAGGGAAATTTTCTTGCCAACTCTTCGCCACTAACTTAACGGCTAACGTGCATTGTATGTTGCATAATATAAATATCTTTTTAATAAGAAAATTACTTAAGTTTTAAATACATTTAAGTAATCAAGAAGTTTCAAGCATTATTCTCTTCCAAAGTTAAAAATTATAAAACATTTATGCCTCGAATTATCAACATTGAAAATACTGGCCAATGGATGGCAGTAAATGCATCAATCAATTTTTTGACATTCGCAAAACGTAAACATTTGGTTAATTTAGTTAATTAAAAGGAATTAAATTTAATCGAAAACCTTATCTTTGGCAATGATGAATCCACAAACCGCTTTTGGTATACAAAGTACCGCAGGTGCAGTTCCTGTACGCAATGAGAAAGGTCAGTAGATACCTTATTGCAATTTCTGAATTCAATGGTATAATTTCCTTATTTTTAGGCGAAATATCCATGCAAAAGGTGAAAGTGCATAGGTACGTGTCAGGGAAAAGGCCAGATTACGCGCAAAACGAACGATCCGACAGCGAGAGCGAAGACGATGACTTTTTGGATAAGAGAAATCAGCAGCACCATCGAGCACAAACACCAGAAACGGTTAAAAGCGACGCAGAAGTGAACGATCCCAGATTGAGACGATTGAAAATACGTGAAGGTGATACGGAAGTGAGGCCAGAAAGGCGACGGCACATTGTAGAGCCAGAAGTTCTCCAGTCTAGTGATGATGAAGATAAAGATGAAGTTTATTTGCCAGGTAAATGCTATTGCCAAATAACAGTGGCAAACTGAATTAGAATTAAACCATTTCAGAACCAAAGCACACATTAGAGGCACCAGATGAGGATGAATCTGAAGCGGAATTAAGTGACAATGAAATTGAAGTAAAACGCGAATTGTTAAGGAAGAAAGTATTAGACAAGAGGGAGGAAGAGGAATTTGAAACGAAAGAAGAGGAGAAGAAATCAGACTCGGAAGAAGCCGAAACTTCGGAATATGATGAGTATACAGATTCAGAAGAAGATACGGGTAATTCATCTAAAAAATTTTACTTTGAGATTGTAAAAGTATTTATTTAATTTGCGTTGGTTTCACCAATTTTAGGGCCAAGATTAAAGCCGGTATTCGTACGAAAACGTGATCGAATAACGGTAATAGAAAAAGAGAAAGAAGTACAAAAACAGAAGCAACAAGAACTAGAGGAACAAAGACAAGCAGAGGAAAGACGGCGTCAAACGCTTCGGATGGTCGAGGATTCGGTCAGGAAAGAGCAGCAACTACTTAATAAGGAGAATAACGAACCGAGCATCGACGATGTTTGTACGGACGACGAGAACGACGAAGTGGAATATGAAGCTTGGAAGTTACGGGAGTTGAAACGTATCAAACGCGATCGCGAGGAAAGAGAAGCGTGAGCACTTATTACCAGCATTTAATCGCGTCGATTTTGCATCGTTTCTTTTTTCAGTGTCGAAAGGGAGAAATTGGAGATCGAACGATTACGTAATCTGACTGAGGAAGAACGCCGATTAGAAATGCGCTTGAATCCGAAACAAGTGACCAACAAGTCGGTTAAAGGAAAATACAAGTTCTTGCAAAAGTACTATCACAGAGGTGCCTTCTATATGGACAAAGAGGACGACGTCTATAAGAGAGACTTTTCGCAAGCGACGCTCGAGGATCATTTCGATAAGACGATATTACCGAAGGTGATGCAAGTGAAGAATTTCGGCCGATCCGGACGTACAAAGTATACGCATTTGGTCGATCAAGATACGACGCAATTCGATTCGCCATGGGTGAGCGAGACGACGCAAAATATAAAATTTCACAGTTCGCAAGCGGGCGGCATGAAACAAGTGTTCGATAGGCCGTCGTTAAAGAAACGCAAATTACAACAATAACTTTCTTTATATAAATATAAGAAATAAGTAAACATAGGTATATTATAATTGCTTAGATTAATCAATACACTCCTTTGTTTACGACACATTATGGCCATGATGTGAATTGAATTAGTAATTCAAATTTTCTTATGTATTATATGTAAAAAAATTAACTCTAACATTTTTGTCGGCCGTTCCTCTTAAGTTTCAGGCCCCGCACATCATCTATCAATTCAATTGTGCAGCAATTGAAGAGCAACTTTTGAAGCTGCCCTTTTCGCGTTCTTCTTGTTATCGCCGAAGCCATAGACTCGTTTCCGTTCGCCACTTATCATCAGATCCAATTTAACCATCATCACTCTATCAACTGGCTCCGGCGGCCTTAAAACGAAAGAATTAATTCAAATCCACACGGCATTTAATTGAACTTACGAAAATTTCGGATACGTGCCGGGCGTTTCATATAATGATCGAACGACATTTTTAGGCACGTTGTTACTAAACATTTCGATTTCTTGCCACATAATCTTATAAAATACTTTCCATACAACGGTCAAGTCGTGACCGCTATCCAAGTAAACGGCACCGACGAGTGCTTCAAAAATATCGCCTAATATCTAAAAAAGAAATAGCTATAAATACGATTTAAATTAATGCGGTTAATTAAACCTTTGGACAATCAACGTTCTCAGCCATATGTATGTCTTGCTCGTTCACCAATATTAAGACGTTATCGCTGACGGCGTACTGATTGCTCTCTTGGTACGCCACAAATTTATAAATATCGTTCTCCAGATTCTTATTCAACAGCAGCAAGTACTTATGGAACTCGCATCGGACCGTGTAACAAGCGAACGTTATGTTGTTAACTAGAGCCGATCGCAAGTCGGTCAATTGGCCCGGCGTTAGATCGCCGCACGTCTCGAATATGAAACACGTGATTAGGAAATCTAATACGGCATCCCCAACAAACTCCAGCATTTCGTAGCTGCGCGTGATGCGATTCGGTGAGAACGATGAATGCGTGAGTGCTTGTAAGAGGTACGCACGATTCTTGAAACTATACCCGAGTTTTCCTTCCAGTTGCTTCCACGATGGTATCAAGAAATCGATGTCGTTCTGCTTTGCATCGACTTTTAAGACGGGCGACGGCGGCGTCGTTTTCATTAATTGGCGTAGTTGCTCCGTCTTTGGTATTATCTCGAACCACTCCAATAGATTAATCGCCACTGCGAAAAGAAAGGGCCAGAAAGATAATTCGCTTCATTATGAATTAATAAAATGCTTACCATTTAAGCCGCAGCTTTTAAAGTAAACGCCCAACAACGATTCGACGACATCGGCGATCGTCTTCTTTGCGATCGATTGCCGATTGAAAAAGTACTCGGACGTGTGCTCGTGATTAGCGTCCCCTACGCCGTCGTCGTCGTCCATGAATACCGACGAGAAAATATACTTGTACGAGTCGTCCGTCAGTTCGCCAGCCAATTTATCCTCGTCGCTTAAATAAACGCGATAAATGTATTTCGATGGAAAATTTCCGCTCGCATTCGCCTCTTTAATGCAGGACGGTATCGTGAACCCGGGCGGTATCCATTGATGGCTCGGATCGAAGTCGGATGCCTTCAGGATACCTCCCAATCGTTTCCTTTTACCAAGCAAATATAAATTGTTGTTACTGATTATTTTCGATTTTAAGATCGTCGATTTCCCTTCGTCGTATTTGGGATATTTCAAGTAAACGTAAATGCTAACGATCAGTTTCAAAAACGAATCGCCCAACGTTTCGTAACGTTCGAGGTTCACGATGTCGTTCGCTTTCGCCGTGCAAATTGCCTCGAGCACTTCTCGTTGACACGGACTAGAGTTGTTATCGATCGAAATGCTTCGTATGTCCTTGTGGACAAAGTTCTTGTGATACTCGATCATTAAGAGATTATTCTGGAACCGGTTCTTTAACTCACGATCTTCGTCGTGTATTCCAGTCGTAATGAAATTAGCGTAGCCTTCCACGTCCAATAAATTTACGTCCAAGTTTCGCTCGATATCGATCGGTTCCTCGATATCTTTCCACGGATACTGGCGCTCCAACATTTTCAATTTGAATTCCTTATTCAATTTCGATGACGACAGATTAACCGTTTCGATTTTGATTTCGTTTATCGGCATATTCATAATGACGGACGTTTGTGGGGGCGTCTTATCTTCGTAATGTTCGTAATGACGACCGATTAACGGTTGCCAAACGGTTTCTTTATCGACGGATAATTCGATTTCGTTGCGAATGCGTTCTCTTAATTCTTCGACTAAAAGCAGAAGATAGACTCTTTCTAAAATTGTCGGTAAGAGATGCGCTTGCACCCATAAAGCGGCCGGCAATTCTTGTTTGACGCACAGTTCGGGAATAAGATGTATGTCCTCGTAGTCTTGATCGTCCCAGATTTTTCTCTTAGTTCTAGGAGTGCCTCGTGGTTTAATGCAGTTTAAACGGCTTGAGATGGCTTTCACCAGCAGTAAAGGATTCGATTCGTTAACGATACGTTGTTCGTATTTCATGAGGAAATATTCGGAATACGTTTTTTGATCTGCACACGGAAATTGGCTCGTTGCATTTAAATTGGTCACTTCTTTAACAATGTAATTCTGCAAACAAAAATAATTTAATATTGGATTTTGGGCAATGCGAAATTAATGTGCGTATACCGTTTGACCGTTTCTGTACCATGGCGTGACAATCTTTTGAAGATACGTCTCGTCGTTCACCAACATGTTTTGTCTTTGCTCGCCCGTCGGTTCGCTTATAGGCACTAGTTTTTCATTTTCGGCTATGATCTTGAAATCAATATCGTAATCCGTTGTTCGATCGACGGGGACGCAAAATATTTTATTCTCGTCGTTATTCATGTCGATCAGCAAGAACGGATTCAATATCTTTAAAATCTCGTCAAATACCAACGTGTTGAACTTCTTGATACCGTCCAATTGTTCTGCGGTCAACTGTAAACGCTTATAATTGATTTCCAGCGATATATTAATTTCTCCTTGCGAAACGTACAAAGGAAAGTCGCAGATGGGCGAGAAACGTTTACGCGATATTAATCCGTACGTTAAGTTCGATTCGTATAACGTTAACATTAACGCGTTTGTCGGACAATTATTCGGAAACTTTGGCCGTATTTGTATGAGATGAAGATAAACGGGTTCGTTTGGTTTAATATACCCCTTAGTACACCGAGGCAACTAGAACGAAGACGAAATTTGACGTCAGCAGAGAACGTTTCGGATCAATATTCATATACCTCTTTCACGAACGCTTCTTTCTTCGTGCTGGCTACTTGGTCATTAGACCAATGATTAAACAAATGCTCGACATTCTCCAATATTGTCCGGTCCTTTGGTATTAAATTTTCATCGAATTCGCCTAATTTGTGCAATAACATACAAGCAATTAATGCAGCTTTTCGTTTCGCATTCCTTTTAGATTTACTGGTGCCCTAAAATTTGCAACTTAATCCAATTTATTCTATATCCATAGAGGGATGCGTTACCTCAATGCGATCAATCAATGGGCAAACGGTTGGTAATTCGATGACCACTTTTATAGCATTAGTACAGCTTTTATCTAGGAACCATTTTGGCTGTTGTATCGTATACAAATCGGAACTCAATAGCTGACAGTATCGGCATAATAAACTAATCGCAGAGAGCATCGTTATGCAAGCGGATCGTGGATCGTCGGTTGCGTGATACGGTGGCATCTCGTCCTCCATATAGATATCCTGAACGGCGGATTCGGGGGGTGCTTGTCGTACGTCGTTGCTTTCCTGTAATTCCTGCAACAGAAAATAAAACAGTTTATACTAAAATATATGATCGTACAAAAAACAACGCAGCAACTTTTACCGTATTAAGATAGTGTTCTACTTCTTGAAAACTCTGGTACAAATTTCGAAACTTCTCGATGCAATTGTCTAGTTCCATGATATAATAACGGCCGCCTTTACTTCTAGCTCGACCCTTCGATTGAATGTACGATCGATAGTTGACGGGTTTATCGAATTTACATACAAACGTACAACCGGGCACGTCGACGCCTTCCTCAATCACGCCCGTCGATATAAGCAAATTAATGTCGCCGTTTGCGAAACTGTCCAATATCCGTCTCGCCATCTTGTTCGTATAGAGCGAGACTCTGCTTAAACTGTTTGGATTATTAGCGAATCCAACGATGAAGTTTGCCTTGATAAAGCCGAAAGCGGCATCGCTTTTCTTTAACTGATCAATGACGTGATATAGAATCTTTGCCGTACTGCGTCTCTCTACGAATATAATGCCACGAAACGTTTCTATCGATTTTGCCTCGAGTCGCAATATTTTGAAAAGCATTTTGATTTTCGGCGACGAATAGTCATTGACTTTATCTTGTGAAGCTTTCATCACCTCTTGAAATTTATCTTTAGCTTTCAGACACAATGTAATTGTAGCAGATAGACATAATGACACTTTAACATTTGTTGCTTTGGTTTGATATAAGTGAAAAAGTATCATGAAATACTTTAGTGCAATGAAACCGCCGAACATGCCGAATTCATTAATCGATTTTACGATATCTTTTAAATGGTTTATGAGCAAGCGTGGCCTACACTCGCCATCCAATTCTTGTAGATCACCATTATTTTGCTTGGATGGCTGATCCACTTTTACATTTTCAATTGTATTTGACAATTCTTCAAGGAAACTTATAACTAGTTCCTCTGTGGAACTCAGTCTATGTTCACTATAGCTTAATAACTTCTCTTCTGGACTTGTTGAATATCTACAAAAAATAAACAATCAATTATTTACTACCAAGGTGAATAAATGAAGAACACTGACTCAAATACTTTCTGTAAGTGGCTTGCTGTAACAACCTTACTGTTATATGTAATTTCTAATTTATTAACTTGTTCCATTACATTCCTGATGGTACAGTTTTTATTCAGCAGTGTAGCTGTTAATCCCAACACCCTAGGTTGTTCCACAACATTCTCAAAGCATTTCATCAACTGTCTCATGACTTGATCTTCAACCCCATGATGGCATTCATCAAATATTATCAAATTGACTTGTTCAAGATCTAAAAATATTAACAATTGATTTAAATATTATGTACAACAAACAGAGATTAGCACTCACTTAAAAAGGAACTTGTTATGATGTTAAGAAAAATTTGTGCAGTCATTACAAACACTTGATGCTTTTTAAATTCCTCTAACCACTTCTGCTTATCCCAAAAATCCACATTCATATCGCCGGAATATGCTCCAATATCGAAAGGAGTGTACTTTTTCAAATTGCTTGTGTGCTGATCAACTAGAGGAACAGAGTTCACTAATACAGCACTAATTTTTCCATTGCCATCACTCCTACAATGATAAATTGAATGAACATCAATGAAATTATAGATTCTGAATGTGAATAGTACTTATCCAAGGCAGCAGCTAATCTTTTCAGCACCAATACGGCAACGTACGTTTTCCCGGATCCCGTTGGAAGATAGATGATTGTATTTTCATTTATAGCCCTATTCATCAATTCCACTTGATAATCTCTTGGTATCAAATCGTCTTCCGACATTTCTTCGGTCACTACCATACTCATGACTTTAATTATATTGCACAATTATTATCCACATTAAATGGCAATTGAATGGTATCTTGCTGGTAATTCCCAGAAAGTACATAAATTGGTAGACGTGTACTAATCGGAGCACGTTTCTATTATCAATTTTTCAACTCGAGTACATACCTGAATTGCGATCTGTCCCTGCAAATCCTAACTCAATTTTGCATTCGAAGGAATCAGAGATTTGATAAGAAATTATAACTGTCGTGATTCTCACTTGATTTTCATAACAAAACTATCGTTAGCATGGTTGCATACAATTACAAAACTAAATAATGACATGTTGAAGAAAAAACAGGAATCGAAGACCTAATTACAGACATCTATACTATCGGATAATGTAAATAGGTTACCTAGAGAAATATGGTCATGTATTTGTCTTGTAAATAAACTATAGAAATGGTTCGAAAATTAAAATACCACGAGCAAAAGCTATTGAAAAAGGTCGATTTCATTTCGTGGAAGGCAGACAATAATTTGCACGAGGTTAAGTTATTGAAAAAGTACCATATACAGAAACGTGAAGATTACACAAAGTAAGATTAACATTTATGTTTAAAGAATTCGTCCGTGATTAGTTATTTTTTGTGTAGATACAACAAACTGGCAAGGGGCATTAGAGAATTGGCCAGAAAGATCAAGGAGATTGAACCGAAACATCCATTTAGAACAGAATGTAGTGCACAGTTACTTGAGAAATTGTAATTTAATCACTCTTAGATACAAACTAGTTCATGTCAAATATCAATCCATTTATAATTATAGATATTTAATGGGTCTTATTGCGACAAGATGGGATTTGAGTTTGGCAGAGAAAGTGACAGCATCATGTTTCTGCAGAAGGAGGCTACCTGTGGTGATGGTCAGAAGTAGGTTGGGGCTAATTTAGTTTTATAAAAATAATTATTTATCAATTCTTATTTCAGATAATATGTCAGAAAACATTAAAAGTGCTGTAAAATTGATTGAACAAGGACATGTGAGAATAGGACCAGAGCTCATTAAGGATCCTGCATTATTAGTGACAAGGACATTAGAGGACTTTGTTACTTGGGTGGACAATTCTAAAATCCGCAAACATGTATTAGATTATAATGGATTGGTAAGTTTCACGTTGGCACTCCTTACAAATTCCCTTATATTAATTCTTATAATTTTCAGAGAGATGACTTTGAAATGTAAACAATTACAGTTATTATATGTATAATAAAGAGGCTTTATCTTTGCATAGACCGAACCTGTTCTTTCACCTCTTCTATTTGCTGAGCAGATCTCAGTATGTAATTATATTGATGATCCATCTGATTGCAAATGGCTTGGATTTTCTTTAAATTCGTTTCGGTATTGTCCATACCGTGTTCTTGCATTGCGAAATTTCTCGCCGAATGCATCAGTATCTCGCTACTTTTTGAGCCACGAACCACTTGTCTCGCCAACGACGCTATATTATTCACGTTTACTTGCACTCGATCAGCCAGACGCATCTTAGAATCCGCAAAAAGCGATCTAGCACTGGTACTACTTGCTGAAGTCATTGATGTTCGCTTTCTGTTTTAAATACGTTTTTGAAGTGTGTTTATCGTTTAAGGATGAATAATTCGCGAACACTGCTTACCAAGCAAAATATTTCAATCAATAAACACTTCGCAACCAACCTTACACATATGCAGAAAGTTAACATATCACATATCATTTTCAGACTCCAAATTTGTCAAGGATCCTGTTGGAATTATTTGTAGAAATGTTGCTTGCTGTATTCCCAAATGCAAATAGCACCAGCCACATGCACGTTCAACGATCTGACCATTCCAAATTGCGGTATCTCCAACGTGACGTCGAGCAGGGGCAGGAACGAAGCAGGAATGCCCGATCGTTCATTACTGGAAACGAAAGAGCGCACAATGAAACGTTCCCATCAATATACGTTCGTCATTTCACTTACCCTAATAATAATGCCGTCTTCGTATCGAATTTAAATCCATTCAATCGATGACTATTCGTCGTTTGTTCCAATCCCACCAGAACATAATTTTGCGCTTTCAAATCGAGCAAGTAATCGATCAAATCCCGCTCCTTGATCTCGACGATGTCCACCCATTTCTCTGACGATAAACTCAAACTTTTGTACTCTTTAGTGAGTACGACCTTTGCATCGTTCATCACGAACTTATCGACACCATAAATCTCGCTCGTTCTCGTTAATCCGCCCAAATTGGCCGCTGATTCGATTAGACTGGCCACGAGTATTAAGCCACTTTTTCGCGTCGCTTGTTCTTCTTGTTTCGCCGGTACAATTTTCTTTTGGATATACGCCGTCGTAAGAGTGGGGTCCGTTAAACAGGATGCTATTTCTACATCGTTTCCGGTTGCCATTGATAACAATCGATCGTTCTTAATACTTAATTCGTGATGCGAATGTATCGAAATGCAATCGTTCTTTAAGTCTTCATCGATGATCAGTTCCGTTTGTAAAGCGTTGTAATACTTTGGCAAACTGACGAATATCACGTCCAAAGAGTAAAAACGTTCCGGATGAAATTGCAAGAAGAAATCGATTTTCTTCAATTCGTCCCGCTTGGTTCGCTCGTCCGTTGCTTGTAAAACTTTCTCGACGATGACGAAGATGTGCCCGTAGCGTCGTTTAAAAGTGGACGATTCCCTTTCGATCGCACTGCAATAAAGTTTCGCGATCATGAACTGTGAATGTAATCGCATCTTAAAGTTGGCACCCATCGTTAACGGCATGATTAACAATAGGAAATCTTCGTAAAGTTCCTCTTTCGCCTCTATCAACTGATACATGATCGGCATCAAGGCAATTAAAGTCGGCGCACGAGTCTTCTCGCTGACGTTCAGCGCTTCTGTGAAAGCGTCGAACATGGCGTTAACGTCACGCCGATAGAGACGTATCAATAGCCATTGAATCATGTGTCGCACGCAATTCTGATGCGATTCCATTAATAAACTGTTTGTTAAGAGTGTTCGCAATTCATTGCGGACGTCGCACGAACACTGTTCATGCACGAGCAGTAGAACTTGAAGGATTCGAATCTTTTCGTAAAACAACTACAACGAGAAGGATTTAAGAAATCGTCGAAAACAATCATGCATCGTTAACGTACCTGCGAATCGGGGAAATATCTCTTATTGAAGTTCGTGCGGTATCGAGTCGTTAACGATCTCGCAAGATCGTCTATCAATTGCCGATTGCCATTTAGATTGCACAATTCCAACACTTGCTTTACGGCGTATTTAATGATCGACTCGCGTTCGGTGAGGAAATTGTTGTCGTAATCGCGACACTTGGCCGAGACCTCGTAGTCAGCTCTAAAAGCATTTTTTTAAAGAAACCCAATTAGAATAAACGTGGATTAAAGCACAAATGCAAGTTGAATACTTCTCGTGTTTCCTTACGTCCTCTTCGTATAAGATTACTTCGATTAGATAGCTTAAGGAACCGCGTTCGATTTTCATCTTAATTAAACGCTTATACGTTTTGAAAACGTTTATACACGCATCGACGATTTGAGTATGGAAATGTATTTTAATGCTTTCGTTCATCTCGACCGTCTTCAAAAGCCGTTCCAAAAGGAGCGCGGTGCCGTCGATCTCTTTGAAATTCAAAATCAATTCCAAACATCTTTGCAAGACGTTCATCGGTGCGGCACACGTTAAACTACAATCGATGATGCAATTCAATAGGATCACGTTTTGCACTTCGTCGACGTTCGTGTCGATGAATTCGAAGGCTCCATTCAGAACGTCGACGTTAAGCCCTTGCTTCAAATATTCGAAGTAAATACCAAAAGTGCGCCGATTGATTTGTAATTCACTTGTTCTACAAATAGCTGAATGTCGATTAAAATTGTTGGCGATAAACGCGCATAATTCGATTTGTTTAGCATTGAAATTATTTTTGCTCAATAAAAAATCATCGATTTCGTTGAACAGCTTCGAATCGTTCGTTATTACCTCGGAGTTTTTCATAATCAAATATTTGATATAGTTCAAATCTTCGTTGTCGCCCAATGAATTAATGCGTTCAAACACGTATTCTTCGATGGTTTTCGTCGAAACTTGAATCGTTGTGTGAAGTTTATCCGTCGAGATGCTTTTCGGCTCCAGTTTCGTGATCCTCTGCGATAAATCGTTCGTCACGTTGCCGAGTTTATAATGGGCAATCGTTTGTAATAAATCGATTGATAATTCGTTTGCATTCTCCAGTGCGTCTTCCACAATTTCCGGCATCAGCTCATCGATAATTGTTCTGCTTTTCTGGACGAATCTCTTTAACACGTAATTCCAATTGCATTCTGGAATATAAAGATTAGATTCAATGTCGTGGCCGCAATAAATATGCGAAACGTCTTCCGTCATAATAAATTTAATTTCTTTCATATGCTTAAACAATTGCTTATATTCGTCATAAGCAATTCCATTTACCTCGTGATTGAAGCAAAGAAAATCGATTAGGATCATTGCACATGACGTTCTTATAGATTTATGTGGCAGCATTTTGATTTGCTTGATCAGTTTCACCTTAATCGTTTCCGATAAACTTACGACCTTCGTCTGCTTAAATAAAGCATCAAATGTACAATATAGACTGACGGGGGTCCATTGAATGTCCGTTATTAATTCCGCTAGTATGGCAAAGAATTTTCCGTCTAAGCCTACGGCGAAATTTTGCAAATTCGCAAACGTTTCCCTTGACGCTTTATTGTACTCTCCATTATTCAATGCCAACAATATTCCATGGAAAACCGCTTTGAAGTCAACGTCATCTTCCAGCAACCATCTCCTCTTAAATACATCATTAACAGCAAAAAAATTGATGGAGGTTTGCATGTGTTTTAACAGTAAATTATAAATGCAAAGAAGCCAGCTTCTATGTAATTGTTGTATGGTATCAAGTTTACTGCAGGCTGGTAAAATAAGATGTAATTGCTTCTCTTGTAACACCTCTACAAGCACAATAAAGTCATTAAACCTTCCTAGAAACTCCTCTTTCTCATTTGGATTGAAGGGAACTGTGCCATCGATAGAATCAATTGGTTCCTTTGATGTTGCAATCAGTCCAACACTCCTCCTTAATAACTGCAAAGCTGCCTTCACACCAAAGCCATTTGAACCAGTTACATATTTCTGAATCAACAACCAAAACTCTAAAGATGATGAAATTGTGCTCAGCCAATCATGTGCATTTATATCCAATATATGGATGAGTAAGGAGAGATCTTCAGATTGTACAAAATGCTGAAACATTCTCTCAACTAAATCTTTACATGGTCTCAATCTCATGTACATTGGTAGCAATTTATAGAATAGGATGCATTTGCAAATATCTGATTCCTCTGTAATCATGCACATGATATAATCATCAATTAAGTTACTTAATTTTGCATCTAATCCATAGTTATACTGTTCACTTAATTGAACATATAATTGAACAAAGTTCAATAAGCAGCTTTGATTCCAGTGCTGCAATATGTTTGATAACCAATTAGTAAACTCTCCGAAATACGTTTTTCGATCGTAACTTATCAATTTCTGTGCAATCTCGTAGACAACATCATAATTGCTATCGTTTGCTGCATTTAATAGTTTATCCAGTGTTTTATTCTCAAAAGTAACATCTACAAAATCTGCAATGTAAAGTTTTAAATTAACACTTGCAATAAACAAATTGATATCGCGATTAATTTCAACGTTGTTGCGTAAAACTTCTTGATTAACGCAGACACTTAACACTTGGATGAAATCTCTATTCATTTTCAAAGTTTTCACTGGGAAATTATTAACCTAAATTTGCACGTTTTTAATTAAAAAATAAACAAAAGCGCATGAGCGTGATAAAAGTTCTCAGATTAATTGCGGGAAAATTTAAATACATCAAATTTATTTTGTGTATATTTTTATTATATATATATATATAATTTAAATGATTTAATAATCTACAAAACATGGAATATATTTATATATATATTTCTTTTTTTAATACAATTTCGTTTTATATATTTTTATTAAAAAAAATTATCATTAGAAGATAAAAATTAGTACATTGAATAACAACAAAAATAAAGGAAACAATGAAGAATATAAGCAAAAGGAAAATAATATAAAAGACAATTAAACTAAAACCGAATTGAGAGGAAACAGAGAGACTTTCATTCATTCAAAGAAAATGTACTAATTAATAATTCAATGATGATGTAATAATTAAAATATAAAATTCATTTCCATTATTGTTGCTATTATAATATTTTTATATGTACAAATACTGCAAAATATAAGAGCTAAATGTTTCTCAATGAAAAAAGAAAAATACTGCCTCTTCTTTCTGAACAAAAATAATTACAAGATAGTCCGAAGCAATGAAATTTTTAAGGAAGTAATATTTCTAATAAAAAAAATCGCTTTAGTTTTTCTTTTAATGGAATGTTCCCAAGTTGGAAAATTTTATTTAAGGTATTTTCGCGTTATTTTCCCTTTTTTAAACAACGTTATCAGTATAATGTGATCATTGCGCCTCGTCTAATAATTCTTCTCTTTTTATAATAAACGTATTTTAATGTAGTTTAATTGGCTTAAATTTTTAAAAACGAACTAAAAAACGATTATAAAGTAACAATATTAACAAATGTTACCCACTTTGTACTTTCTGTTACGCATTTTGGTGTTTTCCTATTTTGCTCGTGCATTATTCTTTTTTATTATTATTAATTATTTGCAAAAATTTGATTCAGCTTTTTATTTAGTTGTTTGGTTCTTATTAGATTTAGAAATTTAAGCCAATTTTAATTTAATTTTTACTCGATTATTTAATTAGACTAAATGCAAATCTATTATAGAAAGAACGAAAAGAAAACAGGAAATTATTCAATCTGTATTATCATTTACAAAACGCAGTTCGTTCATTGAATATGTTAAGTTGTCCCCCACTAAAACTTCTTCGACTAATTTAAATATATCATCCTTGCTTCCGCAAAAAAAAACCGATTAATTTACAATTACTTCATAATTTCTCATTCTACTTCCGTAACGTTTATGTACAATATACAATTATCATTAAGGGCCGATGCTAATGGATTTCGTTTCAAACGAATTTTGCCCAATTCACTGTTTCTCTTTATCATTTCGCGTATAAGAAACGCGTAAAGAACTTGAGGTCCCTATAGGTCAACCTAATTACAATCTCCTTAAGAATTATCATCCTTATCTATATATATTTTACATATTGCAAATATTAAATGATTTCCGTTTTGAATACGAGTTGGGAGGAGCAATTAAATGGCATTCTTTTGGGAAAATGACTAAGTTGCATTTACAATTACTCTCCATGCGCTAATCCGACGACTTTTCTTCGTCTCAATCGTCATTATTAACCAATTGGTAATTTACAAAAGAAATAATGGCAATTAATGATATGATAGAGAGTTTACAATTGATAGAGATTATTAAGATTAGATTAGAATTAATGTCGGCGTTATTTACATACTAAAAATTTACCTAAACTTTCAAAATTTCGTTCGTCATGAACTTATAAATGTTTCGTGCGCTATTCACGGAGTTATCATTATTATTTTACAGGGAAACTTAGATGAAGGAATATGATTTTCCGTACGCCCGACACGATGACGCCGCTTTTATATCCCGTTTCACAGCTCTTTTCATCTGCTTCATATTTGGCAGTGCTTTATATATATGTATATAAATGAAAATTACTTACAATCTAATCGTACCGCTTCTTTCGCACCCGAACGTTTCGTATAAGTATTTATCTCTGTGAGTTGTATGTAAATAAATAAATTTTACAATCTGTATAAATACGTAACAAAAAAATAAAAATAAAACAAAAAAGAGGCTTATTATGTACAATAATAAGGGATATTACTGTGATAACGTAACGTTTAACGCGTGAGAAACTTCACAATATGTCGCCCAAATTGAAACCGGAGTCCGCGTCGAAGGAGTTCAACAGTTCTTGCTCCGTAAATGCGCTCGTATCGGCACCGGGCAGATTGTCGAAGAACTCCAATGCGAAATCGTTCGTTTGCTGATTGAAACTATTCAACGCACTCGCACTATTATTGTTACTACTGCTATGATTATTGTTCATCAATTGTTGCTGGTTCGTCATGTTCCCCTGTTGCGCCATATTATTTTGCGTACTCATCGTCAACGATTGCGTCTGCTGCATATGCATCGTGTTGATTGACATCTAAACGAAGAAATAGACGATGAGCAAAAAGCGTTATACGTTATTAAAAAAAAAAAAGTCAAAAATCTCGATTCCGACTGACCTGCGAATTATTCTGTTGCATAACGTTCTGTTGCTGCTGCTGCAAGTGAATGATTTGCTGATTGATGCTGTTCATTTGCGCCATCTGCCCTTGCCCCATCACTTGCGACTGCGGCATTCCTTGCCCGATGTTGTTGCTGCTGTTATTGTTCGGCTGCTGTTGCCCAGAAGAAACCATCGCTTGTTGCGCGGTTCGCATCTGTTGATGCTGTAACGCCGTCATTTGCATCGATCCCGGATTAACATTGAAATCTGTCGACGAAACAGACATCGAATTAGAAACGAATTGCAATAGAATCGATTCATAATCGCAAGAGAATCGGATTCGAATTGAAAAGGAATCGAAAAAGAATTAAAAAAAAAGGGGGCGCTCGAACGAATTAACATCCGTACTCTGATGCTGGAAGTTCGGTCGCATTTGTGCGTTGAAGCTGGCGCTCTGCTGCTGCGACATGACGAGGTGCCGCCATTCGGCGCTGCCGTGCTGCGGCATCGCGTCCATTCCGATCGCGGCGTTCTGTTGCCGCGGATAAGCGCCTCGAGTTGCGATATGTTGCTGCTGCTGCTGTTGCATCATGTACATGTTGTGCGGTCGCATCATGGGGCCTTTAAACGTAAATGTGGAAGAGAGAAAACGAATTAAAAACGTTTAGGCTTCGACGCGTAGTCGTTTGATAAAAGACCGTCCGCTCACCTGACGGCGGCATCGGCTGATGCGGCATCCTTCGCATACCGCCACCGCCCACCACCGTTCCGCCGTTACCGCCGGCGAAACGCGGCTGCATTCCCTGCATCATGCCCGCGCTGGATTTGTAATCGGGCGGCGGCGGTCTGTTTATGTGCTGTTGATGTTGTTGTTGTTGTTGCTGCTGCTGTTGTTGCATCGCGGCTTGTTGTTGCGCGCGTAACAATTGCTGTTGTTGCTGCATCAACTTTTGCGAGTCCATCATTTGCGGCGTCATCTGACGCGGTCCCATGCCGACGTTGGCCATCGGCACGCTCGTATTGTTCATCCGATCGACGTTGTTGCCACCGTTCGTTGGCATCGGTCCGTTCATCGCGTTCGACATGCCTACGAAAACAAAAACAAAGTTAATTCCGCAAAGAACCGTCTTATTCGCAAAAAATGGACGAATAAGATCGTTACCATTCGCCGTGGCGCTTCTCTGTCGTAAACTCTGCTGCGTGAAATTGATCGTTTGCGTTTGCGTTATCGAATAATTGTCGTTCAATTGCATCTGATTCGGATTGTGATGATGTGGCATGCCGGAATGATGATTGCCGGGCAAATTGTTCGCGTTGTTCACCATCGACGACGCGGCGTTCATCATGCCGTTCGGCGGCTGTTGATTCATATTGTTCACGGTTATGTTCACGCCGCCGCCTTGCTGCTGTTGAACGTGGTGATTCGGCATCTGATGGCCGCCAATGTTCGACGATGCATTGTTACCGCTTGACGACGAATTGTTATGCGATTGTTGTTGCCCTTGTTGATGCTGCTGCTGTTGCGCTTGATGCTGTTGTTGCGTGTGACTCGCATGCGATTGATTCGGATGATGCTGCGATTGATTCGCATGTTGCTGCTGATTGACGTTGTTGTTGTTGCTCTGCGATTGCGAATTGTGTTGATTGTGCGACGATTGCGTCGACGTGTTCGCAGCGTTCGTCGTATGCTGATTGAAATGGAGACCTTGTTGCGTCGCGATCGAAACGTTCCCTTTTAGGTCGCCGCTCAAATGAAGATGCTGCCCGGCCGATACCTAAAACAAACAAAAGGGCGACAAGGAATTAATTAGATTCGTTCACGTATATACTTGCGTCTAAAAATCCACTTTCACTATCTACACAAGGGGAGTTTATTCATTAAGATTATTTTATTACCGGCGGCATGATTGCAATGTTAAATGGCTGTTAGTTCTTCTGGCGCCCGGATTTATCTTTATCGCGACGCTGACGCACGTAAATCGATTATAAATGTTTATAACGAATTGAACAATAATCGCAATAACAATAACGCTCATGTTGACGACGCTTTGGTAATGAAAATTAAATCTATTTATAAATGATCGTTTAGATTTGCCAAACGAATGGCAATCTTAAGAATGATTATCGTTTAAATATCGGTTGTGTCTTTAAGTTATACGGTTAATATCAATCGTTAATAGCGATTATTTATTATTGAATAAATATTGTCTTATTCAAATGCACATAAAAGAAAATTTATAAGCAATGAACTCATCGTACAGGAAGTAGAATCAAGTGCTAACGAACTAGCATCACCTTCGGCCGCATCCGCACGAATCCCCATTCGATCCTTTATTTATTTATTTATCAGCAACTTTTCATAACGTACTGATTACGACAATTCGTAATTTTCCCGTTTAAATCGACTTCGTAATCATCGTTATCTCGTTAAGCAAGCGAATGTTCGAACGCCCTAAAAAAGAAACGCATTTTGTCACGTATCATTTGTGATTCGCAACGATTTTCCATCGCTCTCTCACTAATTTTTGTTGTCGATCATTTCTCATCAAAAACTTATATTTCCATTCATTAAACAACAATTCTTTGCTGCACAATTCGTAATCTCTGCGCGGAGCGTTGGTGTGTCACTTGTACGTAATTTCTTCGTTGTGGAATTTCCGGTTGCAAATACACTTTTTTTTGCACGCGACAGCATGACGTTATCGCTTATTCGCAAGTATCGCAATTTGCGGTTTCTCTTAACGCCGATGACGATTTTCCAACGATCGCAATACGTACAACATAATTCGCTGGCGATGACGATTTTCCTCGCAAACGAGAAAACAAACAAAGGAATCAGCGATATTTTCGCAGGACTCAAACAATTTTCGCAATTGATAATTCGCCGATTTCAATAATAATCGCTTTCGATCTGACGAACCGTTCAATTACTATTGCATACATTTTTAATTGAAACGTGACCGTTGCTTTTTTACAAATACGTCTTGCAAAAGCTTTTTCGTACGATTATTATTCCCTTTTTTCTTCCTCGTCTTCTTTCATTTATTTTACAAGTAATTATCTATTATAACTGCAATTTTGCGCAGTGCAGGTCGTATTACAACGGTTCAGTTTTTTTTTTCTTCTTCGATAACGGTGCTCTGTCACTTTTGAACGAGGAAGTAGCGCTTAAATCCCACGGAATAAAGTGGCAAATGTGAATTAGTTGAAATTAGTAAAAGATAGAAGATTGACGACGGCGAAGAACAATTTTAGCGAGAGATGACGTGGATTAATGAAATAATCGGGTAATCAACTGATTCCATTTAAATCTACGCCCTTGTCGCTTCTTTCTTTCGTAATTAAATCGCAAAGAATTGGCGCAAACACACGGATTAACAGGCAGAAGAGGAAGTCAAGGCGGATGACGAATACGAAAAAGAACGACAATAACGATTTGGGTGCACGTCGTGAAAAAATATGTTGCCGCTGATTATTATTGTTACAACGCAAGAACCTGGCGACTACATCCATTCTAAACCCGTTCGGTGCGCTTATTTATTAAAGAAAGAATTGCGAAGAAATAAAAGGACGAAGAAAAAAGAAGCGGAAAACTGTTACAAAGGTAAGTTTACAAGAAACTGCTCGCGCGTGACCGGTGTTACTGAACCGAGAATTCTCCGCTTCTTTTTCTTTTCTTCTACCGAACGCACCGTCATCCACCGGCCGATCTTCGACGGAAGGCCTTCGAATGCACTTTGACAAAACAACATTCACGCAAAAGCCGATTATTAGGCTCCTATTTCTTTGCGAAATTAAATTTCAGCCATCCAGCATGATGCAACAACAACAACAACAGCTCCATTGTTTCTTGCGCGAATAAACGACGACGTCGACGTAGAGAATGGACCGTTGAAATTGTTGCGAAACGACGTTCGGCGGACCTCTTTAATCGCTCGACGTTTTCACCGGAGACACATCGAAACAAATCGAAACCTACAATAGAAATCGCGTTTTAAACCATTAATAAAATACTAACAAGAACGGTTTCCGGTAAGAAACAAACTTAAAGACCGCAAATATCTGCGAGTTGTCCATCATCATCCTCCACATCTTCGAACGGCCGCTCTTTCGTATCGTACCGTCGACGATCATATATAATACGTATCTTCCTCGTCGCTTGTACGGTTTGCTTCTGTTACATGGCGTTTCCTGTCGGCGTGTGTGTGCATCGGTCACCGTTGCGAGATCATTGCTCCGGCAATGGCGTGCGCCCGAGGCGTGTGTGCTTTCCGTCCGTGCTTGTTGCCGTTCTTCTTTCTCGGTCGTTCATTGTTGATCATTTGGTCAGTTTTCGACATTAACACCGACGATAACAGCCGGTTGACCGTGCGCGCGAGCTCACTGCTTTCGCTCTTTTTCCATCGAAGCAAACATTTCCGAATTTCCGATTACCAATCGATCCGCGTGCGCCTTCCATCGAACCGGAATTCGTTTAGAGCGTCTTCCGCAACTTAGCAGAAACGAGATCGTAAACGTTCGCTTCACGATTAAAGGAAAACGTAAATAACGACGGAGGGTTGGTGAAAAAGAAAGCAAAAGAGTGGCGATTTTTGGGTCTCTTCGTTCTTCTTCTCCTCATGGATTGTGGCATTTTTCTCCTCGTTCTTCCCCATCACTCTCGCCATATTATTCATCCGACCCTCCAATTTTCTGCGGGATTAAGAACAGCGACTACGTGACCGGTCGTCGAATAGGGGGCGAAGAGTTCTCTTTTTTTTTTCCTTCTTCTTCGTCGCCCCTCCATCCCCTTCGCCCTCACGTAATGACGACGAGGACGATTATGACGAGGAGGAGGGGCGCAGGAAGGGTGGATTGTGTGCGATATACGAGTGGTTGAAGGGACGAAGAGGATTTCTTCGGCGCAATAACATAACAGGCGTATAATAATAATATTGGAAAAGGACTTGTTGATACGTTACTGTTCGTCTCTGTTGCCACTTTCTCGCCGGTTCCTTCGCGCGTTGATTTCTTACGTTATTTAGTTAAGACCCGACGGGAAAAAAAAAGAGGAAAACATCCGCAAATACGTTTGTGAATTGTTGCTCAACTCTCATGCAAATGGTCTCTTCTCGCGAGGCTATCGCCGAATAATCGCTACAATAATCTTTTTCGAATTGCGTAAAAGGCCCAGATTCGCGCTTGTTCAAAAGAAGAACGAAGAAAGACGAGGAAGAGGAGCGAACGATCGCGTTTTGCAATATTTAAACAGCAAGCTCGATCGCGGATTGACGGCGATTTGCGAAGAAGAAGACGTCGTTGATTGGGGCAACGAATATTGCAAAAGAATATGCAGGAGAGAAGCGAAAGAAAGGGAAAAAAAAGAGTCCGACGCCGTGTACGTCTGTAGTAGTATTAGTGGTAGTGGCGGCGGCAGCGCCGATGGTGATGGCGATGGCAGTATAATAATAATAATGATAGGGAGGTAGTGGCTAAGTGGCGGAGGGTCGCGGTGACTTTGAACGACCGCGCACAATCAATACTTAGGGCAAGCAAGCTGGCAGGCAGAGGCCGGACGTCCCGAGGGACGGATAGGAACGTTCCCAATCTATATCGGTGTTATATAAACGCGGTCCGCTACATACAGACTTACGCCCGACGAGCGAGCGAAAGAGAATCGACGACGACGACGGAGAGGGGCGGTAGAGGGACCCCGAGGGGTGCCGGATTTAATGCCTCGGCCCCGGTGTGTTAAAGCTCGACTCGGATGATGATGATGATGGTCGACCGTTAAAAAGAATGCAGCTTCTCGCCGCGTCCTCTTTCTTCTTTTAAGCGCAAAACAAATCCTTTGCCGTTGCGTCAACGACGGCAAGAAGAGCGTGAAAATAAAAATCGCACGTAATTGCTAATCATTTTTTCCCCCCGTTTTTAATCGCAGAATCCAAAGAGAGATTATTATGTTACGTTTCGTTTGATGCAAACATCGGCAACAATCAATGACGTGCGCCATTGTTGCTTAACGCGTCCTTAGTCCTTATTCCATTCACTCGCAAACACAATGCAACTTCTTTCCGCGATGGCGAAACAATAACAACAACAACATGAACAGAAAAACGTATTATTTCTTTCGCCGTTGCGCCACACGACAACAATAAACAAAGAGTCGTCATTAGAGTGCGATTACGAAAGGCGAAAACCGCGCTCCTCGCAAATCGGTTCGTTATTACGTGTTTGGCCAATCAAATAACAATCCGCGAGAGATGATTCTTCTCTCTTAACAATTTAATTTCGATGCTAATCCAAATCGCTCGAAGAGAATATTCTGCATTCGATGGTTGCGATCAGGTTTTGCCGCATTAAAATCTCGCCAAGCCAAGTTTCGCGGCGAGACAAAGGTTTCTTGGGGGGCAGGAGAACGACGAAAAGAAGACGAAATGGGCAACGCAATTAACGTTTCACGTGCATGTGCACGTGAAAGGTGTAAAGAATATTGCGCGTCGTTGTCGGTAGATTTTGCCGGGTGGAAGAAGCGGTTGAACGGAGAGGAGAGACAGATTTTCCGCCCCACACACACACACACACACATCGACACACCCCGTGTGTTGTTGACCCTTCGCCCGTAAATGACAAGCGGATCAATATTTAATCAACGAGCGGGCCCCAGTGATTGGCTCATGTTATTATTACTAATACACTTTATCGTTATTATCAAACCCGCAACTTTGGCCCCTACTCCTCCGCCGCGTCTTCCTTTAACTTCGTCAACTTATTGCGTTTGAAAGAAGAAAATGCTGAGAGAGAGAGAGAGAGACTCACTTGAATGTGTCCGTGATTCTGCTGATTGATGTGCAGCTGTTGCGCCTGATTGATCTGCAACGTCGTGCCGCTGTTGTTGCCGTTATTGTTGCCACCGTTGTTGTTGCCTCCTCCTCCTCCGCCGCCGCCTGGTCCGGAAGGTGGTCGCGGCGGCGTGCCACCGGCGAAATTGCCGCCGCTCGTCGCCGGCCCGTTCGCATTGCCGCGCGGCAAATAACCGGACGGACTGCCGTGACTGCTCGCCGCCCCGGGACTCCCGTACGGCGAGTACTGCTGCTTGTAAATGCCGCTGGCCGCAGCCGCAGCGGCCGCCGCTGCTGCCGCCGCCGCCGCCGCGGCATTCTTCCTCTTCATCTCGTACTCGTTCCCCTGGTAGATCATCTCCTGCTTGATGATTTCGCTCTGCACAAAGTTCGCGCCGTTCTTGTGATGATAGCCCGCGTTCACCGGATTGTTATTCGGGCTGCCGTAGTCGGCGTTTTGGAATTGAAACTCCGGATAGGGCGAGCGCGCGGCGTTCGTTTGCGACGCGGACGACGGCGGCCCCGGCGGCGGCGGCCCGCGAACGTTCGGATTGTAACCGAGACCCATTTGGTTCTTGTGCTGATGCTGCTCGGCCATTTGTTTCAACGTTTGCGCCGCCGGACTGAGTTCCGTCTTCGTAAAGTCCATGTTCGGATACGGCATCCGCTTGTTGCCGAGCGTCTGATTTTGATTATTATTACCGTTGTTGTTGTTATTATTATTGCCCCCGTCGAAGACGGGCGGCGAGAAGTTTTGATTGCCTTGCATGAGCGGACTGTGCGTCGTCTTCATGCCGTCCAGCGGCGGCGGCAGGTCTTCCACCTTCAGACCGTTACTATTCTCCGGTTTGTCCTCGAAATCGAAGTCCAAACTCGAGTAATTCGAAATGTCCGAGATCAAGTCTTTGAACGCGTCGGACGTGATGATCTCGTCGTTCGTGTCGTCGCCCATGAAGTCGCGGAAACCCTCGAACGCGCCGGTGCCGCGGTCCTTCTCCAAAGCGGCCGCGCACTGATCCAAATCGGCGAACTCGTTGTCCGGCTCCTGTTTCACGCACTCGACCAACGTGCCGACGTCGACCAGACCGATGTTCGATTTATTATTGTTATTATTATTGTGAGCGGCGGACGCCGGCGTCGAAGGGTTCGACTTCGGCGACGAGACGTCGCTCTTGACCGAAGCGTTCGTGTGCGCCTTGACGGTGACGTTCGTCGAGATTTGTTGCGGCTGCGAGTTCGCCGCCGACGTGGTGAACTCGAGCTGTTGCACGATCTCGACGGAGAACTTCGTCAGTCCGTCCGGTTGACGCGTGCCGTGCTGTTGCGTGGTGCATTGCAACTTCACCGGCGGTTCGTAGGCGTTGTCGTTCGGTAGGCCGGTGCCGCCGCCGCAACCGTTGGGATCGTGATCGTCCGCCGGACGTTTCAAGAACTTTTGTTGCTGCAACAGAGAAAACGGAGGAGAAAAATTAGTTTATCTGTTCGGATGCGATTGAAACGTGTTCGAATCGATTGGCAATCGTTCCGATACCTCGTTACTGTTACGAGACATTAAAGAGCGCGACGTTAGAAAGTGGCCGATTTAATTCGGTGTCATTCGAGAGAGTTTCGCTCTTTGGCGTCTGCCGGCATTTTCTTTCCCTCTTTTTGTTTTAGCAATTTTGCAATAACTGCGAGTTTCTTTTCGCTTTTAACATTCGTATTTAACAACGAGCGAGGCACTGATTAGCGATAAGCTCGAATTAAAACGTGGAACGTTTCTTTTTTTCTTTTCAAATTATATTTTTAATATGAATTAAAACCGAGCAAAACGTTTATTTAGACTTCGACTCCATTACGTTTCGTTGATTAATACTGTTGCTGGCTCGCTGTTTGGAATGACGCAAGATAAAAAGCTAGAAGCAAGGTGACAATTATTAATACTCGTGTTCTTTCTGTCTCATTGCTTTCGAATTCACTGTTCAACTCGCTTCTTAAATTTCAAACGAACACAAATTGTCACATGTATTAAAATAATGAGAAGAGAGGCGTGCGCGCGTTTGGTTTAAATAAGTTCACGGAACTGTTAAAGTTATACCAACAAAAACCGCTTAAGTTTTGGATTTAACGTAACGCAATTGGCACGTTTTTCTGTTTTGTAATACTAAAGCATTGCAAACTGAAGAAACGCTTCGGATTTCCGCCAGTGTCGTCAAATGTCCGCGATTTCAAACGGTGCGCAAAAAAATAATTAATAGCGAGCGAATTTCTGGTACGATTAGAGGAAGAAATACGCGCAAAATTCAATAATGAGGTGAAAGTTTCTCTCTCTCTCTCTTTCCTTAATTCAATCGCTCGTGCCAATCGAGTGGACTTGATTGACCAGGAAATTCTTGTACTTCTTAAATAAACGCGATGGACGAGAACTTTCTATCTTCACAAAGATTGTCGCTTGTTTATCGTTAAAACTCGCGAAAAAGAGAGAAATTGTTGGAGAATTTCCCGCGAACGTGGAAATTTTTACGCAAAAAAAAAGAACCAAAGACGCCGCAATATATTGGACGAAAGTTTTCAGGTAAAAGTGCGAGAGACGGCCGAGTGAAATTTCCCTCTCGAAATTGGCGCTCTAATTATTAACAAAATCGATTTCTTTTCAAATCGTCGCTTTGTTTCTCCATTATAATTTTCACTTTTACATTCTGATCTCTATAATCAACGTTTAGCCAGATTACATGTCAATAAAATGCTCTTGTTTGATATCGATAAGGACGATAACAGAACGGAAACGGCGAGACGAAGGCACTTTTCCAATGTTATTAATTCGATTCGAGAAGAAAAAAAAAAGCACGAATTAATGCACCATTGTGTTTTGTTAATTGACGCTTAAGCATATTGTTTATGCGATGATTATAATAATAAAAGAAGGCAAGAGAATAATCAAAAGTTTTGAATTTGAAATGACTGTTTCTCTTTCATTGCTTAACCGAATATTGTTGAAACTTTCATGAGCGACCGATTCGAAAAGAAAAATCGAAATTAATAGTTTAAAGCGACGAATGAGCCGATACATTTAAATGTATTCCGGCTAAAATATTTGAATAAAAATATAATTTTGTGCGTTGAGGACAGAACGAAAAGAAAAGGAAAAAAGGAAACAATAAATCTCGATGGACCCTATTATTTAAAATTTAAATTCAACGAAGGCGACCCATTGTTGTTGTTCGATGTCGTTTGTTATTATTGTTGCTGGATCGTTGTCTTCTTTTCGTATATAATCATCGTTATTAAAACGGTTTCAGTCCGCACATGAATGTTATTAATTACCTTTATTTTTAATCAGAAACGAATGAAAATCGAATTTGGAAAGAATTATTTTCGAATCGAAATCAAAGGCGAAAAGAACTCCCATAAAACAAGTTCGAAAAGAAGTAGAATAGAATCAAAATCACGTTCGAAAAGAAATAAAATCGAATACGAAGCCAATTCGAATTTTGAAGACGGCCAATTGTTGATTGTTCGATGGCATTTCTTATTGTTACTGTTGCTGGATGTCCACCTGTTTCATTCTTAATCATTGTTATTAAATGAAACTTAGGAATAATACTGCCTCTATTAATACTGAAAAGAGAGGTCAATTAAAAAGGTACCGTTTTGAACAATCAAAGAGTTTAAAATCGAAATCAATCAACGAATCCAACTGGCTGGTTTTCGCGGCGCTCTCTTATCGAATAAATTCGCATGAATCAACTTATATTAAAAAAAAACAATAGCAATCGCAAATATTTGTTAAACATGCCTCTAATCAAACGATTATGATTCATTGCACAGATATTTCCCGCACTAATAGTATAAAAAATGGTATATATCTAGCGCAAAATTGCCCAATTAATTAAATCAACTTTTGATTTTCGCTCGATTCGCCTTTTTCACGCTCGCAACAAAACTCGCTCGAATCTCCGGTTAAATTCCATCTTGTTCTTTGTCCTTTTTATTATTATTATTATGATCGTTGCTGATGGTAGCTGCTGCTGCTGTTGTTGGTGTAGGTAGAAAGAAGATGCATGTACACGTGTACGAATGTCTCGTGCACCGTGCGTTTATACAGGGTGTCCGCCGATACTCCATTTAAAATGACAGAGCAAGTAGCAGTTCCGGGTACATCCGGAAGTGCGCCATCTTGGAAAATATTCTTACGTCGCGGTCCTTCCCGGAAGAAAACTTTTCCATCCGAAACATTCTTCGCTAAAGTAAACCGTTTCCCCGTAATCCTATTGGAACACCCTGTATTGTACGTGTGTGTGTGTGCGCATTTAAAGAGATTTACCGTGTGTCTTTGTCATTTTTAGACGGTTTCTAAACTGGTTTTTCGGGCACCATCATCAACGTCGCCGAAGAAACGAACGTTCTTCAACAACAACAACGAGCGACAACAATAGCAGAGGCGACCACAATTTAACAGTAAAAAAAAAAGAGGAAAGAAACAAATGCACAAAGTTGCTGCTACTTAGCCACGAACGATGATTCTTTAGAAGCAACGGCCATCGTCAAAGGCTGAAGCGACAATTTGCCAGCAGGATTAATTTATTAATTAGTAAAGTAGCAGAACGGAATCAGAAAGAGCAAGAAATTGTTTCGCCGATATGCGACCAAACATTTTTGTTACCTCTTCGTAAGAAGTCAAATGAAGGTAATCGAGAGATGTTTGGGGTGGAAGAAATACGTAAAAAGGTGTATTTCTCTCTTAAGGGAAACACGCGGGAGAGCGGGGGAGAACGAGATGAAGAGAGAGACCGAAAATTGTGTGCGGCAACGTTGCTGCTGGTTTATGGTCTCGCAATGCAGGTGCAGAAGGTTGTCGTTGTCGATGAAGAATAAGAAGAAGGATATTGGATGATGTTGTGCGTGTATAAAACCCATGTTACAAGCCGTAATATTCTAATGTGTAATCGTAATACGGCCCCTTTTTTTCTTCGTCTTCTTTTCCTTTTTAATTTCCATCCTGCTCTTCCATCGTCCTACCACTCTCCATCTTGTTCGTCTTGTTGCTGTTCTGTTCTTTAACGTTTATTTAATATCGTTGTATTTTTGGATGGAAACTTAAAAAGGGGTTGTTGCCTCAACCCCACGTTTTGTTTCTAACGACGGTCGTCTTCTCTCCTTCAATTGTGCCGTCGTTAAACGACTTAAAAGCCCCCAATATTCTCGTCTTCTTCGCGTTAAATACGTCCATCTTCCACGACAGTCTTCCTTAAACAGATTTAATCAGTTTCATCTTTCATGTTTGCAATTACAATCGGGTGTCACTTGCGATTTTCAGATTGGAGGAGATAATTATCGATTGCCAATCGACTTCAATTGCCGCTACTTTCCGTGACAATCATCTTGTTGATCGTCAAATGTTAATGCAATGGCAACGAAACGAAGGTGGGCGGCAAATTGGACGTCAATCGAATACGCCCACGTGGAAAATGAAATTTAAGGGTTGATTATGAAAAGTGCAGCACCCTCCATCCCACGCGCGTTTTGCCGATGGAAATTTCTACGAAAGAAACGCCAACACTCGCTAAAACGTCCAGGGAAACCGATTGATTTTAGTGCGATTTTCCTTTTTTGCGATCGCCTCGTATATGTTTTGTTTTGCAAAGGTAGGAATTCGCAGCACACGTAACGTAACGTTATGAAGAAAGTGAAAGCGTTTCCGTGCATTTAAACCTCGTTTTTTTTGTTTCGGGGCGATCGAAGATAATTTTCGATTTAATTTGAGCAATTAATGGTGTTTTTTTTGTCGCACAAATCGTCGACGATTTCCTATCGAATTCGCAAATAGAACAAGTTAGCGCGCGAACCGATTTATTCGGTTCGTTGGTTGCGAAAAGATTTTCACCTTCGAACGCATTAAGTAACAAGTTAACGAATTCCGCACACTCTAAACACGTTTTTTACTTCTTCCCACCCGCTCGACCATCGCAATAATTTCCATTCTCTTTGTCCTTTCGCCAGATTCGATTGAACTTCATGTCGTCAATATCGGATTTAGTTATTGTACGGAGAAATTTAAATTGAAGCCAGATTGTTCATTATTCCAAGTAAGATTGTAACTCTATATTCGCGGCTAGTTGAACGCAACGAGGACCAAAATTCGCGCAAAATAGCGCGACCGATCCGAATTGATAACAGATTACAATTGATTGACGCATGCGAAAAGCTTGACGCAAGGGAAAACCTACGTTTTAAGCTATTTGAAATTTAGTCAAAGTTTTAAATTAAACTTGCGCCGCTTCAACATTCGTGCTGCTTTTCTCTCTCTTTTCTTTTGCCTTCGCCGTTAGTCCTTCGGGATATAACTGCTGGTACAACGCAACGATGATGATGTTAATCGATAATTCGCAATACACGAGCGAAGATGGATTTTAATTATCACGAAGAGAGGTCCTTGCGATTAAATAAACTGCTAGTGGTAAATAGTGCGGTAGTGTGCTCGCTTTTAAATGTAATAGAAGGTGGATGACCTAGAAAATGATCGGTGTACGCATTCAAATTGATCGCGATCGAATGCTAAAAATATAATATGTAGCGCATATAATCTATTTATACGAAGGGGAATCGATTGCTTCGGCAGCAAAGGACCTCCAACAACAATAACAACCAGAAACGTCTTCGGGTTCCGCGTGCGATTGAGAAAATTGCGCCGGAGACGAGACGACTATTTTAACATCGGCGATCGGTTTTTGGGCGAGACAATTGCGTGGTCGATTGAAAGATCTTGACGAGCGGCTCACGAATTAAATCGTCGCGCGCTGCTCATCGGCACGAAGGAATTTCTCCTCAACGACGCACATCCGGTGCATATGGACGTCGAATATACAAACAATTCGCTTGATAAGACGGATCCGTCGTTTATTTTAAGGCTTTTGGGTCAACCGAATGCTATCTCGCCATCGTTAATAATCCACACGAGCGAGAGCGAACGAAATCGAATTTCAAATGAACGGCGACCTCCAAAAAAAATTAAACGCTGGAGCCCGAACAATCGTCTCTGAACGATCGTCGAAATACGTGCCAATTTCAAATTGCTAAAAGCAGACAGAGGGGGGAACAGTTAGAAGTTTTCTCTCGGTCACTCACCACGTGGACGCTGCTTTGTATCGAGTCCTGTTGTTTCTTCTCCTTCGTCTTCGGCGGCCGTTTGTTCTTCGTGTCGAGGAACCGTTGCTTGAGCTGCAGCGTGTCCTGCAGATTCTGCTCGCACAGGCCGCTGAACGATTGATCGAAGCGCGGCATGCAGTCGGTCTGTCTTCGTCTGTACGATTCGATGCGACGACGTAGTCTGCAAAAAATTGGTAGAAGAGAAGATGAAAAACGATTAGTCGCAAAAGAGAAAAAAGAAACTAGAAATTTGCACGTTAAACGTGTAAAGACTTTGCCAAAACAGAAAAATACGCAGACAAATAATTAAAAAAGGTGCGAGGATGAGAGAAGTGCGCAAAAGAGAGCCATCATCAATTGGCGATCACGGCGAATTTCTATAAGAACAAGCTTGAATTAGCAACAATTTTGCAAGAGAGAAAAATGTTATTTTTTATTTTATTTGTTTTGCCATTAGCAAACAACAACTCTGATTAGAATTGCTTTTAATTAAACGTTAAAACCGATAAGAGAGAGCAATAATTAAAGGCAAAACGTTGATAATTTAATTGTGATTGAATCGGCGTGGATTTCGCTACAAAAAAAAACTTGTTTAGCGGAGAGTTTAGCACGAGAATTTGCAAAGATTTAGCAACGAAGACCTTGTCGTCCTTATACGCACGCAAGAAACAGTTCATTTTCTCTCTCGTCAATCGAATGAGGCGAAAATTAATGAAATTGATATATTTTTTTGGCAAAAAAAACTCACTCTCTCCTCATCGTGCGATTGGAATCATTCGAATCGATTACGAATCGCTTAACATCGATAATCGTAATATTTTAATGCGAAAGAAACGACGTTTTGTTTTTGCAAATAAAAACGTAGAAGCGCTAACCTTGAGCGATTTGCTAAAGAATTAGCATGTTTTACAATTAAATAATTGCTCATAACAACAACAACGCCGGCGACTTATTTTAACAAAAACGAAACTTGAAGCGAGCTTTATTTAACGATAATTGTCCATGATTAACGAGTCGATTCCACAATGATTAATCCGTAATTTGATTGCATCAAATGAGCAAAGAATTTTTATTGATATCCAATCGTGCTCGATTCGCAATTACGTACTTGCAAAAAGTTAATTCCAAATAGACGAAGCGGTTCGATATCATCGAAAATAAAGAAAGGGAAACGTGCGGGACGCGAACAAAGTTCGTATATAAACGATTTGGCTTACATAATTTAAGAGTAAAAAAAAACAGCAAAAGACTTTTCGCTCTCTTTGTTAGACAACAATTAGGCGTTAATTGTAAGAAAATCAATTCGACAGTGCAAAAAAAAAAACAATCTTGCTCGCTGCAGTATTATTGCAAACATTCGCAATAAGACAAAGTGGAAATGAAAACACACGCAACAACAAAAACGGAATTAATTCAAACGAAAGCAGCAAACGAGATTCGCATTATAAAATTAAATTAATTAATCATACAACCCATCAAAAATTATTAAGAGCAACTTACAAACGAACCGTTTTCACGCGTATAGGGACCAAATCATCATCATCATCATCCGCCCTTTTTTACATTCAACTCAAGTCTGCAATCATAAAACGCGCAAATTGTTGAACGTTCTCTTTGCTCCTGCAAAAATTAGCAAAAAAGAAAAACGTACATAAAGATCAATAATAAACCAAAAGCAGCAGACAGAAGAACGAAAAAAAAGGAAACGTTCGTAATACGACGTATATAACAACAGTCTGACGTGCTCGATTCTAACGGTAACCGTCGACATCGTCACCGTGGGTCGATGATGATGAAGAATTAAACTAAGCGAATCGCTCGCTGGTCTACGTTCGCACGAACCGAATCCTCGACGAAGAAGAACGTCTCCTTTACATCTTAATTAATTGGGATCCGTTAACCAAGTTTAATGCCGACCGAAAGGCAACAGATTTCTGCGACGAGTCGGTCTATTCTAAAAACAAAAACGAAGATTGTGAATTTATTAAAAGCGATGAAAGCAAACGGTTCTTTATCTCTGTCTCTCTTTCTTGGCTCAGTTAACTCGTTAACAAAACGGAAGATCGAGATCGCGATAGAAATAGAAGGAGTAAACGAATAATCCACATCACGATTATCACGAGGTTACAACAGTTAACCGTTTACAAATAATAATAATAATCGAGGAGAATAATTGAATTTCCCCGTTCTTACTCGAGTATTACGTTTCGCTTCGAAATAAACAAACTTCCTATTGGATTCTCTCGGTTCTCGTTAAAAGCCCAAGATTATGAGGAAATGATCCACATAACGAGGAGATCGAACCTTACGAAATCAAAGAGGTTTTCGTCTGTGAACGTTCTCTTGCGCTCGCTCTCTCTCTCTCTCTTCATGATTCTTCTATTAGTTGAAAAATCAACGCAGATTTCTTTTCGCATAAATTTGAAAGTTTTCTCGCTCGCGAATAGGAACTTCCTCCCATCGCGGAGAACAAACCGAACGAAACAATAACTTGGGTAAAAGCAGTCGCATTCTCTTTTTACTTTTTCGTACGAATGCAAATTCGCTCCCGTTTGCTTTTTAAGCGAAGAGAAAGCTCTTTCGCCAAATAATTAACGTTCTCCGCAATCGTATCGAACAATATAATTTGTCGTTGTTGTTTGCTTTCGTTGAAGGATCAACTAAAACTTTGAACATCGAAGACATTTTCAGGATTAAAAAAGGCATATGCGTTGGTTATTTATAATAAAAAAAAGCTATTCAATCTACGGGGGACACCCACCTGTCTACGACGGCTTGCCTCTTATTCGGAGCGATCGCTTCGTGCTGATGTAGAGGCGACAAACCCGGGGGCTGTGGGACGACGGAGGGAACCGTCCCGCCGCCGTCGAGGCAACCCCCCGGGCCAGAGTTACCACGATCCAGCGTGTCCCCGATCCTTTATAACGCACTATCATTTACATCGCACCCGCGTCAAGATTACAATGCAATCTCACGCACAACGACACACCGTACAATTGATTGGCATCGCACAGTTTAACGCGAAATCAAGTTTTTCCTTTCACGCCGCCCGCCTCTTCGTGTCCTTTTTCGCAAATTCACTGAAGAACAAAAACTGCACTTGTTCAGTTTTTTTTGCGATGCACCAAATAGCCCAATCGCACTGGTTACGGGGGCCACAATCTGTACGTTCTGTCGCAACTTTTTGAAACTTTTCTTCGGATGGGATTACTTAATTTTGCGTTGTGTCCATATGCATTTTGTTGCGTTTTAATGGGTGCGATTCCATTTAAATGAGTTAATTAAATATCCCGGATTATGTCCTTTTTCCTTTCTGTCTCTCTCTCTCTCTCTTTTCAAATTTCTTATCAGAAACCTAAACAGAAAGTTCACTGTACTTAACAGGTAGTTTTTAAAAATACATAACCTAATAACAACATCACTTGGCGAACGGATTCGAAAAAAGTCACTTGTATAGAATAAACTCCACTTCTATCCAAATTCGCAAACGATCCCGATAAATATTTGACGTTAGCGATTTCCGCTTTTACGCAATTACTTCCTTCACTTTGGTTTAAATCGACGATTAAACGAAACAAAAAATAGTTTGTATAACTTAACTTCCTCTCCTTCCCGATCACTTGTAATAATTCTACGTTCGCCTCCTTGCATTAATAGATGCGGCCATTTTCGATAGCGTTCCAGTGCAGCCACCTGTCCAATGCGAAACTCGTCAAATGAAGAGTAGAGCACCCCGTGCGATCGGCGTCGCGTGTGCGTCTCACGATCTTCGACGATCTCTTCACATCGTGATCACTAATTAATATCTTTCCTTTTTTAAATTAATTCACTATGCGAATTAATTAATTCGTTTTGCATTATAAACTGATATTAGTATATTCCTTATTATTACTGCTACGAAACACAGTAGACTTTAAGATTTCTTTATTACGAATGCTGTTGCTAATTTCTTTTTGCGAAATGTATAGTTTTAAGCCATTTACATGAAATAATTGTGTAATAATTAATAAATATTTGTTAGGTAATTAGATTTTAATGGGAGGATTCATTTAGTGAAATCCCTGGTTGATATGCAACCAACAGCGCACGCATTCCAAAATCAATTGATACGCGAATTTTATGTGCAAAAATGATATTCATCTGATTATCAATTGATTAATTTAAATCTAATAGATTATACAATGCAAAAATTAATTCTATTCAGCAGAATTCGCGAAGATAACAAACGAACGCTCTTTATCTTTAGATAATGCACCTGCCGTTTAGCCAGGTGTGCACGTACAATATAAACTAATACAAAACTTAATTTATAAGTCCAACATCTTTAAATCGTGCCAATGAAAGCTTTGAAAATTGAATACAAACGCCAGGGTTTGCAATTAAAACGATAGCTGTAAAATTTAGTACTAAACTAACAATGATAATATCACAAAACGTGTTCGTTCGGTCGATAAGAAATCGATTACCATAGCATCGATTCGATTTCGACTTTGTTCAATTCGTAAGCACGAGACGATGGCGGCACACAGATGCCCATCAACCACCATCATGCCCTATCGATCAGTTTGTAATTCTGTCTGAAACTGTTGCTCATCGTGTAAGCGTTATCGGTGGACGTCGTCACCGTCGCCTTTTTCAGTTGATGCTGATGAATGGTCTCGTTCAATTTCGACAACGTGCTCGCTTTCGCGAACTCTTTGGTTTGCCGCTTGAATTTGTACAATCGCGTGCACGCGAGTATCGTGCTCAATAAGACCATCGATTCGATTAGAACCATTATTAGACCGGCCATCAGGAACACGATGTATTGTTCTTTGTACCAATATTCCAAACGTTCCATACAACCCTTAGGAAAAACATAAGTAATAAATCGATTGCTGTGAAATCATGAATAATTAATTAAAGCGTATATAATTTCGCTCATTATTTAACGACACGTTAATTACGTCTCTCACTCTCTCTCTCTCTTTTTCATTCTCGTTCTTTCTCTCTGGACGCTTTACAATAAGGGATTTTCGATTTATGGCGTCCTACTACCTCCACGTGTCTGAATCCCTGTTGCCTGTCGAACTCCAAAGCCTGACATAGCGTCGAATTGATCGGATTAGGATCCAGATACGCCTTGCGCTGATTTACGTTCGTCAATTTGCAACAAGTTAAAGGCACGGCAAGGCTCGGACCCAACGATTGCAATCGCCACAGCGACGTGTCGTACTCGTTCGACGCCGCGATGCCGCAACAATTAAACTACAAATAAAAGTTTATTTTAAATCTCTCTCTCTCTCTCTCTCTCTCCCTCTCTTTGTTACTGTTCGCGCTTTTAATTACTAATTAACGTACTTAACAATAAACGTTTGTTCACTCTTTCAATAACTGAACGTTATCCAAAAAATAAAATACTTAACGGTGAATTGAGCGAGATCGATGGCAGCGGTGAATTGCTCTTGGCCGGCGACGCCGTAATTCTCGCGCAACGACCTGACCAATTCGTTCGTGTCCATCCCTAAGCCGAGGCATTGCGGATAGATCCATGCCATCGAGTATAAAGCGCATTCGCCGATAAGCACGATTAGCACGATGAGAAAGTACTACGAGAGAAACACGAATTTAAATGAGACACGTTCGACGATCGACGATTTTTAGCATACTAACTATCGTCAATACGAAATAACTGTGAACGCACGAGGCCCAACAGCCCAATAGGCCGGCACCGGCGAGTGTCATGCCCAAGACGGCGATACCGAGACCGACGTAATACAATAGCGGATTCTCCATCGTCGATAACGAACCGGCAGCCAATAGACGCGACAGCAGGATACGTTCGGGATCCAGAAGGACCATAACGCCGCCGGTGACCAATATACAACCGCACGACTGTCGGGAATTTAATCGGTTAACCGACGTTTCGTTTCTTATTACGATCGATTTTCATTTACTCACCAACAGGAGAAAATTGCAAAAGGCCAGCAACGCTTTGCTGCCCACCAACGAGATTTCGGTCATTACGATGTTTGCTGTTGCGCTGGCGAATCCACTTCACATGGCCTGTTTTTTACTTATTAAACGGCGAAGACTTGTCACCGATGACGGATGATAAGTACCGATGCGAATGAAAAACTAAAATCAAAAATGGAATTGCATTAATGCCGCATACACAAGAATTTAATCGAAGTGGCAGGAAGGAAACTACAATTAGCAGAGCATAATGAAAAAGAGTGGGGTCTCTAGCTATTATTGTTATGTTACGTTTCCGAAACGATGCGTGAAGGGAATCGTCGATTATTTTCATTACTATTCGTACGTTATTATTATGGAAAGTATTTTAACGTACGTTCGTGTGGAAGGCACTTTTGTTACGTACGACTCCCATATACGTTGTATGTGTGTTAACAGGTGGAAAACTCGACCCCACCGACAGACCGACTGCTCTTCTTTCCGCAATCATTTTACACCGTGTGCGACATTAATGTGCTCCTTTTTAAATCTTCTTTCCTTCTCTCCTTCTTCGGATTCCATTTAATAAGCGCATACGCTTACATTACATTATCACCGTTTGGCTGAAAAAAGAAAACGAATCGAGTTACGCTTATATAAATATTAATCAGAGAAAGCTCGTACAATGGTTACTTTTCAAATGTGAATTAGAGATCTTTTTCTAAACTATTAAATGCAATAAATTCGAATTAACTGCTTAAATTTTAGAAATTTTTATTTCGGGAACTTTAATTAAACGAGCATTAAAGTATCGCCGAACAATAGCAGGAAATTGTTGAAATTTTTGCATTATTTTAAGAGTCATACGCATAGTCATAGAGATAGATATATCAAATTAATTATTATTAAAGAGATACGTGTGTGTTTGGAAATAGACGGATCTACAGATGAGCGAATCTACGTTATTATTTTATGTAGCTAAGGCACAATGAAAAGGGAAAACGA
Source organism: Hololepta plana (assembly GCA_963695495.1). Lineage (NCBI taxonomy): Eukaryota > Metazoa > Arthropoda > Insecta > Coleoptera > Histeridae > Hololepta > Hololepta plana. Next base: position 62,529 of record OY968839.1, on the reverse strand, counting down.
TTTGAAAACAGCTATAAAAGGAATGAAAAATTCCTTCCACACGAAACTTACACCAAGTGCAAATCGTCGCGGTGGAATGTTGTGCACGGCAAAAGCAAAAGTTTGCGACATTTCGCTTTAACTTGGAATTTCAATTTGGCAAGCTCACGACGTAGAACCTTTATAAGAAGTAACTTTCGAACGTTTGCCATATTCCATTTGCATTTCGTCCACTTTTTACCTAAAACAAAATCAATAATATAGTTATATCATCAATAAAGTCCTCGGTCAAATAACGTCTGCTAAATTTTTATTGATAAACTAAAACTTCAATATCTTAATTGTTATCACTTTTGAAATTCTTGCCACTGTCGTAATTGTCAAACCAGGAAATTCAAAAAGGCGACTGGTCAAATGAGAACTAAATTCCTCTGCAGTCAGGCAACCAACTATACGATAATGCCTCTACGAAGATGGATTACCAGTGTTTCAAACATCATCCAAAGATTATGTCGACTATAAATGATGCGGAATTGTTGCAAAAGAAATTGTACTTTTTAGTTGAACAGCTGCAAAATATGGCTCGCGAAATACCAGAGTAAGTATGCGAAATTTAAAAATGAAAAAGAAACTAATCATCGTCGTTTTAGGAAATATCAGATGCGAATTCCTTATGAATTGTTGTCCAGTCTAGCAAATTGTTTATTAAACGATACCATATTTGAAATAGTCAAAGGCCTAATGGAGATACAAGTGGTCACTGAGAAGCATCTATATCAGCAGAGATTACAATTTGTTAATAAACAAAAATGTATTTATCTACCACAGTTTACAGACTGAACATGTTGATTAAAGTGTCAATTACATTCCAGTTGATGAACAAAAACTGTTGGACAACAAGGATTTAACATCTGAAGAGAGGATGCAACAATTGGAGAAACTGATTCCTGTGCAAAAAGAGTATTTAAAACAATTTGATAAATCACTGGTGCTACAATTGGATCAGAAAGTTGCTGACCAGCAGCAGATATTAGAAAAGGCAGGTGTACCTGGATTTTATGTGACAACAAACCCATTAGAAGTTAAAGTTCAAATGCATTTATTAGATTTTGTACTTAGATTAAGTAGTATGACTATACCTAGTTAATAAATTAATTATTTGTTTATACTGCTGTAATACTCTTCTTCTAAGTCATACAAGTCTGCAGCAATGTCATCCCTCAATGACATCAATTTCTGATCACATTCAGCTTGTTTTGTCCTGCAGCAACAAAGAAAAATGCAAAACTAATTTGTCAAAATCAGGCTATTAACAGTTCATAATACCTGAACAATTTGGAATTCTGTCCAATTGCTTCATTAACAGATGGAAAATCATTTAATATCAAATACTGTTTAATGTCAGAGACCAATTTCATCAGCGATTCACCAGCTCTCACCATATTAGCAGCTCTCACGTGCATTTCATAAGTATCCTGTTCGCATTGGGTCATCCGCGACAATTGCGTATCGTGTTCTCCTTTTGCTAACTTTATTATCTCTACAATATTTGGAAACTGTATCTATAAACTATTAATTTTATGTGGAATATTACCTTCGAAATTCTCCAACATACTTTTGACGTCATCCTTCAATCTTGTTCGATACGATTTCAATAAAGCCTCTTTACTTTGTGGCAACGTTCTTGTCGACGACATTCTCCTAAATTGCTGTTTTAATTATTTATTTATTTGGGCACTGTAACTAACCAAAAAGTAAAGAATAATAAACAATTTATATAGGCAATTCTCGCTACAGATGAGAAACATCAGATCAAACCGATAACCTAATTGTATATGAATCGTGTAGATTTCAGTTCATTTCTCAACAAAATGCTTTCAAAAGATAATCTCAGTGACGTCCTGAAGTTAATAAGCAATATAAAACACGAGTAAATTTATTTCTATGCGATTTATTTTAACTCGATATTACTTATAAAATCATTTTAGGGAATTGCACAACTCCTTGGACATTGCTCTAAAGACTGAAGAACTGTTGGAAAATCTGATATCAAACGCTGAATGGAAAACGGCACAGTAAATATTGTTGCTTTATCATTTTCCCCTTATAAGCTTTTCTTTGTAGAGAATTGATGAACTTGGTGTTGGTGAGGATAGCCAGAGTGAATCAAGATTTGCCACATGAGACAAGTGTTTCAAATATAATGAGACACATTTTGAAGATTATAAGAGAAGAATATAATACAGATTCAGAAGTAAGGGATTGCTCCAATAGCGAGTTAATAAATGATTAATTGTCAATCTTGTAGAGTAAAGAAGAAGGTCAATCATTGCACCAGCTAGTAACATCAGATACTGATAGTTCAGGTGATTATTCAAAACCTGTTCAGAAATTAAGGTCCTTACTATTGGATCATTTGGCTGAATACAAAGTTGAACTTGAATCAAGGTATTAATTCAAGTTCCTTGGAAAATTGTAAACTAAAATGTTAATCTTCTAGTGCTGACAATATAGCAGCACAAGCATCAGAACATATACATTTCAATGAGATTATTCTGACAATGGGCAAATCAAAGACAGTGGAAAAGTTTCTTAAGTGGGCAGCAAAGACTAGGAAGTTTCAAGTGATTGTTGTAGAAGCAGCACCAAGATATCAGGTATCATCTTCATAAACGTAACAAGATGCAAAATCAATGCAAATATTTTTAGGGCCATGAAATGGCACTGAGTCTGGGCAAAAGTAAGATACAAACAACTTTAATATCAGATTCTGCTGTATTTGCAATGATGTCCAGAGTTAATAAAGTCATAATTGGTACACATACTGTTATGGCAAATGGTGGATTGAGGGCAGAAAGTGGTACACATACAGTGGCATTGGCAGCCAAACACTATTCAGTGCCTGTAACTAGCACATAAACAAATGCATATTTTGAATATTAATTTGCTTCTATTTTAGGTAATGGTTTTGACTCATACATATAAATTAAGTCCAATTCATATTTGTTCATATGAACATAATGCTTTCAATGTTTGTACATCCCCAGCAGATATTTTGCCATACTCTAGTGGCCCAGTTTTGAATAAGGTCAACATATACAATCCAATTTTCGATTATGTACCACCAGAACTTGTCACATTGTTCATTACACATCAGTAAGTTGAAATATGCAATAGTGAAGCAATCAGTTCTATAAAACTACTTTTTCCAGGGGTGGAAATGCTCCATCTTATGTCTATAGATTGCTCTCAGAGTTGTATCACCCAGATGATTATGAAATGTGAATGAAGCTATTTAATATATTCCTTTATTAAGAAATGATTGTAATTATATTATAAAAATTGTTGAAAAATAATAAATTAACTACAGTATTAAATTGGTTTAATTTTGAAATGGAGTCCAATAAGTGAGAAAACCAGACACTTCAAATCTTGGACCAAATAATAGAAGCATCGTAAACCTTCTGGATCTTTTGATTGGCTCACGTCGACCAACGATCCGGTTTTCGACGTGGTGAATGAGATGTGCTCGTCGTTGATGACAATTTCCAATTCCTGTCGACCGATACGATCCGGTGCAGGCCACAACGAATCGTCCTCTTGCATTATCTCCGAATCGACGATGATCCTTTTCAATTCCTCCATCACGCATTGATGTACGTAAACCTCTTTGCGGATCATCGTATCGTTCTTATAGTTCGAATTGTTGGCGTAACGCAATTTACCGTCAGGACGAAATTCGAACTCTAAAAATTCATGGCCGAACTTGCCTTTATGTCCAACGTAATATCTTATATAAAAGTCGGCCGACATTTTTTCGATTTCTTGATGACCAAAATCTGTTTCTATCAACAACGGTAATAAAGAATGAACTTTAATAGACGTTTTCGATGCCACTCAATGAAAACATAACCAAAGATAAGATACGCTCTTCAGCTTTTGACCATTAGCCGATAATGAAGAGATTCACAATTCTACTTTTTGACGTTGAAATTCAAACAACGCCATCCGAACGCCATCTAAGAGGTTGCAAAATTTGGAAATGACGATGATAACATTTATAATAATTTGATGGAATTGTTAATTGCTCGATAATTTGAATCTATTACTTTTATTATGATTAAGAAAGACATTCTTTTAGCCCATGGTTTGAACAGACCATCGTCGAAATGACTCCACCTGGAAGCTGCTCCTGGTTTACGCATTTTACTAAGCACGTCATTTTAAATATCACATAATCGTCAGTTTATTAATCATCGATGAGTATTATTTTAGGTAACTCATTTACTAATTAATTTCAGGAAAAGTAATTGGATTTTTAAATAATTTGGTATGTGAAAAATTCGAAATCCATTTAACACAGTTTGATGAACAAGGAGGAATAACGCCCCAACGGAAAAGGGGGTAATATGCTGTGCTAAATGGAATCAATTGTTAACGCTAATCAACGTATTTTTGATGATGCATATGTGAATGTTATCTTTGGATAGAATTATTCCCATTAAAATCCTACCAACATGGCGGATACTGATAATAACATGGATATACATTTGTTGAAAAGGACGAAAATCTCCGTTTATGTGGATGAAGCTCTACCAGACATCTTGGTAGTCACATATGAGTATGGGGTTAAAATCTTTAAGGGGGTGTTACTTGATTCCACCAAGAGGTAATAAACTACATGTCATATAGATATTAATGTATCATTCCCATTTTGTAGAGGCCTGCCATGTGGCGTCGATACTCTGAATCCAGCATTTAATGTCAAAAGCACAAACCCCGACGATGACACCCTGTATTCCGTGAATCAAAGATTCGCTTATACATGTCCAGAGAGTAATAATGCCAAGAAGAAACCATTGAACATATCGAGTAACAGGCAGAAACATAATAAAATGACTGTGAGATTACGTCCTAGACAGGTACGTTTCGTTGGCTAGCTAAAACTCTAATTTCATCTAGCTGTATTTGAAGGTGTTATGTTCGAAATGTAAAGGGATTTGTAATGAAAACTCCGAGAACGTCGGCAGAAAGAGGAAGTTATCCGAAACGTTGCCAGCGCCAGCGAAAAGAAGTGCAAATGCACCTGTAACACGTTCGGCCAATTTGGAAGCTCTCAATAGGAGAAAGCTAAACAATGTTCATAGCGCACAAGGCGAATTATCCACCGCTCTTTCAGGGAACACGAACAAGATGAATATCGAGAACAATCCAAAGAAACCGTTATTAACCGTCTCCAATTTGAATACGACGCTGAGGTCGAAAAGTAAAGCGAAAGAATTAATCGAGATGCATTCACCTGGCGACCAATCGGATTTGAGTAACGACGATGCGCCGGATAATAATTCCGAGAAGCACTTTAAACCAAGCAAGCAGAAGAGTAAGAAACTGCTGAAGAAGAAAAAGTCGGTATGCGACGATTATAGTGATAATAATTCCGAAGAGAATGGCGAACGAATTAACGTCAATAACAATTCGAATTGCGAATTATTAAATCCGTGTGCGAACACGCGAACGATCAAGATATCGTACGGACCGCAAGGCGAGGGAACCGTCTTGAAAATTCCCGCACAAATTGAGACCACCGAGGAGAACGCGAGCGACGAGAATGCGCGATTAAAGTGTAAAGACACGGACACGCGGGCGGCACGCAAAGCGTTGAAGAAAGCGAAGAAGGAGGCGCGCAGGAAGTTTTTGTTGAGCACGTCGCCGAATTGCATCGCTGCCAACAATTCGCCGCGATACAGTTTGAGCGGTTCGTCGCCGCGGTACAGCGTCGTCGACGGTGTGACGACACGGCTCGCACTGAGTAACAACTCGCCGCGATATCTAAATGCCGCGGCATACGATTTAACCGTGCCGCCGCGACGGAGAAAACATAAAATGAAACATAAGAAACGACATCGGGAGGACCGGAAGCACGAGAAGGAGGAAGGCGATGTACGTTGGTCCCTTTTTTAAATTAATAATTCGCATCTTATCTGTAACGTATGTTTTTGCATTTGATGCGATTTTCGTCGTTCGAACTAATCATTCGACACGTTCGTTGAATTAACGACAATTCTTTTTAATTTTCAGACTAATCTAACGCTCTTAGAAGAAGCAGCTAGAGAACAATGCATAACGCAGAAGCTGTCGATTAATTTGAAACGCTTGAATAGTACGTGCACGCCCGAGGATAAGTACGAGAATTCGCCTTTGAAAACTATATCGAGCGCACTAGGAGCGAATGGTAAGCGTAAAACGAACCGGGCGTTAAACGAATGTAAAAGCAATTTCCGAAATCGTTTGTAGGCGAACGTTTGCTAATCGGCGACGTCGTCTGGGGCAAAATGCACGGATTCGCGTGGTGGCCCGGCAAAGTTTTGACGTTGACGCACGTCGAAAGCGATACGCCACAAGCGCAAGTCGCCTGGTACGGTTCGGCTAATTCGTCGCTAATCAAATGCGATCAGCTCAGCCTCTATTTGGATAATTTTAAGGTAAGACCGCGCGGCGATTTGAATGCGAGATGATTAATTTGATAAATGACATTCTGCGTTAGATGCGGTATAACAAGAAGCGGAAAGGTCCGTACAAAGACGCGATAAGACAAGCGATGACGGAAGCACGCGAAAATGCGGAGAATCGTCGGAGGAATCCAATCGTTAATTCCCCGGTGCGCAATTTGATTCCTGCTGTACCGTCCACGTTAGCATCGCCCCGTGAGATCGACGTTGCTTCATAATAACGAGAGAGAGAGAGACAGTTCTTTCGAAATGCGAATTGATTTAGATTTTTAAATAAACTACGAGAAAGTGCTAGAATTTTATATGGACGTAGATAATGGACAAGTGATTGATTTCAGCACATATGCGATCAACATATGATAATCCAATCGCGGAGATGTTTATGCATTGTAATTTCTCTTTTTGCACACTTCACAAACACAAGTGATTTGCTATTAATCTGTAAGAGACAAATAATACATGCAAGTGGTGTTCATTTTCAAAGTTTTATACAGCATAATCATTTTAAAAAGTAATTACGACTTAGTGTCCTTATTGTATATAATTTACACATATTATAAATGGATCAATGTGATCTTTAATGAGATGTTCGTGCTGCCTTTTAAAAGTGAACTAAGAACGAATTTATTTAAAAAGATTAAAGCCTTGTCTTCATTAGACAAAAATACAAGTGATATATTTACCTTATTAGCTACTTTAAGTTACTTTTCTTAAGGCAGCGCCATTATATTTGTTTGTCTTTAGTTAATTTCCTTTGGAAAATGATTATTTTTATCATATTTTTTAATATCTTAGTTACTTTATAATCAATATGTCTGTGATTTGATTAATTTAGATGAAAGAAAAATAATCTTGTAAGTAGAAAGAAATTAAATACATTATTTGGTATTAACATTATTTGCTATCTGCTTTTATTCCAAAACGTGATAAATTGTTTGAATTTCAAAGTTATCCTTTTGGAAATTTTTGAAAATTCGATATAGGCAACCATACATACGCGATAACTATTATGTAAACGATTTGTAATGGAAATTTTAAATTAAATTTCCTGAAAAGTAATTGCGGAACTGGGGTAATTAAAATTAGTTGAATCGTTTATGAATTCGTGAAATAGACCAACAAGAAAATAGTGTATTTCCCCCCACTTGAAGTACGTTCATTATCAGATTCTAATCGCTTGCTCAAAGATTATTCTACACGAAATTCGTTTCGTGTAAATTAATAATCAACCTTCTGAATACCAAAGTATATCGTTACATTGCTCGAAGGTAATATTAACACGTAAAGCAATTACTACAAGAAAAACATTTCCTTTTTGGGTGACCTATAAAGTAATAGTTTATCATATGTGAGTAATTATCTTTTTGCACAGTTTTTTTTTGCTAAACTAATACACATAATCTTTGCACTTTGTATTTGCAGTTATTGAGACGTTAACCGTTTAGGAAGACGTTGCTAATTCGTCGAAGAAGGTTACCCAAATAATGGCATTAATGTCTGGCCCAAGATTAAATATCGATCAACCCTTATGGGATCAGAGTACATTCATTGGTAGATGCAAACATTTCTTATGGGTAACCGATCCACGTACTTGTGTCGTAACCGATAAAGCATTAGATGATGCCAAACTCCTACTGGAACAATACCGTAAAGGTATGGAACCGAAAGGTACGACGAACGAGCAAGTGATTTATGCTAAGAAACTATACGAGAGTGCTTTCCATCCGGACAGTGGCGAGAAACAGAACGTCTTTGGAAGGATGTCCTTTCAAGTACCTGGAGGCATGGCCGTCACTGGAGCCATGCTACAATTCTATAGGTAACTCATTTGTTTATGATTATTATATGAAAAGCTTTCGCAATTTGCGTTGTCAATTAACTTGCAAATTCCTCGTCCAACACGTAACATCGGTTATTCTATTGTAATTTATTTCAGGACTACACCTGCCGTCGTTTTCTGGCAATGGGTCAATCAGTCGTTTAACGCGCTGGTTAATTTCACGAATCGCAACGCCAAATCGCCACTAACCACGACCCAATTAGGCGTCGCCTACGTCTCGGCCACCGCTTCCGCAATGTTCACTGCAATCGGATTTAAGGCGTACTTAAAGAAACGATCGGGACCTTTCGTCCAGGTACTCGCTCGCATATCGATTAGTGTTATCCAACGCGAACTATTTCCTCGAATATGAACCGATTCGTCTCGTTTTCATTTGTAGCGGTACGTGCCGTTTGCCGCCGTCGCGGCGGCCAATTGCGTTAACATCCCGTTGATGCGCCAAACCGAATTGATGTACGGCATCGATTGTAGCGATGCGAACGGCAACATCGTGTGCCAATCGAAAGTCGCCGCTGCGAAAGGAATCAGTCAAGTGATCTTCTCGCGGATCGTAATGTGCGCACCGGGCATGACGATCCTGCCGATCATCATGGAACGTTTGGAAAAGTACCCGTGGATGCAACGCATTCAAGTGCTACACGCGCCGATACAAGTTCTATTCGTCGGTTGCTTGTAAGCGGAGAAACTGAAACGTGAAATCGTGTTCACTCTTATGAAATCTTATTAAAATTGCAGTTTAACGTTCATGGTGCCGATCGCGTGCGGCCTTTATCCGCAACGATGGTAAGATAAATACGACAAGTACGTCGCGTTATTGTTTAATCGATGATAACGATTTCAGTTCGATTAAAAGCTCGACGATCAAATGGTTGGAACCGGAGCAATACGAGAAGATGGCGAAGAAATTGGGCGAGGACCGAGTGCCGGACCGCGTTTATTTCAATAAAGGCCTCTAAGTAGGAGGCGAAGGAGAAGGCGCTTTTAAGAATCGACAATAGTAGGGAAAGTTTAGCTAGAATGTACGTTATTTAAATTATTAATAAGGCAATACTCTCTCTTTATATAACGATAGTTGCAAACTTAATTTAAAATACTTAAATTGGAGTAATACCTTTTTATCGTTTAATTGTAAAGTAGTTGAATCTACTCGATGCCGCTTTATTAATTATATATTGTTATTGCTAATTTGACGGTGCACGCAGAATTTGTCGAGATATTGAGATTTGTTTGCGAATTTATTATTTACATTTGTACGGTCTAAACGCAATTCATTTTATAATAATTTCGAAGCAATATTTTATGCATATCAAATTGTTTTTAATCGATTGTAAATAAATAAACTTGTTGCCGGATTCGTTAGCGTTTTCGATTCGCACGCACTTTAAAATCATTTTTTTCAAATAGAACTTTGTGTATTGTATTTGAAAGTAAATCATAATAATATACAAAATTATTTACAATCTAATTTACAAAATTATGTGAAAAGAAAAAAAGGGAGGGAAAATAATGGCAGTTATTCATCTATTAACACCTTACAAATCGCGTAGCTTTTTAATTATTAATCCTTTTTAAAGTAATCGACCATACTTTTAGCTTACTTCCTGCCGTTCTGTAGGAGCAAGTTTTGCTTATTGCTCGACTCCAGCAACAACGAAGCGTCCGACATCATTTTCGCGCTGCTACGGACCAAGAACAACAGGTGACACTCCTCGTAGACGGTCAATTGAATCTTCGTGCAAACGAGACCGTGCAACACGGTGGCGCGTTGCAAATCCAACCATCGTTGCAACGCCAATTCCCGTTCCTTGATCGTCGCGCCGAGCGCAACATCGGACGGGCCCCAAAGCGAGAACTCCAACACGGACTTCACCTGCGTCAGCGAGACCGCGCGCTCGTTGCTCAACAGCGATTGTATCAGCGGCGCGTACTTGAACGTCGGCATCAACAGTTTGAGCGCCGTCGACGCGCACATGCACAACGAACCGGTTTCTTTCTGTTTGGGCGTCAGGTCTTCGCCCAATCTGAAAACAAGAATTCGTTCTCGTTTAGCGAACCGTTAACGAACCTCCGCCGTCGACTCGCTCTTACCCTTGAAGCACGCACAATCGATTGTGAACGTCGCGCTCGACGTCGCGACAAAGCACGAAGCTGGTCAACGCGAGCGGCAACTCTTCGATGCCTTGCGCTTGTAGCAATTTCAACGCGTTTATCAATTGCAACAGTGCGAACGTCGTCTCCTTCGACGACTCCTCCGGCTGCGGAGCTCGCGACTTGATCGACTCGCCGTAACTCTGGATGGTGTTCACTTGGAGCCACGGAAGGACCGCGACCGTTGCTGAAAGTAATTGTCACGATAATCACAATCGTTCTTTCTCTCTTTTCTTCAGCGACGTACCTTGTACGTGATCGGCGTGTTGTTGCTGATGGTGCGGCAAATATTTCGTCGGTATCAAGTCGTTGAATTCGGTGATTGGATTCAAAACGAAGTTGCCCAACGAGAGAGACGTCGTCGTCGGCGACGGCCCGAAACTGATCATCAATGTGACGTGCTGCGCGTTCCACGTCGCCTGATGGAACGTCCGCGTGCCGACCGGCAACGGCGGCGACGATTTAACAACGAAATCGGACCAGCGCAGGTTGGACAACGTCTTGAGGCCGCGCAGCGCCGGCTGCACGACGGCCGAGTGTTGGATCTGAAAGGGGACCGTTTGAAAGCGTGCGTTTCGTCGTTCACAAAGTGCTAAAAGTTCAAATTTGTTTGTAGGAAACCGCTTCGCTTACGTTTTCGAGAACTTGCGCCAGCGCCTCGTGATTGGCGACGATGACGGCGCCGTAGTTGTCCTCGAGATTCTTGTGCACGATGCTGCGGCCTTTGCGCGATCGCAGTTTATACGTTTTCCCGTTCTGACCCGTCCAATCGACGTCGTCCTCGGCGACCTGCGGATAGAAAGCGGCTCTAATTGCAACCAACGGGAAAGAACGTGCCGAAGTCGTTTACCTCCGTTTCGCTGCCGTAAAAACTGTACGGCGCGTAAATCTCCGATTCCGTCTCGCTGCCGCAATACGTGAGCGACACCGAACGCGGTATCGCGTTCGCGTATTTGAAATAATCGCCGGCCACGTCGACGCTACTTCCCGCCCGTCGTCCGTTGTTAATCAATCGTCCGCTCTTGTCGTCGATCGGACCGTTCTTATCCGGCAACGAGTCGGATTCGGGCGAACTGCTGCGATTGATGTAATCGTAAACGTTCTCAGACGGATCTTTCGCCTGCAAACCGATCGGTTCGTACGTTTCCGCCGATTTCCGCGCTTGCTGCTGCTGCTGTTGCAAAGCTTCGCGTTCCCTCATCGAAGCGGTACGTTGCGGCTTATTCGGCGTGATCGCCGAACGCACTTCGCCGATATTCGCGTAAACCGTATCGCCTTTCTTACCGTTCACCGTCGTCGTCGTCGCGCTGAATTGTCGCTGTTTGTGCACGATTTCCGCCGATTTCGGCGGATGCTGCGGCAACGGCTTCCAATCGTCCAAATTCCGCGGCGGCGGCAACGGTTTGGGACCGCGCGCGCCCGGAATTTCGCGAGCGGCACGAACGTTCGACGGCACCGCGTAGTCGCTCTGATTGCCGCTTCCGTTGCAATCGCTTTGCAACGGTTTCGTCACGACCTCCACTTTGGCGCCGTTCAAATCGAGCGGATGGACGATCACCAAACGCGGCCGATTCGAAGCATCCGTGTTATCGTCCAATCGCGCTGGTATCGCCTCCTGCTGATGCTGATGAAGATGCGGCTGTTGCTGCTGTTGGATTTTTAACGTGTCGCTCTTCGTGCCCATGCGAAGGAACTTTTTCAACGAGAATCGCGCGCGTTTCTCCTTCTTCTTCTCGTCGTTCGTCAAATTGTCGATCGATACCGATAGATTATTCGCGCGTGGTTGCTCGATGACGACGATATCGTCGCCGTCGTCGTCCTCGTTGTTGTTGCGATATTTCTTATCGGGCGATTCTAAAGCAATCGTGCCGGTCGAATTCCGATTGAAAATCGCCGGCTCGTCCGACGATGGCGACGGCGGCGGTCGCGGGGCCCGTCGCTTATTCGACGATTTCGCCACGTCCGACCCGTTGGAATCGTGCTTGGCAAGTTTAACGACGTATTCTTCACGCTGCTGCTGCTGCCGCTGAAGAAACTGTTGGTGTTGTTGTCTGCCGTCGAAGGCGCCGCCATGAAATGCGGCCACTGACGAGGGCGACCGCGGCGGTTGGGCGACCGACGACGAAGGCGATATCTTTCGCGGCGGAAACGGTTTGATCGGCACTTTCGGCTTATTATCGTACGGATTCGGATTGTTGTTGTTGTTGTTGCCGTGTAGGAACGATGCGGGCGATTCCAATTGAGGCGGCGGCGTCAACGGCAACGCGGGCGGTTCGTGAACTACGTCCGGATCCGCTTTGCCGTCCGGCTCGCCCGCTTGCTCGCGACTCTCCGGCACGTTATCGAACGTTGTCGTCGCGCTCATCAAATCCTCGTGCCTTTCCGCCGCTTCCAACGAATCGCCCGTCGGCTTCCTCTCGCCGACGTCGAGCGGTTTGTTATCGATTAAGTTATTGTTTTGTTCCGGTTTGATCGATCGATTCGATTCCGATTTCGCGCTCTTGTGGTTGCTATTATTATTATTATTCGAATGGTTCTCCTCCTTGCCGCTCAATTTCAAGTTTCTGCAATTGTTGAGCAATTCGATTTTCGCGACGGACGTCTGATAGATCGGTTTCTCTTGGTGCTTCAGCATCGGCGCGCGCGTTATTCCGATCTTTCGCTCCGGCAGATTCGACGATTTCGCCTTCTCGCCGTTGCCGCCGCCCGTCGACTCCGCGATGGTCGACCCGGCGACGACGTTCTCTTTATTATGCGAGTCCCGCGGTTTCGTCACGTTGAGCACGATGTCCTTTTGCGTCTTCTTCCGCGACACGATCTGTATCGGATTCTTGCCGTTCTCCAGCGTCTCGCTGATCTCCTCCAGCAGCGATTTCTCCGCCTTCCCATCGACGATCTCCTCGCCCTTGTTCGCGTACGACGTCAGGACGACGTTGCTCTTCGTCTCGACCAGTTCCTTCAACTCCTTCATCGGCTTGGCGATCGGAATGTGCGACTTATTCCCACTTAATTCTTTAGTCTTTTGGTCCTTCTGCTGGCCAAACGGCGTGACGCTCACCAGCAGCGTTTGTTTGCGACCTTCCGCGTCGAGCAGCGGCTTGCCCAACATCAGATTGCTGTACGTCTTCTTGCTGCTCTCGCCGACGTCGTTCTGAAGATGGTTCGCGTTATAATCGGTGTTCGCCCTCGTTAATTTAATCAGCTCCTGATCGTCGTCGGAGAACGCGATCTCCTCGTCGTAATCCTCGTCCGTTTGCTCGTCATCGTCGTCGAGTTCCGCCTCCTCCTCGTCGTCCGACCAATCTTCGCCGCCGTAGCCGATGATTTTCGTCAGTTCCTTGGTGAAGACGACGCGCAACTTTGGCCTCTCTTTGCCCATCGACGTCGCTTTGATGATGCTCTCGACGGTTGCCGCGGACGGTACGACGGCGGCCGGTCGTGGTTTATTGCCGCCGAGCGAATGCTCGTCCTTGGATTTGAAACAGTTCGAGCACAAGTCCTTCTTCCACGCGTTCTGCACGAAATTCTGGCAAATCGCCGACGACATCTTCGCCGCGATGTTTTCCGCCCGGTTCGTCGATAAGGTGCTGCAAAGAGAGCAAAATTCTTAGTAGACGTTAACGTTGTTTCTTTAGCTGTTCAATTGTTGCAGTTTAATCGATGGACTGAATGCGATAAAGCAAAAATATGGGTGACGAATGTTGTTTCTCATCCGGGTCGAAGAATTACCAGCGGCGTTTGCGCTCTTTTTTTTGTTCGTTAATCGGAGTCATCGCGCTCTTTCTCTTTAATTGTCGCGCTTTCGGAGCGGGGATTAATTAAGCGGTCCCTCCTCAAGACGGTCGGCCGTCGCTAATTTCTTTTAAAGTTTAAAGAACTTGCTCGCATTCGTTTTTGTTTTGAAATTCGATAGTTTTCTATTTAGCAATAACACAAACGACTGCAGTAATAAGAAGTCTGATTACAAAATTTAATAATGTAGGATCGCAAATAAACGACTTATGCTTTAATGGCGAGTTAATAATAATAAGAAATATAAAGGATATTCGACCTCTTTATTGTTAATTTTCTTTTCTTGCCCACACGTAGTCTATAGTTAGTGCTTTTCCATTCTCGGAATGGTAATGCCACTCATTATTGTTATTTATACGCCGGAATCACAGACGGTTTGTACAATGAAATAAAGTGAAAGTGAACGCTAAAATAATAATAATAATCGCTTATTATTTAAGTATTGGTTAATTGTCGATTCGATTTGCAACCTTGCAACATCTACGTCTTACGAATGTTAAAAACATTCTTTATTTTCGGCAGCGCACCGACAATATACGAGTTAATTTTTGCGGATCGAAGAACTAAATCGCTATCGGAACTCCAAGAACGATGGCACTCTTTTCTCGGTAGTAAATGGTTTAATTGGGGTTTAATTAAAACGAAGTAAAAGGGGAACGAGACTCCCGTAGAAGAATGAGACGATTAATCGGCGCACCCCCTTTAACAGTGACCAATTTAAACCCATCGAACCGTGAAGAAAGTTCATAAACGATGACGTCCTCCTACGTTGTTTTCTTATTGTAATTGACGTTAAATAACGATGGCGCAACCTCATTAATTACCCTCTTCACTGGAAGTGCGATCGTTTCCTTGCCAGCGGATGGAGTTGTTGTTGTTGTTAAAACTTGAAAGAACAAAGAGAGTTCTGATTGAAGATTGACGGAAATCCATCCCACTTTGCCTTGAGTGGTCTAATCGAAAATTCAAATCGAATTTCTCCTCTTCCAACCGCTTGCTGTTGGCAATCTCCTCGCGAATTAAAATGTCGAAATAGCAGAAAGAAATTCGCGACACCCGAAGAGCAGAGGCGAAAATTATTTGCCAACGCAAACGCTCCTTTTTTCCCCCCATTTGGAACGTAATTGGAATTTTTATACCGTTAACTAATTTATGGTTTGTGCGTGTTACTTTTTTTCGTTTCTTCCTCGTCGACCGTTTCTTTTCATTTTTTTCCTACCTTCTTGTAAAGTACCCACAAGACAAGAGAAGAATTTTAAATGTCGTCACACACACACACATTTCGAATTGCTTGCCATCGAAAGAATGTAATGATTGGCCGATGAAGAAGCGGAGTTTAAGAAGAGACGAACGAGCGAAACAAACTAATGCGAAGCATTTACGTGACACACTTCGCGGTCCATCATCATCTTCTTCGTTTATTATCTTTCTTTCGTTCGATTTACGGCGACTTTCACGCGAAGAAATTAAACGTTTATTTGAACTTTCCACAAAACGAACCATTCGCAATTTAGTTTCGATCGTTTATTCCTTCGAATAAACGCGCAGAATTCTATTGCAAAAGAGAAAATTCAACACTAAACGTCTAGAGCAAAGAACCTTAACATACTTTTTCAGCGTGAACCTTTCCACTTTGTCTTCACGTTCGTCGCGATAATAATCGGATTTTCGCTTGATGGCATAGCTCGTCTTCGTGCGGCCGAACGAAAGGAACACTTTCAACATGCCTTTTTTTTACAACTTGTAGCGCAAAAGAAGCGAACTGCAATTTTTTTTTGGCGCTTACGATGACCGATCGAAGACTAAACGGATGCGGTGACTTCGACGAGCGATATACGCACGAAACCCCGATGATTTTCTTGCAAAATAAGAAAAACGCTTCGAATAAAAGCAGATTTTTGCATTTGGATTCCATATGGCCGGCGATGGATTGCTAAATTCTTAATTGTTAACCGGTTGCGATATATCGGTGTCTTGCGTCACCGCGTTAAGAGTCGCATGCAATTGGATCGATTCCAACTTTGTTTTATGCAAGACCGAAAGAATATGGTCGTGCTACCACCATCGAGGAATTTCACGATTAATGTGCGAAACACGAGGGGAGGTGCGTTATTTAATTATTTCTCGCAAATTCGTCGCACGCTCGCCAATATTTTGCTAACTGTAAAAAGCGAACAATTGCCGTACGAAACTGAAGAAGCAAGGAATAAAGTTCAAAAATTTTATAACGGATTCCTTTGAGGTTTGTTTATATTAATAAACATGCAAATTGCTGCTAATTTTCGCTTATGGACTTGGCATTATTAAGACCTTCGCGTAATAATCGACGAGGAAGCAATTTTTCCGCATTGATATTTAAAAGAAACATGCTTACGTTCATTAATGCGATGAAACACGATGACTTAATTAGCCGAGGCGAGATAAATAATTGCGAATCGTATTAATTCGCGCACAGCGGCGAATGATTGATAATAAATGCATCGTCCGCAAATTCTATTTGTTTGCAAGGTCGCGAATCTGATTAATTTGTTTTTTTTTAATAAAAAATTGCTGAGAGCTTGAATTCCAGTGGAATATAAAAGAAGTTTATAATGAACGGTTCGTTTCATTTCGTCTTGATGAAAGTAAAAGTGTATTATAATTAATAATAAAAACAATGTGTTCTACCGAGAGATTAAATGTTTGCAAGCAAGATGTTTATCTGTAATTTAATGCTTTTTGCAAATGATGTTGTTTCATTCGAGAGAATCAAAGTTCGAAGGCTAAAAAAGAAACAATCGAAAGAAACGCCGATTTAATTGGCGAAACTTTCATTTCATCGCTAAAAACTTTTAATAATTCTCCCGCAATTTGGCGATTTTCCGAACATTTCGACTCTGCAAAAAAAAACTGTTCGATGAATATCCAAAATAGTTGTTTCATACAAATCTAAACATTCGTCGTAAGCGATTAATTAAAATGATAATCGATTCTTTCACTGGCAGCAGCAGCAGCAGAAGAAATTCAGTTCACCTTTCTCTCTTCCCGCGAATTTTCCCCAATCAACAGCAGCAGCAATAATTAATTCTGTTTTAAATCGAAACAAAAAGACGAATTAACAAATTAATTATTAATGTGGGAAAGTTGGATTTGAACAATATTTTTATTTTCTTTTAGTTAATTCAAAGAACCAAACATTAACAGATTAACACCGGAAACATTGTTTATGTGCAGCAATTTCTTCGTGGGATCCGTGTCAAGTTTATACGAAGATCAGCATTGTTCTTCTCGCGAAATTCCCTCTTTCGTTTGAAATAATTTAGAATGATGATTAGCAAGTAGAGAAAAAAGGAAAAAAATTTGACGAATAAACTGTATTTATAAAATCGAATGCTTAAATGTTAACTTCAATAACTACTGATTATTATTCTGCAGACGTTCTTTTAGAGAGACGTTTAACAGTACAGCAATAAAGTTCCTGGTCTTTTTCATGTTATGTTATAAATATAAACTTAACACATTTTCTGAAATATCAACGACCTCCTCCTCTACCTCTTCGTCTTACTAAACATATCTTTTCAAATAATAATAATGTATCTTTAGGTGTACGAGTGTGTTTATTAAAAATGATAATCTTAATGGATTCGTTTAGTTGAAAAATACGCGATTTCTTCACTATTTAAAATAGAATGGCCAACAAAAAGAGACAATTTATTGGTTTTCGATGAAGAATTTGTGAAAGTCGTTCAAACTATATCTAATAACCGAAGAAGAATAAGTAGTCGTTCAGTTTATAATCATTCACAATGAACAAAAAACGACAGTTTTTCGTTCGATTTCAATCAATTTTCTCAATTTTTCTTCGAAAATTTGTCATTTAACGCCGATTTCCATTGATTAAAATCGATTTTGATTGATTAAAAAAAATGTTTTTTTTTTCGATTTTCGATAGAAGGGTACCCCTTTGTTCGATGTGATCAATTTCCTTCAAAGCGAAATATCTTGATAATGGTATGCCGTACGAAAAAACGTCAAAGGACCTTTTCGATAGAGACGGCGAAGCCCTACAAATTTGTAAAGGATGAAAAGTTCGTGAAAATCTCAAATAAGCGAGATACGTGCGAAATAAGCGTTTCTTGTTGCTACGGACATTTTGCTTCGTATCTCGATAACGGCTGGCGGAAATCGCGACTTTGATTACTCCGATCGATCGCGAATTTGCCGATCTACAAGTTTGTTTCCGCGGTAAATTGCGATAAAGTCGATCGTGACCGAGCAAATCGCAATTAAATGAACGACGTTGAAAAGCCGTCGGAAATAATTGGAGATTTTAACGATTTTTCTCGTTCGAGAAAATAATTAGTTTTTCGCAATTTTCTTGAATTTCCTTGAATTCTCTGTCAGTCCACCAGGTTTTCTTTTGGTTTAAATACATTTTAACTAATTTTTGACATATATTGCAAAGAAAAAAGCAACTTGTGAGAGTGGAACAAAAAAGGAAGTTGATTAGGAAATTAAGTTCGCTTACGACAATAACTTTATTAATTGAACAATCTATAATAAATAAGATTGAGTAAAATTTACACGCAATCTCTCTCGCTTTTAATATAATTAATAAGATTGAGAAAAAGTGATCGCGAAAAACCTTCAAATACCACAAACAAGAACAACATTTAACTATGTGTTTAACGTGGCAACTCCCTATTCTTTCGATTATTATGCGATGTTATTATTATTATTATTAATATAAATTAACACAAACAACGGCAGAGTAAGAAAGAGAATAAAATTCTCGTTTGACCGCACTTGGTTTTCAATAATAGTAATAATGATAAAGTAAAAGTAATACTAACCCAATAACGTGTTATTTTGCATATCGTTTGTTTGCATTTATTGGATAAACTATGAAATAGTTTCAGAATCGTATCAATTTAAATAGTAATCGTTGTGCCGTTCCCTTTTATTTATTAATGCCTTCGAGGGCATTTTACCAAACTGCTTCGATCTATTTATACCCAAAGAAAGAAGGATGTAAGCACTCGTTTTCTTCAATTTTTCCAAATTTGATTATACGTATTATTTTTAGCTTTAGTTAACGAGCTTTTCCCAAAATAGCCATTTTTTGTTGAGAGAGAGAGAGAGACAGAAAAACAGGAAGTTTACTCACTTGCAAGCAATTTATTCGAAAAAAATCCATCTAAACAAATCAATTTATACAAAAAGAAGTACATGGGATTTAATTGAAATATTAATTATTATTATAATTAAAAATAATTTATATGGCAATTCCATTTCCTGCCAATTTCAATTCGCCAATTTAAGAATGGCAAACGGTTGCGCAGGTGTATGCTAATTACACTTACGTTTGTTTAAGGATTCATCCTAACAATTAACTACAGAGAAGAGAAAAGGTGAATCTTTATTATGTAACCACCGATGATGATGTGTCCTTAACGGATTTCTATTCTGTTTTTACGGCTCGAATTGCCAAATTGGCGGCGAAAACGTTTTAAGGAGACCGTGCGAAATTTAACAAACTTTTTAAACAGTTGAATAAACTCGGATAAATCCCATTTAAAAACAATCGGGTGGGATTCGATTATTACTAATCGTGTAAGATTAAGAAAACGTTCCCCGTATAATCGTATTTTACGAGGAAACAGGTAAGTTAACTAAAGGTATAAAAGAAAGGAACGGGCGCGTTTAAGAAGTCGAAGGCATTTTATTAACCTTGAACTTATATGCTTAATATTATACGGGCGACACAGTTGAGGAGGACCGAGAGCCGTTCACAAAGATTCTGTTTTTCTTTCTTTCGTCTTAACTCTTTCGAAATGAGGCAAATTGTACGGAACACGTGGCGGAGAGAGTCGATTGTTTGTTGTCGGTCAACTTCTCTGAAGAAGTTCTGCAGCCGCTTCTTAAGCGATTCGCTTCTCTCGAACGCGGAGAAAAACCGTTCGGAAAAGAACCTCCGCGAGAGTCCGTTCTGAATAAAATGTGGAGCAACTTTCAATTGTAAAACAAATTAAAAGTGCGATAACTTTTAAACCGCTGGACCGATTGGACCGTAGTTTGCACACAAATTAGCTTTCATCTGTCCCTACAAACGGTGCGCGTAGCAGCCAATTCGGGGAGATGAAGAAAACTGGGAAAAATCCAAAGGGGTTAGCCTTGCTTTTTTTGCAAAAAAAACGGCAAAAATCGACCTTTTCTAAATCCAGCAGAATCGAGTAGCAATCGATTAGAGTAAGTGGAAAATATCGAAGGGGGAGATATGGAAAAATAATTACAAGTTTGTGAATTAAGCACGTTAGCAATTAAGGTGTGGCTCCAATTTATCCAATTTCCTTTATTTGCGTTCTCTTGCGCGCAATCTTGTAGGTCACGACAAAGAGGAAAATCGCGGGTTAAAAAATGACAATCGAATGATTAAAGGAAAGCCTTTGACTCTTGTTTAATTTTCTTTTAATTTCTACGAAATTGCGATTGATCTGTCTTCATTTTGAAAACAATTTTCCTTCGTTATCATCCGATTGAAAGCCATTTCATTTCCATTACATTTTCGTTTTTGATTTTGTGTATTTGTCGTTTACATGAATTTATATTACTGATTTCACTTCGAATAATCGATTCGTGGGGAAAGTTACGTATTTCGCTTTTCGTTTTGATTAATGAAATTTCAATCAAACAATCGACGAAATAAAGTTCTTTGTGGGTTTCGTCGTCATCATCATTAAGATGCCATCTTCTTTTCATAACAAGTCGTTTTCATTAAGATTTAGTTTCAATCTCTTATCAATCGAGCTCTCTATAAAGCCAACGAAAAAAAAAGGCACCTCCTAGAAGAGTTTGTAATTGAAGATAGCTTCTTCGAATTTAAATGGCAAACAGATGATTCGCCATCGTCGAACATCATCGTTTCTTCTTTCGTATTAAATTGCTCAATTCTTCTTCCCTTCTTGTTCCATGTCGTTTTCTTCTCTCTTTCTCGTCGTTTTTTTTTTCTGTAATAATAAAAGGTGCAGTGGGGCGTCGCATTTATTTAAGGTCGATGCACCGTTTTCTCTTGCACAAACACACCGAGAGAAAGATACAGACGTATACGTTACATAGAAAAATCACGACAAACACGTCTGGCTTTCGATAGTCCATCTAATAAAAGTTTCACCCGCTCAAAGTTGCATTTAAAAAGAATTCGGCAAAGTGTGCAAGAAACTAGTTGAAGGGGGCCCCCCTTTCTATACTTTTGAGTTTTGCACTAATTTTGCAACTCTCACAGTGATTAACTCTGGAAATCAACATTAACGATCGATTGATTAGAGTTGAAATGCGCGTTTTTACGTTGAGACTCGATAAATATTGATAGCAATTAGTAATAACTGGTGCCATTATTCTCGAATAACTCGCCCACATCTATAAGAGAAAGAAAAATGGGGCGTCCAGATTTAGAAATTGCTCTTTAAAACCTTTTAAATAGATCATTTGGCGACTCGTAGGAAATCTCTTCGATTTCTTTTCGTGGAACGTTTTATTTAAATCCGTTCGCTCCGAACTTTCGAGATGTGGTCGAAATGCATGCGATATGATGATGATGCACGATTTGCTTTGTTTTCTTTTCAAGTGTCGCACTCAAAAGATCGTCGGGAACATTTGTTTCTGATTTAACATACATTCATTCATTCATCTTGCACGATGTTCCTCCGGATTCTCAACAAAGAAATCACTTCTGTAAAACTAATAAGTTTCAATGAAGTAAAATAAACAAAAGACCATCATCTGCTTTTAGTCTTTTCCGCTGGTTTAGAAAAGGAAACCCAATGTCGACGTCTTAACACGATGATCGTAGTGGTAGTAGTAGTCCATCGAGATGAATGAATGATTCACAGTTGTTATCGCTTGAAAGGGGAATCTTTTGCGATTGGTGCGCTTATATTCATTCAACAACGAAATTAGGGTTTAATGTTAGGGCAGCATTTTTGCGCTTAATTCGTTTGTTGAACGGCACAATATCTTTTGGTTGTAGCTGGATTAAAAAATGATTTTCTTGACTTTTTTTGTAAGTTTTATTTAAACTGTGTAAAGGATTTGTTAACAAGCAGCAAGAGACTTTCAACTGCGGTCCTTGAGGTTCTATATTGTGGCATTTAAATGATTTTTCTTTTCATTAATCTTTCCATGATTAATTAAATATAAATGGAATCGACTTACTTACTTTCTATGCGTTTCTTACTTCTTTGCCCACTTACTTTAGCTAATCAAATGTATATGTATGGAAATTAATTTATTATTCGTTTAATTCTATTAGAAATGTACACCTACATTTGAGGATCATTTAAATATTTATTGCCGATTCCACTATTTTCCCATAAGATTTGAATAGATTAAACTTGAATCTTTTTCGTTATTCTCATTATTTATCTTTTTTTTGTTTGATAATTGATTTGCCCTAATAATTTAATGTATTCGCATTTTTTTTTGCTCATTGTTTTTACGATTACTAATAGCAGCAAGTTCATTAACACACATATTTTATTAATCGGTTAAAAATGATTTCTATTCTCGTTGCGATACAAATGTTTTATGAATCATCTCGTTTTCTTCTTAAAACCTATTTATAGTTTTCGTTTATGATTAATATTAGAGAGGTATTTAATATTATAATGAAACGTACCTTAAACTGTGCAAGTTAAATCCATGCCAAAATTTTAATTCCAAATAAAGCACGCACAAAAATCACTTTCAGTTTAATCCCCGTTATAAATCACAACGAAATGTAATTCGTCTTTATTATTATTTTACCGATAGGAACGAGAGTCTTACCACATAAATGTGAATTTTGATTAGCCAAAGTTAATAAAACGTAAAGTTTAACATTCACCCGCAAAACGTCTTCCAGCGGTGTCTCTAACTTTAATGCGGTTTTCAATGAGATTTTGTAGCTGGAGGAATTGTTCCTTCTCCACCACCACTATCTTTTACCACCACTTCTTCTTTCTACCATGAACATTCTTTCCATTTTGAAGAAAGGAAAATCTCAGGCGTTATTTATTTATAAACAATTTGATAACATTAATTTACAAAGAATATTTTTAACCCACTCGCGAGTATCATAGTTGAGTAACTGTTATTTACTCTGGAATACTTGCTAGACGATTAGACGAAATCTTAATGATGATTGTTATCAGTGTAATGTGCGATTAACGATGTAATTAAATTTTTAATTAAGTTTAACTTTTTAAAAATACTTATTTACGCGCGACGTAAGATTTTTTCGAAAATAATATGCCAAATATGCAACCAGCAAAACAACCATTTTAAGTTGTTAAACAAATATTATTTGATCTGTTATCACTTTTATTGAATTAATATTTTAATAAGGACTCGTGAGATTCGTGATAGTAATACTTTAAAGTACTTTTAAGCCTATTTAGATTTAAGCGTTGTTTGACTAATTTCACAATCATTTGCCTTCTGTCATAAAGTCAACATGTCTTCTGGTGATAGTAATTGGGATCGTGTAGATGATTTTCGTGTGGTAAAACATAAGAGAAAGTCTTGTAAAATTAATACGACAATTATAAAACCGAGTGTTATAAATAATTACCAACAATTAGAGAAGGACAAAGTCTTAAGGTAGTTTCTAAAATATTGATTATCAACTAGTGTTATCATCAATTCTATTTTTAGGAACGTGGATGCAGCCGAATTAGATATAAAATCGTCCGATTTGTACGCATCGGTAACAGCTTCGTTACGTGAAGCATTCGGCGTATTGAACAATTTTAAAATCAACGAAATTATTTGCTTTGGATTGGGAAATTTCGGTGAGTGTTTGATATCGCGGTATCAGTTAGCGTTGTTACGTGATTGGATGCAAAAGTACTCGGACAATGTAAAAGTCTACGATCCGGTTTTCAATAACGACGAGGTACACATTCTGCAAGAGATTGGATTTGAAATTTTAACAGAGAACTGCGAAGGAAAGTATAAAGTGAGGCAATTGGATGGATTAACGTTGTTCTATTTACCACATTGTCCAAAGCAATTGATGAACAACATGCTTTGGACGAATTGGTCGCCACAGGAGTTGACTAATTGTGTTATTATTGGTAACAGTTTTCAAAAAATCATGGAGACAAACACGAAAACGCATCTCAGCCGGAACGCGTCATTCATAACGCAGATTTCGCCGTATGCACTCGAATTGGCGATCATCAATACGTTCAAGTATTATGAGATATTTAACGATATGGCGATACACGTGTTCCCTTTGGAAAAGATTGCTTTATTACCGAAAGATTTTTGGCATGCGAACAATGCGCCGATCTACGACAATGACGAAGTAGAATTTATTACTAAAAACATCGCAACAACCTCGATATCCAACAGTCAGTAACGCAAAATTCTATTTCTGCAGATTGAATCCCGATGGCGATGATGTTATTGCGAAACTTAATGTCGGAACTGCGACGCGTCACGTCGCAACAATCGCTCAAAGAGAATCTAACGGTGCGTCACGTATTGAACGAGTTTCGGAAGTATCAAACGACCGACGAGCAATTGTGCCGGGCGCGCGAAGAAAAGCGATTTGTCGCGAGCACGTACTTGTGCTACTTGCGAAGCACTCGTCTCTACAACGAGATTAACGCAGAGTTCCACGGTAACGGCGAGCGAACCGTCGAGCAAACGGCGAAGATGGTCGGATTCAAGTTACCGCACGATCCCAAGTGATTCCAGAGCAATGTAGACGAACGAGTAGCAAAGTATATCTTTTCAGTGTAGGTACAGAACAAAATATAAAGGTTCTAAATAAATCATAGCTAAAGCTTTCGAAAGGAACTTTCTTCCCGGGAAAGTAAAAGACTGCATTGTTAGAAATAGGTTTCTTAATGTAATTCGATAGGTGAAACGCCGATCGTTCGTTATTGTTTATATTCAGCTTCGATGTACTTGGCGATCGTGCTCAATTGCATGTTGCTGGTACCTTCGTAGATGCTGCCGATTTTCACGTCCCTGTAAAACTTCTCCTGGATGAAATCCTTCGTGAACCCGACGCCGCCCATCCAATCGATACACTTGATCGTGACCGTTTGTGCGATCTCCGAGGCGAACAATTTCGCCATCGCCGCTTCTTTCGTGAACGGCTTGCCGGCCTCCACCAGTCGCGCCGCATTGTACGTCATCAAACGGGCCGCTTCGATTTGGGTCGCGATCGCTGCTATTTGATAGTTCATGCCCTAAAAAAGACGTTACGTAATGGCTATGTTCCGTTATCTAAACTTTAATTAGTTTTCATTTGTTGTAGAGAAGTTGTTTATCGAATGATAAGGGAAACGCACTTGGAATTTGTAAATCGGTTGCCCGAATTGTTGCCGCTCCAACGTGTACGGCACGGTCGCGTCGAAACATCCTTGAGCCAGACCAAGCATTTGCGCGGCGATGCCGATGCGGCCCTCGTTCAAGAAACCGGCGGCGTACTTGTAACCTTTGCCGTACTCGCCCAATATCGCGCTCTCGTGCACCTTCACGTTGTCGAAATTCACCATGCACGTGCCGGACGCGCGGATGCCCAATTTGTTCTCCGGCTTCGCCACCGATAAGCCCGGCGTGTCGCGTTCGACGATGAAACACGTGATGCCTTTATAACCCTGCGTGGGCGAAATTGATGCGCATCGTTTATTTCGGGGCCCGGTTGTCGATTTAACGGGTGTGAGTTTGCTTACCTTCGACGGGTCCGCATTGGCCATCACCAGAAATAATTGCGCGACGTCCGAATTCGAAATCCACATCTTCGAGCCGTTGATGAGAAAATGATCGCCCTCTTTTTTCGCCGTCGTCTTCAACGCGAACGCGTCGCTGCCGGAGGACGGTTCAGTTAAACAGAAGCTGGCGGGCTACGGAAATAACAATGCAAGACGAACGGAATGAAGGAAATGAATAGCGCGAATAATTGTTATTGTTACCCATTTTGTCGCAAGCAACGGCAAATACTTCTTCTTTTGCTCGTCGTTGCCCAATTTGATCATGATCGAATTGACCAAAGTGTTGTGTATGTCGACGAACGCGCCCACCGACGGATCGACTTTCGATAATTCCTCGACGATGGCGACCGTCGTCATGAAATTACTTCCGGTTCCGCTGTAATCTGTGGGGATTTCGATGCCCATCAACTGGCAAAAACGGTCATTTATTATGCAGGTGCGTGCGTGAATTAATAAAATAATATAAAAAGAAAGAAATAAAATTGGACGGGTTTCAGAAACGTTTTTTTATTTAGTTTTTTTTTTGCAATAACTTGTTTATGTGTTAGATTATGCAATCGCGAACGCGTTTTTGTTTTCTTTCGGTTTTGCTTATCATTTTTCTGCAGCATAAATAAAAGAAGCGATCCATGTTTCAGATTCTTAAGTTTTAAGAACGATTAATGATTAATTAAAGCTAATAATTTGTAATAACAACGTTCGATGGTAAAGGCGAATCGAAAGTTCATCATAAACAAATTAGGACACACCCACGGCACGATCGATTGATCTCATTTAACTTTGCCACATTTTCACTTATATAGATATGTTACTATCAAAAAAAAAAAAAAAACAATTTAAATCATTGTTTTGGACTTTGCCCTCGATCAATCGTTCGCAAGCGAAATTAAATGCTCTTGTATCTTATTCACACCAAATGGAATCGATATGCCTTCGTTTCATTTAACGTTCGTGATGTCGTTGATGATAAAAATTGCATTGCGAATTAATTAAAAGTGCGCTAGGTCGTCGCAACTCTTATATTACACAACGTGTAGTGAAAGAGGTGGAAACTTGTGCGACAAGACGGTAAACTTTTTTTCGTCATGTAAAAGCCGCATTTCTGAATCGAAACACGTGGAAACGTATTATTTATATTTTGTTTGCCGATCTCGTGAAAAGAGTTTAGTTTTCAAGGCTGTTTTTTTTTTGTAAATATAATTCGTTTTATCAGCGATAAACAATTTCCGAGTGTTGCTATTTAATAAAGAATTTGTTTAAATTTGGATCATCGTAATTTTTGTTGTTGCTAATGAACTTACCCCGTTCTCGAAGAGACTATCGATGATGGTCTCTTTTAATTTTCCAGCATCGTCCATTTCTCTTACGTGAGGCGCAATCTGTTCCTGTGCCAATCTGGCGACTAATAATTGACGATTGTTTTAATCAATTAAAAAAAAAAAACTCGAACGTTCTTCTACGTTTAATGTTTTAATGAAATTACCTGTTTCCTTCATCATCAGTTCGTCCTCCGTTAGATCGGTTAAGGGTTGCGCTTTCTGGCGTAATGCATTCAAACCGGTTGTTATCGTTCTTAAATTGCTTTTGCTCGCATTGTTGAGGAGCTACGAATGAAGGATTTTAAAATTTTAACGGATTGTTAATTAATCAAACTCAATTAATCACCTTTGATGCTACAGTTTTTGCTATGCTGCTCATCTTTCGCTTCGGTTCTTTAGCACTTTCTTCGGCGGTTAATCTCTCTAGGGAACTTCTCAAACGGCGACTGAACCAGTTCTAAGAGGCGAGTCCTTAAATCTTAGAGGACAACTGGTATATACGTATTTTTGCGTACGTATCATAACTCGCTCTCGCTCGTTTTATCTTCTACAAATAAAAATTTATTTGCGGCAACAATTTTTTTGCGCACTTTTTGCGCAATTTTATTTCTGCATTATACACTTTTTAAAAGTTACTCTATTGCACTATGGATTAGTTATATTTAAACCGATGGTGTTTTAATTCGTAATCACAATCTAAAAAGAAATTATTACAATTATAAACAACTTATTATTTGTTTATAACAATTTACTACTTCGTAACTCCAGTGTAACGGCGGTTGCCTAACTCGCGTTTGGCATTTAAACACATGTGAAAATCGACATAACCTGAATTTGATTGTAAACAGACGTAATTCCAAGATTCAGTTGAAATTAAGTTATTTATTTTGTTTGAATGAAAAATGGCCAAGAAAAGGAAAGGTCGTTCGGTGAGGAACAATAAAAATGTAAACCAGGAAGCGGAAGAACTGGTGAAAGCGCCGCATTCGTTCGTAATTCAAAGAGGAATTCCCGGTGGTAACGTGGGCGATTTAACGAAAGATTTTAGGAAACTGATGGAACCATTCACTGCATCTGCATTAAAAGTATCCTTATTTGCGTAATTGGTAAACCAAGTTTAAGCAAACGTATTAATATTTCTTGTAGGAACGCAAGAAAAACGTGTTAAAGGATTTCGTCTCTGTTGCCGGTTTATTACACGTCTCGCATTTGTGTATGTTCTCACGCACGGAACTAGGAGTTTATTTTAAAGTAGCCAGATTGCCAAGAGGTCCAACATTAACATTTAAAGTGCACAACTTCTGTTTGGCACGAGACGTTGTTTCGTCACTGAAGAAACAGTTGGTTGTCGATGAAGCATTTAAATCTTCTCCACTGATAGTGCTGAACAGCTTCAGTGGGGAAGGAATGCAAATGAAACTGATGGCTTCAATGTTTCAGAACATGTTTCCAACTATCAACTTAACTAGTGTAAATTTGCGCCCTATAACTGGATCATTTAATCACATTTTAAACATTGTTTGTATACATTTCAGGTGAACTTGAATACGGTGAGACGGTGCGTGCTTCTCAATTATAATCCTACGAGTAAATTGGTGGATTTCCGACATTATAACATTAAAGTTGCCCCAGTTGGTATTTCCAAAGGCGTGAAGAAAGTCGTACAAGGCAAAGTGCCGAATTTGGCAAAATGCAACGAAATATCAGAATTCTTTACAAAGCAAGTTTAATTAATTCACTCATCGTTCGCCAAAAAAAAAACTAATTATTTCGAATTTCAAAGGGCCGGTATCATGTCAGAAAGCGAGTTCGAAGACGATCCAAACGCGCACGTGACGCTATCGCAAAAGTTAATCTCGCGTGGTAACGTCGAAGAAGGAAAATCGGCGATAAGATTAAGCGAGCTGGGTCCGCGTATGACGTTGCAATTGATTAAGATCGAGGATGGTCTGTTGGACGGGGAGGTCCTCTACCACGAACTTATATCAAAGACGAACGAAGAAAAGGAGGAAATCCGAAAGAAACGCGAAATAAAGCGGTAAATTAAACAAAATTAATCGCGATTTTGCGTTTATTTCGTTGTTTGTAGGAAGCTCAAGGAGAAGAGAAAGAGAGCGCAAGAGCTGAATCAAAGAGTGAAAGAGGCGAAGAAACAGGAATTGAAAGAGAAATCGTTGAAAGGCATGCAAACGCAAACTGATGCATTAATGAAGAAAGCTTCTGAAGAAGCGAACGACGAAGCGCCGCCACAAGAAGATGATGATGCGGCTTATTATAAGGAAGAAGTCGGCGAGGAACCCGATAAAGGCAACCGCAAAAAATGCGATTTTATATTATCATTATTAACCGAATATTTGCAGATTTATTTAGTAAACGCGCGCAGGGAACGAAGCGGCCGCCGAAAACGTTTTACACGTACAAAAGTAAAAGGCAGAAACTGGATCATCAACATGATAAGAAGAGGAAGAGTGCGGACGAAGGAGGAAGAAGGAAGTTTAAGAAAGGCGTCGACAAGACGAATTCGCATAAGCGCGACTTGAGACCAATCGGAAAGACTAAACGCAAGTTTAAGAAGTAAATCAACGTTTTAATGCGATAACGCCGTAACATCTCGGCGAGACGACGGGGTCGAACAGTCTCACTAAATAAGCATTCGCGATATTTCGCTCGTGTAGATATAACAATCTGTCCAACAAAACGATAGATTCAATCGCTGGCGCCAGCATGCATCTTAATAAATTGAATACGTTGATTTCGCGATGTTTTCGCTGGTAAATCCTGTGGTATTCTTCGATGTCCTCGTCAGTTAAATCCAATTGCAGTCGAAGCTTCTTCATTGCGGCGCGATAATAGTCGAGGAAATTGTTGACGTTCTTTATTTTACCGACGCATTCTGCGGGCGCTTTACTGCCGTAGTATTTTTGCAAAATAACTTGCAAGATTGCCCTGTAAAAGATCGTTTTGTTCGGCAGTTTCTTGTCGAATATGATGCGATCGATCGATTGCGAAGACAACATTCGCGCTGTTTTTCCCAATTTGAAATCCTTCCTGCGCAAATATTCGCTCATTGGGAAGCCAACGTTAGATGAATTGTTATCTTCGCTTTCCGTCAACAAATTATAACAGCAGCTCACGTTACAAATGCTCTTTACGTACGAATTATTCGCGAACAACTGCAACGAAGTGCTCGCTAAATCGCCGCATGTGTGTAAGCCAACGATGCCAATATCCGTGCATTGTTCCACGAATACGTCGCTTATTAAACTCTGTAAATTACAATCCACATTAACGTATTTCGTTATTTGCTTATAGAGTAAAGCATCGGCCGTATACTTTTCCTCGCGTTTCGTTAGCACGGTCCTCTTCGAATCAATTGCAATTGCGTGCCAAACTTTCTGCAATTTCTCCACTCGTTTAACGGCGCCTGACGTGTTCGTTACCAAAGAATCGACTCCGAGCACTCTAATTTTATAATGCAAAGCCAGCATCGAGCTTAAATATCCTTTACCATCGCCGATATCGACTAAATGCGACGTCTTGCAAATCGTGTGTAACGCAGAAGCGATTGCGCTCAAGATTTCGATTTCGTGCGATTTCTTTGGTTTTACAAACGCGTTTAGTTTTAAGCTGCTCATCTCGTTGCAACCAAAGTCCTTTAAATTGTCGTTAAAGTCGGAGAAGTTGATGCAAAGTTCTGGGATGTTTTGCAGCGAACAATTGTTGCAATTCAGTAGATATTCCTGCAATTTGCTGCCAGCTTGCGCGTGATTCTCGTTGAAAATCGTGTTAAGTACAGTATCATAATCCATTTGTTGCAGTTCATTTTTGATGCCGTCCTCAATGACGGTTTCATATATAGATTTTGTAAAGTAATCCACCAGACTACATGTGGCTAATTGCTTGTGCTTGTCAAGGAATAATATTAAGCGATCCAAATGGAATTGTATTAATGTCCTCATTGCCATTAATGCTAAAATGATAAACAATCAACTTCTGGATATTCTGCACTTATTTTTGCCATTGAGCAAGCCTTCTTATACAATCTCTTTATCCTCTCCAATTCTGCAGTAATATCTATGTCATCAACATTGCTCTTTGGAAATTGATCAATCAGAGTTATTAACTTATGCAAGATAATGACGACTTTCTCGCTGACTTCCTTCACGTTTAAAAGGCCAATAGCGACGCCATAATAATAACCTAATTCAGCACCAACTTCTGCACCCCGATGATAACCCAAATGGTAACCATCTGAATTCCCATCTAATGCCCCTTTCTCGAATCCTTCTTGATAGCCGGCCTTTACCAGATTGTCCTCAGCCAGCAATATGTTATCGAACACTTCGTTTATATCTTGCCCTAAAAATGACAATTTGATTACGTTTAAAAGTATGTTTTAAGCAAATATTACGTTCAGATTCTTGCATTATACAAATCACAGGGCCTAAATAACGACGTAACATGCAGTTTATGGAAATAATTTGAAGCAGGAACCATAACCTGAACAGACTAGGCAACAGATTATACACGCGCGTATATCTCAAAAGTATGCTGCAGGGGTTAAAATGGCTGTTGTTAAATAGTCAGCTGTTCGTTAATTTAAATTAAATTCCATTGATTACCCTGATTAAATGCAAACGTATCGAATCCAAATAATGATCATTTAATTGCGTGCAGCTTGACGATTTTAAACTAGTTTTAAGTTATAAACAATTAACCAGTAGCACTTGACCTTTGGCGACTTTGAGTGCTAAAGATGATACCAAGAATGTGAGTAGAATATATTTGCTAAAGGAATTGGTTTAATTGCTTATTATTTCTAGATTGACGAAACAAGCGAGTTGTGTCGAGGATAATCTGCAAGTGGATCAATTCTTAAAAATACCTAATTATGAAGCCACTGTAAAGCAATTGGATTATTATTATGGCATCAGTAAGATTATCTGTAAGCACTTCTAATCGTAATCCCTTAAGCAATTCGTTTCTCTTTTAGTTAAAAGACAATTGCTTCAATACCAAAGTCCAATCACGGGATTGTTTCCTATTTTGTCGACCGACACGAACGTCGCGAGTATTCGCGAAAGTATTTATTGTGCAGCTGCTATTTGGGGCTTGTATCAAGCTTATAGGTAATTAAATCAGCTTCTATCCTACGTCGATAATCATCGTGATTATAATTTATAGGAGGATTGATGACGATAGAGGCAAATCGCACGAATTAGGCCAATCGGCCGTAAAATGTATGCGAGGCATTTTAGAGTGTTGGATCAAGCAAGGGAAACGCATCGAATCGTTTAAAGGGAACCAATGCAATGCTCATGCGTTACACGTGAAATTCAACTTGGACACGGGCGAAGAAATTTACTCGGACGACAAATATCATCATCTTCAAATCGACGTGATCTCGGTGTATTTGATATTTCTCGTGCAAATGATCACGTCCGGCCTGCAGATCATTTACACGCAAGTAAGACGTTCAATTTAACCCGAACCAATAATTCCTAACAATAATTACTTAACCGTTTTCAGGCAGAAGTTGCTTTCGTACAAAACTTGGTTTATTACGTGGAGCGAGCTTATAGGACGCCCGACTACGGAATGTGGGAGCGCGGCAGTAAATACAACGACGGCACGCCGGAGATACACGCCAGTTCAATCGGACTGGCAAAGTCCGCGTTGGAGGCGATCAACGGTTGCAATTTGTTCGGCGAGAAAGGCGCCTCGTGGAGCGTCATCTACGTCGACATCGACGCACACAATCGTAATCGCAGCATATTCGAGACGATGCTGCCGAGGGAATCGTTTTCGAAGGTGAAATTAAACGGGCGGCAAATTGCGCGTTCAAGCGGTAGCTTTTTCTGATTTCTCTTTTGTAGGAGGTCGATGCCGCACTCTTGGCGACGATCACGTTCCCGGCGTTTGCCACGCACGAGGATCAATTGTATAATACGACGAAAGAGAGCATCGTGCATAATTTGCGTGGTAAATATGGATTTAAGCGGTTCCGCCGCGACGGTTACATGTCGCCGGTGGAGGATAAAACGAAGAGGTGCAGTCGAGCGACGATTCGTTGTCGAGGCAGCAACGACTGTTTTTCTCATTTTTTGTAGGTATTACCATAAATGGGACATAATGAAGTTCGATGGAATCGAAAACGAGTGGCCGCTATTCTACTTGTTCATGATAATCGACGGCGTGTTCAAGAATCTACCCGACCAAATTAAAGAGTACCAAGAGGCGTTGGACGATTGTATGGACGTCGACAAGTACGGAGGTGATTCGTTTCTCGTCGTTTTTTTACACGACGAGCGTTTATTAAGCGAATTCTATATCGTCCTCCAGATCCGAAAATACCGATGTTCTTCTACGTGGCCGAGGACGCCGAAGAGATACGATTGGATGCGGGCCGCGTGAGAAAGTTGCCATCGAACGAGTCCGGTCTATATCTATGGAATCAAGCGATGTTCATATTGGCGCAATTGCTCACCACCGGCTTATTGCACGTCAACGAATTGGACTTGATACGGCGCTATTTACCTTCGTACAATCGACCACGAAAAGGTGGTAGATACTCGGCGTTTCAGGTATTCGTCATATTCGATCAATTGCGATTTCATCCACGATAATGATTTTTGTTCTAATTTTATTTAATGTTTACGTTACATCAAAAGGCGAAACCCGCATTTGTAAGTATTGTAACAAGCAAGTAGATTTAGTAAGTTTTTTTGTTTGGCACGACTAAACTTTTTAAAACGACTAAAATCGGTTCCTTCGTTATCGTGTGTTGCATCTAAAAAGAAGAGAGAGAAAGTATTTGCTTTTAAGTTTGTTTATTGCATGCAAAAAGGCGGCTAGTTTTTGTTAGAAAACAGAATTTCTTAGATGAGTTCCGCATGTCTTTGTCCAATTTCTTCTCTACCTTCATCGACGATCACAAGATGCTGTAACGTGGTCGTTTGTTTCTTTTAGGGCAGAGCAACGGATTTGGTCGTGCAAATCGTCTTGATCGCGGAATCGATGCGACTGCAAGCGATGATGGCCACGTACGGTATACAAACGCAAACGCCGCACGAAGTCGAACCGGTGCAAATTTGGTCGTCGACGCAGTTGGTGAAAGTCTACGAATTGCTCGGTGTCAATAAGAAACTGAATTTACAGGGGCGACCATCGAGACCGATCGGTAGTTTGGGCACGAGCAAAGTACGTTTGCTTCATCTTTCGGTGTTTCTCTCTACGTATTAAACTCGTTGTTGTCCTTCGATTTTAGATCTATCGAGTTTGCGGCATGACGGTCCTTTGTTATCCGTTAATCTTCGAAGTGTCCGATTTCTATCTCTATCGCGACATGGCTCTGTTGATTGACGACATCAAGACGGAATTGCAATTCGTCGGCCGCTACTGGCGCTTATCCGGCCGACCGACCGTTTGCTTGTTAATCCGCGAGGAACATATGCGCGATCCGCAATTCAAACGGATGCTGGACTTGCTCGCGATGCTGAAGAAAGGTTACTGCGATGGCGTGAAAGTGCGCGTCGGTCGATTGCAAAATTTAATATCGAGTTCTTGCGTCGGTGCGTCGAATCATTTCATTTTACTTTGAAGCGAGTTTAATTACTTTCGTCGATTGCAGAGCATCTGGACTTTTTGGATTTCATGGAGTTCCCGAAAGACAATTTCTCGAATTTCAAGCAAATGCAACACGAGTACATCGGCTATCAAAGCCTCACGGACGTGCCGCGAGCCGTCGACAACGACGACGAAATGCCAGATTATAGCGTAAGCTGTGCCTTTTTTGCGCGAACAAACAGCGCTTAACAAATTTTACTTGTAGAATTACAAGAATAAACAAACGCACGAGATAATAGAGGCAATCAAGAACAACGACAACCTGTACGCTTTGTGCCAATTGTACGGGTTCCTCCGCAAGAACGAAGGCCCCGACTTTCAAGTCGATGGCACGACCGTCGAGCGCCACTTGCAAGGCTTATATCATACCGCCGGGTCGGTGAGGAATTGGGCGGCCGTCCGTTACTCGAGCAGTTTGTTAAATCACAACGTCGACTCCATCAGTCCTTTCATAACCGCCGTCCTCGTGCACGGCAAACAGGTTCATTTCGTCGGACGATCAGTCTGCATATATCGTCACTTAACAAACGCTCATTATTTCAGTTGACCGTCGGCGTGATTGGTCAGAAAGAGACCGTCTTCGATAAGCCGATGACGCCGGCGGAGATCCATTCGGTGATGTACACGTACGTGCAACCGTACGACGTGATTCAAGCGGTCCTGCAACAGGAGATCATCTTGTATTGCGGCCGATTGATATCGACGAATCCGGAAATGTTTCGCGGCATCTTAAAGATCCGCATCGGCTGGGTGCTGGAAGCGATGCGATTGTATTTGAAGTTCTCGCATCACAAGCGACAATTGGAGAGTCACAGTCCGTACGAAGTGCGACAGTTGCTGTTTAAAGTGCTCTCGGTGAAGGAGTGGGCGAAGAGAGAACAGTGAGCGGCTCTTTCGTCGTCACGCGTTTATTTCATTTGCGTTTCTTTCTCTTTCGTAGATTGCGACCGTTGCAAAAGAAACAATTGGAAGGTTGCCTCTGTCGCGTGCCGCGATCGTTTTACAATAAAGTATGGGACGTGATCACGCGTACACCGCGTGGCGTCAACATTCTGGGATTCGTCATACCGCAACAGCCGACGATATCGAACATGTCGCGGTCGGAGATTATGTTCGCGCTGCTCGTCGAAGAGGTACGAAACCTTCGAAAAAAAATCAAATCCTTCGACTTCATCTCTCTGCATTCGATCGTAGATGCTGAATCACATACAACAACCGGAATATCGGCAATTGGTCGTCGAATTGTTAACGATCGTATCGACGATTTTGGTACGAAACCCAGAACTTTCGTTCATCGAGCCGTTGAGCTTGGAAACGATCATACAAGATGCGGCGCATATTTACGCTAAAGTGAGTCGTTTCTTCTGTTTCACTCCTCTCCAAAGCAACTTTATTGATAATTAAAAAAATAAAACGATTTCTTTTGATTTCAATCAAGGAACAAAACATTGAGCACGTGAACGTGAACTATCTATTCGAGTTGCCAAACACGCACGCGATGGGCTATTTGGCGCGGGCCGTCGTCAATAACGTATTAAAAGGCGGCGATTTGACGAAGGATCTCGACCAAGAAACGAACGCCTGTAAAATCGCTTAGATTAACAACAACTTGGTTTTTATTATTATCGTGTGTGTGTGTGTGTGTGTGTTGAATAGCGTAGAGAGTGAAAGAGTTGAATTTATTGATTTTATTCCCTTAAAACATAGTACAGTTTCATGTATATATATATATAATATCGCAATTTTAATCGAATAAAATTCACACTATACCAATTATTATTATATTACATAGGTAAAATATGATCGCAGGACCACCAATTTAATCGTAAATCAAATTAACTAAGTTATTTATTTATATTATGTGGACTCGTTTATATCATTTAATTGTTGGAAGTAAGTTACTGTTCACCGCGTCGTTCGCACACGCTTCTTGTTGTTGTTGCGGTCGATTTATTGGGATGCCATCTGAAAAAAAAATGAAGAAACGTTAACATAAAATAACGTTCGCTTGCGAAGGAATTGCAAAATTTACTGGCGTGAACATACCAAAAATTATGCGCTATTTTAGGCAAGAATCTTTATTACTAAGCTAGTGCAACGCGTCCTGCCTTTGCATATAGTACCGAACCTCCTTTGACAACGAACTAGTCGAACTCCATCGGGACATCTTTTAGCCACAACCACATTAAATATAAGCATAAAAAAATAATCAAAAAATCAATCTTAAACCAAATTATGTTAATTAAATGAGCGATAAAAATTAAAAAGTAAAAACATCCACAGCAATAAGACAACAAAAGACGTTAATCAATTAACTAACTGTGCATGCCAATTTGAATTCGTTTAATAATAAAGTGCACGTTCTTACGTTTATTTGTCTTTTGCGCTTAGTTTCTCGCAATCGACAGCGATTCAAGAGCCCTTCATCATCAACTAACGAATACAAAAGAATAAGAAAGAAGCGGACGATAGCAAAGGTAAATTCCATCAAATGCTACTGCCAAAGCGTATTTAAACTACCTGCGTGCCGATGGGATTTGCTGTGGCGGCGGCGGTCGTCAAAAAATCGAGCGGAGCATTCGGATCGGTGACCGGTTGCGGCACGA
This sequence comes from Hololepta plana, assembly GCA_963695495.1. Taxonomy (NCBI): domain Eukaryota; kingdom Metazoa; phylum Arthropoda; class Insecta; order Coleoptera; family Histeridae; genus Hololepta; species Hololepta plana. The sequence goes on along the minus strand of OY968839.1, from coordinate 24,966 downwards.
AGAAGTTCATTTGATTAGCGGTCGCACCCGCGGCGGCCGCATCGATGAACGATTGCCCGCCGTTATTATTCACTGCCGATGATGACTTTGTGGCGGCGGCGCCCGGATTGAAAATGTCAACGTACGATTTCTTCAGATCTAACAAATATTAAAAAAAAACATATTAAAATCTTATTATTCCTTGCAGTTTGCATATTTTGCTAAACCAAACGTACTTCGTTGCTTTTGCAATTTAAACATGTTGGATTGCGAGGTTCGTTGAACGGGATTCGCCGACGTTTCCACGCTTGGCGTCGCCGTTGCCGGCGGATGATTATTGCTCGCGCCGATTAGAGACGAATTGACGCTTTGCGGTTGTTGATAAGTCGTTTCGTTCGACGGCCGATACGGACGTTGCATCGCGCCAATCATCATCTCGGACATTTTCGGCGGCGGTTTGATCTCATTCGCCGCCTCCGTGTTCTCCTCCTCCAAGTTCATCCAGCGCTTCCTCTCGGCATCCCAAACGATCTAAAAACAAAAAGAAAAAACACGGCGAAACAATTCAATGATCGATCCAATTCGAGTTTTATTTTATCAATATTGACGATGGCAATAATAAAAATTTAAAAAAAATCGTACGGTAGGATTTTTATCGTCCGGCAGTTTCATTTGATTCTTCGGACGTAGCGCCAACTTGTTCCAAATGCCGCCGAACCAGCCGGTCGTCGCCGGCTTTTCGCTCCTCTTCGCCTGCTGTTGCTTCGCTGGACTAATTCTCTTCGCAACGTTCGCATCATCATCGGCCGTCGCTTCGTTATCGACGGTTTTACTTTGATTGGGCATCGAGATCTGCGGCATCGCCGGAACCGCGGCCTGTTCGAACAAAGACAGAGCAAGACAATATATTTATCACTTTAATTTGAATTTTAATTAAAATATCGCTTAATTAAACGCTATCGCTGAGCATTCTTTCGATAGAATATTTGGTTTTTGCTGTTCTGAAGAGAGAACTCGTTCATGTGTTCAATGTATATTTTATATTGTATCGCATACATTTATCAAATAAATCATATAAAATTATATATTTACAAAAAATGCGGTGTTTTTTTTTTCGTTTTTTCTTTAAAAAGCATGCACCAATAATTAATTGTGTGTTCTTCCTGTCTGTTTAATCCATCGGAGGAAAAAAACCCTAAATCTTCGTCCCTTTTTATTAACCATCCCCTTTTAATCATTACTTAGTTTACGGTAATAATTTAACGAATTCAGCAACAAAACAGCACTTTAATCGCCCCAGGAAAGCAATCGATATTGAAAGGGGCAACTATTACGAGCCAATTATTGAACAATGCTTCTAAAGTTTATCGCGAACGCTATGCAGAAAAGCGCCGTTTCGTTGCCGATTAATTTAACAACGTTATCAACAACGATTTAACAACATACAACAACTAATTAAACTAAATCTAACAAAGCGCCATGTGAAACGTTTAAGAGAGTGAAGGATTCATTTATATCGGGACATCGATATCGAAACTTTTTGCCGGACCGTATTCGCGCAACTTAATTTCCGCAAAACGATCGCGAGAATTCTTCCCGATGTCGCCGCCATCGCCGGTCGTATTGTGCACGAGTTTCTTTTTGCCCTTATCATCGCCAAACGATGGCAATTTCTTGCTCGCAGCCACTAACGAAACGTCCTCGTCGGTCGGCGCGTCGATTGGATACGTGCCGCCGAAAACTAACGGTTTGAAAATCACCTCCTTGCGCGCGGTCTGATTGTTATTCTTGAACAACAGCGATCGTTTAATATTCGAAAACACGCTTTTGCCGGCACCGCCGCCGCTCGCTTTCTTCGCCCAAACGTCCACCGTGTCGACGATGACGTCGCGTCTCTTCCGATCGTATTCGATCAAACGGAAATCGGAATCGAAATCGTCGGCGGCGATCGAAACGTTACTCGTATCGTCTAAATATTTGATTAACGTTTTCGTTTGCGGCCCGTCTAACGATTTGAATTTCGTCAATTTACAACCATTCGACGACGACGACTTCATATCGAACGTATTGTACTTGGTGGTGAACTTTTTCGAATCGTTCTTGATCGCGATCATCTTCGTATCGTCCTTATAGCAAATCAATTGCGAGCGTTCCTCGTTCTTGTACGTGTAATTCGGCCAATCGTCGCTTTTCGATCTACCATCGAACCGTTCTGCGGAACTGTCGCGCGACGATGACCGGTTGCGGACGAATTCCTCGGCACTTTTCGCCGGGAACACTTTCGCATTCTTGGACGTCTTTCGATTGCCACGTAGTTTCAACGCGTCCGACGGCAGCGGCGGCGGCGCGGCAAAAGGATCTAAATCGCGTACGAGCGAATATTGCGGCGACGACGAATTTCGCGTGCTATTACTCGTGGTCGTCGTTGACGTCATCGTTGCCGTTGCACGTTTCCGCAAAGATATTGCCGGCACGGTCGGTAACGAGAGCGATGCGAGTTTGGTGAGACGTTTACTTACTTCGCCCGTCGGTTTTTTCTCTCGTTCGTCTTGCTGCGTCCGCCAGAGAGAGAGGAAAAATAAGATGAAATGAAAACGTAGAGTAAAAAAATGGAAAAACTAAAGCAAGAAAGGCACTTGCGACTTTTGCACTCGCAATTTACAATAGCGTCCCATCACCCGAATCAATTACAGTAGCGCGAATTTCTCTATTGTCATCATCGACGTCATCGAGCATCGTCATACCTCAGAATGAGCGCTATTCCAATATTCGTTTGCTTGTTGCCGATCAGTTTCGCGAACGAACTGATCCATTTGCTGATCGCTCTCCTGCCATTGCTGCTGCTGCACGTATTGATTGCTCCAATTGGTCGCTTGCTCTTGATATTGCGAGAGCGCTAAAACGATAGAAAGCGTTTATTGGAACTTGACCGCATTAATCGACCCTAACCATCGGTATGCTGCACGGCATTGCTTTGTTGCTGTCGATCGTAATTGATCTCCGGTTGTTGCCACATTTGTTGCTCAATCGGTGGTGGTTGTTGTTGATATTGCCATTGTTGCTGATGCTCTTGCTGCGGCACGTTTTCGTACGCTTGTTGCTGCTGTGGCGTATCCGATTCTGGTGTGTCGCTGTTTAAGAGATTCTGCGTGCTGCTGTGCATAATTAATCCCATCTGAAAGGAGATTGCACGCGATGCATGAAAGAAACCAAAAAGAAAAAAATAACAGGTTTTTTCTATTCCGTTACATTAATGCCGCTTTGTACTTTCTTCAGATCGTTCAACCACGACGATTCGATGCGACTCGCGTCCGGATTCTCTTCGCCATCGACGACCACCAAATCGTAATATTTCAATCGATCCGCCAATTCGTAAACTTTATCGACGAACGACGGGCGAACGGGATTTTGCACGATGTGCATCGCGATTTGTTCCAAATACGAGAGCGATTTCTCCAATAGTCCACGGTCCGCCAAACGCGTCGCCAACAGATATTTATAAATCTAGAAAACAACAATGAGAATAAATAGGTTTTTATTCAATCCAGCATTGAATCCGACGAATTGAATTAACGGAAATTACCTGAAATTCCGGTATGTTGAATTGCGTGTCGTTCAAACGGCACGCGTACTCATAAATCTCCGTCATGTGAATGGCCTCGTTCGTTGCGAAACGGGCGAACGGTTTCGCGTGGTTCGCACCTAAAAGAACCAATTTCATCGTGGCCGCTGCCGCTGCATCGTCGTCGTATCTGCCGAAACCGACTTGCGCCATTAGATAGCAAAATTGCGCCGCGTAAATGCTACCGCGATTGAACAACGTGTCGCCCAACGTCGTGATCGATTTCCTTTCCAAGTCCGGCCGTTGCGACGTGTTCGACAGGATCATGGCCAAATGCGGACGCCAATCGCCCCATTTATCGTCTGCCACGCACTAGAACCCGAAAAACACAATGAGCGAGTTTAAAAACGCCTGCCCGCAGAAAGCACTTACGGTTACGGAAGCCGGCAATTTACCGGAAAGCAATTGATACAACGTTTGCAACGGATCGTTCATCGCCAAACCGTTTGCGAATTTCATCATGACGTTGGCATACGTGCGCTTATCCAATTTGCTCGCCAGGAATAAAGCGTGGCCCCACAGACCGTGTTTAATCGCCCATTCTGCAAACGAAGGACAAAACTATTGTGATTCCGATCAATCGAGCCGTAATTTAATGCGGTAGCTACCTAAAGCTTCTTTAACCGATCCGTAGATGAGTAGGTCGCGAAATTTGTTCGTCACCACGTCGTCCGTCTTCGAGATCGATAGCGAAGAACCGTTGGAAAACTCCGAAATCGGCACGTTACTTTCGGACGGATTGTTGTCGTCACTGTTGACCGACGAGACGGACATCGGCCGTTGTTGCAACGACGACTTACGATTCTTCATCAGCAGTTCGGCGATATCGGTACCGACGACCATCTACAAACCGCGAACGATTATAAGAAATAAAGTGAAAAATGAAAAGCGCGCAAGCGAGTAGAACAGATCGTTTACCCCGTTTTGTCTTAGCAACAAAATGAGCAGTTCCCACATTAGAACGTAGGAATCGACGTCGTCGTCGACTACAATTTGACGCCGATGGTCATTATTCTCCGTAACATTCTGTATCTTCCTCTCGCAATACTCGATGATCGTCTTCTTATGCGTGACGTCTTTAATCAGTGGACCGGGGTAATCGTTCAATTCGACGTATTCGTCGTCGTCGAAGTAATTCTGCAGATTTTGTATATCGACGGTGGATCGCGTTTGATGATCGTCATCATGATCGTCGTCGTCTGCTAACGAATAAGACGGTCGGATTCTTACCAATCGACCGGAGGAAATCGTCGCTTTCACGTGGCCACTCGTGAATTTCATCGGCGTCATACGTTGCGACAACTGCGTTAACAGCGACGAGTCCGTTTGATCCAATTGGGCACGCGAGTAACTAGAATACGAACGAGAATGAAATGGATGTTGGGAAATCTCAAAAAACAACAACAAGAAGATGAAGAAGAAAAAGAAGAGCAACACAAAGCGGGCATGCGAAGAAGATTGAAAAGATGCGGACGGCCTATTCTTTTCGCATTTCGATTTATAATAAGAGGAAGACTAAAAGTGCTTCCGGTTAATAATGTTTGTACGAGGGTTGGCGGTCTCTTTCTCACCTCGACTCCTCGAGATCGTAATGGCCCGTCGTACTTTGCGAATCTCTGTAGTAGTTCCCAACAAAGTGTTGATGATGTTGATGATGATGAGGAAAGCTTGATTGACTATAAAAGCTATGACGCGAGTACCTGCACGAGGAAATAGATCAAAAAAGCAAACAAAAAACCAACAAACAAAAACACATGTTAAAGCAAAAAAACGAAAACAAGTACAATTTCAATTTAAACGTTAATTGATTAATAAAAAAATAAAATAAAAAAAGTTAATACCAAATTGTGTCGGCGTATGAGACGTTTACGACTTCATTTCGATCGATTTAATAACGCTTGTATTACCTATCTTTGTTCCCGATGTCTTCGTTGGCGGAACTGCGGCCGGAATGCACGGAAGCCCGATCGTCCGTTGCATAACTGCCGGACTGTTGTTGTTGATGATGATGACGGCTGTTAGCGGACGATTGCTGATAGTACTTGCGATACCATTCGGCGTAAGCTTGCGGATTGGTGCGACGCAAGTTCTCGTAATATTGGTATTGCTGATACTGTTGCTGTTGATAGTACGAATTGTACGGATCGTACGGATACGGCGGCATGTTGTAACCGGCGTACGGATCCCGCGTACGCTTATAATGAGGGCGATCGCGACGTCTCTCCCTTTCCGATACGCGATACGCGTCGCGATACGAATCCGATCTGCTCGCCGGTCTCGATCTGAAAGATTTCGTATAGTAAATGGCTGCGTATTTACACGCTCGACACACTCACTTCGATTGATCGCGTTCCTCGTCGTCGTCCTCTTCGTCGCGGTCGTAATAATCGCGTCGATGCGCGATGTCGCGACGTCTCGGCTCGTTACGCTGCTTGTTGCCGTCGCGCTTCAAACTGGCGTAACGTCTCGTCTCGTACTCGTCCGTCTCGTCGCTCCGCTTGTCGCGACCGTACTTCTTGCGGTTGCCATAATCGCTGTAATACTCCTCGTCGACGTTCTTGTCGCCGTAGCGATCGTCGCGTCGATACGTTTTGCGATCGTATCGCTTCTCCGCGTGTCCCTCGTCGCGCTCTTTGCTACGCTTATGGCGCGAGATCTTCCTACGACCACCGACATCGTCCTCGCTGTCGTTGTTGTCGCTCTCGCCGCTCGAATCCTTGTTAATCGCACGATTCGCGTTACGAGACGACGTGACGTCGATCGGTACGTCGTCGTTGCCGACCGTCAAGTCCCTAACGGACGTGAGCAAGTTGACCATCGACGACGATTGGTCCGAGGTTTGGCCCTCGATCGACCCGCGTCGCGTCGCCGTCGCCACATCGGCGACCTTTCGCGTCGTCGATTGATGGGCATCGGAGATGTTGGCGCCGTCCGCGTGCGTTTCGCGAATCGTATGCGACAACGTGCCGCGACGATGATGATTATTAATCGATGTCGTCGTCGTCATAGCCGGTGGCGTATCGGCACCGATTGTCGTTGCAGACCGCTGTTGTTGCTGCGATGTCGTTGGTGATGGCGTATCGGCTAGGTCGGTTTCCGATAACGCGTCGCCATCGTTTGCGCCCGGCGGCGGACTCGATTCGCCTGCAATGAATTGAGCAATTGAGAAACGCGTCCATCATCGTCTACGTTTCAATTTTTAAGTTATTAACTAAAACGTTTATCTCATACCGGGTATCATTCTGCGTAGCCCGCCGACTAATAATTGCGAATCTAATTCGCGATTCGTGTCCTTGGTCTCCGGCGACGAATCCATTTCCGTTTGTTGGCCCAACACCATCCGGCTCAAACCTGGCGGCGGCTGTTGTTGTTGTTGCTGCTGCTGATGTTCGTCGATGAAGTTGCGAATCGAATTATTATCGTTGCCGTCTTGTCGTTCGATTTGTCCCAATACGAGACGTCTTAAACCGTGCGGCGGATGATAAACGTCCGCGTCTAATCGCAAGTTGTTGCTCTCGTCGCTCAAGCGACCGGTCTCCAAATATTGATTGCGATCGTTAATAATGGTCGGTGCAATTTCGTTGTTATCGGGCTGTTGCGATTTACCACCACCCGCACTGTTCACGTTGTTATTGTTGTTATATTGTGGCATCATCACGTCCGGTTGTTCCGAATTATCGGGCACCGATTCCAAATTGAATTGTCCGAACGTTCGATTCGATTCCAAGCGGCCGGACGATTTATTATCGTTTTGGTGCATCAGCTCGTGAGTCGATGACGACGACGATAAAGTATTATTATTACGCTTATTATACGGATTCTTCAACTCGCTTTGCCGCGCTACATTCAATTTCCCCGCCGACGTCGACGATACGATAGATTGTGGCGGTGCTGCAACAGAATGAACATTCTTTCCGGCTACCTGGGGAGGCGGCGGCGGCGGCTGTTGTTGCTGCACAAGATTAGAGTTTTGCTGATTGGTTTTCGCGTCGTATTTGTTTCGTATCACTTCGACGTTCTCTTGCGTTATCGCAGGCGCTTCAAATGATTGCTCGCGATTTTGCCTACAAACGAAAGAAACAAAAAGCAGTATTTTAATTTACGAATAAAGCACTTAGAAACATAGTTCTTTTATAAAACTAGGTAAACCTGTAATAAGCTCTCGTGGCCGAGGAATCGTCCACTTGACGTGCAGCAGATTGACCAATACAATCTTGAGATATTTGCGACTCGCACAGTCTATCGACGACATCATCCTTCAGATCATCTTCTTTTTGTTCTTGGTGTTCTTGTTGTTGCGATTGGTTGACATTGCATCGTTCTGCTGCTAATGCGCCCATCTGCGTGAACGGCTCGTGCGCTAACGGCGTCGGTGGCTCATTTTTATCAACCACCGGATGATGATAATTAGGATTCGTTGTTGTTGATGACAACGTTTCGTCGACGGTCCAATTCCACGATTCGTCGTTAGTCGCAAAACTATCGGCGACAATTTGCTGATTCAAGCTCGTCGCTGTTGTTGCTGCGGGGCCAAGTACATTCGAATTGTCTTCGTCGCCCCAGCCCCAGTTCCATTTATCGCCCGTCTCCACTTGATGTTGGTGCATCTGCTGTTGCTGAATGTACAAAGCGTTCTGCGTCTCGTAATGTCTGCTATTATCATCGGTCGTTGTTGTTGGTGCAAAGGCAGCTACATTCTGACTTGTTGCCGTATTACTCCCGTAATACCGCTGATTCTGTAACGGGGACTGTTGATTCAACGGTTGATATTGTGGCATTGGATTATTCACAACACGTTGGTGATGATTTTGTGCAGGTTGTTGTTGCTGCTGTTGGCAATATGGTTGCCAATAATCATGTTGTTGTTGATTATTCTGATGGGATTGCAACCGATAATCAGTTGTCAACTGTTGATTATACCAATCCTGCTGCTCTTGTTGCTGTTGCCAATTTGCCTATGGATTAAGTTATTTAGAAAGAAACTATTTTTTTAGGTTGTCTTACCTCTCGATTGGAATGTTGTTGTTGCTGCTGATTTGGATCATACATCTGGACCAAATTCGGTTGTTGTTGGGAATTTGCTGTTGCATTCGTCTGCAATAAGCGCCTCTTTGTCGTCCAAGACATGATCGATTGCCCTGAAACATTATGAAAAAATGATATGGAAGATTATAACCAAACTTTCACCAATTTCATGATTATCATTGAGAAATTTGAAAAATACAAGCACAATTCAACTAAAGGCCAAATGGGCGGTAATTTACTCAGCAAAATCAGCTATTTTATATTAAGACATATGTTTTAATGAACTTATTCGTTCGCAATTAAAAGAAAAAGAAACTACATTACCTTGACTCGAATGGAATTAATTTGTGTACTCGCTAAATGTTTATCGAATACATCCTACTTCTTCTGCATTTCCTAAATCAGAGCCATTTACTTCGATTAATTAACTCACTTAATTTTCCTACTTGCTTTTCTCTGACGTGTTGGCCACTTTCTCCCGTAATTTCTCACTGAGGAAGGTAAACTGCCGGAGGGTGTGGGGGAACGATAGTTTTTCCCTATATTATTCAAAATTAAATTTAAACTTAACTCATTAAATGTGGCCTAATCAACCACAGTTGAGTAGTACGAAATAAGAAGAATCGTGATTTTTATTGTTATATTTGATTATTATCACATATGATTTTGACGACATGTCAAGTTAATTATGCAACCATCTTCTCAAGAAACTAAATTAGAAAATGAAATATTTGAAGGAAAGATCGATTAGGGTAATTCGCGTCCGGAGGAAAAATGTAGAGCGCAAAATTCCCCGTGCATTGATATAAGTTAAGTCACACTTTCCTCCAGCGGTTACGGAGAAAAAGGACTTTAAAGAGAAAAATACTGTGAATTGTCAATAACTCAAATACTGTCAACTTTAAGGTAATTCGCCCCTTGACGAAAAATGTAGAGCGCGAAATTCCCCGTCGATTGATGTAAGATAAGCCATACTTTTCTCCAGTGGTTACTGAGAAAAAGGGCTTTAAAGGGAAAATACTGTCAATTGTCAATAACTCGGTTACTGTCAATTTTAGCGTAATTAGCGCCCTAAGGAAAAATTTAGAGCGCAAAATTCCCCGTCGATTGGTATATGATAAGTCGTACTTTTATCCAGTTGCTACTGAGGAAGGGGGTTTAAAAGAATAATGTCAATTGGCAATAACTCGGTTACTGTCAACTTTAGGGTAATTCGCCCCTTGACGAAAAATGTAGAGCGCGAAATTCCCCGTCGATTGATGTAAGATAAGCCATACTTTTCTCCAGTGGTTACTGAGAAAAAGGGCTTTAAAGGGAAAATACTGTCAATTGTCAATAACTCGGTTACTGTCAATTTTAGCGTAATTAGCGCCCTAAGGAAAAATTTAGAGCGCAAAATTCCCCGTCGATTGGTATATGATAAGTCGTACTTTTATCCAGTTGCTACTGAGGAAGGGGGTTTAAAAGAATAATGTCAATTGGCAATAACTCGGTTACTGTCAACTTTAGGGTAATTCGCCCCTTGACGAAAAATGTAGAGCGCAAAATTCCCCGTCAATTGATATAAGCTAAGTCGTACTTTTCTCCAGTGGTTACTGAGAAAAAGGGCTTTAAAGGGAAAATACTGTCAATTGTCAATAACTCGGTTACTGTCAATTTTAGCGTAATTAGCGCCCTAAGGAAAAATTTAGAGCGCAAAATTCCCCGTCGATTGGTATATGATAAGTCGTACTTTTATCCAGTTGCTACTGAGGAAGGGGGTTTAAAAGAATAATGTCAATTGGCAATAACTCGGTTACTGTCAACTTTAGGGTAATTCGCCCCTTGACGAAAAATGTAGAGCGCAAAATTCCCCGTCAATTGATATAAGCTAAGTCGTACTTTTGTCCAGTGGTAACGGAGAAAGAGGGCTTTAAAGAAACAAAAAAGTCAATTGACTATAGCTCCGTTATTGTCAATTTTTGCGTAATTAGCGCCCCAAGGAAAAATGTAGAGCGCAAAATTCCCCGTAGATTGGTATATGAAAAGTCGTAATTTTATCCAGGGGTTCCTGAGAAAAAGGGTTTAAAAGAACTGTGAATTTGCATATGTTATACGTATGTTTAAATAAGCTAAAAAACGTTAAAATTGAGAAAATTCATTTCGAAACATTTAAGTTAAAGTAAGGAAAGTCTAAAATGAAAGGGGAATATGGTTCCCAGTCGCTGGGAACGAGCCATCGATACGATCTATGATCGTACTAATATGGGTTCGGGCGCGAGAGATTTTGGCCCGGAGTGTGCCACTGTTAATGAGCTCAAGCGACCGTAACAAGTAGCCGATTTTCGCTCAAGTACGGGGCGCGCGATATCGTTCGCCCGGAGCGAGTGCATCGATCACCCACTATTCATCAGGCGTGTAGCGAGCAAGTATACGTGCCACTTTACTCTATATAAGGTAGGCCCGATCTTTCGTAGTACGATTCGATCGACCGCCTATCTAAGTATTCTCAATAATACTATAATGCTCCGGTATCTTTAACTTCGGCAGTTTAACTTCGTAGTCGTACGGTGCCGTTCTTCGATTCTTACGTCTGGGTTAATAAATCGTGCCTGTGTGCCTTTTTTACTCACGGCGTATTTAACGTTGCTTAACGACCGTACTTCTTTCGTTGTTTCGCTAACGAGTTGATTAAGGACTTGCAATCATTCAACAGCAGGGTCCGCGTCCTGGGTCGTAGTTTACTTAATCGTATTCTATTCGACGTTAACTAGGACGAAGTTAGTACTTGTTATTTGCGGCCAACTAATAAACAAAACACATGCACGATCTCTCTACGTTCCGAGCGAGGATGGTTGTTGTTCGCCGTTAAGCGTCGTGTTTTGTCTTTTTTCCGAAAACGACGGCCACGCGCTTTCAGCTTACATTCAACGTCTATCACGACATTTATTCGTATAACGAAGAGTAGAATTTTGAAACGAGAGTATGAGGAAGCACGATGATCTGAGCAGAGAATGTTCTCGTGTAAAAGAGGGTGATTGGTTTGGAGAAACTTAGATGCGATGTCGTCGAATTTTAACGTACGATAATCTACTTCGTTTCTCACACTCATCACCATTAACTCTTGGTTCGCGTTACTTTTCTATGAATTCGTCTCCGCCTCAATTACGTTCTCGTGCGTTTTTGGGTTGGCGAAAAGTATGAAAGTAGTGTAAAAGGGAACTGCGACATTCGCAATATATCAAAGATTAAGCCATAGAAATGTTTCAGTACAAAAGCCAAATTAAAATGAAACTGCGAAAGGCTCATTAAATCAGTAATTGTCTGTAGACAACTTACACAGTTTCTGGGGATTCGTCTCGTCGAAGAGACGTGGCCCCGATTTACCTCTAAGGGTGTGGTAGGTCCGATCTTTCGTAGTTCGATTCGATCGACCGCCTATCAACATTATGGAGGTAAGACTGTTTAACTTCGGCAGTTTAACTTCGTAGTCGTACGGTGACGTTCTTCGATTCTTGCGTCTGGGTTAATAAATCGTGCCTGTGTGCCTTTTTTTCCCACGGCGCATTTAACGTTGCTTAACGTCCGTACTTCTTTCGTTGTTTGGCTAACGAGTTGATCAAGAACTTGGAGCTTGTGGCGCGAATAAAGATATTCGCAATGTCTCAAAGATTAAGCCATACAAATGTTTAAGTACAACATTAAAATGAAACTGCGAAAGGCTCATTAAATCAGTAATTGTCTGTAGACAACTTACACAGTTTCTGGGGATTCGTCTCGTCGAAGAGACGTGGCCCCGCTTTACCTCTAAGGGTGTGGTAGGTCCGATCTTTCGTAGTTCGATTCGATCGACCGCCTATCAACACTATGGAGGTAAGACTTTTTAACTTCGGTAGTTTAACTTCGTAGTCGTACGGTGACGTTCTTCGATTCTTGCGTCTGGGTTAATAAATCGTGCCTGTGTGCCTTTTTTTCCCACGGCGCATTTAACGTTGCTTAACGTCCGTACTTCTTTCGTTGTTTGGCTAACGAGTTGATCAAGAACTTGGAGCTTGTGGCGCGAATAAAGATATTCGCAATGTCTCAAAGATTAAGCCATACAAATGTTTAAGTACAACATTAAAATGAAACTGCGAAAGGCTCATTAAATCAGTAATTGTCTGTAGACAACTTACACAGTTTCTGGGGATTCGTCTCGTCGAAGAGACGTGGCCCCGCTTTACCTCTAAGGGTGTGGTAGGTCCGATCTTTCGTAGTTCGATTCGATCGACCGCCTATCAACACTATGGAGGTAAGACTTTTTAACTTCGGTAGTTTAACTTCGTAGTCGTACGGTGACGTTCTTCGATTCTTGCGTCTGGGTTAATAAATCGTGCCTGTGTGCCTTTTTTTACTCACGGCGTATTTAACGTTGCTTAACGTCCGTACTTCTTTCGTTGTTTGGCTAACGAGTTGATCAAGAACTTGGAGCTTGTGGCGCGAATAAAGATATTCGCAATATCTCAAAAATTAAGCCATAGAAATGTTTCAGTACAAAAGCCAAATTAAAATGAAACTGCGAAAGGCTCATTAAATCAGTAATGGTTGCAAAGTTGCAACAGTTAAAGCAAGTATCAAAAGTCGTAACAAAGTTTGCGTAGGTGTGAACTGCGGAAGGATCATCATGCAAACACGAAACTCGTCGTTAAATCGAGGCGGGAGGCTCGCGGAAAAGTGTGACCGTGCTCACGGCGTTATTTGGACGTTTGTGCTACACGCGCTCTTTCTTTTGAGAGCGTCAGTTGCCTCTGGTACCTGATCTGTACGAATTGCGACGACTGACATCTGTTCGATGTGCGTTTTAGACTTGGAGAAGGAGCTGCAGCAATTAGTTGTCGTTGTTTCACGTCTCTCTAGCGCCACATCGTCCGTTGTTCTTTACGTCTGTTCGTATTGGGCCCCAGGACGTGAAAAGCGTACGTCTTATTGTCGTAATAGGTCTTGCACTGCGACGCCTCAAGCGATTTCGTTCATACGAGAGGGCGTCTGTCTTTTGATTTACAAAAGAACGCTCTCTTAATCGTGTATACGTTCTCGTTATTAAAACAAGTAACAATTGACAATCACTTTTACCAGTAAAGGAGTTCCTAACAATGTGACTTTACTAGGCGGTCGACGTTCGCGTTGGCCGTCGGTCGAGCCCTAATCGACGTTTGGGACGTCGGGCGGACGACGAGATGGTGACTCGTTACGTTCCGTCTGTCTTTAGCGGTCGATTGGTGGCGTTCGTATATTTCTATGTTGGAACTCCGCATTGTCTGTAGACAACTTACACAGTTTTTGGGGATTCGTCTCGTCGAAGAGACGTGGCCCCGCTTTACCTCTATGGGTGTGGTAGGTCCGATCTTTCGTAGTTCGATTCGATCGACCGCCTATCAACACTTGGAGGTAAGTCTTTTTTTTAACTTCGGCAGCTTAACTTCGTAGTCGTGCGGTGCCGTTCTTCGATTCTTACGTCTGGGTTAATAAATCGTGCCTGTGTGCCTTTTTTCGCTCACGGCGTATTTAACGTTGCTTAACGACCGTACTTCTTTCGTTGTTTTGCTAACGAGTTGATTAAGGACTTGCAATTATTCAACAGCAGGGTCCGCGTCCTGGGTCATAGTTTACTTAACCGTATTCTATTCGACGTTAACTAGGACGAAGTTAAAACTTGTTATTTGCGGCCAACTAATAAACAAAACACATGCACGATCTCTCTACGTTCCGAGCGAGGATGGTTGTTGTTCGCCGTTAAGCGTCGTGTTTCGTCTTTTTTCCAAAAACGACGGCCACGCGCTTTCAGCTTACATTCAACGCCTATCACGACATTTATTCGTATAACGAAGAGTAGAATTTTGAAACGAGAGTATGAGGAAGCACGATGATCTGAGCAGTGAAAGTTCTCGCGTAAAAGAGGGTGATTTGTTTGGGAAACTTAGATGCGATGTCGTCGTACTTTTATTACGTACGATAATCTACTTCGTTTCTCACACTCATCACCGTCAACTCTTGCTCGCGTTACTTTTCTATGAAGATCGGAGAAATCGAACGAACTACGAAGTACACTTACGATTCGTCTCCGCCTCAATTACGTTCTCGTGCGTTTTTGGGTTGGCGAAAAGTATGTTGTGAAAGTAGTGTAAAAGGGAGCTGCGACATTCGCAATATATCAAAGATTAAGCCATAGAAATGTATCAGTACAAAAGCCAAATTAGAATGAAGCTGCGAAAGGCTCATTAAATCAGTTATGCAAAGTTGAAACTTAAAGGAATTGACGGAATAGTGCGGTAAGCGGTAGAGCAGTTTCGACGCTGCGATCCGTTGACGCTCTCAGTTTGGGGATTCGTCTCGTCGAAGAGACGTGGCCCCGCTTTACCTTTATGGGTGTGGTAGGTCCGATCTTTCGTAGTTCGATTCGATCGACTGCCTATCAACACTATGGAGGTAAGACTTTTTAACTTCGGCAGTTTAACTTCGTAGTCGTACGGTGCCGTTCTTCGATTCTTGCGTCTGGGTTAATAAATCGTGCCTGTGTGCCTTTTTTTACTCGCGGCGTATTTAACGTTGCTTAACGATCGTACTTCTTTCGTTGTTTGGCTGACGAGTTGATGAAGGACTTGGAATTTTTCAACAGCAGGGTCCGCGTCCTGGGTCGTAGTTTACTTAACCGTATTCTATTCGACGTTAACTAGGACGAAGTTAATACTTGTAATTTGCGGCCAACTAATAAACAAAACACACGCACGATCTCTCTACGTTCCGAGCGAGGATGGTTGTTGTTCGCCGTTAAGCGTCGTGTTTCGTCTTTTTTCCAAAAACGACGGCCACGCGCTTTCAGCTTACATTCAACGCCTATCACGACATTTATTCGTATAACGAAGAGTAGAATTTTGAAACGAGAGTGTGAGGAAGCACGATGAACTGAGCAGAGAATGTTCTCGCGTAAAAGAGGGTGATTAGTTTGAGAAACTTAGATGCGATGTCGTCGAATTTTACCCTGTGAACGGTGGATCGCTTGGCTCGTGGATCGATGAAGAACTGCAGAACATTTCGAACGCACATTGCGGTCCTCGAACACCTCGTTCGTGGACCACTTCCGTATCTGACGGTCGCTTCTTTTTATCCTAAAGGCCTCTCGTTGTCTTTGCAACGAGGAAAAGTTTGTTGGGAGATCGACGAGCACGAGAACGTCGTTTCCTTAAGAACGATCGAAACTGTGCATAGCCATACAAGTGATTTGTTAACTTTTGTTATCATTCCGTGTGTGTGTGCTCTTGCCCGCATCGGTAACCGGTGCTCCGCACAACATGCTTCGAGCGTTGTCGTCGTGTCCCAGTTGCCGTCGTTCCTTTCGGCCGAATCATCTGGGTGACGTCGGACGTCTTCGAAGACCGTACGGCTTGTTGTGGACCAATGTGAGCGCACCGGCCGATTGTTGAACGTTTCGATGTGAGAAAGATTCGATACGTAAACGTATTGCATCGATCTCCATTTTTTTGCGACCTCAGATCGGGAGGATTCCCTTAGTAGTGGCGAGCGAACAGGGAAATGAAGCCCAGTACCGAATCCCGCGGTCCCGAGGGATCGCCGGGAAATGTGGTGTTAAGGAGGGTCCGTTATCTCGAGGACGATCGTCGATCTCGAGAGGGTCTCCCAGGGAGTCGGGTTGCTCAAGAAAGCAGCCTTAAGCGGATGGTAAACTCCATCTAAGGCTATAAATATCGCCACGAGACCGATAAAGCGAAGAAGTGTACCGTGAGGGAAATTTGAAAAGAGTTTCGAAGCGAGAGAGAGTTCAAGAGAATACTTAAAGCCAAAAGGACAGTGTCACTGCGACTGGATCCTTTAGTAGTCAAATATGACTAAGATACATGGGAAGGAGTGACCCCGTGCGGTGTTCTACGTTGTCCCGCGGCTTCTTTTTAGTCTTGGAAGGACGGTGTCGTGCGATGGCTGTATACGGCCTTGCTGCCTAGGTTCTGATGATCTTAGGAGGAGGAAGAAGGAAGGGCAGAGTAGCAGTTAGGGGTTAGGTTATTAGTTCGGTTTAAAGTTAGGGTTGTTAGGACCTACTCTGCTGTCTCCTTCTCTCTTCTTCCGACGTTCTGACGTTCCGAAGCAGAACGTGCGACACCAACTCCTCCACGGCTAGAAGGAGTTGTCGAGGCGACGTGGAGCTCGAGGAACATTAACGTTCCTACCGTTAGGGACGTCGGGCGGACGACGAGATTGACTCTCGGTACGTTCCGTCGGTCCAAAGCGGTGCACATTGGGGGTTCGGAATTGTCTGGGTGTGTAGACAACTTACGAACACGACGGGTGCGGTAAGCGGCAAAGCAGTTTCCACGCTGCGATCCGCTGAAGCCCCGTGCGGTGTTGGAGGACGGCGAGCAAGCGGTGTGTCGTGCGTTGGCAGTATACGGCCTGGCTGCTTGGGATCCGAAGATCCGACGGGGAAGGAGGAGGAGGCAGTGGAGTAGGAATTAGGTGTTAGGTAGTTTTAGATTTAGGTTAGACCCTACTCTGCTGTCTCTCATTCTCTCTTCTTCCGACGTTCTGACGGTCCTGGGCAGACACACGACACCAGCTCGTTCGTCCTCCCCCCTCCCACGGCTAGTAGGTGTTGTTGCCGAACGTCATGGAGGAACTTTCGAGAGAGAGTTCCGCAATTGCCGCTTTGGACGCCGGGCGGACGACGAGATTGACTCGATACGTTCCGTCGGTCCACAGCGGTGGCGAGGAGGGGAAGGAGGAGGAGGAGGCGACGCGCACGACTGCATTCGTTAATTTTTAAGGAGTTGTCGAAGGACGTGAAAAAGTAAACTTAGTCCAAGGAGCTTTTCTGACTTCTAAGCGTTTGATTGGAAGCGATCGCGACGTGGTGACATTAAACGGAGCGCGCTTTTTTCAGCCGAACGCACCAGAAGTCCTGTAGCGCCTCTTAGGTTAAGTTTATTTTAATTTCACGTCGTTCGGCAACTCCTTTTTTTCTTTTAACCTTTTTTTTTCTAGGTTAGGTTAGGTTAGGTTAGGTTAGGTTAGGTTAGGTTAGGTTAGGTTAGGTTAGGTTAGGTTAGGTTAGGTTAGGTTAGGTTAGGTTAGGTTAGGTTAGGTTAGGTTAGGTTAGGTTAGGTTAGGTTAGGTTAGGTTAGGTTAGGTTAGGTTAGGTTAGGTTAGGTTAGGTTAGGTTAGGTTAGGTTAGGTTAGGTTAGGTTAGGTTAGGTTAGGTTAGGTTAGGTTAGGTTAGGTTAGGTTAGGTTAGGTTAGGTTAGGTTAGGTTAGGTTAGGTTAGGTTAGGTTAGGTTAGGTTAGGTTAGGTTAGGTTAGGTTAGGTTAGGTTAGGTTAGGTTAGGTTAGGTTAGGTTAGGTTAGGTTAGGTTAGGTTAGGTTAGGTTAGGTTAGGTTAGGTTAGGTTAGGTTAGGTTAGGTTAGGTTAGGTTAGGTTAGGTTAGGTTAGGTTAGGTTAGGTTAGGTTAGGTTAGGTTAGGTTAGGTTAGGTTAGGTTAGGTTAGGTTAGGTTAGGTTAGGTTAGGTTAGGTTAGGTTAGGTTAGGTTAGGTTAGGTTAGGTTAGGTTAGGTTAGGTTAGGTTAGGTTAGGTTAGGTTAGGTTAGGTTAGGTTAGGTTAGGTTAGGTTAGGTTAGGTTAGGTTAGGTTAGGTTAGGTTAGGTTAGGTTAGGTTAGGTTAGGTTAGGTTAGGTTAGGTTAGGTTAGGTTAGGTTAGGTTAGGTTAGGTTAGGTTAGGTTAGGTTAGGTTAGGTTAGGTTAGGTTAGGTTAGGTTAGGTTAGGTTAGGTTAGGTTAGGTTAGGTTAGGTTAGGTTAGGTTAGGTTAGGTTAGGTTAGGTTAGGTTAGGTTAGGTTAGGTTAGGTTAGGTTAGGTTAGGTTAGGTTAGGTTAGGTTAGGTTAGGTTAGGTTAGGTTAGGTTAGGTTAGGTTAGGTTAGGTTAGGTTAGGTTAGGTTAGGTTAGGTTAGGTTAGGTTAGGTTAGGTTAGGTTAGGTTAGGTTAGGTTAGGTTAGGTTAGGTTAGGTTAGGTTAGGTTAGGTTAGGTTAGGTTAGGTTAGGTTAGGTTAGGTTAGGTTAGGTTAGGTTAGGTTAGGTTAGGTTAGGTTAGGTTAGGTTAGGTTAGGTTAGGTTAGGTTAGGTTAGGTTAGGTTAGGTTAGGTTAGGTTAGGTTAGGTTAGGTTAGGTTAGGTTAGGTTAGGTTAGGTTAGGTTAGGTTAGGTTAGGTTAGGTTAGGTTAGGTTAGGTTAGGTTAGGTTAGGTTAGGTTAGGTTAGGTTAGGTTAGGTTAGGTTAGGTTAGGTTAGGTTAGGTTAGGTTAGGTTAGGTTAGGTTAGGTTAGGTTAGGTTAGGTTAGGTTAGGTTAGGTTAGGTTAGGTTAGGTTAGGTTAGGTTAGGTTAGGTTAGGTTAGGTTAGGTTAGGTTAGGTTAGGTTAGGTTAGGTTAGGTTAGGTTAGGTTAGGTTAGGTTAGGTTAGGTTAGGTTAGGTTAGGTTAGGTTAGGTTAGGTTAGGTTAGGTTAGGTTAGGTTAGGTTAGGTTAGGTTAGGTTAGGTTAGGTTAGGTTAGGTTAGGTTAGGTTAGGTTAGGTTAGGTTAGGTTAGGTTAGGTTAGGTTAGGTTAGGTTAGGTTAGGTTAGGTTAGGTTAGGTTAGGTTAGGTTAGGTTAGGTTAGGTTAGGTTAGGTTAGGTTAGGTTAGGTTAGGTTAGGTTAGGTTAGGTTAGGTTAGGTTAGGTTAGGTTAGGTTAGGTTAGGTTAGGTTAGGTTAGGTTAGGTTAGGTTAGGTTAGGTTAGGTTAGGTTAGGTTAGGTTAGGTTAGGTTAGGTTAGGTTAGGTTAGGTTAGGTTAGGTTAGGTTAGGTTAGGTTAGGTTAGGTTAGGTTAGGTTAGGTTAGGTTAGGTTAGGTTAGGTTAGGTTAGGTTAGGTTAGGTTAGGTTAGGTTAGGTTAGGTTAGGTTAGGTTAGGTTAGGTTAGGTTAGGTTAGGTTAGGTTAGGTTAGGTTAGGTTAGGTTAGGTTAGGTTAGGTTAGGTTAGGTTAGGTTAGGTTAGGTTAGGTTAGGTTAGGTTAGGTTAGGTTAGGTTAGGTTAGGTTAGGTTAGGTTAGGTTAGGTTAGGTTAGGTTAGGTTAGGTTAGGTTAGGTTAGGTTAGGTTAGGTTAGGTTAGGTTAGGTTAGGTTAGGTTAGGTTAGGTTAGGTTAGGTTAGGTTAGGTTAGGTTAGGTTAGGTTAGGTTAGGTTAGGTTAGGTTAGGTTAGGTTAGGTTAGGTTAGGTTAGGTTAGGTTAGGTTAGGTTAGGTTAGGTTAGGTTAGGTTAGGTTAGGTTAGGTTAGGTTAGGTTAGGTTAGGTTAGGTTAGGTTAGGTTAGGTTAGGTTAGGTTAGGTTAGGTTAGGTTAGGTTAGGTTAGGTTAGGTTAGGTTAGGTTAGGTTAGGTTAGGTTAGGTTAGGTTAGGTTAGGTTAGGTTAGGTTAGGTTAGGTTAGGTTAGGTTAGGTTAGGTTAGGTTAGGTTAGGTTAGGTTAGGTTAGGTTAGGTTAGGTTAGGTTAGGTTAGGTTAGGTTAGGTTAGGTTAGGTTAGGTTAGGTTAGGTTAGGTTAGGTTAGGTTAGGTTAGGTTAGGTTAGGTTAGGTTAGGTTAGGTTAGGTTAGGTTAGGTTAGGTTAGGTTAGGTTAGGTTAGGTTAGGTTAGGTTAGGTTAGGTTAGGTTAGGTTAGGTTAGGTTAGGTTAGGTTAGGTTAGGTTAGGTTAGGTTAGGTTAGGTTAGGTTAGGTTAGGTTAGGTTAGGTTAGGTTAGGTTAGGTTAGGTTAGGTTAGGTTAGGTTAGGTTAGGTTAGGTTAGGTTAGGTTAGGTTAGGTTAGGTTAGGTTAGGTTAGGTTAGGTTAGGTTAGGTTAGGTTAGGTTAGGTTAGGTTAGGTTAGGTTAGGTTAGGTTAGGTTAGGTTAGGTTAGGTTAGGTTAGGTTAGGTTAGGTTAGGTTAGGTTAGGTTAGGTTAGGTTAGGTTAGGTTAGGTTAGGTTAGGTTAGGTTAGGTTAGGTTAGGTTAGGTTAGGTTAGGTTAGGTTAGGTTAGGTTAGGTTAGGTTAGGTTAGGTTAGGTTAGGTTAGGTTAGGTTAGGTTAGGTTAGGTTAGGTTAGGTTAGGTTAGGTTAGGTTAGGTTAGGTTAGGTTAGGTTAGGTTAGGTTAGGTTAGGTTAGGTTAGGTTAGGTTAGGTTAGGTTAGGTTAGGTTAGGTTAGGTTAGGTTAGGTTAGGTTAGGTTAGGTTAGGTTAGGTTAGGTTAGGTTAGGTTAGGTTAGGTTAGGTTAGGTTAGGTTAGGTTAGGTTAGGTTAGGTTAGGTTAGGTTAGGTTAGGTTAGGTTAGGTTAGGTTAGGTTAGGTTAGGTTAGGTTAGGTTAGGTTAGGTTAGGTTAGGTTAGGTTAGGTTAGGTTAGGTTAGGTTAGGTTAGGTTAGGTTAGGTTAGGTTAGGTTAGGTTAGGTTAGGTTAGGTTAGGTTAGGTTAGGTTAGGTTAGGTTAGGTTAGGTTAGGTTAGGTTAGGTTAGGTTAGGTTAGGTTAGGTTAGGTTAGGTTAGGTTAGGTTAGGTTAGGTTAGGTTAGGTTAGGTTAGGTTAGGTTAGGTTAGGTTAGGTTAGGTTAGGTTAGGTTAGGTTAGGTTAGGTTAGGTTAGGTTAGGTTAGGTTAGGTTAGGTTAGGTTAGGTTAGGTTAGGTTAGGTTAGGTTAGGTTAGGTTAGGTTAGGTTAGGTTAGGTTAGGTTAGGTTAGGTTAGGTTAGGTTAGGTTAGGTTAGGTTAGGTTAGGTTAGGTTAGGTTAGGTTAGGTTAGGTTAGGTTAGGTTAGGTTAGGTTAGGTTAGGTTAGGTTAGGTTAGGTTAGGTTAGGTTAGGTTAGGTTAGGTTAGGTTAGGTTAGGTTAGGTTAGGTTAGGTTAGGTTAGGTTAGGTTAGGTTAGGTTAGGTTAGGTTAGGTTAGGTTAGGTTAGGTTAGGTTAGGTTAGGTTAGGTTAGGTTAGGTTAGGTTAGGTTAGGTTAGGTTAGGTTAGGTTAGGTTAGGTTAGGTTAGGTTAGGTTAGGTTAGGTTAGGTTAGGTTAGGTTAGGTTAGGTTAGGTTAGGTTAGGTTAGGTTAGGTTAGGTTAGGTTAGGTTAGGTTAGGTTAGGTTAGGTTAGGTTAGGTTAGGTTAGGTTAGGTTAGGTTAGGTTAGGTTAGGTTAGGTTAGGTTAGGTTAGGTTAGGTTAGGTTAGGTTAGGTTAGGTTAGGTTAGGTTAGGTTAGGTTAGGTTAGGTTAGGTTAGGTTAGGTTAGGTTAGGTTAGGTTAGGTTAGGTTAGGTTAGGTTAGGTTAGGTTAGGTTAGGTTAGGTTAGGTTAGGTTAGGTTAGGTTAGGTTAGGTTAGGTTAGGTTAGGTTAGGTTAGGTTAGGTTAGGTTAGGTTAGGTTAGGTTAGGTTAGGTTAGGTTAGGTTAGGTTAGGTTAGGTTAGGTTAGGTTAGGTTAGGTTAGGTTAGGTTAGGTTAGGTTAGGTTAGGTTAGGTTAGGTTAGGTTAGGTTAGGTTAGGTTAGGTTAGGTTAGGTTAGGTTAGGTTAGGTTAGGTTAGGTTAGGTTAGGTTAGGTTAGGTTAGGTTAGGTTAGGTTAGGTTAGGTTAGGTTAGGTTAGGTTAGGTTAGGTTAGGTTAGGTTAGGTTAGGTTAGGTTAGGTTAGGTTAGGTTAGGTTAGGTTAGGTTAGGTTAGGTTAGGTTAGGTTAGGTTAGGTTAGGTTAGGTTAGGTTAGGTTAGGTTAGGTTAGGTTAGGTTAGGTTAGGTTAGGTTAGGTTAGGTTAGGTTAGGTTAGGTTAGGTTAGGTTAGGTTAGGTTAGGTTAGGTTAGGTTAGGTTAGGTTAGGTTAGGTTAGGTTAGGTTAGGTTAGGTTAGGTTAGGTTAGGTTAGGTTAGGTTAGGTTAGGTTAGGTTAGGTTAGGTTAGGTTAGGTTAGGTTAGGTTAGGTTAGGTTAGGTTAGGTTAGGTTAGGTTAGGTTAGGTTAGGTTAGGTTAGGTTAGGTTAGGTTAGGTTAGGTTAGGTTAGGTTAGGTTAGGTTAGGTTAGGTTAGGTTAGGTTAGGTTAGGTTAGGTTAGGTTAGGTTAGGTTAGGTTAGGTTAGGTTAGGTTAGGTTAGGTTAGGTTAGGTTAGGTTAGGTTAGGTTAGGTTAGGTTAGGTTAGGTTAGGTTAGGTTAGGTTAGGTTAGGTTAGGTTAGGTTAGGTTAGGTTAGGTTAGGTTAGGTTAGGTTAGGTTAGGTTAGGTTAGGTTAGGTTAGGTTAGGTTAGGTTAGGTTAGGTTAGGTTAGGTTAGGTTAGGTTAGGTTAGGTTAGGTTAGGTTAGGTTAGGTTAGGTTAGGTTAGGTTAGGTTAGGTTAGGTTAGGTTAGGTTAGGTTAGGTTAGGTTAGGTTAGGTTAGGTTAGGTTAGGTTAGGTTAGGTTAGGTTAGGTTAGGTTAGGTTAGGTTAGGTTAGGTTAGGTTAGGTTAGGTTAGGTTAGGTTAGGTTAGGTTAGGTTAGGTTAGGTTAGGTTAGGTTAGGTTAGGTTAGGTTAGGTTAGGTTAGGTTAGGTTAGGTTAGGTTAGGTTAGGTTAGGTTAGGTTAGGTTAGGTTAGGTTAGGTTAGGTTAGGTTAGGTTAGGTTAGGTTAGGTTAGGTTAGGTTAGGTTAGGTTAGGTTAGGTTAGGTTAGGTTAGGTTAGGTTAGGTTAGGTTAGGTTAGGTTAGGTTAGGTTAGGTTAGGTTAGGTTAGGTTAGGTTAGGTTAGGTTAGGTTAGGTTAGGTTAGGTTAGGTTAGGTTAGGTTAGGTTAGGTTAGGTTAGGTTAGGTTAGGTTAGGTTAGGTTAGGTTAGGTTAGGTTAGGTTAGGTTAGGTTAGGTTAGGTTAGGTTAGGTTAGGTTAGGTTAGGTTAGGTTAGGTTAGGTTAGGTTAGGTTAGGTTAGGTTAGGTTAGGTTAGGTTAGGTTAGGTTAGGTTAGGTTAGGTTAGGTTAGGTTAGGTTAGGTTAGGTTAGGTTAGGTTAGGTTAGGTTAGGTTAGGTTAGGTTAGGTTAGGTTAGGTTAGGTTAGGTTAGGTTAGGTTAGGTTAGGTTAGGTTAGGTTAGGTTAGGTTAGGTTAGGTTAGGTTAGGTTAGGTTAGGTTAGGTTAGGTTAGGTTAGGTTAGGTTAGGTTAGGTTAGGTTAGGTTAGGTTAGGTTAGGTTAGGTTAGGTTAGGTTAGGTTAGGTTAGGTTAGGTTAGGTTAGGTTAGGTTAGGTTAGGTTAGGTTAGGTTAGGTTAGGTTAGAAAAAATGAAAAGTAAACAAAAAAATGAGAGTAAAAAGTAAACCATACATCCAGAATTTAAAAAAAGATGATAATACAAAACCGAAAAAAAATAATCATAATTACGTATTATTATTAGTCGTTTGCTGGTTATTGTCGATGAATTACAATTTAAAAATGAATTAAACAGACATAATACTAATAAGAATAATAATTAAAGTAAACCAAATGGAAAAGAAATATTCTAATGCTCTAATCGTGTATAAATTAACATGAAGAAAAATCGTCAAGTTTTGAAATAAAATGAAAATTCAATTGGAGAAAAAAAATTGCAAAATTTAAATGAAAAAGAAAATTAACAAAAAAAATATTCAAAAATGGAAACGAAATTCATCCCACGTTAAATTGGCATTAATAAATTACATAAAGAAACTGATGGATATTTTAATGTAGACTATAACTGTATATACTAAATGAAAGGATGAAAAGTATAAAATATTATTTAAGGATCCGTAGAGATTAAGACGTTCGTTAATTCATATATTTTCTTATTTTTTGTCAATGTTATAACGATTACTTTTGTCGATTCGATTCGATTCGTTGATTGTTACATTTCATTTCCGAACAAATTTGAGACGACAAAGAAACACAACTTTATGTATATTACAATGATTCTCGAACACTGATCATTTATAAAAAATAATCAATAAAGATTATTCCACTTTCTTGTGTAGTACCATTATTTTTATTTAATCTAATCCATAAATCCATCTGCCAGCAAAACAACAATACGCTTCCCACTTTACAAGAAAACAGCCCAATCATCATCAGCCATCCTTCTAACGTTAAGTACAATAAAATATATATTTTGTGTTTAACAGTATCTCTTCGTTAACATAACTCCTAAATAGTATTTCATCAATTAACTAATTAATTTACAATCGATTAGATCCTAATACACGTAAACATAGTAATGATAACTGAAAGATGCAAGAACCGCTAACGCCGATCCCGATCCGCGATTATGCCTCAGATTCGGTTGGCGTCGGGAACGTGACGGGCGACGCCGCTTTCTCGCCGTTCGCGCGC